>VDFB02271358.1:424392545-424690251 GCA_007258455.2 Sequoia sempervirens | reverse complement strand
TTTGTGGTCCCTTTTGTGCATTCCAACGGACCATACATTCTATTTGCAAGTGACACACATGCGGTTTCAGATAGGAAGAGACAAAGATCAACTTTTTGGAGAATCTTCTACTAAAATTTGTCATAAGCAATGATTTTTAACATCTTTTATGAGATATAATGGGGAGAAGTAGTTGTCAGAAGCAAAAACGTAAGCAAAAGCTTACAAAAGAAGAAATTGAAGCATATAGACAAAGAGATAGAGAAAGTCATAGGAAGAGAAGACAAGGTATGTTAAATATTGGTGAACCTAACCCGTATGGTCTTTCAAGTGAAGAGGAAATTGAAGATGTTCAAGGTGAAAATATTAAAGGTGAAAATGTTGGAATTGAATATGTTGAACATGATATTCAAATTAGGAATGTAATTATTGAAATTGATAATGAAAATGTTCAGGGTGAAAATGTTGGATTTGAAGATGTTGAACATGATATTGAAATTGGGAATGAAAATATTGAAATTGGGAATGAAAATATTGAAATTGATAATGAAAATGTTCAAGGTGAAATGTTGGTTAGAAGATGTTGAATGTGATATTGGGGAATTGGGAATGAAATTTAATTCAAATTGATATTGAAAATGTTCAGGTGAAAATGTTGGAAATGAAGATTTTGAACATAATATTGAAGCAAGTGTAAATTATGTTTCACCAAATTACATAAGAAATGAAGAACCTTGTATGGAAGAAAGACATATTCCAATTTCAAGAACTTCAAGAACCCCTAAATGGTTACTTGAATTTGATGAGAACATTATAAGCAATTTTGAAGGCAAGAGGTCAACACGAATTGTTCGGTTGTGGGCTAGAAGACTTTTCAACCAATATTTTAGTGATAAGACATTGACCAAGCAATGCCAACTTTTTGTACAATTGGTAAAGATACAAAAGATGAGACCTTTGCTAGCCAAATTGAAGATTCGTGTGAACAAGAAGACCACAAAAAATTCTATTATTGTCAAAAATCCTTTTAATGCTCTCAAGTCTATTGGAAAAGGTAACAAGGAAAAGGATAAGAGAGTTGCTCGAAGAGTCATTAGAACCGCCCTAGTAAGCCATAAATTGAAAAAGGCTCGCTTTCTAAGACAAACTTGTATCGATTTTGACATAAATCGTAAAACTTTGGATAGAGCACTTGCAAGAAGAGAAAGAATAGATGATCCTCTTCAAAATGATACATGGGCTTTTGCCAGGAGGCTTCCACATGTTGATAAGAAGCTAACCGATAATGTAAAGCAGGTAATTCAACAATTTTTGCATGATAACTCTAGAGTTTCACCCAATGCAAAGGATGTTTTAAAGTTAATAATTGGAAATCGATACTGTACACGACATCCTAAACATTTCTTGGAATCAAGCCAAACAAGTTGTTCAAAAAATTTATTGAAACACATAAAAATATGGAAATCTCACAAAGGAATTTTGAGGGTTTGAAGCCATTTTATTGTGTGCCTCTTAAGATTTGTAGTACTTGTTTTTGAAAATACCATGTGGATTTTTCAATGTACCATGAGCTATTATGCTATATCCATTCTACTTTGCATACTAATGAAATTTTGCAGGAGTGTGGTGCAATGTATCTTCCGAAATCATCAAGGGACTTACTAGATCTATTTTTATGTTCTAGGATGATTGGTTGCTTTTGATAAGAATGAGTTGCTTAGAAATGCAAAAGTGAATTCCTGAAATGTGAAGGTGAAGCACTTTCCAAATTTGTTCAATGTTTTCATAGGAGTTCAGGGTCTACTCAGATTTGGAAAGAAGCTTGTTGAGAAAAGAGATGTAGGATAGTCAAAATATACTTTTACCAGAAGTGGAGGTGAAGGTTCTAGATGTGAGTTGGTTACAAAAGAATGTAGTGTTGCTGATTTTATTTCAGATTTTAAGGACAATCTTTTCTACAAGTATGCAAGGAATAGTCATAGGTCTCAGTGGTTGGATCAATAATTTAGGATGTGTAAGGACTCTTTTCTGATTGGCACTATTATATCAATGGTTGATTTTGCAGAAAACTACACATTACAACCACAAAACAAGTTACAATCTCAGTATTAAAATTCCATTCAAATTGCTTTTTTTTTCCACATAACGTTTAGCCATGCACCTGATAGTATAGAGGAGGATCGAAAAATAATCAGAGAGTATCATTTTTATATGAGTGATGATAGATCTCACTCGTCTGAGTATGTCCAACATTGTTTTGAGAATTTTTTTGAGTTCTTGTAGGAGCATGATATAGCATTAAGCCGACATCTAATTTGGTCAGATAATTGCACAGGTCAATTCAAGAATGCTTGTATGTTTTATTGGTTGAGTAGAATGCATGTAGAGAGGGGTCTACCTCATATTTGGAGTTTTTTGAAGCTGGACATGGGAAAGGGGAGCATGATGGAGTAGGCACATGCATAAAGAGAGCTCTAGTTAAGGAGCAATTGAATATTTCAGGAGAAGAATTCAGCAATGCATGTTGTATAGTTGATTGGTGTAGTTCAACATTGTCACAGGGAGGGACACTTGATTCAATAGTGCACAGATTATTTTGGTTCATTTAGCAGGGTATAGTGGGACGCAGATTGGATTGTCATACAATCAAATATTCTTCAAAGATGCATTCATTTTGAAGCTCAAATGCAGGCACATGGACCATTTGGACATGAGAGTTGGCTTGTTTTGGTCAGAGTTGTATTTAGTGTGAGTGGGATCAATACGAGTCAAGTGAGTGGGTGGATACATTGGTACCACAATATCTAACTCCTTTATCTCAAACAATATCCATGAGAAATGACACAATGGAAAGTTCAGTTGATTACGACCTGCTTTCAGATCTACTACAACTAGGACATAGTTTTGCAGTTGTTGCACTGCAGGGGAATGAAGAGAGATCAGACTATTGGTTGGCTCAATGTTTGCGGGTAAAGCATAAGCTAACACAACCGATGGAAGATGATGATGGTTTATAGGTTCAATTGTGGTTGTATGAACTTGGTTGTGAACATACATGATTAGAAAGAATGGCATACCTGCATTTGAAGACTACGAGAAACACAAAACAATTCTCATGTATTCACACCTTGTTATAGCAGCAAATGTTAAGTTGTTGAAGCATCATGGTAGACCAAAGACAAAACAACTATGGACAATTAGTAATGTTGATCATGAAGCAATATTGGATACTCTTAAGCAAAGAGATGACCCTTCAGGCACACTTGAATAGCATTTACAAGAATGGAAGGTATAACGCTTATGTTCATTATGATTAAGTTCATTAGTTTTCTTTATTTAATGCTGATATTTTATATACTATTGCAATGCAGATGTCTTTAATAGTGATATTTTGTATGCACTTTTCTAATTTTTTTGGCAATATTGATCATGGACTTGCTGCAACAATAGCTAGCTTTGATCCTTTTGAAGAGGTATGCATCTTTTATAGTTTTCATCACCAACTCATCATCATTCAAGTTGTTTAGATTAATATAGATAAGTTAGTCTAAGAATCTTTTCTATTGTGACAATATAGATTTTTCATTTTCCCACTTTTGCGATTATTTTGGCATGATTGATCATGGACCTGCTGCAACAATAGCCAGCTCTGATCCTTTCAAAGAGGTATGTGTCTTTTATAGTTTGCATCACCAAATCATCATCATTTAGGTTGTTTAGATTAATATAGATATGTTAGTCTAAGCATCTTTTCTATTGTGAAAATATAGATTTCTCATTTTCCCACTTTTGCGATATTCCTAGCATGATTGATCATGGACCTACTACAACAATAGCCAACTTTGATTCTTTCAGAGAGGTATGCAATAGATTACAACAATATAGACTAGTTATTCTAAGCGTCTTTTATAGTTTGCATTACCATCTCATCATATTTTGTGTCATTTAGAATAATATAGATTGGTTATTCTAAGCTACTGTGATGGTTTGTACAGTTACTTGTCAGTCCAGAACATGAACATACTACTATTGTTGAAGACTGTGCCCTGAATGCCTCTAGTAGGAAAATTTTGTAAAATTTGAATTCTCAAATTGAAAACAATGTAAAATGGTCATAATTGTGTATGGGCATAATCTATACCTAGTGATGTTTTTTGAAATATGGGTCAAATGTCTAGCATTTTAAAAAGGGTATGTTTAAAATGTAAAGGGGTCTATTTTTGTACTTAATCGAGCTACAACCAAAGGTTTTCTTCCTGGTTCTTTCCTATCAGTATGCTCATTTGAACCAGGTTTTGTAATACTATCTAGTGCTCTCCTCTACTATCTCTTACTCTATCTCTTACTCAAAGAGTAAGGAGAGAGCTTAACCCATCTATGTTTTTTGAAGAGACATACATATATTAGCAATCACACGTGAAGATGTAATGCGCACATTGATAGGTGCAATATGAAATTATGTACATGCTACAATTGAAGTAATTGGAAGAAGTCTTGTTATGGTGAAAGTTTTATTAGAGAATACATAATCATGTTTTCTTAAAGAACAAGTATTAATAGGAATTAATTTTGAAGTAAATTTATAACATATGCAAAGCATTTGTAAATCAATATGTGTGTAATTGTAACAGTAAAATTTGTGCATACCATGTCATTTCCCACACAATTTTGTGTCTATTTTGAAGAAATGTCTTGATACATGTACGTAGTGACTCAACACGTAAATTCAAGCTCATCTCTCTATCCTTTTATCTGTTTGCATACTTAAATCACTAGACAATTAGCCCTATCCTATTTTTTTCACACACATCTATACATTTACCTTATTTTCCCATTTATCACATTCACCAATGTGTATGCCCTCATTTATCCATTAGCCACCTAAAATTGATTGTTAGCCACTTAGATTTAACTATTAACCCATTCTAGGACACTTCTTCAATTGCAAGGGTGACCTCATGGTCACAAACCTATTCTCTTTCATTTTAAAATTCAAAATTCAAACTTTTGGCTAAGTGGCATCATTCACCCACTTTGAGTTGACAAAACACATGTTTGGCATAATTTGATGATATATGCTAGCATTAATAACATACAATATATTCATTATAATCATGAAAAAATTCATTTATCTTATCACATTGGAGCAATTAATAGTGAGAAATTTTCATTCAATGCAATAAAAATGAGTAACAAATTTGAACATCTAGAGTGCTTACCAACTATTTTTAATCTTGTTTCAATTTTTGGGGATTGATCTAGGAGAACTTGCCTCTCCATGAGAAATCAACAACCCTTATGATATTTCTAAATACCACCAAGTCCCTAGATATTCAAGAGTAGATCAAAGATAAACATTCATACCCTTATCAACCCTTAATTATCCAATATCCCTATCAACCCTTAATTATGTTAGGTTGATTGTGTTTGATTGATTGCATTTACTTAATTATCCTAGGTTAACTTCATAAATAAACTTTTTATTTTCTTTATATTTTGTTTTTCCCAACCAATCCTACACTTGATCTGACCTTCTTTTTAGGGTTTTACAAATTATTAAGGTTTTCAAATTTGAACTTTCTTATACATGCTTGTACATAATTGATACATTTTTGTATTAGGTTTTGCATTTTTTATGTTAAGATATAGTAAACTATATTCACTTGTAATTTGATGTGTAAATCTCTTATATTGTTAGAATGAGTACTTGAATGATCATAAGGTGTTGATAGAAATATTATTCTCATTAGTATTATTTGGAATGCTTGGGATATTGTTGTAATGGCATTGGATAAAGAAGGTCATCAATGGGAGTCACACAATCATTGCCATCAATGGAATTGACCATCTCTCACATGTAATGCTTAGAAGTTACATTGGGAGAAGTGGATCATCTTTCCATAATGTTATGGGTTCCTACTTAGTTGATATGTTCATAGTGGAGGGCTAGTTTTGGGAATTTGTTCTCTCGATGAGTTATTGGTCAAATACATTATCTATTTTGAGTGCTAGCATAATTACATGTTGGGGTGGTTCGTGGTTTTCAACTATCAAGAATGGGTTTGGTGGAAATTAGTTTGGGGAAACCACTTACATGGTTTTATCTTCCCATTGCTTTGTAAATTGGAGGAATTATATGGAGGTTTCATGGGTTATGCAGGTGTACATAAGGCCTTCAAGGGCTCGAGACAGGTTTGGTTGAAGGAGTTTTTTTCTTTGAATCAATAAAGTTTCAATTGCTTAGTTCATATATGAAGAAGGGAATTAGATTCCCATGCTCTTAAAAAGAAGATATTCTAATTAAATGAATTAGATTTTATTTAATAATACAGGCTAGTACTCTTAGGAATACTTTAAAACTAAAAGAAAAGAAATTTCTTTATTCTCTTTTCCTCCTTTTATGGGAAATTAACAAAATGGGAATTAATATTTATTTAATGGTATATATTTCTCCTCATGATAACTTATAAATTTGTATATATTTATTATTTATTTAGTTAGGGGCAAGTACATAATTAAATTAATATTAGATAAAAAAAAAAATTGATAAAAAAATTAACAACTAGGGTAAATTACAAATATTTTGTCCACTCCCACATTTAGAATTTTTGACACCAAACATAAAATGTTAATTATCATCAATATCATTAAGGTGGCAAAAGGGGGCTAGGGCTATCTAGTAAAATAATGTTTTGTCAATTAATCCTTATGGTTTCTAGTAAGTCGATTTGATAATATTTATATGATTTCCCCACGTGAGAACCCATACCATAAAGTTCTAACAAGGAAATTAATGTTCATGCAAAGGTTAGCATCAACGTTTGGGTTGGCAGTTAATGAGCCTAGTAAACCTAATGTTAGAGTCTAGTTGTTCTTTGGTTTAGAGTGTATGTGTTGGAATTTGTGCACCTGTTGATGTTTACTCAACCCTACCCTTGAGTGCCGTGTCATTGATGAAATTGCTTGAGTGATGGCATTTGACATGTACAGCTAGTTAACAAGCCAAACACGCTAAAGCATATATCAAGAGATTAATGTATTTTATTAAAAAAATTGTTAGTTATGTTTTTACCCTAAGAGTAAAACATGCACATATTATACTATCATTTTATATTTATTTACCATTCTATAATGTACAATAACACTGAACAATGATACTCAATATAACAGTTCAATAAAATATAACTGACCCATAAAATAGATTTTCAGATAATCAAGCATAATTAAAATTTCAGGATTTATAAAGAGAGTAAGACACTTCAATGTAATTCAAAATAGATTAGGACCAATTCAATGGACTGTAAGGAAACTGCATGACAATTGTTCGAATGCAACCTATTTAACAGAGAGCTTTGAGTCCATTATCCAAATGCAGGGAATGTACCAATTAAGCCTTATTCAAATACATTAAATTCCTAGAAGCAGAGCAGAGCAGGCCTATAGATTTCAAAACAAATACATTTAATTTTGAAGTTCCCACTTTTAAACAAAGTTAAAAATTGATTTCAAAATTTTCTATTAGTGTAAACTAAAATGTATACAAAATATTTTTTATGATTATTTGATTCATACAATCTAACTCATCCATTCCATTCATGGTCATCCTTCCATGCAAATTAAAAGCTTCAACCCTCCTCACCACAAACGTTGCCCACCGCGGTTGGCCCCTATCAACTGATTACTGCTAGTTATTACTATTGATATCCTCTCAGCTATTTTCAGCATCCTAACTTATTCCTTACTGGGTGATCCCAAAGGCTGTGCGGCTACAATCAATTGTAGCAGCTTCTCGTGAGATTTCCATGTCACTTCCAGAATCATCACTTTCAGAATAATTACTTTCATAATCATCACTTCCAGAATCATCACTTGCAGAATCAAAATGGTTAAACCCATATATCAAATTTGTAGAATCCAGAACAGAGATAAACTAAAAACAGAGGAAAAAGCACTCCACAGAAAATACAAAGAGCAGTTTAAACGCAAACACAACTTCTATTCAGCTCTTCGAAAGGGATTACATTTTGCAGTTGTATATATCAAATTACAATATGACAGTTTTTTTAATAGAGGTTGTAGCCTCTTTCCACTGCATCCTTTCAGAATCATCCTTTCTGAAACATAGTTAACATTAATTATCTACAAACTCTGTCACTTCCAGAATCATCCTTTCAGAATAATCACTTTCATAATCATCACTTCCAGAATCATCACTTGCACAATTACAACGGTTAAGCCCATATATCAAATTGCCATGTCTATGAAAGTTACGAAAAGGATCTCTTGAGATATATTCTTCCTCTCGCTCATTCCGTTCACGAAGCGCCGCTCGCTGATTCCATTCACGAAGCCTTTGAAGAGGATCAGATAAGATTCGGTTTTTCTCTTGCTGATGCTCATCATTACTTTCACCATCATCGAAGCCCAGAATAACTTTTCCTGTATAATCCTGGATCAAATAAATCATATCAAAGCTAAAAACATCGCTTGGCCATTGTTGGCTTCTACATTAGCCTAAAGAGCGCCATTGTTCTTTGCATTCACATATCTATTTACAAAGCTCTCTAGAAGCACACTGACAAACTTCTTCAATTGCACTTCAGGTAAGAAATAGAATACCAATTTAATAAACAATGCATGTTCACGAAGAACGTCAACTTTCAAATAAAACTGCTCAAAATTTGTCTGTGCTGCAGTATTTTCAGGCTGGTTACCTACAATAACCAGTTCGGTGCCATCTAAAGTAATGATTCGCCTTTCCCATGAGCTATTCTGTTCGACAGTAATGTCTTCGCCTCTAGAGGTGTGAGCCATGATTTCGGTAACCCAATTACTGCAAGGCACGATTAAGATTTTTATTTCACAGTTGAACAAGCTTAATGCAAAAGCTATATTTCTTCTTTCAAGAATTGTAAGAGCTCTATCTATTTATAGAGATTACCATGCCGTCGTCAGTTTTATCCCTATTTATTTCTTTTCTCCACCGCTTAGAGCAGCTGTCATTGGTTGAGTTCGTAGCTGCATTCTCAATTGGAACTCCCACTCTCACTCCAGCCTATCTATCGTCAACTACCTCTTTTGATGCGTCCTACCCATCAAAGCATAGTGGGGAAGTTCAGTTATTTTGGATTTTTTAATGTACAGATTATTTTTTATGTTTTAACATGCACAATAACATGCAGAATGTCTATTATAGATCTAAGATAAGATATTCCAGTTTTTAATTTAATCTGTTTTAACATGCATGCACAATATAACATGCAGAATCCCTATTATGGATCTAAGATAAATATATTTCAGCTTCTTATTTAATCTGTTTTAACATGCATCATCTTATTATGAACCAAAGATAATTCTTGTATCATTTAAATTTTTTTTATTAATTTTTTTGTTTATTAATGTAAAAGAGAATGCTTCATAAATTATATTATTTATTAAATGGTTATAATAATATGATATTAAAATAATTGATAAATTATATCATTTTAAATATGTACCATCTATATTATGAATTTCAAGATTATTGATGTATTATGAAATATATTTATTAATTACTTTAGTTCATTATCATAAAAAGAAGATGTTTTGTAAATTGTGTCATTTATTTATTAAATAGTTATATAATAATTTGCTATTGAAACATTCTATAAATTATATCATTGATTTTTGGGAGAATATTGTAATATTATATTTAAATATTATAATATATAGAAGATGAAATTATAAAAAGTGGTTGGAGAAAGTCACTATCTTAAAACTAATCATGGTTTTGTAAATCTAAAATATCAAGAGAGATGTGTGAACACGATGTTCTCTTTGACTAGTACATATATCTAGTTTATAGGATTGATGCCAAACCTAGACATGTGATTTAAGGCCTCTAAAGATATCCCAAGGACCATTAACATGCATACACATTGCTTAAATCTAGAAGGATGCTATCAAGAAAATATTCATGTGTAAAAAAGGGTTGATTACATACGAACCATTTAAAGAACATAAATATGTGTCCAAAATGAATAAACCCTTAAGAAGTTTGAAAAATAACATGTAAAAAAAGATTAGTATTTCCTTCTTTGATGAATTAATTTTAAAATGATAGAAAAGTTACACAATATGTATTGCATCAATATTATCACACATGTTGATTGAGCATAAAGATGTTTCTATCAAGTTTTATATGTCTTATAGTATAACTTGTAAAAACGATTAGTATATCCTAATTATCTTTGATACCATGTCATAAATTAGGATCTTAGGACACTAATCATTATCAAAAAACATAAAATCAAGAAAATGAGAAACATACAAGCATATGGGTTAAGAAGTCCAAACTAGGCCCTTAAGCAGTAATAAAAATTTAGAAAAATAGAGTTAGGCAACTTAACATAAACATTTGAATAGGTTATTAACATAATTTGAAAAATATGGAAAAAAAAAATTTAGAAAATTGAATGTAGTTTCTATGATACTAGGCCTCTTTCGGAAAAGAATAAATCTATTTGGTGAAATTTTCAAATTTCAATACAGTAGTACTAAATTATTATACCAATTTTTTTTTAATGAATTTTTTATTAATTTTTTTTAAAAAAATTAAAACTTGTTCGTCTAACCACCATAACTTGGTCAAAATTTATGAAAAATGTTTTTTTTACCCTATAGTATGGGAAGCATAGAATGTGCCACATCTTTTAGATTCAAAAAATGTGAAATCATTTAATAATTATAGATTTTTAATCATCCTATCAATTAGGACTTCAGAATACAAGTGGAAAATCACAAATAATTATGCATTTAAATCCAATTAAATTATTTCTTCTAGTGGTGGAAAGCTAAAAAATTTATCAATAAACCCTTTTTGTTTCATCAAATTAGATAAAAAAATGTTGTCAACCACTTTTGGGTCATATCCCCACTTTTTGGACCCCCATGATCTTGCACTTACCCATATATTTTAAACATTGTGGAACACATACATAGGGAAAACCATTTCATGTAAAAACAATCTTGTAAAGAATCATTTTATAAAAACACTTACAAAAATAATTTATTAAATAAGTAGGCTAAGCCTATTATAATCCTCTATATACTTCCACATGATAGATAATACATAATGTGTGCATAGTGATATACTTCACTATAAATCTTGGAAATCTCAGTCTCTAAAATGAGGGATAATGACATTAAATATAGGAGGAAGAGTGTAAAAATATATGAAGGGCTATTAGTCAAGCCTAGTAAACAACCACCATCATAAATAATTAATAATCTAATAATTGCTAGCTTATAATTAATTTTAATAGGATATTGTTAATAAAACATACAATATAGAATATTTTATAACAATGTATTAGAACAATATATAAATGTTACAGAGGTATGATACCTACTAACATTATGTTCTAATATATTTTAGTTTGAAATTAAATTTGCATCATCATTTATTATTTAGTTGGTAAAGATAATGTATGTTAAACTATAGGGTTTTATTTCCTAATTAAATGTTTTATTTACATTTGCATGCTTTGTTTTTATAAGTTATTCTTTTGCATGACTTCAATATATGATAGGGAATCTAACTCAATTAACAAAATGATATATATTTAATCTTAATACTCAATTTCTTATTTTCATGAAGTTCTCTCAATTTTTCTCTTCACATCATTAACTTGTTAATCTCAAGTGTTACCCTTTTTTAGTTTTCTCAACACAATGTTTAATTTATATTAATATAAAATTATTTAGCACTTTTGTAATATAATAAATATTATATATAACTCAATTATTAAACATTAAAAATAAGGTGCATTGAGGAGTAAAACTAGGGTTTGATCATCTACAAGTGGTCAAGTGGGGAAGGCCAAACCCTCCCCACAAAGGTTTGTGCATACGTGGGTGCCCTTTTACACATTAAATTTATCTACATTAATTGTTGTTCCTCATTCCATTGTGTTTATTGTGTTTATTGGGTTTTATCTAGCTTGTGGTAAAGTGTTGTCACATGGTTTATTTGTTATTTTAATTGCATTTATGATCTGCATTATTTCTAGCATCTTGAATCCTCTAAGCATTAATGAGTGAGGATATGGAAGCACCTAATAATCATAAAAATGGGGGAGGAATTAAACAAACCCCACATAATCAAACTAAATATTTCAAAGACATTAATGTGGAGGGAGACTCTACAATTTTGGTGTGTGCAAAATTTTTGGTTGTGCTCATAGGACAGGAGGGCAACCTTGACACCAATGGAGGTGAGAAAGGTATGTGTACCTCTAAATTCCCTAGAAATTTAAAAGCTCACTCCTCACCCAAAAATGAAAAAGGTCATTAGTAATGAAAAAACTAGATTGAAAGACAACCATTTTTTTTGTAGCTATGGACACTACCAAAATCTCGACCAGGAAATTCATGGAAAACTAGGTTTTTACTATTTGGACCAATAAATTAGGTATTCAAATTTAAGTTTATGCAAGATGATTCAATGTGGTTTTTTTATTATCTTTCTAAAAGATCATGTTATGCAAGAAAAAACACTCTTGAAACCTTATTGGAATGTAATGTTTCCTTTCTAGCTAATGGATTGGGGTTTTGAGGTTAGCCCATGACTATGATTCTCATAGGCTAGCAAGACATTTAGGGAACTCATTGGGGAGATTCAAGCTCACATTAGGATTGATGTTTCATTCTTCCTTATTTAGCTCAATGTTGTAGCAATTGGTTGGTCGCTCAAAGGAAATTTAGGAGTTCACCATTGATATTTAAGATTTATAGTAAATAATATCAGGATATGTAATGACTCAGTTACAATTGGTAGTGGTGATGTGACACTCTCACGAGATTATTGCTATACTTTTGCTAGGAGTTATTGAACTAGTAAGTCATGTTACTTTAATGATATTCTATTATTAAAGTGCCTTACTAATTTAATGTCATAATGTTACTTTGGTAAAGTACTTTATGAATTAGGGGCAGTGGGTGTAGCTCGACTAGCTAAAGCATCCTGTTGCAGGAAATGGGTCACAGGTTCTAGTCTCCCCACCATCCCCATGGTACCAGAGGGTGTGTTATGCTAGCCCCACTGATCATGTGAAAAAAAGTTTACTAGGCGCACTACAGTTTATAGGGGGACATATACCCAACTGATTCCTATAGTCTAAAAAAAGTACTTTATAAATTCGCTATTAAATAAAGTAGTAAAGTGACTATATTAAAAGAATTCATATTTTTGTCACTTTATTAATATTTAGGTGAAGGGGCCACTTTTCAAGACAAACATGAAATATTAAATTATTATTCATAGGCAAGTTAGCATTGGATTTTTAGTGGGAAAGATGTTAATATTTTATTATTGAAAAAGGAAAACCCTAATCTTGGACATGGATTTGGAAAAGGAAAGGAGAGGAAATAACTTTTTTTTCATCATCCAAGTTTATCATTCAAAAATTGAAAATTGAGCACAAGGTTGTAGTTATGAAGTTTCTAGTTGGTATGAGGATGGAAACCCTCAATTAGGATACAATCTAGAGGCATGAGAGACTTTATAAGGGTTCTAGTATGGATAGGTTCACACAGAGAGCATCAATCTAAGCATTCATAGATTTACTTAGCATTTACTTTCAATTTGTACAATTTACATCAACAGATTTGAGTAAGACAAACCATTTTTAGTACTGCTGCAGGATGTACAATCCAAGAAGAAGAAAGAGAGCTTTTTGATTTTTAAATTAAGATAGTTTCTTCTCCTATCTTGGGCACATAGATCTACCAAATAATATGTGGTTTACAATAGCAAAAAATGAGCGTTCAAGTGGCATGTGGGAGTCTTGAGGCCATATAAACCCAAAGAATAAGCACGTGGGTCTTAAGTAGCAAACCTATTTTGTTTATGGGCTGTAAAATATTTTCTTTGGGGTTTCCAACCACATTTAGTAAATCAGGCTCAAAACCATAATTAAAAAAGGAGAAAATTAAAGCATGAAATCCCTCCATCTAATTGTTGTGACTAATGTGATTGTCGTAAAAACTTAGGTTGCAAAGTATTTCATTTTGGCTTATGGGTATGATAATTTTATGTTTTGAATAAATAAAAATTACTAGGTTTTTTATTATTTATAAAATTTCCCTTCCATTAATGTTTTATGAAATTTCTTGAAATTTACAGTAGTGTCGTCGACACCAAAGAATCATAATTTAACAAAAAAATTAAATGTCAACTTTTTGAATTACTGAGAGGATATCATAGCGGTATCAGAGCACAAAAATATCCTTCCATCTTGTGTGGTTAACTCATGAGTGAGAAGGAATAGACTTATCACAAGGGTTCATGGGTGTGGCAACCTCCACAAGTGTTAGTGGGTGAAACTATCTTAGGGGTTTTAGGTATCTATAATTTTGTAGAGATACCAAGGATTATATCTAGTGTTAGTGAGATTATTATATGTGTAATGGGAGATAGATAAAAAGTACACGTTGGTTCCATTACCCTAGATGCAAGGAGAGAAAGGAAATTTTATACTATGATGGATATGTTCACCGAATTCTTAGACAAGATGAACCAGGTTCCTACCCCTGGTCATAAAAGACAACATGATAGTTCTAGTAGTTATAATGCACAACCTAAGGATAGGCCAATGATTTCTCAAAATGGAACATCTAGGTCCTTGCAACCTGCCTTTACATGTAGGGTTGAGAAGCCTATTCATCAAGAATTGCCTCCTTAGTAGCCAAAAAAGGTCGATGAGGTTAGGACCAACCATGTAGAATATACTTCACTTCCTCCTAACATCAAGAACATGTTGACAATTGACCAATTTCTAAACCAAAGGAGATAGAGGGTAGTGGTCGTTGGAAAACTAAAGAATAGATCATTTGTAGGGTACCAGGGATCTCTAGCAGGTGGTGAGAAAAATTACATTGGAGAATTTTGATGGAGGCCATCATTGTACCACACATGGTTGGGTTTAGAAGTTAGATATTTTCCTCTCCTTGAGGCCCATGTTGAAGGAAGAGGCAATCAAGTTTGGCACACTACATCTAGATGGAATATCTCATGAGTGGTGGTACCATGGATTAGTGACTTTGGGACACAGTTCAATCATATCTTATGATGAGTTTACTAACAAAATGATCGAATGATTTGATAGTTTAGATCTAGAGGTCTTCTTCCAAGAACTTGCACAGCTTAAGCAAGTTGGGTTACTAGAGGCTTATACTTAGAGTTCTAGCGGATATTAGTGATAGTCACTAGTATATTAGAGAGAAGGTTGGTAGTGATTTTCAGTGTGGTTCTCTTATAACCCTTACATGGATGGATCAAAGCCTTTAATCAACTTATTTATAGGATGCAATGAAGAAGGCAAAAGATATGGAGCTTATTTCCCCAAAAAGAATGTTTATGTCAAAACCATTTTCTTCCTCAAGGGATAAAGCACCAAATAAATTTTTAGACTAACAAACAAAACCATTTCTAAAACTAAGTGATAAGACCTCCCAAGACTTGAGAAAGAAAAAATTAAGTTTCACCTTCAAAGGGCCATGGGAAAAGCATCATGTGTGTTCTCTTAAGGGTAAAATAAATTAGTTGGAGTAAGTTTATATGGATGGATCAGATTGTAAAATTTTGAAACAATAGATTCATGAGGAAGGTGATGATGAAGATAGCACATCAAAAGGGTTGAAAAAAAGAAGGGAAGAAGTATCACCTACAACTCAACTCTCAAGCATTTAGAGAGAACAACCCTTCATGATTAGAGGAGACTTGATTGGCCAGTGTGTGATTACCTTGCTTGATACAAGAGCTACTCATAATTTTATAGATGAGGACTTGTAGCTAAGTGTGGAATTAAGAAAATAGAGTTTGATGGATTCAAGGTGAGAGTACCTGATGGGTTTACACTTAGTTTTAACAAAATGATTTCAACTCACATTACAGTTGAACGATTATGAGTTCAAGGCATATTTTTATGTGGTTGGCACAAGAGAGTTGGATGTTGTACCAAAAATGAAGTGGCTTCATTCTATTGGAGAGTTTTCCCTCAACTTACAAGTTGTGGAGATAAAATTTGAAGCCAATGGCAAGAAGCATTTTTGAGGGGTATGTCAGATGGGAGTCTTAGAGTTATCTCACTCAAGAGAATGGAGAGATTAATAAGGAATCATCAAGTTGAGTGGGTTGTAGAGTGTTATGCTTTCCATTATAGGTTGAATAGAAGAACGATGAGTATCCACCCAACATAAAAATATTGAGAGACAAACATGGTAAGGTTTTTGAGAGTTTACCTCATGGGAGACCACTCAAAAAGGGTCTAAGTAGATCATAGAGCTTGAGGATGGTGCAAATTTGATCATTATTTCTCTCTATAGAAATTCTAAGAGGATGAAGGATGAGATTGAGAAGATGATAAAGGAACTCCTAGAGATGGGTCATATTCGACCAAGTAAAAGTCCCTTTGCATCTTTCATTGTCTTGGTGAAGAAAAAGGATGGCACTATAGAGATGTGTATTGACTACAAAGCACTGAATGAGAAGACTATTAAGAATAGGTACGTAGTTCCATGGATTGATGAGTTGCACAAAGCATGTTTCTTTTCCAAGATAGATCTTTGATTTGACTATCACCAAATTTGAGTTAGAGATGCAGGTGTGGAAAATTAAACATTTTGTCACCATTATGGTCACTATAAGTATTTGGTTATTCCTTTTGGCCTAACTAATTCTCTCACCACCTTTCAATCATGTATGAACAAGTTATTCAGCGATCAATTGAGGAAGATAGTCATAATCTTCTTCAATTGTATACTAGTCTTCAACAAGACTTGGGTTGAGCATCTAACACACTTGGATTTAGTGTTGGGCACATTGGAGAGTGAATCTCTATTCACAAAGGAATCAAAATGTGACTTCGGCGTGAGAGATTTAATATACTTAGGGCATATCATTAGTACTAAGGGAGTCAATATGCATCTCGAGAATGGCTACATTTTATTGGCCTCAACCAAAAAATCTCACATAGCTTAAGGGATTTTTTGGGTTATGTATTACTATTGCTTTGTTAAGGGTTTTCACAATAGGTAGCTCCACTTATAGAATTGATGAAGAAGGGGGAATTTTTTTAGACTCTAAGAGCACAACAGTGTTTTGATAATTTCAATTAGTTGATGAGCTTGTGTCCAATACTCATTATTTTGGATTTCACACAACCGTTTGAGCTTTTGTGTGATGCCTCAGGAGAAGACATTGGTGTTGTCTTGATGTAAGATAAGCACACAATTTCTTTGTATAGAAGGAAACTTTGGGGTCTTGAGAGGGGTTACAATATTTATGATAAGGAAATGTTAGTCATTATGCATACCTTGGCTAAATTTAGATAGTACTTGGTGGGAAAAAGAATTTAGTGAAGATAGATCATAATAGTTTGAAACATTTCCTAAGTCAATGTGACCTCAATGATCAACAACAAAAATGGGCCAGCAACTTGTAGGCTTATGATTTTGAGATAACATATATGTGAAGAGTAAGAAAAATATGGTTGTTGATTCCCTTTTAAGGAGACCTTCCTTGTGCTATCTACGTGAGGTTACAGAGGATTGGAGAGATTTGATTACAACTAAGTATACTAAGGATAAGTGGGCTTCTGATCTCATTGATGGCACAATTGCAAATGGAAAGTACACCCTTGTGAATGACCTCATCATTTACAAAGGGGGGATTTTTCTTGTGTCAAGATCTTCTATGAAGAAGAGGATATTGAGATCCTTTCATTATGCCCCTATGACAAGTAACCTAGGTTACTTTAAAACCTACATGTAGATTATGGAGTGGTTTAATTAGAAAGGGCTCAAATCAGAGCTACTCAAATATGTGAGAGAATTTCCTACATGCCAACAAAAAAAAAGTGAACCTTTCCTTGCACCTTTATTGTAGGCCCTACCCATTCCTAATCAAAAGTGGGAGTGCATATCCATGGATTTAAATATCATGGGTTTACCCAAAACTCAGAGCAGGGATTGAATTTATGTCGTGGTTGATAGACTCACAAAGTTTGTACACCTTTTCCTTGATTTCAACTACTTTCATGGCAATGTAGTTTGTTGATTTAGTTTTTAGAGAGATATTCAGGTTGCATGGGCTACCTCAAATATAGTAAATGACCAGGACAATAAATTTATTAGTCAATTTTGGCAGGATTTATATAGAATTAGTGGAACAAAACTCACTCTGAGCAAGCTACCACACACAGACAGATGGACAAAAAAATTGTCAATAAATTGGAGGGATACCTAAGGAAGTACATTACAGGGAAGGAAAAGGCGTGGGTCAAGTTGCTACATTTATGTGAGTATTATTATAATAGTATGTACCACATGTCTATATAGATGTCACCATTCATGTCTCTCTATGGTTATGATGCTACCAATTTCCCATATTTGTTATTTGGAGATAGTAGGGTTCCTAGTGTGAAGTATTTGTTGTAGGAAATCTAGGAAATCATGAGATCTCTATAATAAATATACGTAAGGCTCATAATCAGCAGAAACAATATGCAAATCAGCATAAAGGTGAGCATTAATTTAAGGAGGATGATATAGTTTATCTTATGATCTAGCCTTATAAGTAATCCACTCTAAGGAAGAGTGGCTTTGAGAAGCTCAACCATGCTACTATGGACAATTTTTAGTTTCCAAGAAGATTGGTGAGGTGGCTTACGAGCTAGAATTATTGGAATAGAGCAAGGTTCACAATGTGTTTCACGTTTCTCACCTCAAGAAGGAATTATGGCATCATGTAACACCATCTACAACATTACCACCCCTATATGAGGAGGGGAAATTTATTCTTATTCCTATGATGCTATCATTGACACTAGAGAGTGCAACTTGAGATGAAGAGTCATCAGGGAATACTTCATTAAGTGGAACAACCTACCAATTGAGGATGCAACGTGGGAGAATGAGGAAATTTAGGAGCATCCAGAATTGAGATTGCTTGAGGACAAGCAAGTTTAGGGAGGGTAGACCATAATGTCCCCTTTCTAGCCAATGGTTTAGGGTTTTTAAGTTAGCCTATGAGTACAGTTCCCATAGCCTAGTGAGACATTTAGGGAACTCATTAGGGAGATTTAGGTTCTTGAGTATTCGTAATGTTTCATTCTGGCTTATTTAGCTCAATGTTCTAGAATTTGGTTGGTTGTTCAAAGGAATTTTAGGAGTTCACAATTGATATTTGATATCCATATTAAGTAATATTAGGCTCTGTGACAATACACCTATAGTTGGTAGTAGTGATGGGACACTCTCAGTAGATTATTTCTAGAATTTTGTCAAGATTTAAATTGAATTAATAAGTTGTGTTGCTTTGATTATATTCTATTATTAAAGTGACTTATTAATTTAATGTTATAAAGTTACTTTGATAAAATAATTTATAACTTGGTTGTTAAATAAAGCAATAAAGTGACTTTATTAAAAGAATTCATATATTAGTCAATTTATGAATATTTAAGTGAAGGAGGCACTTTTCAAGACAAACATAAAATATTAAATTATTATGCAAAGGAAAGTTGGTGTGGGGTTTTGAGTGGGAAAGATATTAATATTTTATATTTGAAAAAGAAAAACCTAATCATGGGCTTGGATTTGGAAAAGGAGTAAGGAGAGGAAAGAACAGTGTTTTCATCATCCAAGTTTATCATTCAAAAATAGAAAACTAAGCACACTGTTGCAGGTATGAAGTTTCAAGATGATCAAAGGATGGAAACCCTTGATTAGGATAGGATATATAGGTGTGAGAGACTGTCTAAGGGTTATAGTATGGATGGATTCACAGATAGACCATCAATATGAGCATTCACAGATTTACCTAGTATTTACTTTCAAATTTTACAATACATCAACAAATTTGAATAATACAAAAAGCATTTTCAGCAGTGTAGTAGGCTGTACAATCCAAGAAGCAGAAGGAGAGGTTTTGGAGATTGAAATTAAGGGTGTTTCTTCTCCTATCTTGGGCGTGTAGATCTTCCAAATAATCCATGGTTTACAACAACAAAAATGGAGCATTCAAGTGGTACATGGGAGTCTTGAGGTTGTACAAACCCAAAGAAGACGCATGTGGGTCTTAAGAAGAAAACTAACTTGTTATATGGGCTACAAAATCTTTGCTTTGGGGCTTCCAAACACATTTACTAAACTAGCATCAAACCATGATAAAAAAGAGAAAATTGAAGCATGTTGTCCTCGCATCTAATTGTCACATCTATTGTGATTGTCATGTAAAAACTCAAGTTCCAAACTATTGAAGTTTAGATTATGGGTATGATCTTATTATGTTTTGAATAAATAAAGATTACTAGGTTTTCAATTATTTAAGTAATTTCCCTTATGTTCTTTCTTGGAATTTCTTAAAAAAATTGGCACTACTATTTATAGAAGAAAAAAAATTAAAAATCAACATGTAAAGACAACATTTTTTGACTCTTTTTTTTTCATTGTGTAGAGAATTTTCTGAAGTTTCAAGCCATATAATTTTTTTTACAAGAAACTTAACCAATAAAAAGGTATTAAAAACTAAAAAACCTGATATTTCAAGTTTAAGGACTAGTTTGCTTATAAATTAATTAAGAAATAGCAAACATAATCCAATCTTAACAAAATTTATATATTTAGAAAGTAGACATTTTGTTCTCTAATGGGTTTTAATTTTAGAGATTCATTTAGAAAAAAATTCCATCAGCTATGTTGTCAAAGTTGGACATTCTTCTTCAATATTCCTTAGTTTTCTAGTTGCAAGTCAAAGGCTAAGGCTCGGATTTCCAAGCCTTTCCCAAGCCTAAAACCAAGGTTGGATGTGGTGTGGAAATTCAATTTTTAAATAATGTGTACGCGTTACAGAAACACATACACATTATTCAAATGAAAAGCATGCGTGTTTCATAATGCATACGTGTTACCCATTGACCCGAAGCCGTTTATTTTTAAAAAATAAATACCTTCGCAAAATGTGTATGCATTTCGAAACGTGTACATGTTTCTGGCTTGCATACTTCTAGCTGAGCGTATACGCATTCATATTCTAGCTCAGGTACCCGATCCATAATGCGTACACATTTTTAGAAACTTTTTGTTTTTCCTAAAACTTCCCCTCTTCATGTACTAACTTCTTGCTTTTACCCAAAAGTCAGTTTTGAAACCCTAAAGCGACATCATATGGAATGTGGGAGGATGTAGATTGTGGACTATTGCTTGGAATCTTGATGACATTCTAGATGAATTATTAGCACTATCATACCCTATATGGGTGGTAGTGAAGAATGTCCCTGCTAACACTAGAAGCTTCCTCTCTATTTTTTTTCTCCAATTGGTGGCATGGTGCTGGTGGATGAAGAAAAAGCTTCCCTCCTTAAATAGGACACTCATACCCGAATTTCTTTATATCATGTGGTATAAATTCTAGAAAAGATTGAATCTAATGATGATGAAGATCCTTTTTAATTCCCCTTGGAAATATTATGAGGTTTAAATTCTTGTTATTTATAAAGAAAAGAGGGGAATATTAGAAATAACAACCCAATAATTTAGAGGAAACCTATTAAGGGGAAAGAAAAAATAAAATTAACTAAAAATTTAGGGTTAGAAACCACTCCTAACCCTACTCCAGCCCAAGAGGAGCCTTTTCCACCTCATATGGGTATGTCCATGACCCTAAACATAAGATAACTCATAATGATTGTCCTTTTGAATTTTTGAATGGTAAAAATCCATCTCCAAATTTTATTTTTTCATTTTGCAAGGAGGATACCTTGAAGAGACCAAGTTCCTCTCAACCCCTCACAAAGATTCAAGTAACATAGTGTCAAAAAATTTCTTTTATATCCTCACATATGATGATGAAAGCAAGAAGGTAGATCAAGATGATGTTGGAACCATATTACCTAACAAGCCTGAAGCTTCTTTGGTTCCCCCTTCTACAACTTGTTTGTCTCCCATGGGGGATGTATTACTAATCATAAAGCTAAATTCTTAGCAAATTGCTATGCAAAAAATTAGGAAGAGTATTGTAGAGAGCTACTTAAAGAAGTATCTATTAGAAACAATTTTCTATCCCTGAGGAAGTTGACTTTAAGATAAAGAGTGGCACTTCCAATGGCAATATGAAAGGGGACCTTCATAAGTTGAATATGGTGGGTAATGGTAGTTCCATTAGGATTAATAGGGCTTTATCTTTGTTGGAGGACCTAATCTTTGAAGTCAAGGCTAGGCACTAGGAAAGTTTCATTCTTCATCACCCAAGCAAGATACTACATACCTCCAAGCCTATTGGGCTAGAGGGATATAGGGCTGATAATATTGTCACACTCACTCAAGGATATGTTGGGGCCTTCATGGTTGATAATATGCTGATAAATGCTCATGATGGGGCTTCAGATAGCCTTGAGTCCCTCACACTAGAGAGTCAACCCTATTAGATCCCAACCAAACAAGTACTTCTACCCTATAACAATAGTTTGATGAAAGTAAAAATCAAAATAGGGAAGATGCCAATAGGATTTTGGGTAGATCTCTAATTAGTGGTAATATGAACCTATCCCCCTACATATGGTAATGTTGAACCTACCTCCTCCAATCCAAGAGGTGAAATTATTCATGGTGTGGACCATGAAGTGGGCCTAGACTATGAGAATGTCAGGATAGAAAATAAAGCTAAGTCTCAAAAACCTTAAGGTGATAAGAAATCTAAAGCCATCCTTGATACCAACATAGAATCAACAAAGAGTATAGGAGGTATAAAAAATGTGAGTATGACTGATCTACAACTTAAGAAAGAACAAAGGCCCAGGGCTGGCCCAAGAAGACCTAGGAAATATGGAAAATCTATATTTGTGGGCAAAGGAGGTATCTGGTTAGCAAAGAAAAAAAGAAAAAAATATATTCTAATTTAGATTCCTACACCAAGAAGGTTAGAAGTAGAAGAAAGGATGCAAAAATTCTTTGAGTAGTTCAAGAGTGAAAAAAGTTCCTCCCTTATGAATTTTGAAAATGAATTTCAATTTCATATCTTGGAATTTCAAGGGCCTTGAGTCCCCTAATAGAATATATACCATCAAAAGGTTTCTTAACCTTGAGGAAAAAAGGATATTATGATCCTCCCAGAGACCAAGGCTACTAGATTCACACTTGATACCAATCCAAGGTTCATTTAGAAAGGATCTTCCTATTTCACCACTTATCATGAAAAAGGTAGGGGAGGTGTTTCCATAGTCTTCTCCAACTGATGGTCACAACATGTTACAGGCCATGACATCTCCCCCTGTAATAAGGTGGTTTATATAACCTTAGAGAAAGTTGAAGACAAAGTTGGAATATTCTACTTACACCCCCAATGATCATAGGGACATGATAAATCTTTGCAATGGCTTTCCATTGTACTAGATTTTCCTTGGATCCTTGAGGGTGATTTTAATATGGTTTAAAACGTAGAAGATAAGTGGGGTGACATTGAAATGGGTTGGAAAGGTACTAAAAAATATTTTGGAAAAGGATCAAGGCTAAGTTAAACTTCATTCACCCCATGGAAGGTGGGAGGAAAGGATGTAAGGGGATCTCGTTTACTTGGTGCAATGCCCAAAAAGGTGGTAAACATATATATTGTAGGCTAGACATAATTTATGCCAATAGATATTTATTTATCTTTATTCCAAATAAAGATGGACATAAAGTGAGTGTATATCCATACACACTTTCAAATCACCATCTGATAAGGGAAAGCTTACTCAATAATAGAGGCAGAACTAAGGAGGACAAAAAAATAGCCTTCATCCTCAACACTCATCTTCTAAATGACAATGGATGAAAGGATGCTATCATTACTCTCAAGTAAATTAATAAATGGATGTTAAACGATATAAAATCCATTGAAATATAGGAGATAAATGTAAGTGGTTGGAGGAAATTTTTCCAAACCATAGGTTTAAAAAAGAGCATTGGAGAGAAGGAGAGAAGAGAATGATCTTCAAGACAAGTTATTCATAGCAAAATCTATAGTCCAATCAGATCGAAAGGATGAGAGGTTATGTTTAAAAATTTCTCTTGCTAAAACTAACCTAAGGATAATTTTGGCTCATAGAATTCATAGGTTAAAAGTGAGGGTCAAGTTGAACTGATTAAACTATGGTGAAAAATGCTCTAAATTTTTGTTTAGATGGATTATGGAAAAAGGTTTAAAAGAACAAATTGACCAAATTTGGAATGATGACTATCTTTTCACCTCCAATGGGGACATTTTGAAGCAATTATTAATTTTATTTAAGAACCTCTTTAATTCTGAGGGAGGGGATGAGGGTAGTCAAAATTCCATAGATTACATCAAGACATGTATTCCCAAAAAATTATCCAAGGAAGATGCCTCAAGGCTGGCTATTGGCATATCCAATGAAGAGATTAAAAATGCAATTATCTCCATGAACAATGATAAGTCCCTAGTAGTGATGGATTGCTCGTGGGATTCTATAAAACTTTTGTAGAGTGGATTTGTGAGCACTTACTACAAGTATACATGGATGGATTGGATAAACATTCACGAAACAAGTGCATTAATGAAGGTATTATTAAGCTCCCACCTAAATGAGGAGATAAAACCTTGATAAAAAAATAGAGTTGAATATCCTTACTAAAGGTATCTTATAAGATCCTGACCATAGCAATTGCTCTAACACTGGTCAACTTTCTTTCCAAATTCATTAACAATACTCAAATTAGCTTTATAAAAGGGAGGTAAATCTTGGAAAATATGATTACAAGCTGGGAGGCAATGCAGTGTGAAAGATGCTCGAACCAAAATGCATCCATGATCCTATTTCACTTTGAAAAGGCCTACAATAGGGTAGAGTGGTCTTTTTTAAGGGAAAATTTGGAAGCCTTTGGTTTTCCTATTGTGTTTTGTAACATGGTAGATACACTCTTAAAGGATTTTGTGGCACAAGTGGAGCTGAATGGCTCACTATCATAGGAGTTCATACTTAACAGATCAATCGAACATGGATGTCATTTCGTACCGAACCTCTCTTTTATTGCATCAGACGATTTATTCTAGTTATTGAGAGAAAACACCTTATCACCTACGGTTAGGGGCTTAAAGCTCCCAAATCAAAGTGAAGTATTAAACATATAGTTTGTAGATGCCACTACTATATTTCAAAAATTAGAAGAAAACAATATCAATTTATTTCTAAAAAGTTGACCTTCTTCTATAAAGCTTTAGGTGCAAGAATTTCCATTTATAAATCTATCATCTTGGAGTGGGAAGTTTTACTCGAGTAAATCAAGAAATATGATTTCTAATGTGGGGTCCCCATAAGAAACTAAGGTACTTGGGGATTTATTTTGCTGTCAACTCTAATTTAAAAGAGATGTTTCTATGGATTAAATCCAAAATTGAGAAAAAAATTTATGGACGGAATAGGAAATACATGCCACTAGCATGTAGGATGCAAGTGTGTTAAAATATTTCATCCTCTTATAACATTTACTTCTCATATTTTTGGTTCTTTAGCAGCTATGAAGTTAATGAGATAAAAAAATGATAAGGAATTTCTTATGGTCAAATGGGAAGGGAAAAATTAAAAAAATCAATGAAATGGATTTCGTGTTGTGTTGAAAATGTGTAGGGTGGGTTAGACCTAAAAGACCTAAGGCTTCATGACATGGCATTAGCTGAAAAATTGATTTTCAAGGATCTAGATGGAAAAGAGCCTTGGAAGGTTCTAGTGAGAAATAATATTCAACTTGCTACTCCTAAGAAAATTAAGGCTTGGAATAAGCCACTTATCAGTGTTATTCTCATCAATAAACACCCTATGACCCCTACTAGTTCATTGGTCTTTAAAAGTATTTGGAAGGCTTGGGAGTTGATTAAGCACAGTGTGGTGTTTATACATGCTAAGATTTCCATTCACAATACTATGAAATGTCAAACCTATGGCTCCATATGGTGGAACCTAGAGCATAATAGAATCCTCTTTGCCTTGATACAAGGGTGCTTTGCTAAAAATAGGGTTAAAAAGGTATTCAAACATTGAAATACATCTTGTCCAATGGTTAGCTTAAAAGTTCAAATACGCTCTATGGAGAATACAACATCCTATCTTCCAATTTAAGAACTACACTACCCTCCTAGGAACTTGGAGAGATGCCAGCTCGCCCCTAAACACAGATGGAGACATTGATCCATCTTGTGACCTTAAATGGAAGGATGGATCTGCACTACTAGGGATCAATGCCAAAACTATTTAGAAGTCTCTAGTTAACAATGAATTTGTTATTTAGCATGTGTCAATAAAAGCTAGGGGTCTCACTTTATAATAAAGGTTGGCATAATGTGAACAAGCCTAAGAAGGCCTATTTTAGATGGCATGTTCCTATTCATAAAGTTTCATTTAAAATTAACCACAATGATGTGGATATTTGCAATATTTGTAGAACTTCAAAATCTAATATGCATATCTTTTTTGATTATTTTTTATGCAAATAAAATTTATAATATTTTTTGTAATGATCTAATGATTGGGGTTTAAGATGATAGGATTATTTGGAAAGATGTATTAATTAATAATGGTAAACTAAATAATGGATGTAAATTATTTTGGGATTTCCTCTCTATTGAAATTTGATGGCACATTTGGAAGGAAAGGAATGGGGATAAATTCAAGGGTTGTAAGAGGGCACTTACTAAGTAGATTATTAAAGACTCATTTTTTCAATGTTCTTTTGTAGGGTATGTTTACTATGGAGATCTCACTGTCCAAGTTCATGAAGCTAATTGGAGATGGTACAATCATAGTTAACAAAGGGGAGGTGAAATATGAGCACACATGGAATCACAATCATGAAGACTCTGAAACCTTTCTTAAAGAATTAAGATAATTGCAAAGGGTCTTCAATGAAATGGTAGGAGGGGAAACTAAAGGAGCCAAAATAAGTTCGCCATGCTAGGCTTCATGTGAATGAGGGAGATAATCTAGTGATTGAGGAGGTTAGGTCCAATGAATTCCTTTCTAAACGAGAATATGGGTGGGAGGATCTTGATGATTTTAGCTAGAGCTGGAATGGTTAACATCATATGCTTTTACTACACTCACATCCACAATGCATTTATAGACTATCTTTTTGTATAACTTTGTATGCCATGTATCTGTACACATTGAAAATTAGCATCATGCATCTAATTAGGTACATTCATCAAGTAAACCATGTTCACATTGACCCGCTCATAAAATTAATCAAGTTCATCAAATCCATTCACCAAGTAAACTAGGACTATTTAATTCATTCCTAAGGTTATTCATTTAAATTAAATAAATCAAAGTCTCACATCAACCTTTTAATTAAATAAACCAAACTTTATATAATTAAATCTCAAAAGTCATATTTCTCCCTCTTGAGTTAAATAAAACAAAATATTCAAGTCAAATAGGTCAAAATCAACTAATCATCACCTAAGCTAATCTAATCATGATTAACCTAACCTAACCATCCATCACATCCTGTGGCTTTTCCCACTTGCACCAATAAATCATTTTCATTCATTTATAAATTCATCATTTTCTTTCAACTCGGCATAAAAATGGAATATTCCCTCAAGTTTGAATATGAAGACAAGTTGACTTGTCCCTTCCAACATTGCAATAAATTATCTCTTTCATGTCCCCCTCTCAACATTTAATTCACAAATTCAAATTTTAATCTCCCTCTCTTGGGCACATTGGCCAAAAATTGCACATTCGTTAACCTATGACATATTGACAAGTGGCCTTGTCTCATTGGTCCAATCTTTATCCCACATTGCTCTATTTTGAGCTCTCTTCCAACTTGAAAATCTATAAATGAAAGGCTTCATCCTTCATCAAATCATCTACAATCTCATGAAAAGTCACTCTCTCAAATTGAGAACTAATTTTTCCCATCACCATTGCATTGCATCTTGTGATTTTTTAACAAGGATTGGGAAAGGTTCATTGGCACATTTGACACCAATCCAACATGGAATAGGAAAGCGAAAGGAAAGTAGAAGGATAACGAAGGAAAACAAAGGAGAACAAAGAAGGCGAAAGGAAAACGAAAAGAGGAAAAGCATGAGGATGATATTTTGAAAGATCAAAGTGTTTTTAAACATTTTAAGTGTTTGTTTAACACTTTTTCAAGAAATTGTTATCTTTTCTTCCTTAGAACACTAATGTCATTTAGGTTTAAAAAAGAATCTTTCAATTTCTTCTTGCAATGGCTAAAATGAACAATAGGAATGCAACTTATTAGATTTTGTTTCTTGGATTAACAATTGAACAAAGTATCTCTGACTCATCTTTTGGTGCTTAAAAAGAACTCACATTTTGCTTTGTGGATTTAAAAAGAGCAAGTGCAATTTTTTTTTTTTGAAGGCTTACTTAAACTAAAGGCATTGAAAAAGGACGTATGTGCTTCTCTTGCAGTATATAGCGATCTTGATAATCAAAAGGATCTTTTCATGACTTTAGGGTGAGATAAAGAAATCACCTCCACACTTCGATTTGGGTTTAAAAATTGAACAAGATCTTGTACGAGTGTGAGTGGGGGCATTATCACGTATATCCTCTCTCTTTGTTGCCATCAAAGATTGATTGAGTTACGTATTTTTTCTTTACTCACTTTTGTTTATCCTAGAGGGCCTACATTGGGGAAAAAGTACTCACCCAAGGGAACGACTCAACTGGTAACACTCTAAAGCCAAGAGTATTTCTAACTAGGATATAAATGTGGGTATTGGAGTAAATGCCAATATCACGCGGTTGATTTTTACAAGATGGATCCAAAAGGGGACTCTTGTCGTATGGGTCAATCTCCACGAATGAAAATTCCTTATTAAAACCCATATGCTAGAATTTTCCAAAATCCTTTAGTAGAAATGGAAAACATGCCATGGGAGTTTCATGGGTTTTGATGCTTGTCTGCCCTGTATAAGTGAGTGTCGTGGAGGGGAGCTAGTGGGATCAAGAATCTAACCATTCACTAAAGATAAGCATAGTTGGACTTGTCCAAGTGGGGACTCAACAAATACTATCTTTCATATCCATAGGGGTGTACTTTTTCTTAGTTACAAAACACTTTGCTTGTTCGAAAATATTTCCAAAACAAACATTCAACATGATCCTCAAAAATTTCAAACCCTTTAGGAGGCAAATACCATTGACAAAATTCTCGTGTCATTGCTTGCCCTTGGGATTACATCCTTAGAGGTTTCTAAACACTTGAATTTACATCTCAATTTTCACCCTAAAGTTAAACAATAGGTAACCCTTGCCTTAATTTCATCAAAGTTTTGAATAATACTCCTTGTGAAATGAGAAGAAGTTGAGACATTGGACATCTAGTTTGAAAACCTAATCAAGAAGTTTTTGTGGTAAAAATGAAGTCATTAAGCAAAGATTAAATACAATTGGACCCCACACATGTGTCTCCAATGATTTCACGCAAAATCAAGATCAAGAAACCAAAGGTGAAAGCCCTTAGCCTGAAAGCCCATCAAGAATGTCTCTCTATGTTATACGAAGTCAGAAAAATACTACTTTTTAACTTTTATAGAAAGGCTTCAAGGAACAATCCTGGTTTGTATTCATTCTATTACTGCCAAAACCCAAATATTTTAAGAGAGTTTGAACATCTTGTTTAGAGAAAAGCTTGTTCTTCAATATCGAGGTCTAAGTAAACAAGTGTCTTTTTAGGTAAATCCTAGGATCAAAACAAAACTTCATACATCCTTCAACATAAAAAAAACCAAAAATCATCTCATCAACAACTCTTGGAAAGTCTTGAAAAATTATTTATGTCAAACTTTGGGAAAAACATTTAAAATCAATCCAAAATCACCTTGTTTGATTGAATATGTGTTGATGCATCCTTCTACACATATTTCATCAAATTATCAAACTTGTGAACAAATTTATCCCTTGATAAGATCCAACATCATGGGATTAAGGAGTTCATTATCTTGTTTGGATAGGTGTGTTTAGATGAATCCTTCTTCTCACACCTAGACAAATTATCATCTTGTGAACGATCTAACTCTAGGACAACATCCAACCTCTTAGAGTTTATGAGTCCACCAAAATCTTAATCCAAAATAAATCAAACCTAAATCAAATCCTAAAGTTTAACATTTCCCTTCAAGATTCTCGCAAGAGTTCCACTCATCCATCAAACATCCATCTTACATCCATATCATTATCACCCTTTGATCCATAAAATACCCTAAAAATTCTCTTTTACACCTAAGGTTAGATCAATCCAAAAGAATTAAAGAATTCACCTTCCGTATTCTTGAAGATTGATCCCTATTTTATGGTGCAAACTAGATCACAACACAAGAGGAACATGGAAGCCAACAAAGAAACATCTACTAGAAGTGACCTAGGTCAAACCACTCCTGACATGAATTCCATTGTGTTTGGAAATCTCACAGTTGACCTTTTGACATCATTGCAAAACCCACAAGAAGAAGCCCAAGGAGAAGACCTCACCTTTGGGATGTCTCACGATGAAATAATTCAAATGCTTCAAAATCCAGAAAACCATAAGATCGTCAATATCATGATGAAGCTTAACCCTTCATTATACATGCTCTAACTAGCAAAGCAAGGGGCGAAATTGCCTTTAGATTTTGACATGAGTACCATAGTGGAGACATCTTTTCCTCCAATCTCATCCACCATTCCCATCCTAAAATATCACTCAAAACATTACGCAAATCACGACATCTTTTGCTCCAACCCAACCTAACGTTAATAAGGGAAATTCATTTCTCAATGCTATTCAAGCACACCCCCTTGTTAATAATCAAAACTTGGATACAAACACCACCTTGGAACAAAACATACCCGAAAACCAATTACATAAGAATGTTCCTCTCACCTTCCATCATGATCCATCATCATCATTCTTCCACGCAACACCCCAAATTTCTCTCCTCACAAATTCGTAAGAGGAAGGAGACATGTTCGAACTAGGGGGAATTTTTTACACCACAACATTTTGCTCAAGGAATAGCACCCCTTACATTTCCACCACTTCCACTTTTTCCATCATCATCTACACCACTCCTTGGTTTAGGGGTTCCCCCCTTACCAAGTATCGATCAAACCAATATCCCAAATATCAATCAAATCATTATGCCAAATGCTCAAAATTTGTCATCAATGTTGCAACAATAGATGAAAACTACACAAGCAATCACAACATCATCAAACACCCCCATAACATCACAAAGAATGGTCTCTCAAGGGCCAATCACATCAACAACACCACTTATCACTCAAACCACCACATCAACAACACCATTCACCAATCAAAACACCAACACGACATTATCGCTCACCACAAATGCCATTCCAAATCCACCACCTCCACCACCACCAACTTCCACCACATTAAGCCAATACAATGCAACATTGCAAGCTTGTTTTCAAAGGGGATTTCAAAAAGTACAAAAACAAAAAGCCATACACCTAGCTGCTTAGCAAGTTGCTGAAGCTGTGCAAGCTACCCAAGCTACACATGCCACATTACAAGCGCAATAGGCCGCACAAGCCCAAGCTTTATTGCAACAACAACAAAAATCCTCCCAAGCCACTCAAGCATTGCAAGCATTACAAGCACAAAAGGCTGCTCAAGTTCTATTACAACAACAAGCAGCACAGGCACAAGCCCAAGCACAAGCAATGTAAGCATGAGCTCAAGTTTAGGAAAATTCCCAATATCAAGAACAACATGCAGAAGCACATGCACAACTTTTTGCACAAAGACAAGCAATGCAATTACAAGCATATCAACAAGCAATTAAGCAATATAAGGAGTTGCAAGAAGCAGCCAAATTGGTAGCCCAACAACAAGAATTGTTGGAACAACAACAAGCAAAACAATAAGTGTTGTTGAAACAACAACAAGCATTGTTGAAACAAAAACAAGCACAAAAACAAGCACAAATCTTAGCGAAGCAACAACAAGATCAACAACAGGCATTGTTCATACAAAAGTAGGTGGAAGCCTACCTAGCTTGGTAGAACAAACAAATACCAACAAACAACACACTGACCTATCCACCCATCCAACCCACAATCAAAACACCCCAAAACACCTTCATCCCACCCCCTGATCCACAAAATGACATAACGAAAAAAATCAGGTTGCTCTTGCAACAAGTGTTTGATCTTTAATCAGGGCGAACCACAAAGACACTAAGCAACTTGTGTTCGTATCCATTTGATAGGAGCCTAGTGATGAAACCATTCCCCTAGGGATTTGAGATCCCAAAATTTGATAAATATAGAGGGATGGGAAACCCTAAAGATCACAGAAGGGAATTCCAGGTTCATTGCATGGAATTCACATACGATGATACTTATCTGATGTGACTATTTCCTAGGAGTTTGGCAGGCCATGCTATGGAATGGTTCTCTCATCTACCTTAAGGCATTAGAACATTCCAAGAGATTATAGACGCATTCATTAAAAATTATGCATGCAACATCACAATGGATGTCAGTCTAGAAGAACTCTCAGCCTGAAATAAGGAAAGGGTGAATCATTCACTTCATTCCTACAATGATGGTGATCCAAGACCAATCAGAGCAAGTGGACCATTCTAGAAGAACAAGAAGTTTGCACCATCATCGCCAACCTTGATGGCCTCTTGGAATTTCATCTCAAGGTTCAAGGCATCACCACATATGACTAGTTCATCCCCAAGGTGCTCAGTATCAAACGAGACCTCATGACACAACCTGCAAGATCAACTTCATACCCCAAACAACAAAACAACCGCCCACCCTCCAATTACAATGATAAACCTCACACATGGGAAAATAACAAAAACATTACTAATGATGGTGTCATCAATGCCAAGGTGGTCATTAGTGCCCCTCACCAACATACACCCGCACCACAAATCCAAATCTAACACCAAAACAATCATCACACGACACACGAACCAAACAACAATCCAACAATCAATAATCTCAATGATCAAAGGGGACCACCTCCACACAAGAGTTATCCCAAATGAAAATAGACCACTTTGGGGGAACCACTTGAAGACATAATGAAGAAGTTGATAGATGAAAAACTCATCAAGGTGCCTACCTTTGAGAATTACGAGGAACCAGATGTAAAACCTCGTTGGTATAATGAGAATCAACTTTGTGAATTCCATAAAATCAAAGGCCATACCAAAAATAGTTGCATGAGATTGAAAACATCATTCAAGATCTCATCGATAAAAGAATTATAAACATGGAAAAACCTACAAGAAATCTGGATCTTAAGATATATATGAATCTGATGCCAAATCATGGCAATAAAGGGAATAACAATGATAAAGGGAAAGGCACCCACTCAAACATAAACCATGTATATGAAACAGTCGTCACCTCCCTAGAAGAATACTACATAGTCATCACCATCAAAGGTGCCCATGCCGATTATGGAATCGCCACAAGAGGCGGCAAAGTCACCATCGTAGGATCATCCCAGCCAAACAAAGTCCCTACATCTATATATGTCCCTAATGGCTACAATGTCTGAGACCAACTCAAGAGAACACCAGTGCAAATCTCCATCATGGAGTTGCTAAAAATATCATCTGCCCATAGGAAAATCCTTGAAGAAGCGTTGGACTCATTCATTGTTCCCACAAATCTTGATGGGGAGAAATTCCAAGCTATGGTTGGAAATATCATTACACCTAATCTTCTTACATTCTGTGACCAAGATTTCCCCGCTCAGCCATCTCACAACCGTCCACTTTACTTAGAATTCATAGTATGTAAGAGAAAAGTCAAAATGGTCTTGGTGGATGGAGGTGCGTGTTTGAATATATGTTCTCTCAACCTCATCAAACAATTGAAAATACCAGAGGACTCTATTGACAAAGGAAAGGGTATCACAATAAGAGCATATGATGATCAAGAAAGAGTGTCCCAAGGAAAGATCAAACTCCCTATTCAAGTAGGGCCGACTCTCATGGAAACCACTTGTCAGGTCCTGGACCTTGACTTACCATAGAACATCCTTTTAGGACGGCCATGGATTCATACAATCAAGGCAGTAGCATCAAATTTACATTAATGTGTGAAATTCACACATGAGGGAAAAGAAGTTACCATCCATGGATATCCCGAACCGTTCTCCTACTACAAAATCCCCCAAGTACCAAAAAATGATGAGGGCCCATCCACACCATACATCGATCCTGCCACTCTCGCATCCAGTTCTTTGATAGAGACACCCGCCACTCCTGCCATTCCCACCATCTCTGACATCAAGCTCATTATCCAAGATAACAGTTGTGGAACTACAAGCTCCCTAATAATTCCTTTGTGGTAGAAGAGTTACCACAATCTCCTAGATCATGCGGATGCCCATAAATAAATGAGGCTTCCACATCCCAAACGTCTCCTAAAAACTATCCCACCTTCACAAGATGGGGAGATCTTGGATGATAAATTATTGAGGTAGATCCATCTCACATGCTATATCAAGATGAAAGACCAATGGTTTATTTACCCATGGATGATAGAAGCAAAGGCCTGCAAATGATGGTTGCAATGGGTTATAATAGAAATCAAAGACTGGGACAAAATGACAATGGGCTTATAATACCCATCATGCCAGAGCCACGACTGATAACAAATCTTCACCTTGGATGTACCCCTCTGAGTATAACAATATGAGGTCGAAGTCCTCTAGTTAGAACTGTTAACAATCCTCCTCAGTCAACCCTAGTGGAACTACGATTACCAGTGTCTATAGGTAGAGTCATAGATAACTTTACATTTGATATAACTAACATCTGTAGTAGTAGTGATGACGAGGATCACCTGACTAACTTACCTAGGCTATTTGAGGATACCACCCTCTACATGATTAGCACCCTATCTTTTGAATTTGACCACCAAATTCATGACATCCACCTAGTATATCCCCAACTCATCGACTATGACCAACGAGGACCACCAGTTGTTGATACATTCAAAAATGATGAGGCACTCTCAGAATTCATGGGACTGCGAGATAAAGTCCAGATGGGGATCCTTAATAATGGTTTATAATGAAGTTGGACACACATGCCTATTATGGGGAAACAATTGAATCCTTCAGTCACAAAAGTGAGAAATTAATAATAATATCCAAGTCCTTAAGTGAAAACCACACTGTGGCACTCTTTGCCAAGAAAAAAGTAAAAAGAAAGGACACATCCAATGGTGAAAATATCTTTGAGGCACCTGAGGATGGGGGATTCAATCTTCCTTTAAGAGTTATTCATTAGGAAATGTCAACAGTCTTGGTAGAAAAATACAATCCTGTCAACCTAGGAACAAAGGCAACCCCACACATCACATTCTATGCAGAATCACTTCTATCAGAGGAGCAAGAGCTCCTAGTGGCATTCCTAAGAGAAAGACAAATAAACTTTGCATGGAGTTATGTTGAAATGCTAGGAATTGATCCAAAAACCATGGTTCACCACTTAGTAGTGTATCTAGAAGCAAAGCCTCTCAGACAAAAGCTTTGAAAAATGCATCCTCAGATCGCCCTACTAGTCAAAATGGGGCTAAAAAAGCTATTAGACACAAGATTCATTCGACCGATAGACTATCCAGAATGGGTATCAAACTTGGTACCTATAAAAAAACCTGATGGAAATATCATAATTTACACAGACTTCAGAGATTTGAATAAGGTATGTGAAAAAGATGACTTCCCACTTCCCAACATTGACATGATAGTAGATATAATAGTTGGACATGAGATGTTGTAACTAATGGATGGATTCTCAGTGTATAATCAGATCATGATAGCTAAGGAGGACTAACATAAGATGACTTTCACTTGTCCATGGGGGACATACCATTGGAACATGATGCCATTCGGCTTAAAAATGCTGGAGCAACATATCAAAGGGCCATGACATTGATATTCCACGACATGATTCATAGGACAGTCAAAGACTATGTTGATGACATTATAGCTGAGTTCAGAAAGAGAAAAGATCACATAGCAACCCTAAGTGCCATCTTTGATAGACTGGAGGAGTACAAGGTTAGACTAAACCCAAAGAAGTGCATTTTCAACATACAATCAGGAAAGATCCTAGGATATATAGTGTTAATGAGGGGTATCAAGGTGGATCCAGAAAAAGTAAAAGCAATCCTCGAGATGGAGGCATCGAAAACATTAAAGCAACTGAGAGGTCTCCAAGGTAGGCTACAATCCATTTGAAGATTCATAGCACAACTGGCAGACAAACAGAACCCATATTCTTACCTACTCCACAAGGGAGTAGCATATAAATGGGATACCAATTGTGAAGAGGCATTCAACAAAATCAAAGAATATCTACTAACACCACAAGTCTTAATGCCACCCATCCCAAAGAAACAATTGATCTTATATGTGTCAGCAACAACAGTAGCTCTTGGAGTTCTTCTAGCTCAACATGACGAAAATGGAACAGAAAGGGCCATTTATTACATCAGCAGGACAATGGTTGGGCATGAGGTAAACTATTCATTCGTCAAGAAAGCATGGCTCGCAATAGTGTTTGCATCACAAAAATTCAAGCATTACATGTTGGAACATAAAATAAACTCATTGCAAAAATTGACCCTCTCAAGTATCTACTATCAAAGGCAATGCTCACAGGAAGAATGGAAAAATGGGTGATGATACGGTTAGAATACAACATCGAATATGTGGAGAGGAAAGTAATCAAAGGCTAAGTCATTGCAGATCAATTGGCAGAAGCACCTATCTATTCTGTGAATCCTCTTGTCTCAGAGTTTCCAGGTGAATCTATTTTCAACCTCAGCATAGTTGACCATTGGAAACTATACTCTGATGGCTCATACACACAACATGGATCAGGAGCTGGTGTCTTCTTCATCACCCCACAAGGGGATTGCATACCAAGGTCATACAAACTGGCATTTCCCTACACCAATAACATTATGGAATACGAGGCTTTGACCATAGGTCTCATAATAGTAGTGCAATGGAACATCATAGCTCTCAAAGTGTACAGAGACTCCCAATTGATCATAAATCAACTGAATGATGAACACCAGACCAAGGACAACAAGCTCACTCCATACAAGAAATTGGTGGAGACTCTCAAAGAATCCTTCATCGAAATTACATTTGAGCAAATACCTAGAGCCAACAACAGAGCAACAAATGCCATGGAAACAATTGGGTCCCTACTGGACATCCCCAACAATGCTCCAAAATACGAATTCCTAATAGAGCAGCTTCTTGTGCTTGCATTTGAGGTACCAGAATCAAAATTCATGTGCAAAATCGTTGGTCCCAGTGATCCTTGGTACCATGACATTTACACATGCCCTCGAATAGGAGTCATATCCACTGACTTACCATCAAACCTAAAACAAACCTTTGTCAAAAAGGCATCTAGATTTGTCATCCTAGGAGATACCCTATATCGTAGAAGCATAGAAGGAACCCTACTATGCTGCATAAATGCTGAGGAGGCATTAACTGCTCTAACTTAAGTACACAACAATATCTATGGTTCACACTCGACTAGAATTACCATAGCCAAGAAACTGCTAAGGATGGGGTATTATTGGCCCACAATGGAACGGGAAGCACATGACTATGCTAGAAGGTGTCTACAATGTCAACAGCATGGGGACCTCATCCATGCTCTAGCTCAAGAGCTTTATCCTATCGTCATACCATGGCCCTTTTCGTAGTGGGGACTTGATGTCATTGGAAAAATCACTCCCACTTCATCTAAGTGGGTGGAGGCTATACCCATGATGTACATAACTAGGAAGCATATTTCAAAGTTCATCCTGAACTATCTCATTTGCCGCTATGGTGTTCCACAAGCCATTATCTTAGATAATGGGACACCATTCAAGAATCAGGATGTTCGTGACTTATGCAAAAAATTCAAAATCCAACATTGCTTCTCCACCCCATACTATCCCCAAGGTAATGGCCAAGCATAAGCTACAAACAAAACCATTCTAAAAATCCTCAAGAAAATAGTTAATGACATAGGTTGTGACTGGCACCTATAGCTTAATCCTGCCCTCTTGGCCTATCAAACCAGCATCCACACACCCACCAGCACCACCCCCTTCTCCTTGGTCTAAGGATCAGAAGTCGTACTCCCCATTGAGATCAAGCTTCCATCCCCCAGGATATCATTGCAAAACCTCATCACAGATGAAGAGTACTAGGTATCAAGACTAAATGAGATAGACCTACTGGATGAGAGACCTATAGATGCTTTAAATCACTTGCAAGTCTATCAGAATAGACTCAAAAGGAGCTACAATAAGAAAATCAGAAGCAGGATGTTCCAAGTCAGAGAATTGGTCTTAAAAGAAAATCAGAAGAATGTCCCAAGCCCAAGCAACAAAGGAAAATTTGAACCCAATTGGCTAGGACCATTCATCATCATAGCAAGTTATAAGTCAGGGGCATGTCAGTTATCAACACCCAAAGGGGAACCTCTACAAGAGCCCATAAATAGCTCTCCTCTCAAAAAGTTTTATGCTTAAATCTTTCAAGGTATAGAACCAAAAACTCTAAAAAAATCAAAAAAATGTCCTAAAAAAGTGGCCACTTTAGTGAAAACCTGGCAAACAGGAGTCTTGGTTACAACAAAAAAAGTAAAAGACCAAAAAATCTTAAAAAATCAGAAAAAGGATTAAAAAAATAGTAAAGAGAAAAAATCATCCTCTATTGAAAACCACTTCGGTGGCACTTTGGGCAAGTACCTTGGTGAAAACCTGGCAAATAGGCACCTTGTGTAAATAAGCACTTTCAATCCACCAGGATCTCTATGGCTTGTTATGCATCCATCGCATCCAGATCTCCATCCATCACTCATCCACTTGCATCTGCACCATAGCTTGGTCCTGTTGTTGTATCATGATCCCTCCTAGTACTACTTGACCCATCCTTAAGGTTAGTTTGTCCTACTTTTATCAGAGTAGTCTATTGCATCATGCTGGGGGCTTGTTCTTATTGGATCAAATTTGGCATGTTCTTATTGGATCAAATTTGTCTATGATCTTAAAGTCCTCAAATTAGAAAATCCAAAAACATAAAAAAATTAGAAAATCCAAAAAAAATCAAAACAATCAAAACAATCCAAAAACATCAAAACATCAGAAAATTCAAAAACATCAAAACATATCAAAATCCCAAAAACAGGTCAAAAAGTTAGTCAAAAAGTCAAAAACAAAGTCGCCTTGTCAAACTACAGGTCTTTGAGCCTTGAACGTAGGAAAGGTTGATCTTTGATCATCCCTCGAAACACTTAGGTCAGTCCATTAGGAGTCTGTCATAATAAACTGACATCTCATCATGTATATCTTCATCTATAAATTAGTCAAGTCATCAGTCGAACTACATCGCCTCTGTGTGTCTAACATAGGCAAGGCTAATCTATTGATCATCCCTCAAGGCCCCTAGGATAGGTCTTTAGGTTAGTCTCTTGGTCAAAATCTTAGAAAATTTCAAAACATTAAAAAAATCAAAAAATCAAAACATTTACAAAATCTCAAAAAATTACCAAAAACAAGCTCAAAACATTGTAAAAATGCCAAAAACATCCAAATATTTGAAAAAATCAGTCTGTCTCATCTTGCTTGCTCTCGCAATAATCAACTATCCATAATAAACTGATCGTCATCCTCAACCTTTGGTGAAATAGTTAGAAACAAGTCTAGCAGCTTAAAAGTAAAACTCAAAAACATCAAGTCTCAGGTTTAAGTTAGTACGTAAACAAGTTGGTAAATTCTTTGTGTCGATAGTTCATCATCCAATTAGTCCCATATCAATCATTTGATAACATCATGTCCTAGGATGTATCCTTCCTACAAGGGGCATATTTTATCAAAAAGAGCACTCTAGATAAACGAAATGATGTGCCGCCATCCACTAACATGTCCTAGGATGCGCCCTTCCTACAATGGGCATTATCTTTTGGCAATAGTTTCAACTCCTATTCTTGAAAACACATTCCCTTTTTGTTAGCAGTATTGAAGAACATCAACTTGTTTGTGTACTTTATCTTTGTCTTTTGAATTATCTTATTCTGCTCATTCCAAGGACCTCTCGATGATATTCAAACAAAGGATTTAGAGAGATAGGAATGGGGTAATGATCATTATCCTTTTGTCTGTTGTGCTTGTTGGACGTTCTTGTAAAATAACCTTGGTGAATAATTGCCTTGTTAGATATGTATGGAGGGTGTTTTGGCCAACTTGTTGACTATTGCATGGATAGGTTATACCTTTCCGTGTTTTGGTCTGAGGTGTTTGAAACTTCTAAAATGCATCCTAGGAAGGTTTCTGTATGTTAGGTATGAACAAGAATACTCCTATCTATTTTTCAAGTCAAATTCCATCACACTAAGTACCACGTCACCCTGGTCCTTTATACCTTGATGCATCGTACTTATGCGTGTTATCAAACATAAGGTAAGTGACCCTTTTAAAATCCCAATCCTTGATAAGCAAATCATCCATCTATCATCATCATTTCTCATCATCTCTCATAAAGTTGGCTTGTTTGATCCTCTTGTCATCATCTAATGTCTTCTTTTACTCACTAACATCACGTCATGAATAATTAATCATCATCACTAGTGCATCCATCTTGCATCCATGAACCATCAGTATTCTACATATCATCCCACATGCATGTTCATCATCATAATATAGATTTGTTAGTCTAAGCATCTCATAAATCATATATTTGCATAAATCATACATTTACATAATCACAACATATCACATCATTCATCTCATCCATCATCATATCATATCATCACATCATATCATCATTTAAGTTGTTTAAGGTAATATAGAATTGTTATTCTAAGCATCTTAAAACCATCTCATTTGCATCATCATCCATAACTATCCATCTTGAACCTCTTTATTGTGATATCAACCCTCAAATAGAATCTTTTTGCCCGATCTCTCAACGGGGCAATGCACTAGTGTACTTCTTTCTATTGGGGTATCCAAAAAAATTAAATGTTTTTTGAATTTTGTTCACAGCAAGGGTTTTTTTTGAACCAACACAACAAATACATTGCTTCAAAGAGGGGCAAAATATAGACATGCAAAATTAGTATCATGCATTTAATTAGGTTCATTCATCAAGTAAACCAAGTCCACGTTCACCCGCTCATAAAATTAATCAAGCTCATGAAATCCATTCACCAAGTAAATCAGAACTATTTAATTCATTCCTAAGGTTATTCATTTAAATTAAATAAATCAAAGTCTCACATCAACCTTTTAATTAAATAAACCAAATTATTTAATTAAATCTCAAAAGTCATATTTCTCCCTCTTGATTTAAATAAATCAAAATATTAAAGTCAAATGGGTCAAAATCAACTAATCATCACCTAATTTAATCTAATCCTGATTAACCTAATCTAACCACCCATCACATCCTCTAGCTTTTCCCACTTGCACCAATAAATCATTTTAATTCATTTATAAATTCATCATTTTCTTTCAACTTGGCATAAAAATGGAATATTCCCTCGAGTTTGAATATGAAGACAAGTTGACTTGTCCCTTCCAACATTGCAATAAATTATCTCTTTCAGGTCCCCCTCTCAACATTTAATTCACAAATTCAAATCTGAATCTCCCTCTCTTGGGTACATTGGCCAAAACTTGCACATTCCTCAACCTATGACAAGTTGACAAGTGGCCTCATCTCGTTGGTCCAATCTTTATCCCACATTGCTCTATTTTGAGTTCTCTTCCAACTTGAAAATCTATAAATGAAAGGATTCATACTTCATCAAATCATCTACAATCTCATGAAAAGTCACTCTCTTCAATTGAGAACTGATTTTCTCCATCCACTCCATCTCAAGGCATTGCATCATTTAGCTTAGCAAAGGATTGGGAAAGGCCCTCTATCCATAGAAGCACCAATCCACTATGGAATAGGTATCCATTATGCTCTTTTATGTTCTTAGTTAGTTGTTTTATTTACTTTGTGAGAAATGATAGATTATCTCATAGGAGCACTATGGTATTTGCATAGTTTGAACTAACATGCTAATGTGTTTTGAAGTTTGAGGTATTTTGCAGTATTGTGGTGCTCTCAGTATCTATGTAACGTTTAGATGTTATATATTATGTAATTTTGTATGTAGAACAATCAAATAATGTAAATGTTATGCATACTAGAATTGTTGCATAGTAAGTTAAAACTCTACTAAGTTAGATGATCTGAAGCATATGTAATCCATGTTTTGGTATAGTATTACTAACACAAAAAAAACCATTGAAAATAATGATCAATAATTTATCAAAAGTGATACGAACAGCAATAAAAATATTATAAAAAATAGAGACAAAGATTGACTATATTTAACAAAAAATGTAGTTAGAATGTTCTATGGTAATGTAAAAAAAAATACTAGTTCATTTTTTCAATGAACACAAAAATTAACATTCTATGGTGAATAAATATGCAAAAGAAGTGTAAATGTATAGCTTATGGGACCAAATTTAAATGTTTTTGATTTTTTATAATTGTTGCTCGATTTTTCTCATCCTAACAAAAATATGAAACATATGACACATATGACAAGAATTAACATATTATATATATATAATAAGGTAAATTAAACATTTACTTCCCACTCACATTAAGGAAAATTTACAAAGAGACATTTATAATTTATTCCATAATTATATCTTTTAGTGGTCTATACTATGTATACCTACCTCTCTCTCTTATATTCTTAGAAATATTTTCATATCATTTGGTAAAATATAATTATTTTCTCATTTATTTCCTATTTATGTTCTTCCATTAAAACACCTTGATCAAGTGCATCTACTTTTATTTCTTACTCTAATATGTTATCAAAACTTGTAGGTTTTATTTGTGTTGGTATTTTAAGAGATATATTTTGCAGTTCTTGTAATTCTCCAAATATCCAAGTATGCTCTTCTCTTACATGAAATAATGATGTAGATAATCAAAAACAATTACATAGTTACTAAATTTCATGAGGGTTCTTTTATATGGTTTTGTATTGTAGGAGTATTTGTTAAAATTTTGAAGAAAATTTGATCTCAACATTAAATTTAGGGTGTTTGAGAAAGTTAATTTTTCTATTTTTTTCATATATGTCTTTCATTTTAATATATTCTTGTATATATTTATGAATTTTGATTTAATATAAATATTGCATCATTTTGATTCTCTATGTTCTTTTATTAAATAACATTAATGTTATATTTCTATCTCCATAAGCAACTCTTACATAACCATTTAAGTTTGATCCTAATAATTTATTATTTTTTATTGATTTTACACCTATTAGGTTTCTATATGCATTGAATATGTTTAAGATCCTTCAATGTATTTTCATTTCTTTTAGTTCAAGTGGAAGCAAAGATATTTCAAATAAGTCTCACCGAGACTTCTATATGGATAGTTGCTAGTGATCCTAAGGCACAAAAATATTTAGGCAATCATACAAAGCACTGAGAGAACCCTTGTGTAGGTATTTCCTTATGTTACTTTGTATTGTGTTGAATATTTTGATGTGTAAAATATTAGTTTGTAAGTTTTAAGTACTGGTTCTTGTCAATTAGTCACCATAGTCATCTCCCCAAGCTCGGGGGTGGACAATCTTGTTGTCCTAAGTTTGAGAGGTGAACTCCCATTAGTCCATGTAAAAGTTTTCTTGCAGGTTTATGAGTTGTGGAGTAAGTTGATTATATTCATTTTAAAACTTCTATTTTGTCATTGTAAAAGTGCATTTAAGCCATATAAACAACCCATAGGAGGAGTTCTTGTAATAAGGTGATTGCTGGTAGAATTGTAGCTACTGTTCAAGTTAAACTTAGACTTAGTTATGTGGGTTAGTGTTGCAGTATGCATCGTTGTTCTTAGAATATTGTTGCAGATTTGTGTTGAATAGATGCCCCTCTATCATATATTACTGCAATCATGGAAGGGGGATTTACAACTAAGTTAACCATTTCTTCGATATATAAATATTTTCTAAGCGCTAGGATAAAAGTTATCTCTGCATACATTCACTACTGTAAATGTTCTCTGCATACACTCACTACTGTTCTATAAATTGAAATAAAAAGAGTTAACATTGTTGGACATAGATGTACATAAAAGAAATTTGTAGCCAAATGGGATTTATTATTCAATTTTATTTTTTATTGTTGAGATAACAAAAATTGAGTAGAAAATTTACGAAGCCTTTGCAGTTTCTAGTTAAGGAATGAAACATCAAATATATGAAGCCTTTGCAGTATTCGAGTTTTCCCCTGAAGCCACAGCTTGTAGGGTGTTCACACTAAATATTACGCCTCAGAATCTGGAGGATCAACAGGGGAAGAGCAAATAAAACCAAAAATTAAAAATCTAATAACAGAAATCTACAATATTAATTAGAATTATAAATCTGCAATGATTAAAAAACCCTAAGTTACGTCTATCCTTGTTGATTAGTAAAAAAAACAAAAAAATATTATATGATCAAAATTGTAGAAAAGTATGTCACTGTAGTTGAACATGGTGGCACATTTGAGGCCGCAACTCTTCCTGCCATTCTTGGCTAACCATGCCCTGCCAAAACCCTCCTTCCAGTTAACATTTTAGAAGCGATCCACCAACCGAGATAAGAGAAAAAAATAAAAGCGCCGCTGTATTGTGAAGGCTAGGCCTTAGGTTTTCTTTGATTGGCCTAGCGAGTTAGGGTTCCCATTGTAATGAAAAGAGGAACTGAACATTTGTTTATTGTTTTCTTTTATCAATTATGGCATTTAGGTAGCTGTGGGAAAATCTCCCATGGTGTATAATCTGATGTTTTGCCTTAGGCTAATTACATTAGAAATTTATGAAATTAAACTACTACTTAAGTACTTTGAATGAGGGTAAGGGAGTGGCGAGCTAGACAAGTATAGAAGGGTAGGTATGTTTTGTTTGGGTTGAAGGAATTTGGGTGTAAAGGTAGTGTATTATAGGAACATTCAATATGTGGTTATTCCAAGTTTAAAATAGAAGATAAATACAAAGAATTATAATAAGAATAGAATGGGTTATAGTAATTAACATAATTTGTGGAATATATATATATATATGGGGTTGAAGGAATTTGGGTGTAAAGGTGGTGTATTATGGGAACATTCAATACGTGATTATCCCAAGTTTAAAAAAGGAGATAAATACAAAGAATTATAATAAGAATAGAATGCGTTATAGTAATTAACATAATTTGTGATATATATATATATATATATATATATATATATATATATATATATATATATATATATATTGGAGAGTCAATTTTATTAAAACTAATAATTTTTTTACATTTGTCTAAGTCATCATAAATCATATCTCCCTCTTGAAAACAAGCATTCCATTTTAGCTATCATAATCTCCTAAAAAGATGTTTATATGACATATCTCATAATCTACCATAAGATTCCAGTGTAAGTCCATTTGGCTTTACTATCTAACACATCCCAAGATTTGTTATAGAAGGATCTCAAAATTATAAGGCATCTCACATCTCCTCGAGGTTCCTATTTAATTACATCTTACAATTCAAATATCTACACATGATCCACCAAGTGTCAACTCAAAGTGAGATCTCTCATTTTTCATATGACACTTTAAAATATGAAAATAATAACACTATTAAGAACTTGCAAAGATTGAAACAGCTTAATTTCCAACAACTTTACCTATCAAATCATTTTTATGATGACCATCCATAGACATAAATTGTTTAAATAAATATATTATGAAAAAATAAACTTATATTTTCCTAAAATTATATATAATATTGAATTGTCTATCCAAGATTTATTTTTAATAAGACACAATTCCCAAAAGCTTAATTTCCAACAAGTTTACCTATCAAATAATTTTCATGATGACCATCCATAGACATAAATTGTTACTAAAAATATATTACTAGCACTTGCACCCCAATAAGGTGCAATACTTACGTCGATAGGCTAAGCCCACATTATTTATAGTGGTGAAAAGCAGTGGACGACATGACGAAAACGGTGATCTATCTCACCTATCCCTCTCTACCTCTTGCTCCCTCCCTCCCCCCTTCTCTCTCCCACTTGGTCTCTCCTTCCCTCTCTATTTCTCTCTATATCACATATCCCTCTCTACCTATCCATCCCTTCATCCCACCTATTTCTCTCACTCTCTCCTTCCCTCTCTACTTCTCTCCCTCTCTCACTTGTTCCTCTCTACCCCTCTCTCCTTCCCCCTCTAATTCTCTATATCTCCCCTATCCCTCTCTACCTCTCTGTCCCTCCCCCTCTCTCACTCTCTCTGCTCTCACATATTTATTTTTTAAAAATTTAAAATATATATTAAAAAAAAATTAAAACAATTAACAACCGAAAAATCTCCCAAAATTAAAATAATAACTATTAAATAAATTAACTTAAAAACCGCATTTGTTTATTTTTATGTTTGATTAAGCATAAATATAAAAAAATACCAGCAATTTTAGCATTGATATTTTAATAAAACTCTTTGAAGTGCCAACATTATCGGTTGTTCATAAACAGAAAATTTGCATAAGAATTCGAGACCATAAGATTAAAAATCCAGCAAAACAAGTTTATATTGTGGTATATCATATATTGTTTTGGTTTATGGCATTTGGCACCTTGAGTATTGTGAATATTGTTCTAGACTCACACCTACTTTCATGCCCATTCATGTTAATTGTCTGTCGGACTAAATTTAGGAAAATCCCAATGACATGTGGGAAAAGTAAATGTAGACGAAATAGCGTTATTTGGTCCAAATATATTGTATTCATAGTAATCTAACACCTCCACATCGTGCAGAGTGAGAATTGAATGATTTACACGTAGTCAATTTAATACAAAGCTTGAAATTACATGTCCCATCCCCGAAATGCCAACTGTTTCTAAACTCTGAGAAGACTACTTTAACAGGCAGGTTATTACACCGCAGTTGAAAGTTTTCATTAATTTTCGGGTTATCCTCTATCTGGAATTAAATCGGGTTGCAGAAGCCTATTTTTATTTTTATCTTTATATTGATTTCAGAGGTTTTAATATTTATGCAGGCGCTGTTGTTGAATAGCAAGGGAGGAGATCTAGGAGCTATGTCCGGCTTGGGTTTGGTTCTGACAGAGAATTCGCAAATTTTGATGATTTTGACCACGGCCATGGCCGTACTGGTTGCCTATGTCTTTTTCTTTGTATGGAAGAGGGGAGGCTCCAATGCGCAGAAACAGCCGGTCAAGCCGACGCCCAAAGTCGGATGCAGTAGTTTTGCCATTTTATTTTCTTATTACATCTGAGGCACAGTTGGATTGGTAAGGCCTCAGTTTTTTTTTTTAAGTTGTCGGATGCAGTATTTTTTCCATTTTCAATTCTTATTACATCTGAGGCACAGTTGGCTTGGTAAGGCTTAAGTTTTTTTTTTAAGTTGAGCTTCGTACAGTCAGGTGGAAATAGGCATTGTACAACATTTGTCAATTAGCAGATATTCAAAACCAATCTGAGAACAGAATGAGATAATCATTCAGATGGAGCAGATGAAGATCGACGGTTGGAAGCCCATGCAAGGTACAGGACAACCATACTTGGAAGGAGCAAGTAAGTTTTCAAAGCAACTTGTATTTGAGATCAAGCGGCTTCTATAACACTGTTTGTACCACCCTTCACATGGCCCTCCTATACCTGCGACTTACAAGTACTAAAGAATTGACGGCATGTGAATTGAATGTATTGCTTGTGACGGGTATGTTTTGCAGGGAGATAATCAGACTGGAGGGGAACCCCACCTTTTTTCCGGCGTCAGACTGGGGGAAATGCCGGTGGGGTTCCCCCACGTCTAATAGCCTATCGGCTAATGAAATAATAATTTTATATTTTCTTAAAATTTGTCTATAATATTGAATAGTCTAACCAAGATTTATTTTTAATAAGACACAATTCCCAAAATTTGAATCGTATTTTCTAAAAGAAACCATACAACAATCAAAATTATCCTTCGCAAAAACATTGAATTTCAAAAGATAAGAATTTCAAAAGATAAATCTTAATGCAAAGTTACATGTAATTGCAATTGCGTCAACAAAATATGATGTTCATATCTAAAAGAGCATGAAAATGGTAATTAGACATGTTGTGAGTTAAATCATTTTAAGTAATTTGTAATTCAAGAAAACACTAGTTTTCCTTAAATGTTATATCTATGATATTTATGATATACACTAAGCTTATTTCTAGAAATGATTGTAATTGTGTAAGCTTATTTCTAGAAATGATTGTAATTGTGTAAACAAATCTGATGTTCATATCTGAATTTTTTTATTTTTCTAATCATTAACTAACCATTTTTCACATAGAACCATATATTCTTCTATAAAATTTTCTAAATAAATTTTACCTTTTTAATTTAAATTAAATAAATTAAATTATTCATTTATAGTCTTGATTGAGCTATAAATTAGTAAATAGACATATTGTGAGTTCATTTATTTTAAGTAATTTATAATTCAATAAAACACTAATTTTGCTTGTTTTATATCTATAATATTTATGATATACATTAGACTTATTCACACAAATAATTGTAATAGTGTAAACAAAAATATGATGTTCATATATAAAATATCTTATATTTCTAGACATCAACTAATCATTTTTCACATAGACCAATATATTCTTCTATCAAATTATAAAAATAAATATTACATCTTCTAAATTAATTAAAATAAAATAAATTCTATATTTATTATTTGAATCGAATTTTAAAATAATAAATTAATTTACTAATTACGCTAAGAGGCATCTAAGTGGCATTCATCAAAAATAAAAAATCTAAGTGGCATTCATCAAAAATAAAAAATCTATGTAAGGAAAAATTGTTCAGCTAAAAATTGGTGTTCAAATGACATGCACCTGGCAATAAAATCTTAAGTTAGGAATTTAGTTTTGTTTGATTTTAAACCTATTTTATTCACAACTAATTTTAGCATGACTTATCATTACTTATCATTAAAATATTTGAAGATCTCTTTTAAAAAGGGGTTGTTGTAACTTCTTTTTATATTTTTCATTATTGTAGCAATTTGACATTAAATATACTACACACCTCACAATGTCCATGTTTCCAAAGAGTAAGTTTGGTACATTGTATGTCTCTGTTTGTCAATTTGCCATGAATTTTTGTAACTTTGCAGAAAGGGGATTACAAGACGGAACTAAGAAAATATAGAAAGGCACTCCATTATCTTCACGTTTGTTGGAAGCAGGAAGAGATTGATGAGGGCAATCTTTACTGCTATTTTTCCATTTTTCTTTGTTACAATTGTCTTTAGTGTTCCACCTAAATTTTGGAATCAAATAGCTTAGTCACAGTTGTATCTAAGATCAGTTATCCATTTTATATGTGAGGGCATTTTGTTAATGAGATTTCCTATGATTTTCAATTTCTATTTTATAGTTTTTCTTTATATACAATGCAAAAGAAATGCATGTTTCAGTTGCATAAAAGAGTCTTCTCAATATCATTCTTATTAGTGTATTCTTAGAAATAATCTGTTTCATTTTACATATTTTCTATTCTATAGAAAAATAGAGCAGAATATTCAAAATATGATTTCCTTTTTCCATATGCAATTAGTAAATCTCAATGGTTTGGAATGACATTTAGTTATAATTACGTAGAGGTCTGGACGAGTTAGTGTTGGGTCGGTCGACAGAGAAAAGCAAATGGTTAAGGAAGAAAAAATTGCAGATATTGACTACCAGTTCATGTTTCTTGACGAGCTTGTAGAAAATACCTTATTTCTAGCATTAACCCTTAGATAGATGGGTATTTTATGTTTCTTATAGTAGTTTCATTTTACAATTTTGTGATTTAATATTTGTAATCTTAGCTGGGAAGATCATGTTGGTCTCTTGTCATGGTCATCAGAAGACTCTTGCATTGATAAATTGTTAGATATATGTTCACTTTAATTGTTTTCTATTTTTATGTATTTTTTTTAATCTTTTATGTCTAATATATCTAATTATTTAACTAAAAGGTGGTTATAAAGTATTTTTTGTATGAAAAATGCATGTTTGTAAAGAGTGATAAGAAAATGCATATAGGAGTTAATAAGGCGTAAATTATAAATCTTATTTTGTTTGATCATGGTTTAAGATTAAGATTCATCAAATTAAGTATCTATTTTTGTTGGCATAATTGATTGAGCCTGCATCATGAGATCTGATTTGTATAAAGATGGTATTTTATCTTTGTGCATTAAAATTGGCAACTCAAAAGAAGCTAATCATGTAACAAAGTGTTGGACCTTTATGTACTTTTTAGCTCAATATATTTTGCTATGACATGAGATAGATAGGTTACAAGATCGGTGGAAGTCATGTGCAATTAAATAGATTTGATGAAACAAAAAAATAAAATCACATAGATTTGATGAAAAAAATAAAAAAATCGAAGAGATGTAATGAAACAAAACGAATAAACAAATTATATTTTTGATTGTAAAGAGAAATAAAAAATTTAATCACAAAGATAAATCAATCAAAAAAAAAATTAGAAAATGATAATTTTCGATGTATTTTTTATATATTAATATTTAATATATGTATATTATTTGAATCTATTGCTTCTGGATTTGATTGTGTGGACTCTTTTTTCATCAATGTTTCGGATCACACACAGTGAGCCATCATCAGGATGGAGAGTTGAAAAAGATGAGAAGAGATAAGTTGCAGACCAAGATTTTATAAAAGAGAGGGGGAGGAGGAAAGATGAGGAAGTTAGGGTGAGGCATGCAACACAAGGGAAATGCTATAAAAAGCATAAAACAAAAAAGAACAAATACTCAAAAGCAGTGAGGTAAGATGCAAGCCATAAATACATAAAAACAAGCAGATTGGAACACCAAGAAGAAGAATAGCAAAGGAGCAAATAAGAGGAAACCACTCAAATACTAAAAACAATAAAATAACCAAGAGATAAGAAGCAAGAAAAGAATGTATAAAAACATAATAAATTGATATGACAAAACCAAAAAAGGAAAAGCAAACCCCAAGAATATACTAAAAATAAAAATAACATAATAAGGTAAAATATTGTAATCAATAATATAGTCTAATAATATATACATATTACATGCAAAAATAAATAAACATAACACTAAAAACAACTCAAAAATTAAAATGAAATTGTATTACAATAATATAATATTATATTCTAAGACTTAATACAAGCAAAAATTAAATACCAAATGAATAAAAATAGAGCTTGATTATATATATATATATATATATATATATATATATATATATATATATATATATATATATATATATATATAACATAATAAGGTAAAAAATTGTAATCAATAATATAATCTAATAATATATACATATTACATGCAAAAATAAATAAACATAACATTAAAAACAACTCAAAAATTAAAATGAAATTGTATTAACAATAATAAAATATTATAATCTAAGACTAAATACAAGTAAAAATTAAATACCAAATGAACAAAAATAGAGGTTGATTATATATATATATATATATATAACACAAATGAAAAGAGAAAACCAAGAGGACATCACCTCAAAGACAAAAAACACCATGGTAATAGAGACAACCGCAAAAGAATTTAAATGAGACCAAAAATTAGAGAGAGGAATCGAGAAATGAAAACCAAATTGAGAGGATACTAGAAAAATAAATGAGAGAAATAATAACCAAATTGAAAATATGGTAAAAGATTAAATATATAACTATATATTATATATATAGAAATGTAGAAAGACCCATATTATAATCTAAGACTTAATACAAGTAAAAATTAAATACCAAATGAATAAAAATAGAGGTTGATTATATATATATATATATATATATAACACAAATGAAAAGAGAAAAGCAAGAGGACATCACCTCAAAGACAAAAAATACCATGGTAATAGAGACAACCCAAAAATAATTTAAATGAGACAAAAAATTAGAGAGAGGAATCGAGAAATGAAAACCAAATTGAGAGGATACTAGAAAAATAAATGAGAAATAATAACCAAATTGAAAATATGGTAAAAGATTAAATATATAACTATATATTATAAATATAGAAATGTAGAAAGACCCACAATATGACAATAAAATAGGAAGACAAACCTAGAAATGCCAAACATAAAGAGAAAGAATAAAATTGAGTATATAAATATATAATAAAAAATAAATGAAAGCTTAAGCTCGGTACAAGAGAGATGACTTAAGTTTAAGCTTGGAGAGGAAAGAGCCGAAAAGGAGGGAGAGAGGGCATGGAGTGCGGGGGGCGAGGAGGGGGTGAGAGGTCAAGGAAGGGCATTATGGTGGTTTGAAAGGTTGGCAAGAAGAGGTTGCCAGGAGGGGCTTAGACTCCACCCTTCATCACGATTAAGGTTGGTGGGGTGATTGAAAATATGAATGGCCTCTTTAAGCTTCCTCCTGTGCAAAGAGGACAATTTCCACAGGAGGAAGCTTAAAGAGGCCATTCATATTTTTCATCACCCAACCAACCTTAATCGTGATGAAGGGTGGAGTCTAAGCCCCTCCTGGCAACCTCTTCTTGCCCACCTTTCAAACCACCATAATGCCCTTCCTTGTCCTCTCACCCCCTCCTCGCACCCCCCGCTTTGTGCCCTCTCTCCCTCCTTTTTGGCTCTTTCCTCTCCGAGCTTAAACTTAAGTCATCTCTCTTGTACCGAGCTTAAGCTTTCATTTATTTTTTATTATATATTTACATACTTAATTTTATTATTTCTCTTTATGTTTGACATTTATAGGTTTGTCTTCCTATTTTATTGTCATATTGTGGGTCTTTCTACATTTCTATATATATAATATATAGTTATATATTTAATCTTTTACCATCTTTTCAATTTGGTTATTATTTCTCTCATTTATTTTTCTAGTATCCTCTCAATTTGGTTTTCATTTCTCGATTCCTCTCTCTAATTTTTTGTCTCATTTAAATTCTTTTGGGGTTGTCTCTATTACCGTGGTATTTTTTGTCTTTGAGGTGATGTCCTCTTGGTTTTCTCTTTTCATTTTTGTTGTATATATATATATATAATCAACCTCTATTTTTATTCATTTGGTATTTAATTTTTACTTGTATTAAGTCTTAGATTATAATATTTTATTATTGTTAATACAATTTCATTTTAATTTTTGAGTTGTTTTTAAGGTTATGTTTATTTATTTTTGCATGTAATATGTCTATATGATTAGATTATATTATTGATTACAATTTTTACCTTATTATGTTATATATATATAATCAAGCTCTATTTTTATTCATTTGGTATTTAATTTTTGCTTGTATTAAGTCTTAGAATATAATATTATATTATTGTAATATAATTTCATTTTAGTTTTTGAGTTGTTTTTAGTGTTATGTTTATTTATTTTTGCATGTAATATGTATATATTATTAGACTATATTATTGATTACAATATTTTACCTTATTATGTTATTTTTATTTTTAGTATATTCTTGGGGTTTGCTTTTCCTTGTTTGGTTTTGTCATATCAATTTATTATGCTTTTATACATTCTTTTCTTGCTTCTTATCTCTTGGTTATTTTATTGTTTGTAGTATTTGAGTGGTTTCCTCTTATTTGCTCCTTTTCTATTCTTCTTCTTGGTGTTCCAATCTGCTTGTTTTTATGTATTTATGGCTTGCATCTTACCTCACTGCTTTTGAGTATTTGTTCTTTTTTGTTTTATGCTTTTTTAGCATTTCCCTTGTGTTGCGTGCCTCATCCTAACCCCCTCATCTTTCCTCCTCCCCCTCTCTTTTATAAAAGCTTGGTTTGGAACTTATCTCTTCTCATCTTTTTCAACTCTCCATCCTGATGATGGCTCACTGTGTGTGATCCGAAACGTTGATGAGAAAAGAGTCCACACAATCAAATGCAGAAGCAATAGATTCAAATTCATATGGATTGTGGAAATCTAATTGCATCGATATGTATGTTAGTTCAACAATAACTATCATATACAATACACTTATTCATAGAAATAATCTACAAATATACTTCTACCTTTAATTAATTTAGTCTTTTTATGTATCCAGGGCATTCCCTAAGGGCGTGGCCATTGAATCTGGAGAAACGTTTGCAAGTATAAAGCAACGCCTACAATTTAAATAACACAGCTGGATATAATTCTTCGAATTTCTGTACACTCTTGACTTGTTGTGAAAGAGTAGAGCTTCATATATAATTCAAGAATAAAGAGTTGATAATGGATTTTTTGCAGGAACTATCTGAACAAATAACTCGAGACATCTTACTAAGAGTGCCATACAAATCTCAAGCAAAGGTTAAGCAGTTATTGAAACCTGTCAAAGAGACAATGGAATGTTTCCAGTTTTATCGAGATAGAATTGACTTTGGAACGTCCCAGAAATATATATGTGTCCTCCAGGCTGCTGGGATATCTATATACGATCCTGAGGATCAATCATGGGAACTGCTCGCTCCAATTCCCACCGAATTTGACGTTGGATTGGTTTCTCGGATTCTGTGTGTTAATCATAAGCTTGTTTTGCTGGGCTTGAAACATTATGGCAATCTTACTACAGAGATTTTGATCTATGATTTATTAACCAGTACATGGAAGCAAGGTGCTGATATTCCAACTGCCAGATCTGTATCCCCGTTCGCATGTTGTCCTTCATCTGAAGGATTAATTTACGTTGCAGGGGGTTTTGCAAAGATGGTAATGCTGATGGACTCTGTGAAGCAGCGGTTTATAGAGTAAATGAAGACAAGTGGGAGCTTCTCCCTAAGATGCAGGAAGAAGCTGGAATGTGTAAGGGTGTTTTTATTGAAGGAATGTTTTATGTCATTGGTATTTTTAATAATAGAAGTGAAAGATTTGATCCCAAAACAGGAGAATGGACAAGAATAATGGGTATGTCTTTGAAAGATGTTAATATATGGGATGTCGATCTTTTATATGCGTTTGGACAACTAATTGCGTTTGGAAGAGAAGGAATAGAGCAATATGATTGGGAACAAAAAGTGTGGACAGAATTAGAAGCCCCACCTAAACAACTTTACTTTGCTCGTGCCACACTGTGGGGTGATAGAATTTTCTTGTGCAACTATAATAATCTTTCGTTCCTTGAGCGTGAGCGTCCAGTTTTTCATATGTATAAACCTGGAGCAGCTTTCTCGGAGAGGTGGATTTCCTTTAACAAACCACGAAATTTTCTGGAAATGCCAATCGTGTCGGTTGCCACACTAGAAATATAAAACATCCGCACCTGCTTCATTACTATATCATTTAAAACATATGATTATTCAAAAGAGTGTAGATGTGTATTCCTTCGAATGTTAAAATTGGTGTTCTGATATACACTACTAATAGAGTGGGGTTTAGGAGATAAAATAAATTATATTTTTAATTTTCTAATTGTCTTAAATTAAGACAATAAAATATCTATTAGCAGTCGTATGCATAAGCATGCGACAATCAGCTGATAGGGGCCAACCGCGGTAGGCAAAGTTTGTGGTGAAGAGGTTTGAAGCTTTTTATTTGCATGGAAGGGTGGTCATGAAGGAAACACATGAGTTGGATTGTATGAATGAAATAATCGCAAAGAACATTTTTGTATAAATTTTAGTTAACACTATTAGAAAATTTTGAAATCTATTTATAAATTTGTTTAAAAGTGGGAACATAAAAATTAAAGTAAATAATAAATTTAAAATAATTGTTTCTTCTAGCAAGAATATTTAAATTTTATATTTAATGGCAACAAATGCACATATATATTGTCACTTTTTGTGTAGCCTATTGAATCAATTAATCATTTAATTTTGAAGTTAATGGAAGTTATTTGTAGGGGTCATTAGACATGTGTGATTTTTAAAAAATTGGACAAAAAAAAAACACATTTTTTCCATGGAAGGAAGACATTCAATATTGAGTATTTTTTATAATTAGTATATTTCTATAGTTTTGGAAATTAAAGTTTTAGTATGCATGTGTTTTTTTACGAGAGATGGAAATTAGGTATAGACATCTACACTTATAATTCTATTGCTATCTAGAGAAGGTGTGAGAGGAATTTGTATCTAATAATTGGTTTTTCAATTCAAGATTCAACCAAGATTATTTGCCACTAAATATTATAGAGAAAATAGGGAAATTGTAAAACAACTCCTAAAAGAATAGTTAAAAATTATAGCTTAATCACGGATGAGCTGAAATCCATAGTAAACATTTCCATAGAGTAGAAGTATTACAGATTACAATGCAATTGAGAATAGAAAAGTCCACTTTTAAATGAATGATTGCATAGTGCAATTGGAGAGGTAAAATAGATAATATTGTAGGAGAGGAAAGTTCAACTTACAAAATATCCAAGACACCATATTGATTCAGTTACATTCTAAAAATAGCCATTTTGGTACTATACATATGTTGCACATAATGCATGATTAAATGTTAGTTTCTCAACAAATAGAAATGTAATAACCCTCCTGGTTGCTAGATGGACTCAGTAGTGTTATGTTTTGTTTGATGCTCAGATACTATGATGATACTGTTATTATTATTTGATGTGGTTATTCAGATACTATGATGATACTGCTATTATTTGATATGGTTAGTTTAGATGCTAGACGATGTTATTTCATTTTGGATATGACTACTTTATATGACATTATGGTTGATTATATCTGTTAATTTTATGAATTGTGATATGATGCAATGATTTAATTTAATATGTAATGTGAGGATTGTTATTTAGAAATGTAATTCTTTGATTTTGCTATAATTGTTAGAATAGGTGTGACGAAGGACAATATAGCATCACTCGTTCGCGAGTGCCCTGTTATGTTGCAATTCCTTCTCACAATGTAGTAACTGGATTTAATGCTTTGATATATATATGTTTATATGCACATGTACACAACTTTTGTTTGTATGCAGGATTGCAGGTATAAGTCTCGATTCCACCTGCTTCGGCAGGACAGGGCGAGCACCAAATAACCCAACGGATAAATGTTGATACAGAGGTGACGATGAAGTCCTCCCGTCCCATGATGTCAGGTTGTCTCATTTACTGGTATAGTCGATATGTGTTATTGTCGTTATTGTCTGTTGTGTTATGGGTCTTGTCTTAGTTTATTTTATGAGGGCATTTACAGTTATAACTAGTCTTTATGATTGAAATAATTATTTATTTTAATGTTGGAGTAAATGGTATTTAAATATTTAAATAATTTAATTATTTTTGAAAATCTTACATTTCAATTAAATAATAATTAAATTATAAATCTGCTTAAAATATTTTAATTAAATAAATTGGTGGTGGATAATTATGAGAATAAATTATTTAAAATAAATTTGAGATGTGAGTTGCAAGAAAAGTTGAAAAAAAACAGGAATTAAAGTAATAAAAACAAATAAAAGAACAAAAACACAGTGTGAGCCAATAGGGTTTGAGGGTTGAAAAGAAAGCTTGTTTTAAAGATTGATTTTTCCTTTTATCTGGATTTTTTGAGGAGAGCTTTGGAGAGAGGAAGAACATATTTTATTTAACTATGAATTTTTGAGAGGGCACACACACACACACATACAGAAGAACAGAAAGTTGAAGTGCTCAGGTGAAGGTGGATTTCGTTCTGGACTACGGATTGGAATCGGATTCGAGGGCATCTTCAAATTTGCATTGGACTCCAGGTTCCTCTCGTAGTCTTCTCGTACCCTTCTGTTTATCTATCTGTTTCAGAAAAGAAAAATATATTTTATTAAAAATGATTCTTGTGATTATAGAAAACTTCTGTTGATTGAAAACTAGGGCAGATTATTGGAATAGAAAACAAAGAAAATCATAGTTATTATACTGTACAAATTCTTGTCAAGACAAAAACCCCGATCTGCTGAAACGTTCGATTTATCTATGATAGGATTTTAAGAAAATGATATCTTTGTTGAAAGTAATAAACTTTGAAGTTTTAGAAATGTGTATATATTTTAAATATGGTTGGACCTATTCATTGTTTTGTAATTTCTTTTTTTTACTCTGTTATTTACCTCTATACTTTTACCCAGAATATATATATGTATATATATAAATATACATATATATATATACTGGTTTATATTGGGTTGTTTACCCAGAATATATATATATATATAAATATACATATATATATATATATACTGGTTTATATTGGTTTGTTTTAATAAACAATGCATTGGTGCGTCGGCCGTACGACCGTCGCGAATTGTATATTCCTCTGAAATCGAAATATTTTATGTCAGTGTTTTAAATTTATACATCTGTGCATAAATCCGTGTTTTTCCGTTTTGGTGGGCGTGTGTTTTAAATTTGTAAATAAAAAATTTATATTTACAAAGCTTTTGTTTAAAAAAAAAATAAATAGAAAAATCGATTGTTTTGGGCTCGGTGGAAGGACGGCCGAAGCCGTACCTTCCCCGTCCCCTCACTGCCGCGGCAGTACTGCCGCAGCAGTACTGCGGCAGCAGTCTTAATGACTGCTACGCAGCAGTCATAAGACTGCTGCGGGCAGTACCGGCCGTCGGCCAGTACTGATGCGGCAGGGTTTAAATGTAAGCTTTGTTTTTTTTGTTTTTGTATTTTTTTTTATATAAATATACATATATTTATATATATATTTATATATATATATTATATATATATATATACATATATATATATATGCAGTATATACGTATTTAATTGTTATTATATGGTGTTTCTTTAAATTTTGTTAAATATAATAATTATAATTATTTTATTTTATATATTAAATATTATAATTATAATTTAGTTTTAAAATATATATATATATAATCATTATTATTTTAATTGGTTTATATATATATATAAATACGTATAATTTTTGTATATATAATTGAAATGTCGAATAATGTGTTATATGGGCATTTGTGTATTTAAACATGACATTATTTTTATTAATTGTTTTGGTTGAACAAATATTTTTTAACAAGAATTAGTCTGTAGATGTGATTGTGAATTCTTTTAAGACAATCGTATTTAGTTACTCAATTGGGATTAGAATCAAATTTAATGGTGCAACTTTGCAAAATATTATGTGAGTTTTACCTTTATGATATGTAGTGATGTCTTTGTGGGAACCCGTTGTTGATTTTTGTAATCTTATCCCAGAGGCTTGTTATTTTATGATGTCATCTTCGCTTTGGTAGGCTTTGAGATTTTTGGTTTTATGAGAGGAAGGGTTGAACAGTTGGTTGAGACTTTTGATTTTGAGCAATTGCGAGATGGTTAATACCTCGTGTATCTGAGTTTTGGTTTTATGATTTATATGTGTTGTTTCAACCCTTGCCTACTCGAGATTTGTTAGGGGTCATAGGTGGGAGAGTGGCTCTTCGTGGGCGCCGGCGCCTCGGATGAGGAAGGGCCAGGATAACCCTCGAAGAGTAGTAAACAAGTGATAACCTAAACAATAGATTTAGGGGGAAGGGTAGTTTAAAAATACAAGATAATAAAACTTTGGATTCCTCGGCTATGCATTAGGGCTACCTTAGACTAGTGATAGACTGAGAAGGCCGTGGTCGGCAAAGTCAGAGTCTCGTCCTCGTGAGAGACTATTGGCTCCGCATCAGCTACCCTATGGTGCCGGCGCCTCAGTTAGGAGGAAGGGCCAGGATATCCATAGATGGGTGCCGGCGCCTCAGTTGGAGGAAGGGCCAGGAAATCCCATGAGAGCTATGCGATGACACTCTCCACTTGACACCCTTGTGCTTGTTGTTGCCTCTGGATGTTATCTCTTGTGATGTATCTTTGATTTCTTGTGAATTTGATTTGTGATTGTTTTGTGATATTACTTCATGTTATTGTGATGAGTTCTTGGTTTAACTGGTTATGTGATTTGAGTACGTTGTTGGTTGTGCATTGCATATTTGAGTTGTTCTTGTTCTGTATCATGTTGTTGAGTCGGTTTGACATTCATGGTCGGGTTCACTTCCTCGTCACCTCTGAGCACGGGGGGTGAGTTACTTCGTAATTCACATGGTTGGGTGGAACGTGCTCCGCACCCGTTGGGTTCCCCATCAGCGTCTTGTCTTCTCAGCTTCCGCAGTGCAGATGTTCCAGTGATCAGTTGTACTTCATGTTCATTATTTTGTATCAATTCCCATGTTGGGAAATTCAATGTAATTCTTGTATCGAAGAAGATTGTAATGTAATATTATTTCAATGATGTAATAGTTAGGTTTGAATTGGATCATGTTACAAGATTTATCATGGATGTAATTATGCGATGTTGTCATACTCGCATCATGGCTATCAGTTGTATCTTTGTATATGGTTTTTATAAATTAAATGGTTATGTTGTTTTCATTATCTTTATGTTGTGTTGTGATTGCAATGTAACCTCGCGTGCCCCAGAGAACCATGTGGTTTTAATGCTATGTGTTATGCTATGTGTTTATGATTTAATGTTGTTACATGTTACTTCTTTTATTTTAAAAAAAAAATTTATTCGCATTATGTGTGTTCTCTGGGGTTTGCACGACGGGCGTTACAACTTGGTATCAGAGCCAAGGTTGCAAACGCTAGGGTCTTTGGGTAGTGTAGTCCATTAGGTTACCGTTTGTGCAACTCTTGTGCTCATGTCGTACTTTATCTTGTGGCGCAGAACTATGCCTCGAGGTAGAGGACGTGGTCGTGGAAGAGGCCGTGGTGCCGGACGTGGAGCAAACCGGCGAAGTCCCTCAGTTCCTAGTTCCCATGGCTCTGAGCATGAGGAACAGCAGAGCCTTCATAGTGTTCCATCAGGTAACCAGAATCCAGTACCGCCAGGTCTAGACGGTCAGTTACAGCATATACTTGGAGAGATTCTTGACCGATTGGGACCCAGGCCAGATGAGGTACACCAGGTGGAGAGGGAGAGAGAGAGATCTCCGAGGCGCAGGGATACAGATGTGGTTCCGGATGCAGTCGTAGCAGGCCACATGAGGGATTTGATGAGGGCACACCCTCCTACTTTTGATGGTTCTGGAGGAGGTCTTGAGGCTGAGACCTGGTTAATTGACTTAGACCGTTGCTTCGCCATGCACCCCTACGGTAGCAATACCAAGGCTCGGTGCGCAGTTATGCACTTGCGAGGCTTCGCGTCTACTTGGTGGCGCCTTGAGGAACAGAAACTGCATCTTGATCTCAGTATGGTTACTTGGGAGTTGTTCCTAGACAGGTTCAGAGCTCGTTTCCTCTCAGACCATTGGAGGCAACGCAGGGCTGACGAGTTTCACGATCTCAAGCAGTTGTCTATGTCAGTGGAGCAGTATGAGAGGCGCTTCTATGAGTTGAAGCAGTATGCAGGGATTAGCCACGATGAGGGCATGTTAGTGCAGCATTTTGTTCGGGGCTTAAATGCCCGCATCAGTGGTGGTGTACGAGTCTTCGAGCCGAAGACGATGGAGATGGCAGTGGAGAAGGCTCGCTTAGTGGAGGAGAATTTGGCCATGGCTTTGGGTGGTCACATCGGAGTACAGATTGGTAGCACACCCGCACCTGGTTATGTTGCTCATGGAGGGCAGTCACAGGGAGCAGGATCTTCCAGGAACAGGTACCCACCCTCGAAAGGGGGTTATCAGCAGCAGCAGCCTCAGCAGCAGCAGTCAAAACAGAAATACAATCAATCTCAACAGGGTGGCAATTCTCAGTTTCGCAGAGATCGGAGCAGGAACCGGGTTCGACAGGAACGTTTTGTACAGCCTGCACCTAGCTTCCAGTCAGCACCGACTCGTGGGAGTTTTCAGCAGTCAAATGCTCCATCAGGGGGCAGAGGTTTTGGCAGAGGCACTGGGTGTTTCTCTTGTGGACAGCCGGGGCATATTGCTAGGATGTGTCCTCAGAAGAACACCTCCGGATTTAATCAGAGGCCAGCAGCATCAGAGCCGACAGTAGGTGATGCAGGGAGATCTCATCGTGTGTTTGCTTCAGTGGATAATCGTCAGGCAGTCCATCAGAACACAGTGGTTGAGGCATCAGGTGTGTTGAATAATTCTAGCATTTCTATACTTTTTGATTCGGGTGCTTCTGATTCCTTTATATCACCTTTAGTTGTTGAGCGATGTGGTTTGGTGGCAATTAGTCAAGGCGTAAAATGGCATGTTGAACTAGCATCAGGGTCCAGGGTTGTGGTAGAGAAACTTGTGCAGGATTGTAATTTGGGTATAGGTGAAATGTCAACCAAGGTGGACCTCAGAATTCTGCCACTCGGTTCTTATGATATTGTCTTAGGCATGGATTGGTTGAGTGCACATCGTGCTATGATTGACTGTCGTCGAAAGGCAGTAAGGTGCACTGATGACTCTGGTAAGGAGGTGGAGATCTTGGGTATTCAGAGGCCCATTTCATTACGTATGATCTCTGCCATGCAGCTCAAAAGGCACTTCCGACAGGGTTGTCAGCTATTTGCAGTATCTGTGAGTGACTTGGAATCTGAGGATAGTCAGGGGTTGTCTTTGGAGGATTACCCCCTCCTTAAGGGTTTTTCTGATGTGTTTCCAGAGGAGATTCCTGGTATGCCGCCTAAGCGTGATGTGGACTTCCGGATTGATCTGGTACCTGGAGCCGAGCCCATATCTCGAGCTCCATATCGGATGACAACACAGGAACTACAGGAACTCCGTCTTCAGTTGGAAGAATTGTTGGCCAAGGGTTTTATCCGCCCAAGTGTTTCTCCTTGGGGAGCACCTGTGATATTTGTGAAAAAGAAGGATGGTTCTCTTCGCTTGTGTATTGACTACAGGCAGTTGAATAAGGTAACAGTGAAGAACCGATATCCATTGCCCAGGATTGACGATCTCTTCGATCAGATAAAAGGGGCAAGGGTGTTCTCTAAAATTGATCTCAAATCGGGATACCACCAATTGAGGATTGCTGATGCAGATATTCACAAAACAGCATTTCGAACTCGATACGGACATTACGAGTTCACTGTGATGCCGTTCGGGTTGACGAATGCACCTTCAGTCTTTATGAGTCTAATGAATGGAGTCTTCCGTACATACTTGGATAAATTCGTTCTAGTGTTTCTCGATGACATCCTGATCTATTCTAGGTCGATGGAGGAACATGAAGAACATCTAAAGCAGGTATTGCAGTGTTTAAGGGATAATCAGTTGTTTGCCAATCTCAAAAAGTGTGACTTTTATAAGACTGAAGTTCAGTATTTGGGACATGTGATTTCCGGTGAGGGAATTTCAGTCGATCCTGCAAAGATTCAGGCTATTGTGGATTGGCCCGCACCCACCAATGTCTCAGAGATTCGCAGCTTCATGGGACTTGCAGGATATTATAGGCGGTTTGTTCAGGGGTTTTCTAGGTTGGCTCATCCTATCACCTCTTTGCAGAGGAAGGGAAAGAAATTTCTTTGGTCCGATCAATGTCAGTTAGCTTTCCAGACTCTGAAGGATAAGTTGACTAGTGCACCAATCTTGGCAGTTCCTGATCCGGCAGGTGATTTTGTGGTGTGTACAGATGCTTCTTTGGAAGGTTTAGGGGCTGTGTTGATGCAGGAAGGTCGAGTGATTGCTTACGAGTCACGGAAACTGAAGGACCATGAACTTAATTACCCCACTCACGATTTGGAGTTAGCCGCAGTTGTGCATGCCTTGGTGAGGTGGAGGCACTTTCTCCTTGGGCATCGGTTCGAGTTGCATACAGACCACCGTAGTCTACAGTACATCTTCACGCAGCCGAACTTGAATGCAAGACAGAGAAGGTGGATGGAATTTTTGTGTGAGTACGACTTTGAGGTGAAATATATTCAGGGTAAGGAGAATGTTGTAGCAGATGCATTGAGCAGACGCAGGCATGAGCTATCCGCTTTGACTCTTGAGGTTGATTTGAAGAGTCAGATTGTTGCAGCTCTTCCTTCTGATGATTGGTATCAGGCAGTGAAGGCAGAGATTGAGTCAGGTAGAGCCTTAGAAGGTAAATTTGCAGGGTACTCTTTGGATACGGATGGTGTTTTGCGCTATGCAGGCCGTATGTATGTACCTCCTGCAGAGGGTCTTCGTACCCTTATTCTGACGGAAGCTCATAGAGCTCCTTATTCAGCACACCCAGGAGTTAAGAAGATGTACGCTGATCTTCGTGCACTATATTTTTGGGCAGGATTGAAGCGTGACATTGCTGATTTTGTGGCTAGGTGTCTCGAGTGTCAGAGAGTGAAGGCCGAGCATCATCATCCGGCAGGCTTGTTGCAGCCGCATCTTGTTCCAGAGTGGAAGTGGGACATCATTTCCATGGACTTTATAGTCGGGTTGCCCATGTCTTCCAGGCGACACGACGCTATCATGGTCACTGTGGACAGGTTGACCAAGGTAGCCCATTTCTCTCCTATTCGATCTTCATATACTGCTTCAGTGGTGGCTAGGGTGTTCATGGAGGATATTGTTAGACTACATGGGATACCGCGCAGGATTATTTCTGACAGAGATCCGGTATTCACTTCTGCATTATGGACATCCCTCCAGCGGTCCTTAGGGACTAAGTTGAATTTTAGTTCTGCCTACCATCCTGAGACAGATGGTCAGACTGAGAGAGTTAATCAGGTGCTTGAGGATATGCTTCGTATGTATGTCATGGACCAGCAGTCTCATTGGGAAGACTACCTACATTTGGTTGAGTTTGCGTACAATAATGGCTATCACAGTTCGATTGGCATGGCTCCATTTCAGGCTTTGTATGGTCGTCCTTGTCGTACCCCTTTGAGTTGGGATCGATTAGAGGACAGGGTCCTTCTTGGACCTGAGATGCTTCGTGACATGGAGCAACAGGTAGCTCGCATCCGAGAGCATCTGGTAGCAGCTCAAGATAGGCAGAAGAAATTTGCTGATGCACACAGGGTAGATCGACAGTTTGCTATAGGAGATAGAGTGTTTCTCAGAGTTCATCCTCGGAAGAGCCCTATTCGTTATGGAAAGGGTTCTAAGCTTGCACCCCGTTTCGTGGGTCCGTTTGAGGTGTTAGAGCGTATAGGTCCTGTTGCCTATCGCCTGGCATTGCCACCTAGTCTGTCGCGGATTCACGATGTCTTTCATGTTTCAGTTCTTAGGCCTTACTTTCCGGATGTTACTCATGTTCTTGATTGGAATGCTCTACAGGTCGAGGACGGGCAACTAGCTCTAGAGCCCGTGGCCGTGGTGCAGCACAGGAGGCTCGGACTCAGAGGCAGGGATATTGAGCAGGTGAGGGTCCAGTGGGATCCTAATGATGAGGCTTCAGCGACTTGGGAGGATGCTTCCCGTATGCGAGAATCCTACCCATACTTGTTTTCTGGCTTACAGGAGTAAGCCGTATTTAAGGGGGGGAGGATGTAATAACCCTCCTGGTTGCTAGATGGACTCAGTAGTGTTATGTTTTGTTTGATGCTCAGATACTATGATGATACTGTTATTATTATTTGATGTGGTTATTCAGATACTATGATGATACTGCTATTATTTGATATGGTTAGTTTAGATGCTAGACGATGTTATTTCATTTTGGATATGACTACTTTATATGACATTATGGTTGATTATATCTGTTAATTTTATGAATTGTGATATGATGCAATGATTTAATTTAATATGTAATGTGATGATTGTTATTTAGAAATGTAATTCTTTGATTATGCTATAATTGTTAGAATAGGTGTGACGAAGGACAATATAGCATCACTCGTTCGCGAGTGCCCTGTTATGTTGCAATTCCTTCTCACAATGTAGTAACTGGATTTAATGCTTTGATATATATATGTTTATATGCACATGTACACAACTTCGTTTGTATGCAGGATTGCAGGTATAAGTCTCGATTCCACCTGCTTCGGCAGGACAGGGCGAGCACCAAATAACCCAACGGATAAATGTTGATACAGAGGTGACGATGAAGTCCTCCCGTCCCATGATGTCAGGTTGTCTCATTTGTTGGTATAGTCGATATGTGTTATTGTCGTTATTGTCTGTTGTGTTATGGGTTTTGTCTTAGTTTATTTTATGAGGGCATTTACAGTTATAACTAGTCTTTATGATTGAAATAATTATTTATTTTAATGTTGGAGTAAATGGTATTTAAATATTTAAATAATTTAATTATTTTTGAAAATCTTACATTTCAATTAAATAATAATTAAATTATAAATCTGCTTAAAATATTTTAATTAAATAAATTGGTGGTGGATAATTATGAGAATAAATTATTTAAAATAAATTTGAGATGTGAGTTGCAAGAAAAGTTGAAAAAAACAGGAATTAAAGTAATAAAAACAAATAAAAGAACAAAAACACAGTGTGAGCCAATAGGGTTTGAGGGTTGAAAAGAAAGCTTGTTTTAAAGATTGATTTTTCCTTTTATCTGGATTTTTTGAGGAGAGCTTTGGAGAGAGGAAGAACATATTTTATTTAACTATGAATTTTTGAGAGGTGCTCACACACACACACACATACAGAAGAACAGAAAGTTGAAGTGCTCAGGTGAAGGTGGATTTCGTTCTGGACTACGGATTGGAATCGGATTCGAGGGCATCTTCAAATTTGCATTGGACTCCAGGTTCCTCTCGTAGTCTTCTCGTACCCTTCTGTTTATCTATCTGTTTCAGAAAAGAAAAATATATTTTATTAAAAATGATTCTTGTGATTATAGAAAACTTCTGTTGATTGAAAACTAGGGCAGATTATTGGAATAGAAAACAAAGAAAATCATAGTTATTATACTGTACAAATTCTTGTCAAGACAAAAACCCCGATCTGCTGAAACGTTCGATTTATCTATGATAGGATTTTAAGAAAATGATATCTTTGTTGAAAGTAATAAACTTTGAAGTTTTAGAAATGTGTATATATTTTAAATATGGTTGGACCTATTCATTGTTTTGTAATTTCTTTTTTTACTCTGTTATTTACCTCTATACTTTTACCCAGAATATATATATGTATATATATAAATATACATATATATATATACTGGTTTATATTGGGTTGTTTACCCAGAATATATATATATATATATATAAATATACATATATATATATATATACTGGTTTATATTGGTTTGTTTTAATAAACAATGCATTGGTGCGTCGGCCGTACGACCGTCGCGAATTGTATATTCCTCTGAAATCGAAATATTTTATGTCAGTGTTTTAAATTTATACATCTGTGCATAAATCCGTGTTTTTCCGTTTTGGTGGGCGTGTGTTTTAAATTTGTAAATAAAAAAATTTATATTTACAAAGCTTTTGTTTAAAAAAAAATAAATAGAAAAAAAAAATTGTTTGGTTGGGTGGAACGGCCGGTCAAGCCCTTCCCCCTCTCCCTCCCGGCAGTAAGCCGAGCAGTACTGCGGCAGCAAATGACTGCTGCACTGTCATAACTGCGCAGGTAGGCCGCGGCCACTGATGCGGCGTTAAATTTAAGCTTTTTTTTTTGTTTTTGTTTTTTTTTATATAAATATACATATATTTATATATATATTTATATATATATATTTATATATATATATATATACATATATATATATATATGCAGTATATACGTATTTAATTGTTATTATATGGTGTTTCTTTAAATTTTGTTAAATATAATAATTATAATTATTTTATTTTATATATTAAATATTATAATTATAATTTAGTTTTAAAATATATATATATATAATCATTATTATTTTAATTGGTTTATATATATATATAAATACGTATAATTTTTGTATATATAATTGAAATGTCGAATAATGTGTTATATGGGCATTTGTGTATTTAAACATGACATTATTTTTATTAATTGTTTTGGTTGAACAAATATTTTTTAACAAGAATTAGTCTGTAGATGTGATTGTGAATTCTTTTAAGACAATCGTATTTAGTTACTCAATTGGAATTAGAATCAAATTTAATGGTGCAACTTTGCAAAATATTATGTGAGTTTTACCTTTATGATATGTAGTGATGTCTTTGTGGGAACCCGTTGTTGATTTTTGTAATCTTATCCCAGAGGCTTGTTATTTTATGATGTCATCTTCGCTTTGGTAGGCTTTGATATTTTTGGCTTTATGAGAGGAAGGGTTGAATAGTTGGTTGAGACTTTTGATTTTGAGCAATTGCGAGATGGTTAATACCTCGTGTATCTGAGTTTTGGTTTTATGATTTATATGTGTTGTTTCAACCCTTGCCTACTCGAGATTTGTTAGGGGTCATAGGTGGGAGAGTGGCTCTTCGTGGGCGCCGGCGCCTCGGATGAGGAAGGGCCAGGATAACCCTCGAAGAGTAGTAAACAAGTGATAACCTAAACAATAGATTTAGGGGGAAGGGTAGTTTAAAAATACAAGATAATAAAACTTTGGATTCCTCGGCTATGCATTAGGGCTACCTTAGACTAGTGATAGACTGAGAAGGCCGTGGTCGGCAAAGTCAGAGTCTCGTCCTCGTGAGAGACTATTGGCTCCGCATCAGCTACCCTATGGTGCCGGCGCCTCAGTTAGGAGGAAGGGCCAGGATATCCATAGATGGGTGCCGGCGCCTCAGTTGGAGGAAGGGCCAGGAAATCCCATGAGAGCTATGCGATGACACTCTCCACTTGACACCCTTGTGCTTGTTGTTGCCTCTGGATGTTATCTCGTTGTGATGTATCTTTGATTTCTTGTGAATTTGATTTGTGATTGTTTTGTGATATTACTTCATGTTATTGTGATGAGTTCTTGGTTTAACTGGTTATGTGATTTGAGTACGTTGTTGGTTGTGCATTGCATATTTGAGTTGTTCTTGTTCTGTATCATGTTGTTGAGTCGGTTTGACATTCATGGTCGGGTTCACTTCCTCGTCACCTCTGAGCACGGGGGGTGAGTTACTTCGTAATTCACATGGTTGGGTGGAACGTGCTCCGCACCCGTTGGGTTCCCCATCAGCGTCTTGTCTTCTCAGCTTCCGCAGTGCAGATGTTCCAGTGATCAGTTGTACTTCATGTTCATTATTTTGTATCAATTCCCATGTTGGGAAATTCAATGTAATTCTTGTATCGAAGAAGATTGTAATGTAATATTATTTCAATGATGTAATAGTTAGGTTTGAATTGGATCATGTTACAAGATTTATCATGGATGTAATTATGCGATGTTGTCATACTCGCATCATGGCTATCAGTTGTATCTTTGTATATGGTTTTTATAAATTAAATGGTTATGTTGTTTTCATTATCTTTATGTTGTGTTGTGATTGCAATGTAACCTCGCGTGCCCAAGAGAACCGTGTGGTTTTAATGCTATGTGTTATGCTATGTGTTTATGATTTAATGTTGTTACATGTTACTTCTTTTATTTTAAAAAAAAAATTATTCGCATTATGTGTGTGTTCTCTGGGGTTTGCACGACGGGCGTTACAACTTCAAAAAAATAGCACATAAGCTGAAGATGCAACCACTTGGTAGTACATAAGAAACATGTTGTTACAAACCATGTTTTCTATACATGTATCTATGTGAGAAAATATATATGGAATGAAAAGCCAAAACAAAAAAACCATGCTCGTTATCCACCCTTCCATATTGGCATCATGGAGCCCCGAGGACCCTAGCCAAACTCCTGAGCAAAAGCAATATGAAATTCCCATTGGAAATTTTGTGGAGTTTCATCTTTTGGAATTGTCATCTATGCTTTAGCCTATCACCTGCAAATAGAAGAGAAAGGAATGTCAATGGAGGGGGAAAAAATATAAGTGAGGGAGGATCAATGATTAGTAAATATATAGCAAAAATGAATAAACACAATTAGAAATTAGAAATGACGAATAATATGTGCAAGGCAGTCACGGGATTTATTTGTTGATTATGGAGAAATTTTGCACTTACATGTACTGTTGGTTATGTTTGAGAACCGGAAGGAGGATTGGATTAAGTTGTTAGAGCATTGAAGGATTTGGAACCTATGTAGCACATCAGTGTTCAAACCTTGAAACCTAATATGGAAAAAATTAATAACCAGAGAACGAAAGATATAAAGAATAAATTAATCATTTATGCAAAATACCCAAGCAAAACGACTTACTGATTGCGCAACCTAACAGTTTGAATAGCCTCCAACCTACCAAAAGATGAAGCTGAATGCGAAAAATTTCACAATAGTGTGTTATCAAAGCAACACCACAATGGCTCTTATGAGAATACAACTTTAAGAAAGTATACTCTCCTAGATGCCAACATTCAATATTACATTTACATACATATATATACATGTATACATATACTGGATGGCAACATGTGAACACACACACACACACACACAGAGACACACACACATATATATATGCATGTATACATCTATATATATATATGCATCTATATATATGTGTGTGTATAGATATATATACATGCAATCCAACTTAATGAAAATACACTTTCCCACACTACTAGATTCAATGATGCATTTACTTTGACCAACCGTATTTGTTTCATCCACCGCCATAGTACAACCACAACATAATGCATTAGGGCTTGGGTGAGCAAACACTTAACATATACAATTACTGTATTTGTTAGGATGGTACAAAGAAGCAATTCAATCAATGTGAAAATTTATATATGCAAAGAGAAGAATATATTATGTAGTGATTAACAATGTATAGCAGCCTATTTCTAAGGATTTGCATTGTATAGAATTGCAACGAGTGGAAGATGTACATAGCAGATAATGTAGCAATGTGGGAAAGTATATACTAGAATATGCAAGAAAATATTTGTAAGTCAGTTGCATTGTGAGAATAGGCATTGTTGTATTTTGAATATGTGGTGCAAAATATGTAACAAAATAGGTTTATTTAGTTGCATTGTTAGAGGTCTATTCTTAGCAAATAGAAACTTAAAATAAACAATGTATCAGGTAAAGATATAAAGTTCAAAAAATTCAATGAGTCTTTCGACAATACAATTTAATCAAGATACTTCCTCACAGATTTTGCAACACATGAGTGTTAAAACCCTCAAACCTGCTATCAAAAGGAACAATTAGAAGAGATTGAAAGGCATGAACAATAAATTAATCATTAATACAAAGTACCCAATATACATATACATGTATATAACCATGTAGATATACATGTAATCCAGTATACGTACACATCTATATATCTGTATAGATGCATATATATGTATATATATATAGTGTATGCCGTGCTAGATAAGTAGTTTGCATAGATGGTTAATTTATTGGCTACGTGTTCTTGTCAAATGTTTGTATCTTTGTCATTATATCCATTGTGGAGATTTGAAAGAGATTATCATTTTGTATGGATGGAGAAATTGCAATTAAATTTCCTTACTTTCACTAGAAAATATGTTGAGGGTTAGTAATTTGTTTGTCATTGGTTTCTGGTTTTGGCTATCTATGTCAATTGACTAATAAGGAAGATTTAGGCAAATCCTTTCTTTAAGAAGTAAGCTCCAGGATGTCAGTAAAAGCCATGCACAAGTCCTATCTATTTGTCTAAAAGTAGGAATTATGAAAGAGCTATTACACAGTAAATCCTATTCATGGTTAAGTTGATGGAAAGCCTATTGGAAAAGATATAACAAGAAGAAATTAACAATAAATTAATAATCTATACAAAACACCCATGTAAAAAAGAGTATAATGCCACAAACCTCATTAAAAATTATACATGCATTACGTCATACTAAATGCTATACAATAATAGAGGAATTGTAAAAGTGGTATTGGAATAATACAAAGAAGTGCAATGAAGGAAAATGCATATCATCACAGCACATGGATAGAATGGTTAAGGGAAATATATTTTGAAGTATTTCAAAAGATAAATACATGTCTACTTTCACATGTATATATATGTATGTATGTTTCACTAATAATTTTGTTACAATTTCCCCATTTTTCTATAATACTGAATGGCAGATAATGCAGTTGTTGTTATACAATTTCTCTATTTGTTAGCACACTACAAATAAGGTGGTCATCAAATAAAAATGAAAACCATGGCAGCTCAATGAATGTGCAAATCTATGTTGGCAAAGGGAAGAATAAATTACATAGCCATTGAGAATATATAGTGTCCTCTTTGTAAGGATTTGAAGTGAAATCAATTAGAGGTATTCAAAGGGGCTAATTGTACAAAATTTGTATAGCACCAAAGATGCACGGAGTGTATATATGTGTGTACATATATGTTACCATACCATGCATATAAAAATTTCTTTATTCGTTGAGTTTGACTAGAAAAGACTATAAGTTTAATTTTTAGTTCACAACTCAATTCTTACACGAATGCTTATCTTGTATTAATATGTTTAACATGGGATTTAAGATATAATAGGAAGAGAATAACTATTGTAGGCAAGTACATGTATAAATTTAGCATGATTTTTTATATAAAGCAAGAAATATATAGAGGGTATGTAGGTATGCAAGGAGGGAAAAATTGATTGTATAAAAGAGGAAAATATAAAGATGTTAAACAAACCTTGTTTATGATTAGATCTATGGGTGTATTTCTAGCATGAATTGTAGAGTACATGGGCTACATTTTTGCTTGTTGATCTATCTTTGTATTGAGTGGAACATCATACAACTAAAAAGAAACAATTTGTATTGTTATATCAGAATACATGTGCGAAATTAGGTAAGTAAGAAATGTGGAAAAGGCATTGTGGAATGGCCCAACACAAGAACAGTAGAGAAGGTGTTGCAAGTTGTAGAAGGGGGCAGCTGGGGAGCTCTCCAAACCGGAATGCAAGGGAGGTGCATATCAGTTTCTTTGATAGGTATGCTATAAAAGAAACACCAGAGTTTGTCATTTAAGAAGTGAACAAAAATAGTTGATATTGTTATAGTAGAACAATGAATATTATCAACTGGCATATGAGCAAACACCTACCATTTTGTGTGTGTTGAGTGGGGCACGAAAAGGAGTCCAAAAAGGTAATAAAATCCATGGCCATTCTAGACATGCTTGAGGAAGCCAGGATAAATAACATGGAATTATATCATGTATCATAGAAAAGAAAATCAATGTACACAACAGTATAAATTTATGAATGAAATATATAGGAACATTGAAAGAGGGAAATGACAGGAAAACATTTGTAGCAATTCAAATCAAATAAAGCTAATAGAAAAGATAACAGGAAAACATTTAAATTTGTGGAAGGAAAACACGGAGAAGGATTGTGAGAAGTGAATGTATAAAGGCTATAAGAATAGAAAATAAAACATCATTGGAGGATTTCAAACTTATTAATCAAATGGAAGATATTTTTTTTTTATAATGCATCCACAATATGTGCATATAAAGGTTTATATATTGGAATGTTGCAAAGATGTTATTTACTTATAGAACTTTTGTTTTCTAGTTATTGTTGGTTTTAATCTCTATGCATTTTAGACAGTTAGGGTTGTTTGTATTTGCATATCTATTAATGTGTAACAACTATAACTATATGTTTACACCACTATATGTTCAAATTAGTTGTAAGAGAATTGTAGGTATGCCAATAAATAGTTGACTTCATGAAATTTTAAAACACTTAAACAAAGATGGGAAAATGGAATATACATAAGAGTGTATTGGTTTGAATGCCATATAGTAAAAGCATCGCTAAACAAAATCTTAGATGAAGAAGTCGATAATTCAATAGAGTAGAATCATCAAAAAATGGAATTGGCTTGTACAAGTTATGTCATCTAGTTATTTATGTGTGGTATCTTTGTGCATCTTTGGCACTATACCCATTTTACACAAATTATTACTTGGTATGGTTTTTAAAGATACAACTTAGAAAAGGTTTGAAGAGGCGAGGGCACACAAGCTGAGGTAGATGGAAGAATAATTATCCTGGAGCATTTTTTGTTTGTCGACCTATCAGCTGGAACTGGAAGCAGTTGGCAAGTCCTGGGTGCTGTCATAATATTGGTTTACAATTCCCGAGAGGAACAAATTTTAGCTGAAATCACATATTTTTAGAAAATATAATGATTTACGCCTTAAAATGTTCCATTTTAAGGATTCCAATTGAAGAGGGTTTGACCAAATCACCTTAGATCAAAGCCCCTTGGATAGAACCTTGCTAGTTTTAAACCATACCTATAAATGCGTCTCCTTTACACCTATCAAAATGCTGATAAAAAATCACTTTTGATTTAGATTTTGGGGGATCAAATGAATTCATTTAAAATTTATTTCAAATGATTATGGTATTCCTTAGAACAAGCTATCCAATGAATATAAATTTAATATGTTTTGGTTTTGTTATGTATTTGTTTTTAAGTTTTATTAAACATAGGTTTTTCATCGAAAATGAATTTCTTTGTTCTTCACATGTAGAAAAATAGAAGATTATCAAAAAAAAAAATTGAAAAATATGAGTGCACTAGATATTGAAGTCCTTGATCCAACAAAAAATTTTAAATTAAATTTTGACATATACAAAAAAATTTACGCATTATACAGTTGCGTTGTGTTTGAATTGTAATTCGTTTGACTTTGAAACTTGATTAAGGAAAAAATATTCAATAAAAGCTATCTAACCAAGTGGAAGCACTAGATATCGGAGTAACAAATCTAAATTTGAAAGAATTAGAATTTTATCCTTCATGGAAAAAAAGTTATGCATTATACGGTGTGCGTCACTTTTTCAAAATGTTGTTTTCTGAAAAAAATCTATTTTCGTGGGAGATGGAAAAAGAAGTGCAATTTGATTCCAAAAATTTTGAAAAAAATATTTTTTAGAATCTACAAACAAAATTTTATGAGACTCCAGTTTGCACCATCTTCAAATTCCTCACAGTTTAGCCGCTATAGGTGCCCAAATGTGAAGATTTAGTTAAAAACAATAATTTCAGTGTCTAGTTTGGCCAAAAATTGTAAACCACTATTATGGGATCACCCTCCTGCAATTGCTCAAGGTGTGTTTCTTCACTGTGGCAACAAGTAGTGTACTTGTTGGTGCCAAGCCTAGAGTATCTCTCAAATGAGAAAGGTGGATCAATACAAAGTCTTTCAATTGATTTGACACATGAAATAGTGGTAAAAGTCAACCCTTTCCTCTCTTTCATACCTATGTTTATTGTTGCTCTATCTAATGTTAAGCCATGTGCTTTATGTATTGTGATTCTCCATGCCATAGTGAGTGGAATTTTTGTTCGACTCCCCCAACTTATAGTTGGGATGGGGATGTCTCTTGGATGTTCTAGGTCCCATGGTGGGCCAATGTAATTTTGGAAGTGAACAACAACATAGTTAGGTGGGTTTGGCGGTTTAGAATCTAGATTTTAGACAATAGTCGTAACAACACCAAGGGATCCATTGATAAGGCTAGCTTGAATCCACAAATTTTTTGTTAGCATCACCTATTCACCAACACAAAGTAGCAATTCTGGGAGAAGCTGGTCATCATCTCGATGATCAAATGTCTGTTGTTGAGCCATCCGAGCAATGCTAATGGTTATTGGTAGATTTAACTGTTTGATCATTTTTTTGTTGTGGAATGTGACCAAGTCATCTGTCATAAAAAAATGTGTAGCAACATCAAATTGTTGTCTTCCTGTGGTAGAGAGCATTTTATTTGTTTGTTTCATAAGCTCTTCCCAATAATCATGGACAACTTCAACATTTATTAAAGGCCATTGAAAGTAATCCTTTAGTGTTGTATTCATTAACAAGAGAAGAGCTAACTTCAAGCCAAGATAAGATATTCTGGTCTTTTTTTCCAATTTGCAAGACATCTTTTATTTCTTGTAACTCTTGTTTACCATTTGGTAAGCAAGGAATAAATGATGAAAAGTTTGAAGAGCCATTTTCTTCTTGTCTAGCATTTGTTGAGCTGGTTGATGGCATTAGGTATTCACCTAGAACTTGATCTATTGTATGCAACAAATTGCACACATCAGAAACATATTAGGTAACATATTAAGAGCCTCAACATCAATCTCAACATAATTGTAGTATTTTACATATTGCAATTTGTATTTCAATGCATCCATGACATGATGTTTATTAACATAACAATCATAATTCATGCCTTCAATAGTCATCTTGCAAACAATAATGACCTCAATGTAACGCCGGTCGTGCAAACCCAAAAGAACAATCACATAAAAAGCACAATTTTTTTTTTAAGATAAATAATCAATATACAAATATTAAATAATCATATACTTCATTTCATTACAATATAAATAACATAACCAACTATGTTCTTTGGGGCACGTGAGGTCACATTGAATTAAACATTACAAAGCATCAACAAAGGAACTATAAATGACAACATTAGATATATACATAGGTTCCATCATAAAGTAAAACCATGAGGAATCACCTAGCCAAATAAAGATACAAGATTGAAATTATATTACATCATTTCAATATACAACATATCCATAAACATAATTTACATCATGATTCCGAATCATGTGGGATGAATACAATATACAAGAATTATCAATAGAGTATAAAGATCTTTTGGTACAAAACTTCAACAGGATGAGACTGGGCCATGAACGCTGATGGGGAACCCAACGGTGTGCGGAGCATGTTCCAGCTGACCGCCCCTATGCTAAGAGGTGAAAGAGAAGTAACTCCGACCAAGACTGTCAACTAACAAGAACTAATGTACAAACATCCAAGAAGTACCAAACATAGAGCCATAACACAATACTCCAAATTGCAATAAAACAAAACAGTAACATCATATTACAGTACCATAAAAGTACAAGATCATAAATAAAATATCAATGAGATCTTACAAGACCACAAAGTACACTAAAGATGTATCAAGACAATATTCCATAAATCAAAATAAATCCATTTCACAACAATCTAAACCAACTCCCATAACCTACTTCCAGAGGAATACAAAAAGTAAAACACATGGGCAACTAGGGGAGAGTGTCATCGCATAGTCCTACATGGGCTATCCTGTGCTCTTCCTCCCAACTGGAGGCGTCGGTCCCATCTATGGCTATCTTGTGCCCTTCCTCCCAACTGGAGGCGTTGGTCCATAGGGTGACTCATGCGGAGCCGTAAACCTCTTGTGAAGAGGAGGTCATGACCTTGCCGACCATAGCCTTCTCAACCTTCCATTAGTTTGTGGAAGCACTAATGAAGACAAGGCATCCATTTTAAAATCTTATAATGATATTAGTACCCAAACCCTCCTAAGTTAATTATTAGGTTTTCACTTGATTACTAACTCACTCGTGGGTTATCCTATGCCCTTCCCCTTAAACGGGGTGCCGGCCCCCATGAGGAGCCACTCTCCCTAGAGACCCAACTAAAACCAAAAAGAAACTGGGGTGTACCATCACAATCATGCACATTGAAACACAACAACAATAACACACGAGGCATAACCCTTCTCGCTAAATGAGTACATTATCAAAAGCTCACAAGTCTATACACCCCATTCTCAAATCATGACATATCAAATACTCATAAGGAAAAGGCATAAATCCAACAAAATCACAATCCTCTGGAAGACTACAGTTTAAACACAAATGGGGTTCCCACATCAATGCACTCACAATATATCGAACCCAACAAGTCTACAAGACTCGACTTCATAAGAAGATAACTTATTTAATTCCATAATAAATTCCATTTCCACAATATACACACTAAAAACAAGAATTAAATAATCAATGCTGACATATATTCATAAATTGCCTTTTTATTAAATTATCCTATCAAAATTCATAATTTAACAAATTAATAAAAAATTCCTTTCTATTTTCATATTTTCACTATAATAAAATCTTGTTTTATTCATACCAGAAAAAGAAGCAATCTATTTATAGAAATAATTCATTAAATTATTTTAACAGTGAAATTGTGACTTACAAAATATAATTAAACGAATTAATAAATATATATATATATATAAATATATATATATATATAAATATAAATATATATTTATAAATGCATACCATACATTATAATTTAAAAAGAATTTTCATTTTGAATAAAGCATATATTCGAAGCTCCATTCGAATGGAAAGAAAAGGCCATCCATCGCACGGGGTTAAACCCAGCTGTGGAAAGTCTACGGACTATTCACAGTAGTCTGAAGGACTGTCCTGGATAGTTCGTAGACTGTCGCACCAGTATAGGGGTCGGCTGGGTGGTGGGTATGGCCGAGGCTGAACCACAACTCAACTAGGATTTTTTAATACCAAAACAAAATTAACAAGGCTGAGGGAAATACGGCGAGATTCAAAACTTAAGAATTAAATTTTCATTCAATATATATATATGTGTGTATATATATATATATCATATATATATACATATATATACTTTATTTAAAATATTTTGAAAGCAGAGAATGATAATTAATTGTACAAGTTACTGTATATATATATACATAAAATGTATTTGCAAAATCTATATATAAACAAGAATATATACAACCCTGAATTCACAGTATGGGAATTATTCTTTAATTGATTTATTATTATTTTTAAAACAAAACTATAGTAATACTGTTTAATTCCAGAATCCCAACAAAATTTCATTTTGAATAAACAACAATCCCGAACCCCAGTGAAAAAAATTTCCTTTGATTGAATAACAGTCGAAAACATTTCTAAAGATTCAAAGATTTTCTTTCCACACGCATTAGATTTCAAACCCCAGGAGGAAATTACATTCACAAAGAACAATTCTTATTTCATTTTTTGCTACAGAAAGAAGATAATTAAAAAGGAGAAGGAGAACCTGGTGTCCTATGCCTAAAGAAAAATTGTGGAAGCTTTATCCTTTTTGCAGATAAAATCCTTCGCTGCCGATTGTTTCTAGCAATAGAACCAGAACCTACCTCAAACTGTACCTTATTCTTCAATAAATTCTCCAAAATAATAGAAAGAGAATGCAATACTCCTCCAGAATAATAGAAAAAGTGAATGCAAAATTTCTCTAGAACCAACAAGAAAGAGAATGCAACCCATACAAAGAAAAATCCCCTAAATAAAATCAATACTCAGAAAGTCTCTTTCGTTTCCTCTACCCGTGAATACCAGAAGTGACTTCTCGAAAAATAAATAAAATTTAAATATATTCAAATCCACAAATTTTAACTTTTTATTTATTTATTTATTTATCATCTCCACAAACACTTTATTAAATAATCACATGCCTATTAAAATAATTAAAATCAACCATTTGCAAGATTTTCTCAAAATAAATTTAATATTTTCACAAACTACTACTAACATTTATTTATTTATTTCTTTATTAATTTATGATTTATTTTATTAATTGTTTAATTATTTAAATCATAATATAAACCATACACCACATTAGACAAGTCATAAAATCATAATAACATACAAAGACTAATGTAACAACAAAGTGGCTATGACCAAGACGTACAAAACCAAGAAGGTACAAGACAGTTGACATCTTGGAATGGGTTACTTCCATGTCACCTTTGTTCAACTTCCTACCATTGGGTTGCTACAATGCTCACCCAGAGCTATCGAAATAGGTGGAATCAAGTCTTATTCCTACAAAGCCTGCATCCAACAAGGTGATACACAACATATATACATATAATCAATTACAAAGCATTGTGAGAAGGATTTGCAGTGTAGCAGGGTGCTCGTGAACGAGTGATGCTACCTATCCCCTCACCAAATCATATCATCATCTATTGCATTATAAAATTACATTAATTTGCATGAACATCATCAATTACTATTCTCTAGTCTACTGCATTCCAATTAACTCCATGAAAATAATCGTAAATAAAAATATCATTATAATATCCATGACATCATAAGAGTAATATAATCAGTAACAGTCTAAGCTACAACAACATAATATCAACAGTATCATCAAAACCACAATGTGCCAAACAAAACCACAGAGAATGTCAAGAACAAGTAGTAACATGAGGGGTATTACATCCTCCCACCCAAGAATTCGGCTTACTCCTGGAAGCCATTAAAAAGATAAGGATAAGAATCGTTGATATGAGATGCATCCTCCCATGTGGCTGAAGCCTCATCATTCGGGTCCCACTGAACCCGCACCTGATCAATTTCTCTACCTCTGAGGGTAAGTTTCCGACATTGAAGCATGGCCATGCGCTCGAGAGCTAGCTACCCATCCTCGACCTGAAGAGCATTCCAATCAAGAACATGAGTAACATTGGGAAAATATGGTCTAAGAATAGAAACATGAAATACATCATGGATCTGCGACAAATTGGGTGGCAATGCTAAGCGGTAAGCAACAAGTCCAATCCACTCTAACACCTCAAAGGGTCCAACAAAGCGAGGTGCAAGCTTCGAACCCTTTCCATAACGAATAGGGCTCTTCCATGGGCGCACTCAAAGGAACACCCGATCACCTACTACAAACTGCCGATCAACTCTATGAGTGTCAGCATACTTCTTTTGTCTATCCTGAGAAGCTACAAGATGCTCCTAAATGCGAGTCACCTGCTTTTCCATATCTCTAAGCATTTCGGGTCCAAGAAGCACCCTGTCCTCCAACTGATCCCAACTCAAAGGAGTACGACAAGGATGAACGTACAACACCTGAAAAAGAGCCATACCAATGGAACTATGGTACCCATTGTTATATGCAAACTCGACCAAGTATAGATAGTCCTCCCAACGTGATTGCTGGTCCATGACATACATGCAAAGCATATCCTCTAGCACCTGGTTAACTCTCTTAGTTTGACCATCAGTCTTAGGATGGTAGGTAGAACTGAAATTCAACTTAGTCCCCAAAGACTACTGCAAAGATGTCCACAACGTAGATGTGAATACTCAATCTCTATCAGAAATGATCCTCCGTGGTATCCCATGCAATCTAACTATATCATTCATGAACACCTTAGCAACATAAGATGTCGTATACAAAGATCGAATAGGGGAAAAATGAGCTACCTTAGTCAATCTATCAACAGTGACCATAATAGCATCATGTCATCTAGATGACATAGGCAACCCAACAATGAAATCCATGGAAATAACATCCCATTTCCATTTCGAAACAAGGTGCGGCTGTAGCAACCTTGCTGGATGATGATGTTCAGCTTTTACTCTATGACATTCAAGACATCGAGCCACAAAGTCGGCGATATCCCACTTCATTCCTGACCAAAAATAAAGTGAACGCAGATCCACATACATTTTCTTAACTCCAGAATGTGCTGCGTAAGGTGCCCGATGACCTTCTATCAAAATCAGGGTATGAAGACCCTCTAAAGGAGGTACATACAACCGTCTAGAGAAATGCAAAGCACCATCCAAATCCAATGAATAACCAGCAAATTTCCCTTCCAAAGATCTGCCTGATTCCACCTCATCTTTCACCTCTGAATACCAATTATCTGAAGGAAGGGCTGCGAGAATCTGACTCTTCAAATCCACCTCAAGAGTCATTGCAAAAACCTCATGCCTGCATTGAATTAGAGCGTCAACCACCACATTTTCCTTACCTTGAATATACTTCACCTCAAAATTGTATTCACACAAAAATTCCATCCACCTCCTCTGTCTTGCATTCAAATTTAGCTGCGTGAAGATGTATTGTAAACTCCGATGATCTGTATGCAACTCGAACCGGTGCCCTAACAAGAAGTGTCTCCATCTCACAAGAGCATGAACAGTTGTGGCCAACTCAAGGTCATGAGTGGGATAATTGAGTTCATGATCCTTTAGTTTTTGAGATTCATAGACAATCACTCTCCCATCCTACATCAACACGGCTCCAAGACCTTCCAAAGAGGCATCAGTGCAAACCACGAAATCACCTGTAGGATCCGGCACTGCCAAAATTGGAGCACTAGTCAGTTTTTCCTTAAGAGTTTTGAAAGCTAACTGACACTGCTCTGTCCAAAGAAATTTCTTTCCTTTCCTCTGAAGTGATGTGATAGGATACCCAATCCTTGAAAAGCCCTACACAAATTGCCCATAATACCCAGCTAGTCCCATGAAACTGTGAATTTTTGAGACATTAGTGGGTACGGGCCAATCTATGATAGCCTGGATCTTAGCAGGATCCATAGAAATTCCCTCACCAGAAATCACATGCCCCAAATACTGAACTTCAGTCTTATAAAAGTCACACTTTTCCAAGTTGGCATATAACTGGTTATCCCTTAAGCACTGCAAAACCTGCTTTAGGTGCACCTCATGTTCCTCCATAGACTTAGAATAAATCAAAATATCATCAAGAAACACGAGGATGAACCTATCCAAGTAAGTTCGAAACACCCCATTCATTAGACTCATAAAGACTGAAGGTGCATTCGTTAACCTGAATGGCATCACTGTGAACTCGTAGTGTCCGTACTGAGTGCGAAATGCAGTTTTATGAATATCGGCCTCTGCTATCCGCAACTGATGATACCCTGATTTAAGGTCGATCCTAGAAAATACCTTTGCCCCTTTTATCTAATCAAAGAGATCATCAATCCTAGGAAGGGGATAATGATTATTTATTGTTACTTTGTTCAATTGCCGGTAATCAATACAAAGATGGAGAGAACCATCCTTCTTTTTGACAAAGATCATTGGTGCTCCCCAAGGAGAAACACTAGGGTGGATAAACTGCTTAGCCAACAATTCCTCCAATTGTAGACGAAGTTCTTGGAGTTCCTACATGGTCATCCTGTATGGAGCCCGAGAGATAGGCTCAGCTCTAGGCACCAGATCTATCCTAAAATCCACCTCTCACTTAGGAGGCATACCTGGTATCTCACTAGGAAAAACATTAGAAAACTCTGCAAGGAGAGGGTAATCCTTCAATGACACCTCACGGCTAACCTCAGACTCAAGATCATTAACTGATACTGCAAAGAGCTGACAACCCTGATGAAAACACCTTTTTAACTGCATAGCAAAGATCATTCTCAAAGAAATAGGCCTCTGAACACTCACAATTTCCACATCTTTTCCAAAATCATCCACACACTGCACTGCTTTACGACGACAATCTATCAAAGCACGATGAGAGCTTAACCAATCCATGTGCAAGACTACATCATAAGAACCAAGTGGAAGAATTCTGAGGTCCACCTTAGTCGACATTGCCCCTAACTCTAACCTACAACCTTGCACAAGCTTCTCGACCATAACCTTAGATCCTAAAGCTAATTCAACCTGCCACTTTTTGCTTCACTTTACTGCCCCCAGTTTACATCACTCAACAACTAAAGGAGAAATAAAAGAATCAGATGCACCAGAATCAAAGAGTACTGAAATGCTAGACTTATGCAATAAACCTATAGTCTCAACGACAGTGCTCTGATGATCCACCTGACGATTATCTACTATTGCAAAGACTCGGTGAGATCTCCCTGCATCTCCCACTGTCGGCTCAGACATAGCTGGTTTCTAAGTAAACTCTGAAGCGCTCTTCTGAGGACACATCCTAGCAATATGCCCCTACTGCCCACACAAGAAACATCTAGATCCTCGACCAAAACATCTTCCCCCGGATGGAGCATTCGATTACTGGAAACTCCCACGACTAGGTGGAGACTGAAAACTCAATGCAGGCTGCTCCTGACATGCATGGTTTTGGTTCTGATCCCTATGAAACTAAAAATGGCCACCCTACTGAGAAGTAGTATTCTTGTGCTTCAGTTGAGATTGCTGCTACTGACCCCCTTTTGAAGACACAAAATGACTCTTAGACGGCCCTGCTACCTGTGTCTGACCCCCTTGAGAACCAGCTCTAGGAGTGGGCACACTACCAATCTGCACTCCTACATGACCACCCAATGCCATAGCCAATTTTTCTTCCACCAAGCGAGCCTTTTCGATAGCAACTTCCATTGTCTTAGGTTCGAAGACTCGTACGCCACCACTGATGTGAGCGTTCAAACCTTGAACAAAATGTTGTACCAACATCCCTTCATCATGACTAATCCCTGCATACTGTTTCAGTTCATATAAGCATCACTCATACTACTCTATTGACATTGCCATTTTCTTAAGATCACGAAATTCATCTGCCCTGCACTGCCTCCAATGATCTGAGAGGAAGCGAGCCTTGAACCTTTCCAAGAAAAACTTGCAAGTGACCATACTAATATCCATATGCAACTTTTGTTCCTCAAGCTGCCACCAGGTGGACGCGAAACCCCACAAATGCCTAATAGCACATTGAGCCTTGGTATTACTACCGTAGGGATGCATTGCAAAGCATCAGCCCAAATCAATTAACCATGTCTCGGCATCCAACCCTCCTCCAGAGCCATCAAAGGTAGGTGGATGAGCTCTCATTAAATCCCTCATATGGCCTACTTATAAAGCATCATAATCAACTGAAGCTCCCCTATGCCTTGGAGACCTTTCTCTTTCTCTCTCAACCTACTGATCCCCATCAGGTCTAGGACCCAATCTATCAAGAAGCTCACCTAGAAAATGCTGCAACTGACCATCCAATTCTGGTTGCTCCAGATTTTTTCCACCACCTACCAGATTGTTCTGAGAATTCTGTTGCTCCTCAGACTCAAGACCATGAGAACTTGGCAGTGAAGGACTTGGTTGGTTGGCTCCACGGCCACCACCTCGACCTCTTCCTCAGCCTCTACCTCTACCTCTACCTCTACCTCTGTCTCTAGGCATGCTTCTGCACAACAAGACAAAGGTACATATGAGCTCAAGCACCAAAATGCAAAGGTTTCCTAGTGGACATAACTACCCAGAGACCCCAACATTTGCAACCTTAGCTCGGATACCAAGTTGTAACACCCGTCGCACAAACCCCAAAGAGCAATCACATAAAAAGCATAATTTTTTTTTTTTAAGATAAATAATCAATATACAAATATTAAATAATCATATACTTCATTTCATTACAATACAAATAACATAACCAACTATGTTCTTTGGGGCACGCGAGGTCACATTGAATTAAACATTACAAAGCATCAACAGAGGAACTATAAATGACAACATTAGATATATACATAGGTTCCATCATAAAGTAAAACCATGAAGAATCACCTAGCCAAATAAAGATACAAGATTGAAATTATATTACAATATCATTTAAATATACAACATATCCATAAACATAATTTACATCATGATTCCCAATCATGTGGGATGAATACAATATACAAGAATTATCAATATAGTATAAAGATCTTCTGGTACAAAACTTCAACAGGATGAGACTGGGCAACGAATGATGATGGGGAACCCAATGGTGTGCGGAGCACGTTCCACCCGACCACCCCTGTGCTAAGAGGTGACAGAGAAGTAACTCTAATCAAGCTTGTCAACTGACAAGAACTGATGTACAAACATCCAAGAAGTACCAAACATAGAGCCATAACACAATACTCGAAATTGCAATGAAACAAAACAATAACATCATATCACAGTACCATAAAAGTACAAGATCATAAATCAAATATCAATGAGATCATACAAGAATGCAAAGTACACTAAAGAAGTATCAAGACAATATTCCATAAATCAAAATAAATCCATTTCAGAACAATCTAAACCAACTCCCATAACCTACTTCCAGAGGAATACAAAAAGTAAACCACATGGGCAACTAGGGGAGAGTGTCATGGCATAGTCCTACATGGGCTATCCTGTGCTCTTCCTCCCAACTGGAGGTGCTGGTCCCATCTATGGCTATCCTGTGCCCTTCCTCCCAACTGGAGGCATCGGTCCATAGGGTGACTCATGCGGAGCCGTAAACCTCTCGTGAAGACGAGGTCACAACCTTGCCGACCATGGCCTTCTCAACCTTCCATTAGTCTATGGAAGCACTAATGAATATGAGGCATCCATTTTAAAATCTTATAATGATATTACTACCCAAACCCTCCTATGTTAATTATTAGGTTTTCACTTGATTACTAGCTCACTCGTGGGTTATCCTATGCCCTTCCCCTTAAATGGGGTGCTGGCCCCCACGAGGAGCCACTCTCCCTAGAGACCCAACTAAAACCAAAAGGAAACTGGGGTGTACCATCACAATCATGCACATTGAAATACAACAACAATAACATACGAGGCATAACCCTTCTCGCTAAATGAGTACATTATCAAAATCTCACAAGTCTATACACCCCATTCTCAAATCATGACATATCAAATACTCATAAGGAAAAGGCATAAATCCAACAAAATCACAATCCTCTGGAAGACTATAGTTTAAACACAAATGGGGTTCCCACATCAATGCACTCACAATATCACGAACCCAACAAGTCTACAAGACTCAACTTCATAAAAAGATAACTTATTTAATTCCATAATAAATTCCATTTCCACAATATACACACTAAAAACAAGAATTAAATAATCAATGCTGACATATATTCATAAATTTCCTTTTTATTATATTATCCTATCAAAATTCATAATTTAACAAATTAATAAAAAAATCCTTTCTATTTTCATATTTTCACTATAATAAAATCTTGTTTTATTCATACTAGAAAAAGAAGCAATCTGTTTATAGACGAAATTAAATAAATTATTTTAATAGTGAAATTGTGACTTACAAAATATAATTAAACGAATTAATAAATAAATAAATATATATATAAATATATATGTATATAAATATATATATAGATATATATATATATATATAGATATATATATATATAGATATATATATATTTATAAATGCATACCATACATTATAATTTAAAAAGAATTTTCATTTTGAATAAAGCATATATTTGAAGCTCCATTCGAATGGAAAGAAAAGGCCATCCATCACATGGGGTTAAATCCGGCCGTGGACAGTCTACAGACTGTTCACAGCAGTCTGAAGGACTATCGTGGACAGTTTGCAGACTGTCATACCAGTACAGGGGTCGGCTGGGTGGTGGGTACGGCCGAGGTTGAACCACCACTCAACTAGGATTTTTTAATACCAAAACAAAATTAACAAGGCTGATAGAAATACGTCAAGATTCGAAACTTAAGAATTAAATTTTCATTCAATATTTATATATATATCTATCATATATATATATATACATATATATACTGTATTTAAAATATTTTGAAAGCAGAGAATGATAATTAATTGTACAAGTTACTATATATATATATATATATTTATGCATAAAATGTATTTGCAAAATATATATATAAACAAGAATATACACAACCCCAAATTCATAGTAAGGGAATTATTCTTTAATTGATTTATTATTATTTTTAAAACAAAACTATAGTAATGTTGTTTAATTCTAGAATCCCAACAAAATTTCATTTTGAAGAAACAGCAATCCCGAACCCTAGTAAATTTTTTTTCCTTTGATTGAATAATAGTCCAAAACATTTCTAAAGATTCGAAGATTTTCTTTCCACACTCATTAAATTTCAAACCCCAGGAGGAAATTACATTCACAAAGAACAATTCTTATTTCATTTGTTGCTACAGAAAGAAGATAATTAAAAAGGAGAAGGAGAACCTAGTGTCCTATGCCTGAAGAAAAATTGTTGAAGCTTTATCCTTTTTGCATATCAAATCCTTTGCCACCAACTGTTTCCAGCAACAGAACCAGAACCTCCCTCAAACTATACCTTATTCTTCAGTAAATTCTCCAAAATAATAGAAAGAGAATGCAATACTCCTCCAAAATGATAGAAAAAGTGAATGCAAAATTTCTCCAGAACCAGCAAGAAAGAGAATGCAACCCATACAAAGAAAAATCCCCTAAATAAAATCAATACTCAGAAAGTCTCTTATGTTTCCTCTTCCCATGAATACCATAAGTCACTTCTCCAAGAATAAATAAAATTTAAATATATTCAAATCCACAAATTTTAACTTTTTATTTATTTATTTATTTATCATCTCCACAAACACTTTATTAAATAATCACATGCCTATTAAAATAATTAAAATCAACCATTTGCAAGATTTTCTCAAAATAAATTTAATATTTTCACAAACTACTACTAACATTTATTTATTTATTTATGCTTTATTTTATTAATTATTGAATTATTTAAATCATAATATAAAACCATACACCACATTAGACAAGTCATAAAATCATAATAACATACAAAGACTAATGTAACAACAAAGTGGCTATGACCAAGATGCACAAAACCAAGAAGGTACAAGACAGTTGACATCTTGGAACGGGTTACTTCCATGTCACCTTTTTTCAACTTCTTGCCGTTGGGTTGGTACAATGCTCTCCCAGACCTATCGAAATAGGTGGAATCGAGTCTTACTCCTGCAAAGCCTACATCCAACAAGGTGATAGACAACATATATACATATAATCAATTACAAAGCATTGTGAGAAGGATTTGCAGTGTAGCAGGGCGCTCGCGAACGAGTGATGCTACTTGTCCCCTCACAAAATCATATCATCATCTATTTCATTATAAAATTACATTAATTTGCATCAACATCATCAATTACTATTCTCTAGTCTACTGCATTCCAATTAACTCCATCAAAACAATCATAAATAAAAATATCATTATAATATCCATGACATCATAAGAGTAATATAATCAGTAACAGTCTAAGCTACCACAATATAATATCAACAGTATCATCAAAACCATAATGCGCCAAACAAAACTAGAGAGAATGTCAAGAACAAGCAATAACATGAGGGGCATTACACTCAAGGTCTTGTAAATGGCGCGGAAAAAGTTTTGTGATGCCTGAGATATCTTGAGGGAAGCTTATCATGTGACCACAATATTTAAATTGGCCTCCTCTATTGTGGGTGACTTGTAAAACTGGAGCCACCCTAGCAATAATCATCTCTTCAACTTTTGTTAAGATTTTGAGTAAGAATGTTTGTGGGTCTGGATCCATTCTATTTGTGCAATTGAACTGATGGGCACATTTTTCAGAATAACACCTTACACATATGGCTTCTGACCCTAACATTCAAGTGCACATCCCTATGTAGCTTTCCCTGCATATTTTTCAAATAGAAAGGTTGGAGAGTGCATCTATACGATGTCAAAATCGCTTTACCACAAAATGATAGCTATTGTTGAATATTTCTTTGAGATATTGTTCATGTGTTCGTGCAACAGGGGAGGTCCTCTGAGATTCTATACAAGGGTTGCCATTTCCTATTGGGATTTTGTGCTGCAAGGGAGAACTTTTAACATTTTTGCATGTGGATGTGCTTGTTGTAGATATCCTTTGTTGTAAGTATTTTTTGCGACACTTTATGGATATTTCCTCTCTATCCTCCCTATAGTACAAATAGTATACATACAAGCTCAAGTACATTAGGATATATGAATATACATATATAATCATACATACATTGAAAGTGGAAATTATACATAAACATATAATAAAATATATGTCTATCTATTTATATATGAATCAATATCTGTGAATGACCAAAAATGGAATAGCATAGGTTGAACATGAGGGAATATTAAATTATAGTTGAATGTACATAGAGGACTTGGGAACCTCAGGACAAGGAGGGCTAGATAGTAAGACCGTGCTCGTGTGAGGCTTAATGCATCCAGTCATTGTTGCGCAATGGGGGCAGGCAAAGCAAAGTAAATGTGAGCGAGTGAAGTAAATGCAATATTGAATGTTGCAGTCTCACAAACTATACTTTGATTAAGATGCATTGTCAAAGCAATCATTGTGGCATTAATTCATAGTAATTGGGAAAAATTTGTTGTCTACATATCTAATCTACAATATTGTAGTATTTCTTTTTGCATATACATAGACATACACATATAAATATACATATGCATATACATATATACATATACATATACATATACATACATGCATACACATACATACATGTACATATATAACCATATACATACATATACATATAGATATACATATACATACATATACATACATATATATATATACATAGACATATATACACATATGTACATACATATACATATACATATAAAATATTGATTGTTGCAGCATCAATAACTATACTTTCATAAGGTTGCATTGTCAAAATAGCCATTGTGCCATTTATTTCATAGCAAAAGCACAAAATATGTTGTCCTCATATCAGATCTATCATATTTTAGTATTTATTTTTGCATGCCCATAGACATACACATATGCATATACACATGCATATACATATACATACGCATACACATACACATACACATATACATATGAATATGCATACATGCATACAAATACATACATATACTTATACAAACATACGCATACATATGCATATATATATACATATATACATAAATACATACATATACATGTATACACACACACATATACATATATATACATACATGTATACATACATATATACATATACATCAGAGCAATCCTTTTATATGATGGAAAATAGGAATGTATAACTAGTTTGACATGTATATGCTTTGTCAAGATGCTCCATTTAGATGTACACCTAGAACCAAAGAGAATTGGAAACAATAACACCAAATTTTCAACAAGTGCAAGATAAAGTAGAACCGTACTTATGGGATCACGATCTGAAGGTTGGGTGGCCATGCCCTCAGAGCCATACTCTATGGGGAGACCAATAGGGACTGGCAAGAAATAAATATTGGGGGCCTCTGCACACCCATCCACAAAGGCTACTCCCATAGACATAGTTCTACGAGCTTATTTGTAGTGACACAATGTTACAATTTGAGTTCACTAATTGATAACTCTATTTCACAATTAAAAAAAAGGCTAGTGTACTGTAGCATCAAAATGCTAATTGGTAAACAACTTACAAATATTGATTTATAACCATTTCACTTTTAATATTGTTTAAAGAAGACAAGATACAATAAGAAGAATAGAAATCCACTTTTAATGGTATGCAAACACCAGGGGATACATCAAGAACAATAAAAATAATAAATGAAAATGCATATATTCTCACATGTATCTCTCTATCCTTTGGGATGCTTATATGTGTGTGCATGCATGCTTTTATTTTTTCTATTAGCCAAGGAGGACAATTCTTACAATACTATAATTTTAAAGCAACACCGCTATGGCTCTTTTGGCAATGCAAATTAATTGATATATTTTCCTACCTTTATAAGAAAAGAAAAAATAACCATTACTGAAGAATAAAACATATGTTGTGCTTCAGTATTTTCCTAATAGTTCTTTTACAAATTTTCCTATCTATATATAATATTTAATGGCAAATAATCGAGCTTCAATGTAGAATATATGCATGTATATATGTGTACAAATAATTAAGTACATATATGCATTGAAGTTCCTTTTTATGAACAAATTTACAAACACACACATATAAGAATATATATGTATCCATATGTACATATGTATATATGTGTCCATATACATAGGACTATATCTAAACCATTTAACTCTTCAACTTGGAATTTATGAAGAAAAGAAACATCCAAACTATTTTTCCCCTCAATTATCCAATTGGGAAGGCTAAAAATTCAAACATTTTTAGTTGCTTATACCATATTGTCTACTCCAAAGTTTGACATTAGTATAGGTAGAAAAAGGGTTGAATGTGAAGCCTTCTCAACTAGTCAGCTGAGGGAAAATCTAGTGTGGATTCTTACCTGCATTTTGGGGACCCTATATCCTTTTATGTAAAAAAAGTCTTGCCGATTTATTTGAACTTATAGGAAGAAAACAAAATATGAAAAATATTGATACAAGATTCAACCTACATCCTTTATAGGAAAATATCGAAGAAAAATAGAGAATTATATAACAGCTATCATACACATCCTTTATTGGTTTCTCAATTGAAGATAATTAAAGGACATATATGCATTGAAGTTCCCCTTTATGAACACATTTACAAACACACACATAATCATATATATGTATCCATATGTACATATGTAAATATGTGTCTATATACATAGGACTATATCTAAAAACGCTTGTATAGTATATTTTTTTATCGCCATTTAACTCTTCAGCTTGGAATCTATGAAGACAAGAAACATCCAAATTGTTTTTCCCCTCAATTAACCAATTGGGAAGGTTGAAAATTCAAACCTTTTTGGTTGCTTCTACCATATTTTCTACTTCAAAGTTTGAAATTAATATAGGCTTCAAAAGGGTTGAATTTGAATCCTTCTCAACCAGCCAGCTGAAGGAAAATTCATTCTAGATTCTTACTTGCATTTTGGGGACCCTATATCTTTTTATGAAAAAAAAATCTTGCTGATTTATTTGAACTTATAGGAAATTTTTTTGTTTTTAAACATATTGATACAAGATTCAACCTACATCCTTCATAGGAAAATATCAAAAACAAATACAGAATTGTATAACAACTATCAGACACATCCTTTATTGGTTTCTCAATTGAAAATTGAAGCAACATTATTTCCCACTAAATATTTTAGAACAAAATCAGAAAATTGCATTGATACTCATGAATCACATGTATGTCATTTTCTATTGTTTTCCTTATAGTTTTCTTACAATTTTCCTATTTCTCTAAAATATTTAACCCAAACAATGCACCTTGAGTTTACAACATATTCATGTATGTATGTATATATATGTGTACATATATGTCTAACATATACATACCTATTACCTTAAGAGCAATTATACTTAAATGTTGGCCTATTGTTTTGGTTGTTTGTGTGTATACCCATTTCACAGATTAATAAGAGATTATTTTTTTGTATGGATGAAGAAACTACAGAGTGATCCCACAAAGCTGGTTTACAATTTCTGGAAGGAACTAATTTTTTCTGAAATCACATATTTTTAGAAAATATAATGATTTAAGCCTTAAAAGGTTCCATTTAAAGAATTCAAATTGAAGAAGGTTTGATAAAACTACCTTAAATCAAACCCCCTTGGATAGAACCCCGCTACTTTTAAACCATACCTATAATAGAGTCTCCTTTACACCTATCAAAATGCTGATAAAAAACCACTTTTGATTTACCTTTTGGGGGATCAAATGAATTCATTTAAAATTTATTTTTTGCAAGTATGTAGTCCTTATTATAAGCTTCCCAAAAAGTATAATTTTAATTACATTTAATTTTATTATTATATTTATTTTTTATTTCTTGTGAATGTAGGTTTTTCACCGAAAATAAAACTCTTTGTTTTACACATGTGGAAAAATAGCAGATTATTAAAAAAAAATTAAAAATATTAGTGCACCAGATATTGAAGTCCTTGATCTAACAAAGAAAAAATAATTTGAATTTCGATACATACAAAAAAAGTTACGTGTTATATAGTCACGCTATGTCTGAATTATAATTGGTTAGAATTTGAAACATGATTAAAGAAAAAATATTCAACAAAAACTATCTAACCAAGTGGAAGCACTAGATATCAGAGTTATGAATCAAAATTTGAAAGAATTAGAATTTTATCCTTCATGGAAAAAAAGTTATGCGTTATACGGTGAGCGTCACTTCTTAAAAATAATGTTTTCTGAAAAAAACTAGTTTTCGAGGGAGATGGAAAAAGAATTGCAATCTAATTTCAAAATTTTTGAAAAAAATATATTTAGAATCTATAGAGAAAATTTCATAAAACTCTAGTTTGCATCATCTTCAAATTTCTTCACGGTTTAGCCACTATATGTGCCCGACAGTGATTATTTCTAGTTAAAAAAGAATATTTCAGTGTCCAGTTTGGCCAAAAATTGTAAACCACTATTGTGGGATCACCCTGCACTTAAAGCTTCATTCTTCCATTAAAAAATATGGCCAAGGCTGGTTATTTGTACAATGTTGGTCTATTGTTTTGATTGTTCGTCTATATCTTTGGTGTTCCAATCATTACCATGGGAGAAATTGTAGCTATTCATGTGTAGGATTTAGCACTATATGAAAGCATCAACATATTGGAGGTAAAACTATTATTGTGGTTGTCCATTATTATTCTAGTAGGTCTTTTACAATTTGTCTATTTGTGGTGATGTAGCTCAAATTTTCAATGAATCTTGTGTGTTTTTAAAGAACATAATTCTACTAATTTCTACAAATAGAACTAGACATATAATCTATATGAAACTAAAGAGAATCATTGAGATTATGTTCAAAACAATTGGTTTTATAGATCTTATAAACTCTTCTCATGCAAAGAATAAAAAAAATAGTTATCCCATAGAATAATAAGAATACCTCACCTGGTTGTGCATACACAACACTGAATATTGAAACAACATTTTCATCATCTGTGTATATCTTTGGCATTGCATCCATTACCATAGGAGGAATTGTAGCTATCTATGTGCAAGGTTTCGGGTTATATGAAACCATTAACATATATATATATATATATATATATATATATATATATATATATATATATATGTATGAATGTATACACAATCGTTGAGATTATGTTAAAAGCAATTGATTTTATAGATCTTATAAACTCTTCTCATGCAAACAGTTAAAAAATAGTTATCCCACAGAAGAATAAGAATTGTTCATAGCAGTTGGTTTTACATATCTTATAAAATCTTCTCATGCAAAGTATTAAAAACTAGTCATCCCATAAAATAATAAGAATACCTCACTTGGTTCTACATACACAACACTAAATATTGAAAGAGCCTCCAGGGTTTAGGGCTGGATGAAACCATTCACACACACACACACACATGTATATATATATATAGCACAACATGTGTATGGTAGGAAAGATGCTAAGAGTATATATATGTGTCTACATATGTATATATATGTATGTATGTATGTTTGTATGCATATCTACATATGTGTGTGTGTGTGTGTGTGTGTGTGTGTGTGTGTGTGTGTGTGTGTGTGTGTATATATATATATTGTATGTATGTATGTATCTATGTATGCATATGTATGTATATATATATATACATACATATGCATACATAAATACATATATATATATATATATGCATGCATATCATACATAGATAATACATACATACAATATATATACTATACACACACACACACACACACACACACACACACACACACACACACACACACACATATGTAGATATGCATACAAACATACATACATACATATATATACATATGTAGACACATATATATACTCTTAGCATCTTTCCTACCATACACATGTTGTGCTTTTCATTTTCAATAAAGCTTGTGGGCTTATACTCTTTTATACATGGCTGTTTTGAATAAATAATTAATTTATTGTTAATGTCTTCTTGCTATATTTCTTTGTATAAAAAGAGCTGCATTATCTACCATTCTATATTATAAAGAAATGGGGGAATTCTAATAGAGCTATTACTCAAACATACATACAAATATTTATCCATATATACATATCTATACACATGCATATATATACATACATACAATACATCAACCCATCTATGAATTTGATTCCCCAACTCTGCTTATTGTTCCTTTAGATAGAAAGTTCAAGGGTTTTAACATTGGTGTGCTACAAAAAATATATATATGCATGCATACATACATACATATATGTAGATGTCTGTGTGAGGGATTTAGGGCTACATGAAACCATTTCTCATATATGCATATATATATATATATATATATATATATATATATATATATATATATATATATATATATATATATATATATATATATATATATATATATATATATATATATATATATATATATATGCATATATATATATATATATATATATACATACATACATACATACATACATATGCATACATACATACATACATATATATATATATATATATTCATACATACATACAAACATATATACATATGTAGACCATATATATACTCTCTGTATCTTTCCTGCCATACACATGTGGTTTTCATCTTCATTGAAGCTTGTTGGGTTATACTCCTTTATACATGGGTGTTTTCCATAAATAATTATTTTTTTGTTATTGTCTGCTTGCTATATGTCGAGCTATATGAAAAGAGTTGCATTATCTATGGGGGAATTGTAATAGAGTTATTAGTCAAACATACATACATATATTTATCCATATATACATATCTAGAAACATGCATATATATATACATACATACAATACATCAACCCATCTACAAATTGGATTTTTCGGCTCTGCTTATTGTTCCTTTTGATAATAGGTTCGAGGGTTTACTGATAGCCTGGAGCTTATCTCTTAAACAAAGGATCTCCCTAAATCTTCCTCATTGGTCAATAGACACAAATATCCATAACCATAAACCAATGACAAACAAATTACCAACCCTCAGCATATTTTCTAGCAAAAGTAAGGACATTTAATTGCAATTCCTCTGTCCATAGAGAATGATAATCTCTTTCAAATCTCCACAATGGGTATAATGACAAAGATACAAAAATTTGACAAGAACACATAGACAATAAATTAACCATCTATACAAACTACTCATCTATCTAATGGTAAATACTGGAGCCCAACTTTACAATATAAGCATGTATATATACGTATATATATGCATATAGATGTATCTATATAAATCTATAGATGTATATATGTATGTGTATAGATGAATGTGTACACATATATATACATGTATATATATGTTTCTATATATATATATATATGTATTGTGGTGTAACCGCAACTCGATGGTTAATGCATTATGTGGTTGTTTTTTGATGGAGGCGGGCGGGGAAAATGTAGACAACGAAGTAAATGTGATATTGAATGTAGCAGTATGGGAAAGTATAATTTGATTAAGTTGCATTATGCAAATAACAAATATATGTTCATATGTTTATTAAATGTATATATATATATATGTGCATGTTTTACATGAGTATAAAAATACCCATATAGGAGCAATAGTAGTTATATCTAGTTTCTTCCATTAAAATGCTTAGGGTTGGTAATTTTATTTCCCAATTGTAGATTAAGATAGGAATGATTGTAACATATTGATAATTCTAGAATGCCTCTTCTGGAAATGCAACTGAATCAATATATTTTCAAGCATATTTTGTAGTACACTTCCCCACACTATAACATTGAATATTGCATTTACTTTCTGCTACAGGATTTCATTAGAATACATATATATACATATATATATATATATATATATATATATAGATATACATATATGGAAATATATATATACATGTACATATATATACATATATATCTATACACATACATATATATACATGTTTATATATAGATACATATATGCATGTATATGTATATATATATGTGTGTGTGTGTGTGTGTGTGTGTATAGATATGTATATATGGATAAATATATGTATATATGTTTTTCTAATAGCTCTATTACAATTCCCCCATTTCTGTATAATACGAAATGACACATAATGCAAATCTTTTTATACAAAGACATATACCAAGAAGACATTAACAATAAATTAATTATTTATACACACACACACACACAGACACACATATATATATATATGTATGTATATATATATATATATATGTGTGTGTGTGTATATATATATATACATACATACATACACACATATATATATATATATAGACACACACACACACTTAATCGAGACTCCATCCTACATTGGTGTTATTCTAATACCTCTTTTAGAATTTCTCAATTTCTCTATGATATTTACTGTGAGGTGATGCAACTCAAATTTTCAATCAAGTTTGTCGGGTTATACTTGTCTCTACAGGGGTGTTTTCCATAGATGATTAATTTATTGTTAATATCTTCTTGTTATATGTTTCTATCTTTGAGGTTAAACATAAAAAAATCCTGTTGATGGCTCGACAAACTGAAATACCATCAGAATCTTCAAGCACATTGCAAAAAAATTGCATATCTATATATTTCCAATTTCTCCATCCATACAAAACCATAACAGTAGACATCCATGAAAAACAACTTAAAAATTACAGAATCCAGAGAAGAAGAGTTTTAACATAAACAATACATAAACCATTTATACAAAACACCCAATTAAAATGACCTACATATTATGTACCACCATAGTTTTAAAACCCTCCAATCTACCATAGAATGGAGTAGAGGCTGATGGTTTTATTTTTACAATAGTCCACTATGAAACCAATAACAAAATTGCTCTTTCAATAATGTAACTTAATCAATATACTTCCTCACACATCACACACATAATCTGGGCTACATTCGATGGAATTCAATATTATACAGAAATAGAGAAATTATAACACACCTATTACACAACAAATACTATTCAAGGCTCAGCTGAAAAAAACCCATCAAAAAAATTCAAACAAATAACAAACCCTCTATATATCCATATATATACAATCACTCCTATCTTAATCTACAATTGGGCAATAAAATTACCAACCCTAACCATTTTAATAGAATAACCTAGATTTAACTACTATTACTCCTATGGTTACGAGTATAAGCCCAAATATCCATAGAGATAACTACAAACAATAAATGAGCAAGGAAAAAATTGAAACCCTAACCATATTTCACGATGAAACAAAAAAATATTCAACTGCAATTTCTCCACCCATAGAAAATGATAATGCTATACATCCATGCAGAACGACTTACACAATCTATACAAAACACCAATTTAAAAATACTTACAAATTGTGGAGAACGACAACTTTAAAACCCTCCAATCCGGCACAGAAAGTAGTGAAACTCGATGATTTTAACCAAGGAACTATAGACGATAGATCTTACAATAGTCCATTGTCAACCCAACACCACAATGACTCATTCAACAATACAACTTAATCAATATACTTGCTCGCATATTACACATCACATCAATGTTCAAACCCTCAAACTTGCTATAAAAAAAATAATAAGCAGAGAATGAAAGACACACAATCAATTCTATTTTGCAAAAAACCCAAGCAAACCAACTTACTAATTCCATAGCTAAACAGTTTTAAAACCCTCAAACCTGCTAAAAATTAGAGCTAAAAGCGACAAATTTAACAATAGCCTATGGTCAAACCAAACCCACAATGGCTCTTCTGACAATACGACTTTATCAAAGTATACTCTCCCACACACCATCATTCAATATTGCATTTACTTCATCCATCACCATCGTGCAACGATAGGGAACATTGGGCCTCATGCGAACAAATGCTTGCCATTCACATTCCCCGTATCTAGCACACCATTCTCAATTGCCACCAACCCATGTAATTACCAACGCCCACATCACCACACTAAAAACATGGTGGCCTCCCTGCCACCCAGGCCCCATCACCGACAACTAGATTTCACGGTTGGGCTGACAAAAATCTTGGCAGAAACTTCAAACAAAATAACCTATTGGCTAAAAATAATCTTTTTAGCCGATAGGTGAAGGGAGGTAGATTTGGTGCGTCTCATCTAATAAAGCATTTTGTGATGGTAGGGTTTCATAAATTCTCTCTCTTGCTTTGGAAAATCATTAGATTTTAAGATTCTTCTCAACACTTCGTTGGTGGTGGATGGATTGCTTAGGCATCAATTACTCGGCCAGTGCACTTGTGAATATTTTATCCCTTCGGGGGTTTTGTTTTGTTCAAGGCTTGTAGCTGATGAGTAGAATTTGGTGCACTATGTTTTTGTAGCAGACTTTATTCCTTCCTAGATTTGTTCAATTCTTCTATTGGATAGGGGTTTGCATGTTTTTTCTGAGCTTTCCCCACTCTTTTCAAGTTGCAGTTGAAGGAAGATGGTGTCAACAAAGCTAAATTTTGTTTTAGGTGCAGTTGAATATTTTTGAGTACTTTATGTTTTTGTTTGCTTATTATGTTTTATGCAAAGATAACATTAGTGAGAATGAAATTAAGTCCAGTGAGATAGTTAAATTTGGGTGGTGGAGGGTTTCAATGTTTCGGTTGGAAAAATAGGCCCCTTCTTTGGGTGGTTTGCACCTTAGCCATGGCAGGGTAAGCCCAGGGAAGGTCAAGTCAATGCCTTATTTTTGCACCTTGTTAATATTTATCTACATGCTTTTGTGCTTGTATCTAATTTTGATTCATCTTCACTACCTTCTAGTGCACCCCCTTTTCCATTTTTACACCATCGTCTCACAGTTCGTGTGACATTGTTTCTCATGGTGGATTTTCCATTCGATCAATGGGTTCCTTGTAGTTATCTCTAAAGAACAAGATCAATCAATTTCTTGTACATTATCTTCTTTTCTTTTCATGTATACCAAGGTCCAAATAAGGTGTTCACTAGGATAATTCATAAAACCTTATGAATGATGCAAATCTTGATTTCATGGAGGGTCAATTATGTAATTTTTGTAAAAAGTTAATTTAGTCTAGATATTTTTGTAATATGTGGAAATTATCATTAATGATAACCAGTTATTATTGTTGGTGTAGCAATGGCAAGAGTTGTTTTAGTGTTTCCTAGTAGGATGCATAGTCTACACATGAGAAGATCATGGGATTTTCTGGGGTTGGATGTAGACTACGTGGGAGGAATTTTATAATCTAGAATAGATACTCCTAGCACAAGTTATGTGATTATAGGCTTACATGACATAGGTATAGGGAACTGTTTCAATTTGAAATTTTGTATTGTCAAACACTTTAAGTTTTGTTTTTGAAAATAAAGATGGTGGATGCACATGTAATGGCTACTATCTATTGTGTGACTACCATCAATAAATATGTAAAAATGGTAGGCATATGGCACTTTCCTCTTTTTCAAACCAAATGGGTTCCCTATTTCTACATATTCTTTCCTACATTTTTCAAATATTCCAAACATAAATTAGTAAAGTGTATGATATGTGCCAATTTTATTTGAAATTTGATCTAATACTACGTAAAATGAAAGTTGTCAAAGTTTTGTTATACTTCTTACATCCAATTATCTGTAGTTCTTTCTAGGCTTAGAGATGAGGTGGGAAGAAAATTGTCATAGTGCTTCTCTAGATATGAATATCTATGGCTTCAACGGAATAAAAATACTTTCAACATAGTCTATCCTTTTCAAAATACATGTCCTCACCAGTCATGTAGACCCTTCTCTTTTGTGGATATTTATAGAGATTCCATTAATTAAGTATTTTTTTAAAATTTAATACTATGAATGACTAATTTGTGAATAATCTAGATTCAACTATTTCTATATTCAAGGAAAGTGTAAAAATGTATGTGCAGGATCATCATGGAAAAAATAGGCCCTTAAGTGTTAAAAGATTTAGAAAAATCAGAGTTAGGAAACTTAACATAAAAATTTGAATAAGTTATCTATATTATTTCAAAAATATGTAAGAATAGAATCTGTAGCAAATTGAATGTAGTTTCTAAACTACTAGGTATATTTTTTTTCTTTAAATCTATTTGGTGAAAATTTGAAATTTCAATGTAGTAGTACTTAAATTTTAGTGAAAAAATAAGTAGGTGTCTATCTAACCACCCTAACCACAATAAAATAATAATATTTTTTAATATTTTTTTACATATAAGTAGACGACTCATGTCTGGATGTGATGCATATTTTTTTGTAATTTTTTTCCTAGTAAATAATTAATTATGAATTTTTTATTACAACTTTTAAAAAAATTAAAAACTCGTATGTCTGACCACCTTAACTTGGTCAAAACTTCATGAAATTAAATTTTTTTTAATCCTATAGTATGCAAAGTATAGAATGTGACACTTGTTTCAGATTCAAAAAATGTGATACCGTTTGAAAGCTATAGATGTTTTTCAATCAACCTATCAATTAGGACTTAACTCGTAATTTTTAAATAGAAAATGAATAATAATAATTTATTAAATTCAAAGTAAAAGCATAATTTATATTGGTGGAAAGATGAGAATCTCCTTTAAAAATCCTTTTGTTTCATCAATTTTGGGTAAAAAAAAAGTCATCAGCCACATACCCTACACATACCCATCATATCGCCACTTTTTGGCCCATCATGATCCTACACATACCTATTTGGTGTTGGATATATTTTTGTGTGCTTTTTGGCTTATTTTTTAGTGAAGTTTATAACTCAAAATATTCTTTGTTATTCTCGTCTATATGTGAATCTTATTGTGATGGGGTCTTCCATAAAATAACAATTTTATTGATACTTTATACATTATTTCACTAGGATCTTCATTAACTACTCTTCATCTTGTGGCACAATAGATTTTTATGAAAATAGATTTTTTATGGGAGAATTTGTTGGAAACATTTCTAAATAGTGACCTTTTATTCTCTATACATAGGATTACGTCAACTAATTGCTTGATATTGGCAGCAGGATAACTATGCAATTCAAAGATTTGAGCATGGAATTTTATCACAGAATTGTGGTACTTTTGAATGGGAAATTGTGTCAGTATTTCTATGGGTTTTGAATGGAATAACTATTAACTGTGGCTTGAAACCTTTATCAACAATAGTCATTATATTTCTATTTTATTTATGCTTATTGGTGCTCTTGACCCTGATGTGTAGGTTGAGGTGTTAGGAGGAAGGGGAAAGCCATCTACGATTGTTGACACAGATGAAGGAATAGTGAAGGTTAGGCTTCTTAAGGTGTATATAGTTTTTCATGAGATAATTTATGCAAATTACTTATATCAAAAAATAGAATATATATCGAATGGATTGTTTAAATTACATCTAAATAAGTTTTCTTTGTAATTTGAATTTCTTTGTTACTATTTTGATGTTGCAAAGTTAAGGAAACTTAGACCAACTTTTAAAGAAGCTAGAAATGTGAATGTGACTACTTGCAACGCTTCAAATATTAGGTCGGTTATCTCTCTCTCACTCTCTCTAATATATTTTAGCCAATATTTTATCTGTAATTTCTTATTATGTACACAGGGAATTAATCAACTTTTCAATATCTAGTTTGTAAATTTCTATGTTTTCAACTTATATGTAGAGTAGAAGATAATAAAATTAGCAAACACCCTTTTGGATCATTTAAACTATTTTACATTACATATTATTTTAATGGCCCTTCTATTCTTCAAGTTCACAACCACATAAGATAAAGGGATTAATCATTTGAACATAGTCCAAAGTTAAGACATTGATGGTATATTTTAGCTTTTTAAGAAGTGTGCCATAGAAAATTGGACCCTCTTGAGAAAAGAGACAATTTCATGCATAATTTAAACCCACCTTTGAGTCCCTTATCATCATTTCCCCTTCAAAACAACATTTATAGGCCCCTTAGACCTATTAATTTTGATCTAGAGGTCCATTTCACATGAGAAATCATATAAAACCTGACAAACAACATTTAATGACATCATAACCTGACAACCCACCTTCAAAAAATAGTAGGGGGACCCATTCAAAACCTTGGGAAAATGAGTCCCCTCTAGTGGGACCCATTTTCCAAGGGTGGCGAATGAGCCCCCTTTGAGGGAAAGTTCAAAATTAAGCAGGAATTTAATCAATTTAACTTTTATTTCTGGTGAATGTCAGCCTCTTAGGTCTAATTAACAGGAAAATAAGGTGTTATTGCTTATAAATACACATTTCAAGTAATTTTACACAATCTTTTCATCTCTCATCATCTTACTATCATTTTTCAAGAGTAATTTCAAAAGCAAAGTCTTCTACAACAAGTTTCATAAGCAAAAGTTGAAGTTTTAGGAAAATAAACTAAGGTTTTTGTAGGTCTTGAAGCTCACCTCTGTTGTCAAGATTCAACCTTGCAAAGGGTTGATGATGGATTCTTATGGTGAATTATTAAGAAATCTAGGGTGAGGAGGCAAAACTAGCCACCAAATCATGCCTAAGTACTTGATTTCCTATTGATTCCATCTTCCATATTAACTCTATCTTCATATTAAGGTTTGCATTGTATTTTTTTATCATTTGCATTTCATTTTATTCCTATGTTTCATGTGCTATAAGGTTTCTAGGGTTGAGATATTGCATCATTTCAATCACTCTTGCATGTCTTGTTCTAGAGCAATAGAATAGGACCCTTCTTACATTTCAACTCTTCCTAGTCTTTAACACATCTAAGGCTAGGGTTTATGCATATTTTTCTCTATCCAAGGTTTAATTACCTATCTACGGCTTTGAATAAGGAAAACCACCCATTAGATCGACTCTTTTAAGCTATTTTTCATGAATTTTTCAAGATCTAGAATCGAGTTTCTATCAGAATTTGATATTTATGTGTCAAGGTACAGATCTGAGTTTTGATATTGCAAAAATCAAAAAGTGGACTGATTCATCATGCATGGAAAATGAGTCCCTTGTAAGGTGCAGATTTGAGTCAGATGCAATTTTAGATCCCCAACTATTAGAAAATAGATTCTGTGTAGAAAAGTCTTGATCTGGGATTGATTCGCCCAAGGTGGCGAATGACTCTCAGTCAGCCTAAGTTCATATTTCATTAGTTTTATAGATTGTTCTTCAGTACTCTACAACTTCCTAGGTGCACACATTCTGAGAAACAACTTTCTGTTTAGTTAAAATTGCATTTTTGTTCATTATTTCAATCTTTTTGCAAAAAACACTATGTTTTCAAACAAGGCATAAATCTTAGGTTTTCATTCATTTTAATTCATTTAGATTAGTCAATTGTATTTAGTTAACTTCATATATCCTAGATAACATTGCATACAACATAATTTGAGTGAATCATAAGCATTTTTGGCCCTATCTCTCCCCTTTTAGGTGAAAAACCCTAAGAGTGCAAGAGAAGCCTTTAGGGACCCAAAAATATATGTTTCATTTTGGTGAACCCAACTTGTGAACATCAAAACATTCTTATTTACATTTCTAATTGCATCTTAGGTCTTCATTATTTCATGCTCTTGCATTTTTTTAGGGTTCTTAAAAATATTGCATTAGTGAAAGCATTCTTTAGTTTACATTATTGCATTTCATTCAATCTTTGCATCTGCATTCTGTATTTGCATTGTATAGAGTTGAAATTTTCTAGAAAACACAAAAAAAAAAGAAAAACATTAAAAAAATCATCTCCTGGGACTCATTCACCACCTAGGGAAAATTAGCCCCTTTACAGGTTTTCATTAGAATTTCTAGATTTTAATTTCCTACATTGCATCTTTCTATTTTTTGTCATTACATTTTTCTTTCAGTTTAGTTCTTTCAGTTTTCTTAGCATAAATTTCATCTCTTTTCATGGAATTTATGGATAGTCTTAGAATTTTATAACTTCCATTTTCAATCATATTTTGTAGTCCTTTTATATCAACTTACATTGAGGAAACTCTAGAAAATATTCAAAACTAATCACATAACACATCAAATGATCTAATTAAACACATGATTCAAATTATTTGAAACAACATCTCATCCAAGCCACTTAGTATTGATGATTTTGATAAGCTAGATGAATCCCTTAAGGGCATCCTCTCACTCACTTCATCCTCTAATAGTTGTAATGAGGAACCTGAAACCCTTAATGATAAACCTCCCCTCAAACCTTTTGATTGTGATGAATTTGACTTGTTAGACAAAGCCCTCAATGACTTCATCTCACATAAGCCATCCACTGAGGTTTCTGGTAAAAAAATTGTGATAACAAACATTCATACTTCTAATGCTTTACTTGAACATCCTAAACTAGTTGACGATTGTTTACCCCTAAAACCTTTTAGTAGTGATGATTTGCATTTGCTAGATGAGTCTCTTCAAGACTTAATCTCATCCAACTCATCTACTATGGTTTGTTGTGACACCTCTAAAATCAAGGACATTAATTTAATTCAACCTAAACATATCCTTTGCCCACCCTCACATCCGTTTCATCCCTCTAATCGATCACGATACACCTTATACCCACCTAACAGTAAGGTATCACAACAATATAGTGATGATATCTTTTTTCATACATATAACACATGAAATAGCGCACAACCACCACAACCAATTTCACCTTCATTACCTTTACCTAATCAACCTAGTGCTCCTTGTTATAACCCACCTATATAAAGGAGTATGATCTTGTTGAAAAATTAAAGAATAATCTTGCCAAAATTTCTCTTTGGGATTTACTTCAAACTTCACCAAATTACAACACCATTCTTCAAACCACTTTTTAAAAAATCAAAATTCCTCCTGTAACCACTCTGAATGATGTGGTAGCTCTCATCCAAAAAATAAGTCTAGATATTACTTTTCATTAACATGAGCTCCCTCCTTTGGAGTTGCGAAAACAACATGATGCCTTTATGATAATTGCTCAATTCCATCACACAGGTATCAAATGCACTCTAATAGATAATGGTTATGCCCTTAATGTGTGTAGTGTGAGTCTCCTTGATCGATTACAAGTTGATAGATTACAAATAATACCTAATTTTGTTTCTATTCGAGGATTTGATAATACAACAAAGCAACCGCTTGGGATAATTACTTTACCTATTACGGTTGGGGTGGTTACTTTTCTAACTCCTATCCATCTCATGCCTTACAATCTTTCATATAATCTCCTTTTAGGCCCACCATGGATTCATGAGATGAATGCAATGCCTTCAACCCTTCACCGTATCATGAAGTATGTTTATAACAATTGTATATATCAAATTGAAATAGACCCTGAGCCTGAAAGTTGCTTGCATCTTGAAAAAGGGATTACAAGTCCTTTGAAAACATTGATTCCAACTTCTAACATTGATCCTCTTGAAATTGAACACAACGATACATAATCAATCTCTATATTATTTTGTGATGATTGGGGATCCTTAGAATTCACACCCTCATTTATGGGTGAATACATACTTACACAAAAGAAATATGAGAAGCATGAACAACCAACAATTATGTCCACTCAAAATTCTGAACAATCGTCTCAAACATCTATCTCTTACAATATGGATGAAAATGAAACATACACAACAAATTTTGATGAGATAGACTATCAATCCTCGCCTACCCCATGTGAAATGGAAAGACTTTATGGGAAAGGTTATAAATTTGTAAACAATTAGCTATACTGGAAAAGGGTGTGGAAAAAATGAACAAGGTATTTGTGTCCCTATTGAACCTAATACACAACAAATGAAAATGGGATTGGGATATTATTTTTCTAAAACAACCAAAGATACTCAATGACCATCCTTAAAAATTTACATGATCACATGTCAACCACAACACAAAATTACCTTTAACCATCTTGATTTGCTTGATCCAATCCTACCACCTAAATGGTTGTATGCCGATGGTGATGAGGCTTTGAAAAATATATTAGATGTTTATGATACCCCATCCTCGCCTACTTCCATGAAACATATTACTCATGCTATGAATGTTACTAAGCAAGAAGAAAGTAATATCACAAATACTTTTTTGAATCTAAAAGTCCCAAATCCAATCCACTCCTTTTAGGAGATACAATTGATGTGATTATGGAAATTAATGATAAAGATAAACTTATTAAAATTGGGAAGTACCTTGATGATGAGGAACAAGAAGATACAACCACCTTACTTCATGATTTTCCTAAAAAAATTGCTTGGAAATATTATGATATGCTAGGAATTGACCCAAAAAATTTAATGCATAACATTGTCCTTGCTAACAATGCTAAACCTGTTCTTCAAAAGATTCAAAAAATGCATCCTATTGTGGCCTTGCATGTTAAAGAAGAACTTGAGAAAATTCTTGATGCATGCTTTATTTGACCTATTGATTATTCTCCTTGGATCTCAAACATTGTCACAGTTGCAAAGCCCGATAATCGCATTAGGATATGCCTCAATTTTTGAACTTGAATAAAGCCTCTTTACAAGATATTTTTTGCTTCCTAATATAGACATGATCGTGGATTCAACTACTGGAGATGCTTTGTTTTCAATTTTATGGTTATAATCAAATCCTTATTAACCCTCAAGATCAATATAAAACTTCCTTTGCAATTGTTTGGGGAACATTTTGTTGGGTTGTGATGCCCTTTGGTTTAAATAACACTAGTGCAACTTACCAATGTGCAATGAAATTAATATTTCATGATTATATTCACAAAATCTTGGAAGACTATGTCAACGATATCCTGGCTAGATCATTAACTTGACATGACAATGTAAATGTCCATAAAATCTTTGAAAGAATCAAACAATATAACATGCGATTGAATCCAAAAAAGTGTGTTTTTGGTGTAGATAGTGGTAAAATCCTAGGGTTTGACATATCTCATAGAGACATTGAGGTGGACACAAAGAAAATCGATGCAAGTGTTAACATGCCACTTCCAAAGAATATTTATTAGTTACGCACATTACAAGGTCGCATTCAAGCTATGCATCATTTTGTAGCATCTTTAATCGATCACACATTACCTTTCACGTGTCTCCTTAAAAAGGGTGTTCCTTTTGAATGGGATGAGGATTGTAAACAGGCTTTTGAGAGTCTAAAGGAATATTTAGCTACTCCACCTATTTTACAATCAGTTGTGCCACATAGACCATTTATCTTGTACATTGCCGCATCTGCCCATGCTCTTGCAACATTGTTGGCACAACATGATGATAATGGTAAAGAGAACCCTATTTATTACACCAAGCACACCTTAATTGATTATGAGACATGATATTCACCAATTGAAAAACAATGTTTGGCTCTTGTATTCACTACTAGCAAGTTGTGACATTATTTACTAAATGCTAAAGTATAAGTTGTCACAAAATTTAATCCTCTTAAATATCTTTTCAACAAAATTGATCTCTCTGGATGCTTAGCTAAGTGAGTGATGTTAATTGAGTTTGATCTTAAATTTGTTTCACAAAAAGCCATTATAGGTCAAGTCTTAACCAATCACTTAGCTGATGCTCCTTCTCCCTTTGCTTTACCTATTACTAATTCATTTCTTGATGATCATGTCTTAACCATTGATATTAAACCATGGGAGTTATTTTTTGATGGATCTAAGTGTCGAATAGGTTCCAGTGCTGGAGTGGTACTAATTCCACCCAATCATTAACCTATTCCCTTATCCTACCATTTAAATTTCCTATGCACAAATAATATAGCTAAGTACGAGGCATTGATTGTAGGTTTGCAATTTGATTTATCTTTACACGCTAAACATATTAAGATCTTTGGTGATTCACAATTAGTCATCAAACCAATCAATAGTACATATCAAACTAAACATGACAAATTATTAAAATACAAGGATTTTATAATGAAACTATTAGAAAAGAAAAATTGTTCACCATTGATAACATCCCATGCAAAGATAACCGACATTTGGATGCAATGGCGAGTGCAACTTCTCTCATATCTCCACACGATCCTTCTATAGATTTCACATTCGTTATTAACTCCATCATGAAACCTTCAATCGATACTTCGTTAGAAGAAATTTTGGTGATAACTCGAGTAGCTTTGTGTGAATGGTATGATACAATATACAACTACTTAAAACATGGTACCATTCCCAAACCTACCACAATGAATACTCGAAAGCCTTACAAAAACTCACAACCAAATATGTGATCCTTGCAGACGCGTTGCATAGAAGATCTTTCAACGGTCTCCTATTACGTTGTCTTAAAGATTCTGAAATCCCTTTAGTACTAGAATAGGCTAATGTATGTGCCTATGGAGGTCATTTTAGAGGTTGTTCATTAGTGCAAAAAATTATTCGTATGGGTTATTATTGGAGACATATGGAGAAGGATTGTTTCACCTATGTTAAACGATGTCACAAATGCCAAGAACATATCAATTTGATTCACACTCCTGCTGGTGAGCTCCATGCCAATGTTCCTAATTGGTCATTTTTAGTATGTGGGTTAGATCTTATTGGAAAAATTTCATCTCCTTATACTGCACATACATTTATCATAACTGTAATAGATTATTTCACAAAATGGGTAGAAGCTATTCCCCTTCGTTCAACAACTGCTAAAGTAATTTTTTGTTTCATCTTGGAACACATAATTGCTTGCTTTGGACTTCCTTCAGAAATTTTTTTAGACAATGGAACGCCACTTAAGAATCATGAAGTTCAACAATTTCTCCAACTCTTCAATATTCAACATCACTTTTCTACACTATATTATCCACAATCCAATGGACAAGCTAAAAATACTAATAAACTTCATGAAAAAATCCTTACAAAAACTATCAACAATAATCATGAAGACTAGCATACACAACTATCTTATGCACTTTGGTCTTATAGAAATAATGTTCGATAATCCACTAGAAATACCCCTTATAGCCTTGTTTTTGGTACTAATGCGATTATGCCCTTGGAGTTAGAAATTCCTACTTTGTGAGTTCCTCTTCAAGATCATTTTGATGATGACACTTGTAAAGCTCAACGATTACATAAACTTGAGATGCTTGATGAACATCACATTAATGCTCTCAAACACCTATAAGCTCACATCAAACAATTACAATGCAAACACAACATTCATGTTATTCCTAGATCATTTTCTAAGGGAGATTTTGTTCTTATTGAAAATCAACAAAATGTTAGTGCTGACAATGAATATAAAGATAAGTTTAGCCCTAATTGTTTGGGACCTTATATAGTTGATACCAATTATGGGTCTGGTGCTTATCTCTTAAAGTAGATTGATGGAACACCCCTTAGGGAACCCATTAATTTCACACATTTGTGTCGGTATTATCTCTAATCTCCTATGAATTGTATGATTGGTATAGTAGTGTTGATTAAAGTTCTTTGATTCTATTCTAAAAAACTTTCACATTGCTTTGTTCTTGACAACTAAATTTTTGTTTGTCCTAAACACTAAGGTAATTATTCTCATTTTATAATTGCTTTAGGTTTCATAATATTTGTCCCTTTCCTATTATGTTAAGTTAAATCCTTCTTAATGTATTTAACTTAACATATCCTTTTTCTCATTACCAATGTTGTATCTATGGTAAAACTAAAATATGTTTTACATTAGATCACATCAATTTTGTTAAATCATGTAGCCATTAATTAAATACTTTTACCATAAGTCATTTAATTAATCACATAACATTTAAAATTCATATTAAAGAGATACATCATCATAATATCAAAGGTGCATGTCTATATATATATATCATAGTTTTATATCCATCTCAAAATCATATACAATATCCTAATGATTTGTGAGAGCTAGACCCCTCAGGATCTAGCTCTCACGATCCAATCCCTGGATGGAGTGAGATGGTCATGTGTGATTGTGATCATGAACTATTGAGTCTAACTACATACTCAAGACCTTGTACTCACCCAACGGCTATAAGCTGCTCATCTACCATCTGGTCCCTCTCCACTCGTGCCTATGCTAGCTCTACACAGAGTCTCTCTACCTCTACCGAGGTTTGTGCTAACTGTAGTGCACTCTCATCCTAATGGAGTCGCCTCCTCACACTCTCGTACATTGTCCACAACCTCGTGAATGGTATGAGTGACTCTGGATCCTCCTCCATGATCAGTGGGGGCATGTAGTCAAGATTTATCTCATCCTTGAGGGATTTTAGCACTATCTTTGTGGCTGCCTAATGATAGAACTCTCACCAGTCTCTTGTCGCACTTGCAAGATAGATCATGCACATAATAAGTAACACATCATCATGTTATATATACACAAATCAAGCATAAAATCACTAAAGGACATGCACAAAATCAATTGTCATCACCTATGTCTCCATATGCATGAGGAATGTCAACCTCCTCATCTCTGGGGGGAATGGAGGATGTGCTAGCCTCTCTCTGACTCTGAGTGCTCATGTTTGCTATAGCTACTACTCATGTTCTAGTCTTATAAGTATGTGAGGAATCTCCATGCTCATACCAATCCTCAATAGCTACCTCATCACTCTTACCCAGGGGTGGCTCCTCCTTGTAATAGTAATCTTCCTCATAGTACTCCTCCTCATCATCTTCTCCTCCATCCCATTCCTCAAAATTAAGATCAACATCAGACTGGTACTCCTCATCAATAACATCTATAAAAATATCTACTGGCCTCTACTCTCTCCTTTGGCTCATCACCCTCATTTGTTGCTACCTCCACATCACCTAGAAAAAAATCCATGGGGAACACAGGAGCTAGTCATGCATATGATCATGACTCCTAGTACTCATCTGTGCTACTAACATCATCAACATCAGATGCTAGTGCTTGGTCATGATCTGAATCATCAGAATCACTCTCACAAGCATGATCTATAGTTAGCCTAACAATATCCCCTGGCCTTCAAGAACTCTACACTGATTTCCTAATGAAGGGGCATGCCCTTGGTAGTGTCTGAACCTATCCAAACTATCGCATGACTCACCTGTAATAGAACAGTCGTATTCCATAGTCATGCCTCCCTGCTAGATATCTATCCATCTACATCCTCTATAACTATCCAGTGGGATCTGGCCACTGAAGAGTGAGTAGATAAGGTATCCATAGGATCTCATCCTCCTCTAGCCGGTCAAATCTCACCCTCCAAAAGTGTAAATCCCCATACTGCCATAGTTGTTGCAAAGGGTAGTTGAATGCTCCTGGGTATTCTACCACTATAGTACAAGGATATCCAACAGGCCTAGTACATGTGATATGCTCAAGGCACCACACCTATAGAAGTGTACAATGGACCATACTATTGATCTCTCGATATACAAATATCCCAAGATCATAGTACAAATGTGCTAGAATATAGTGACCCCATGCATAGAATGCCCTTTGATCATACATCCCTCTTATTAGGTGTACCAGTCCCCCATCCAAGTGTACCACTCATCCATCTAGATTGAGAACTAGTGCCACTATATGCATCATAATCCATCTCACCATAGTAGCTCATGATTATAGCAACATAGGTAGGTCGATCCATGCTCTAACCCTCTCATCATGTATTGGTCCACCTAGAAAGTACTGCATATCTCTCTTCTTCTCCTGGAATGACTGACCCCCCTAGAAATACACTCTCGCTCCCCAAATAGGAAGTCAGAGAATGTGGTGTACGTCCTTGAGCATGATAGTCATTTCCTCGGTGGGAAGATGAAAGGTATAGGTATCTGCATCCCAATGCTCACACAAAGCCATTAGCATGGCATCATGGTATCTCATGGGTGGCATCATATATGCCCAATAGATACCCACTGACTGTAGATGGTATGTCTCTACCATTGATAGCATTGGTGATATATCTCTCCAAAATGACAGTTATCTTCCCCCTAGCTACTACCGTGGCTAGGTGGGACCCTATCAAAATCATCAAAAAATACCCTAAATTTCATCCAAAATTTTCAATTTTCATATTATTCATCATGCAAGTGTGCTAGAGTTAATCTAGTGTGCTTTTCTGATGGCCCTAGACACTTTAGAATCCTTTTTGGATATTTCACAAAGAAATAGGGACACTTTGCAAAGAAACATGACACTTTGCAAAGAAACAAGACACTTTGCGAACAAAAGGGACACTTTGTGAACAAAAGGGACACTTTGCGAACAAAAGGGACACTTTGTGAAAAAAGGGGACACTTTGCAAACTTTTTTCCAAGAACCCTAAATTAACCTATCCTTGCATAATAATCATTAAAATATCATCAAATCACATGGTGAAAGTTGCAGAATCGACTCACCTCATGATACCACTCACCACGTGCCATCTACTCACGAAGCTCATCCAACCGCGAATGCATGTTAATCTCGTTTGCTCAACATGTTCTTCTCCTACTTGTCACTTTCAAGCTACACAAAGGTAAAATGAATAGTAAGTGACAAATTACTTTCATCCACTTATATTAATCACTTTTCATTTCTTTTTACTTTTACCTATTAACTTAATTTTATCATCTTTTCAAATAACTTATAATATAGCCATTCTTCAAATTAACATAATGGGAGCTAGGGTAATCCATTTTTGATGTAGTTTGATGCATTGGAATCATGATTCCACACTCGAAATCATCATTCACCTATCATTATGTGGTATGGTACATGGAAATTCCCTATGATATGGCATTTCTTCTTCAATGTGGCTAGATTTCTACCTTGATTCCACCTCCATAAAGCAAGCAGAATCAAGGGGGGGCATACATCTACCCTTGAATTAGATTCCTAAGAGTTAGATAAAAGGATTTTTAGATAATTAATGAATGTGTGTTGTAGGATGCGGTTCGTAACACTGTGGTTATGCAGATAACTACACTGAGGGCTTTGTTCTCCCATCTTTTGAATGGGTATCCTTTTATGTAGAAAGGTGCATTGTTTAGAGTCATTTAGCTTACATATGCATATAGAGTAATATGCACGCTAAAGTGGGGCCTAAATGTGTCGTAAAAAATTGGACCCTCTTGAGAAAAGAGACAATTTCATGCATATTTGGACCCACTTTTGAGTCCCTTCACATCATTTCCCCTTCAAAACAACATTTATAGGCCCCTTAGGCCTATTAATCTTGATCTATAGGCTCATTTCACATGAGAAATCACATAAAACCTGACAAACATCATTTAATGACATCATATCTTGACAACCCACCTTCAAACAATAGTAGTGGGACCCATTCCCCACCTTGCTGGAATGCATCCTGTAGTGCCCCTCCATTGTGACCTTTTTGGATATTCGTGTAAGTATTTATTTGTGCTTCATTGTTTTCGGTGTCATTGAATTGTGCGGTAAATATAATTACTTCATTTAATGAGTTAATTAAATTAACTTTGGTTGATAAGGTAATCTAAATAAAGTTCAAAAAAAATTGAAATAGCAAGTAAATAAATTGGTTTGACGAAACATAAAGGATTTGGATTAATAAATAATTAAATTTAAATTGCTTTGTTAAAAGTAAATGTTTTAGTATTAAATAAATTGGATTAAATTATCTTGATAAAAAGTTTTATTTTAAATTATATTTTAATTGGAAATTTATCAATTTTGGGAGGATAATTGCTTAACTACAAAAAATAAAAAATAAAAAATAAAATAATATTAATATTTTTCTTTTGTTTAATAATTATTAATTAATAAATAAATTTTATACTATCAACAAATAATATTGTCTTTAATAAAGATATTGCAAATTAATTTTATTTTATTTAAAGATTATATAATAAGAAAATAAAATAAAATAAATGAATATGTGAATTAAGTAATAAAGTGAACTAAAAGGGGGATTGCTAGTTTATGCATAGAGGAAGGATATAATAGTAAAAAATGAATGTTTAAAGACAGTTAAATTATTGAATAGTAGAAAGGTGAATAAATTGGCATGTTGTACACTTGTCCTCTAACATGAAAAAATATCTTTACACCCATCAATTACATTTGCTTGAAGTTTCTAAGGCTTTTTACTTTTTTTTGACATCTGTGAATGGCATGTTACGAAAGGTGGGGAAGGCCTTTTAACAAGGGAATTTTGGAGGAAAAAAAAAGGGAGGCAACATAGAAAGGGAGGAATCGAGGATACCTTGATTAGGCTAGAGCACTCACAGGTATGTCAAGACTACGTGATATACATAAATTTAATGCTTTGATTGGGGGGGAGAATCGTCCGCATACTATAGGGAACCATCTCAGTGAATGGATTGAAAGAGCCATTTCCATCTCTGTACCATTACCCTGGAGCCAATCTCCCTATGATCTACGCATTATTTCACCTTGCATCACTAGTAAGTTGTTAATCCTTTTTAAATAAATCCATTTTGTGCCTATCCTGCATCGAGGGTTATCCTGCATCGAGGGTGTTTCATGATGACTGCATTTCCCTAAGGCATATTGCCAATAGTTCATGTGCTATCTCGTTGATTTCCTCAGTTTTAGTGCTTTGTCTATGCGCATTTTATGCATACATGCCTGCCAAGGCAGTTGCAACTACAACACTAACAAAAATTCCTTCATCCTTCATGCTTGATGGGTGTCCATACCCTGTTCGTAAGCTCACATTTTTTTTGGCGTAGATAGAATGATCGTTGGCAAAGGTTATAAAATTTCTATTAATTGCATTTTCCTGAAAGTTTCTAAAGCCTAAATAAACAAATCAATTTGGTGCTTAACCTACACTTTCTTTGCATTCCAAGAGATCGCATTTCTTTCAGGTATTTTGTCAAACAGCTCACGTTCCTTGTCTATGCTCTGCTTTTCATTGAGGTATTCTATCAATAATTCATGTGTTTTGGGCTTTGTATTTTTCTTACTTGTCTACTAGGATAGTGGCAGCTTCAACCTCTGATAACATTTCCTCTACCCTTATGCTTTGATGGATGCCCATTTCCCCTCCCAACGCTTCCTTTTCAGCACAGGCATCCAAGATGCTAGCAAGGTTATAAAATTTGGTTTTTACACCTTCCAATTGAATTTGTTTGAAAGCTTCTAAATCCTTTTAGCTAGATCATTCTGCGCATACCCTCTAGCCAATGTGTTCGATGTCATGGCCTATAGCTATTAAGCTCTCACAATTCCCTGGTTGAACCCTCAAAATCATTATAAAAATTGAGAGAGAACTCTTAAGATCAACCAGCTCCCTTTGAATTCATTACAACCCAAAGTATGGCAACATAAATTCTCGTGGCCTCTGGCCTTCCCTTGTCTAGCGCCGTACGGTTGCAACCTATGGCATTCATAATCACCTTCTCTATGATAAGTTCATGCAAGATTATAATATGATTGAGATTTCATGACAGGGAGGTCAGTTTAAACAAGAGTTATTTCAGTCAATAGTTTCACAAGAGAACGCTGTCATTTCTTACTCCAAAGCTCCCACATTGGTGTAGGTAGTGAAGCTACTAGCAAAGTTGTGGAAACCAGTTTTACACCTACTAATTGCACTTGCTAGAAAATTTCCTAGATTTCTCATCAGATTCATTTTGTGTAATCCTCAGGTCATGCATCCGTAAGATGAGATCTCTTGAGGGTCTTTCATTAGCCCGTTCCCAAGACCTTATCCATTTCTCAGTTTGTGCATTCTTTATTTTTGCTGTAGTAATATGATTTCTTTCCAATAATAAATATTTAATATCAGAACATTGTACCATCTCCCAGCATTACCGTTTGTTAGAGAATGGAGCCACTTACATCATACTAGAAATAAAATTTCAGTTTTGGTTGATTGAGTGGATCAGCCATTATAATTTAGAAGAGTAGCATATTTTGAACTAGAACAGTGGAAGTACAGGATAAAATGTTAACTCAATGTTCAGCGATAAAATCAGTTACGAATGAAATGGTTTAAAAAAAATAAAAACTAGCACTTGCACCCCAATGAGGTGCAATACTTATGCCGATAGGTTGATCCCACATTATTTATGGCTATGAAAAGTAGTCGACGACGTGAAGAAAGCAGTAGTCTATCTCACCTATCCCTTTCTACCTCTTCCTACCTCCCTGCCTCCCCCCTTCTCTCTCCCTCTTGCTCTCTCCTTCCCTCTCTATTTCTCTCTATATCACATATCCCTCTCTACCTATCCCTCCCTCCGTCCTACCTATATCTCTCTCTCTCTTCTTCCCTCTCTACTTCTCTCCCTCTCTCACTTATTCCTATCTACCTCTCTCTCCTTCCCCCTCTAATTCTCGATATCTCCCCTATCAATCTCTACCTCTCCCTCCCTCCCTCTCTCTCTCTCTCTGGCTCTCTCTTTCCTTCTCTACTTCTTTCTATCCCACCTCTCTCTCCCTCCCTATCTCTATCTCACTTATCCTTCTCTACCTCCCTCCATCCTTCTCTACTTCTTTCTCTATCCTCCCCTCTTTACTTCTTTACCCTCCTCTCTCTCTCTCTATTTATTTATCCTTCTCTCTCTACCTCTTTTCCCTCCTTTGTCTCTCTCTTTCTCTATCCTCCCCTCTTTACTTCTTTACCCTACTCTCTCTCTTTCTCTATCTCACCTATCCCTCTCTACGTCTCCCTCCTTCCCTCCTCCCCTCTCTCTCCCTTTTGCTCTCTCCTTCCCTCTCTATTTCTCTCTATATCACATATCCCTCTCTACCTATCCCTCCCTCCATCCCACCTATTTCTCTCTCACTCTCTCCTTCCCTCTCTACTTATCTCCCTCTCTCACTTATTCCTCTCTACATCTCTCTCCTTCCCCCTCTAATTCTCTATATCTCCCCTATCCCTCTCTACCTCTACCTCTACCTCCCTGTCTCTCTGGCTCTCTCTTTCCTTCTCTACTTCTTTCTATCTCACCTCTCTCTCCCTCCCTATCTCTATCTCACTTATCCCTCTCTACCTCCCTCATCCCTTTACCCTCCTCTCTCTCTCTCTCTATCCTTCCCTCTCTCTCTCTCTCTCCAATTCATTCCAAAAACAACACTTCCAATACAACTTTATTTATATACCTCAGTGATTATTGCGCCCAACATATGCCCGCATGTGAGCTCTCCAAGGCTCGATGAATGTTTCTTGCATTACCTTTATTTAAAGAATCATTTTTTATTTTGTTTATTATATAAATTATTTTATTTCATTTTATTTATTGTATAAATTTAAATTTTATTCTATTATTTTATTTACAGAATCATTTTTATTTTATTTATTAGATAAATTATTTTATTTTATTTTTATTTATTATATAAATAATTTTATTTATTTTTAGTGTATATATAAATTATTTTGTTGTTAAATAGTTATTTTATTTATTATATAAATTTATTTTTTATTAAAATTTTATTATATTATTTTATTTAAAGAATCTTTTTTATTTTATTTAATATATAAATTATTTTTTATTTTATTTATTATATAATAACAAGAATTAGATGAAATAATGTAAATATAAGAATTACATAATTAAAAAGTATTTTTCTATTATTTTTGTGTTTTTGATTCCGTTAATTTTTTAAATTTTTATATTACTCTTGATTATTTTTATAAATATAAATTAAAAAAATTAATCAATTTATTTTATTTATTTTTATTTCAATATAATTTAAAAAAAAATAGTGTGTTACATTTGGGGAAAAATAAAGTCATAATTTTTTTAATTTTAAAACAATAATTTAGAGGGTAGACATTGGGCATTAAAACTATCATCCATTGCAAAGTGATGTCAATAGTTATGGTGATTTTAATCAAATGTGATTATAATTGCAATAGTTACGATTGTTCAACTATAAACGTGCACTTCAAGTTGAATGATGTAACTTATTATCATTGTAATGAATGTAACATTTGACCTTAATTTATGATCTCTGATGGATGCTTGTCATGCTTGAAATGTATATTGATACTCAAGATACTATCGCTAACTCATTTGACTACAAAATTTGACAAAAAATGTCTGATGAAATATGTATAATTTGATGTGTAATTTTCAATTTTTTAAAAGTTTATCCCCGACATTTGTCAAAATTTTGACAAACCTAGGTTTTGTCAAAATTTTGACTATAAGTTTGGTCAAAATTTTGACAAACATGAAAAATAAGAAAAAAATCAAATTGTGTCTGACATAAAGAAAAGTGAGTTAACTGATTTATTGCGATAGTGTTTTGCTCTACTTGAAACAGTTTGTGGAGAACTAAGGATAATTTTCTTGGGAAAAATGAGAAAAAAATCAAGAAGATATCACCAGGTTGAGGGTAGTCATTGTCTTTTTGCAGAATTCAGATGTAAAGTTAGATTTGTAGTTCTAGGTTTGAAAATCATATTTTAAAGCAACATCTCATCATATTTCATTTTTAAAGTTTTAGGGTTTTGAGAATTTCATGTCCAGATTTTGTTGTGTGGAATCACCATAAGATCACAAGCAAGGAACAGATTCTTGTGACTGTAATTATGTGATCCATAACTCTATTGGTCATGTGGCATAGTTTTCCTATAACAAATATAGGATGCATTCATGTGTGACCCAAGTTTAATGTGGCTACGTTGTGATACAAATGGAGGCACTCATATAATGTAGTTAATTCAGGTTGTATAATGTAGGTGTTAATCATCATTGGGTGCATTCAGGTTGTCTCAAGTTTAACAGGTTAGGATGTAATTATAGAATGATCCAAGAGTGATTACCTCTTGTTGCAATAAAGAGCCTATAACTCTGGTTGATATGTAGGGTGGTTGTGTTATATCAATTATGTAGTGCATTCAACCACAACCCATGTTTAGTAGGTTTTTGATAAAAGGGGATAAATGGGTTTTACAGGACCCGAAACCACAAAGTAACATTACAAGCAAAGACCAAAATAGAGGTCCAAAAGACAAAAATTCTGCCATAGAGATAAAAACCAACAAAAAAAGATAGCCACAAAAAACCGCAAAAAATCCATCAGACGACCAACAAACATACAAAACTGGGCCCAGCCACAGCTAATCCATAGACTTCATAAGTTCGTCAGCAACCTCTTCTAGGTCCACGATATCCCAGACCCCCTCCATGAAAATCTGAGTCATATTTGGGGTAGTCAGGGCTTTTCTTTTCATACTTGATCTGGTTCGCTTAGAAATCCCCGCTTCCTCATCCCGGTCTTTCTCCTGATCAAGGTCGACAATCAACGCTTTTTTTTGGGTTTTTTCCAATCTTTCTGTCATGGCTTTGATGATTAAAGAGTTATGTCTAGCAATTCTGCAGTTTTGATTAGCAATTTTTTTCATGGTTCCTTTAATTTTATCAAGATCATTTTTAACAGTGTTGTCCTTTTGTATGTTATCCTCCACACATGTATTCTTCTCCACTTCAAGCTGGATTAGCCCCGTAACTTTTGCTTCAATTTCTCCCAACTTACTATGAAGAGACAAATTTTTGGTCAACTCACTGATTTCATAAAATAACCATTTGGCAGAATTAAATGGGTCCATATAACAACTCTTGGTAGTTCCAACGAAGTCAAAACGGGGGTCACAATTAGAATTGGCCTAGAAATTAACCAACTCCACACCTCTGGGAGGGCTATAGTTCTCCTGTTGAATATTCTGAGGGAAATGGGGGTCCTCAACACTAACCTTAGCCACTTTAGTAGAAACAACAAGAGATTCATTAGGGTAGGAGACTAACCTGTTAACCAGAGAACTAGAGCCCACCACTTTAGCATTAGGGTTTGAGCGGCCGGGGGCAGGAACAAAGCAGGCACCAGAAGGCAGGGGGATCAACCAGAGATAGAAGGGGAGGGTAGGAGAAGCAAGGAAAGTTTGACATGGCTAGAAGAAACTTTAGTCTCAGATAAACTAGGCTCTGTATAATCCTCATCAAGCTCCAAAGGGGCTATAGGGTTTGGAAGGGCAGGGATATTCTGAAAGTGCTCATAGATGAGCCTTAAAAGACCTATGCAAAGAATCATGTATCTTTTAGGGCTCCTATTGTGGTCAGAAAAGCTATTTCTAAGGGAACAGAGCAAGAAGTAAGGGATGGAAACATGCACCTTATTCCGGAAGTGATTGAGCAACATGAAGTGATATACATAAACCCTAGTGAAGCAGCTGTCAAGAGTGATGTACTCCATGATAACCCTTAGCACTTTTCTCCATAAATTTTTTTATGGTGTCCACTTCATAGTAACTATTTGTCATCTTGACAAGTTTTTGCTTCTCTGTTTCGTTCTTAGGGAACCTCGTCATAGCTTCGTAAGAGAATTTTCTATCTCTAAAAAAATTATGCTCTTCAATCAGGATGTCGGTCACCTCTGCTATCAAAGCTTCATCAATCTAAAATTTCCTCCCAAAGAGGAGAACCTCCCCATTATTCCAATTTTTCTCAAAGAAATCAGTAACCTCCTCCTTAGGGCCATGGATTTTCTCGATGAACGGAAGTAATCCACCCTTTCTTATTTTGCTCCATGCTTTAGTGTTCTTAGTGTGTGACTCAAAACTGGTAGGTTCAACCCTCTTCCTTTCCCAACCCATTTTTGATACCTCGATGCGAATACTATTGCTACCAAAGCACCTGTTCCAGATAGTTCCTTTGCTTCGCAGGACCCACAAAGCATGCCAGGGTAAATAATTTTTTTTCTGGATCCTCACAGTCCCATAATATCTACTTATTTTGTTAGTCATGACCTTCTTCATTATTACAAGAAGCTGCCACTTTTCCATTCACCGCATCAAGCACCATTGAAGCTTGAACATCAGAATGGAGGTCAATCCTTTTGTGCCACATGAGGATTTTATCACTCTTAACTCCCTCATTGGCAAAAAAATCCACTACAACATTTGCCTCATGGTAAGCATGAGTGATTTTTATTCTATCAAACTTACTAAGTAAAACCTTAGCATCTTCAATCTAGTTTTTAATTGACCATGCAGGCTGGGACCTACCACAAAGGCTATCTATTATATTTTTTGAATCACCTTCAAGCCATAAATTTTTACATTTGATTTCCACTGGAAGGTTGATTATGTAATAAGCACCCTCTGCTTATACCATGTGATTAGTTTGGACCCCTAAAGGGGTGGCAACGGCTCCCATAAAGTTACCTGCCGAGTCCCTTAGGACCCCACCACACCTAGCTTTCCCCGAATTTCCTTTGGTTGGACCATCGAAGTTGGCTTTGGCCCAGCCATCCATAGGAAAACTCCAACAAACTCCCTCCCTAGACTTTTTGGTCATATTAGGAACATTGGAAATGTCCTAATTGATTCTCCATTCCCTAGAAATCAGGCTGTCATAAGGAGAGAAAACCACTATCTCAACCTTGTCCTCCCTGAAGGGAATAATAGAGAAGTTTTCTTTAATCATCCTAAGAATTCTTTCAAACACAATTTCTTCTGACGACTCCTTATCCCTGAAGATCATGTTGTTTCTCTCTTTCCAAACTCCCCAAGTCACATGGGGGAATGAGAAAGCCCAAAGTTTTTTATAAAGGGGTTGAAAGAAGGGGCTTTCCATTGAACAAAAAAATCTTCGACTGACTCTAGGGGGATCTAGGAAAAATGCCAACATTTTAGAAGCTTGTCCCATACCATAGAGGAGAAAGGACAGTGGATAAAGAGGTGGTTAACCGATTTAGCGTTGCTTTTATAGAGGTAGCATCTATTGGGGAGCAGAACACCTCTTTTGCTAAGATTATCCACAGTAAGCACTTTATTTTGCAGCAAGGACTAGAAAAAGATGTTAACCTTAGGTAAGAGATGCTTAGTCCAAGCATGCGACCATAGAGGGGGAGGATTAAGAGCATGTGAAAGCTGGGCAAAAGCGGATGAGACAGAAAAGCACCTAGAAGGCTCATACTTCCAGATAAGACTGTCCTCCTGATTCAGGCATAGTCTTACAGCATACAAAGAGGAGTAAACAGGGACCAAAACAGGGTTTATCAAGGGGAGATTGATCCACTTACCATCCCACCAGCAGTCTTTAACAAGGAGGCCAAAAGTATCTTTGCAAAACTCAGCCCATCTACTGAGATTCCCATCCTGAGATAGAGGTTCATTGCATAGCCAACAGTCATCCCAAAATATGATCTGGTTACCATTGCGAACCTACCATTTCAATCCCAATTTCACAACCTTTATCCCATCAATCATATAGTTCCAGCAACTTGATCCTTTTGGGATATTAGGATTCTCAATAAGACCTTTGAGGGAATTGTTATTCCACAGATACTTACTTTTAATTATTTCACTCCATTCCCCAGAGGAGAAGAATAGTCTCCATATCCGTTTAGCTAGGAGCGATTTGTTCAGCAGTCTGATTTTTCTTAGCCCAAGGCCTCCATCCTTTTTAGATCTACAAACCAAGTCCCATCCAATAAGAGGCATTCTTTTTCTTTCTTCGACTCCTGACCAAAGGAATCTATTTTGAATATTTTCAATGGTTTCAACATATTTAGAAGGGATTTTAAAAAGATTGAGAGCATAAATAGGGAGATTCTACAGGGATGCTTTAAGAAGCTATCATTTTCTAGCTTGGCTTAGGTGAGCTCCTTTCCAGCCAGAAAGTTTTTTCCTGAACCTATCAACCAGAGAGATCCAGAAAGAATCCAGAGGTTTTAAGCATATTAGTAGTCCCAGATAAGTAGCAGGAAGGGACTCTATCTTGCAACCAAGAATTCCAACTATCTTCCTCTGTCTGTGCAAAGGTGTGTTACATAAATATAGTGAGCTTTTTTGCTTATTTATCACCTGACTAGAAGCTCCTCCATAGGTATCCAAAAGTTTCTTCATCTGTTTAGCTTCCGAGACAGCAGAACTACCCATCAGCAAAGTATCATCCATGAACTGTTGATGCGAGCATATCAAATTGCTCGAAGATGGTTTGAGCCCCTTGATAGATCTTTGAGCCACCAATTTACTCATATTCCTACCAAAACTCTCAGCCATAATCATGAAGAGGATAGGAGAAATGGGATCTCCCTGTCTTAACCCTCTAGAGCTACAGAAGAAGGTCGAAGGGGACCCATTAATCAGAACCGCCACATAAGTTGAAGTGATGAGTTGTTCAATCAACTGCAAAACCCTTTCATTGAACCCAAATAATTTTAAGATCTTAAACAGAAAGTTCCAGTCCACCCTATCATAAGCCTTCGAGATGTCAAGCTTTAGAAAAAATCCTTCTAATTTAGAAACTGAGAGGGAGTGAATATTCTCATGAGCATTGACAATGGAGTCAAGAATTTGTCTTCCAGGCACAAAACCATTCTATTGAGGAGAAATAATAGTGGGAAAAATGAGAAGCAGCCTAGAGGTAAGCACCTTCAAAATAATTTAATAGGAGTTACAGAGGCTGATAGGTCTGAAGCCTTCAAAATCCTGCACTCCAGGTCTTTTGGGGATAAGAACTAAGAAAGTTGCATTTAACTCCTTCAAAATATTTCTAGAATGGAAGAACTCTTTCACCACCTTCTCAACATCCTCCCCAACAATGCTCCATAACCAATAGAAAAAAAGTAAAGGGAAGCCATCAGGACTAGGCACTTTGCTTCCTTCATAAGAGAAAACAACTTTTTTAATTTCCTCGCTAGTGGGTATAGTAGTCAACATTTCATTGTCTCTAGAGTTAACAATCCTCGGGATAGCCTCCAGTAATTGGTTTTGATCCTCCAAGTTAATTCCCTCTTTCTCAGATAGAAGGTTCTTAAAGAATAGGGTAGCCTCTCTTCTGATGTCCTCTTCCTCCTCATAAGTTTTGCCTTCAACCACAATCACTGAGATTTTATTAGTTTCTCTATGTTTAGAAGCTGAAAGATGGAAGTATCTGGTGTTTTTGTCTCTATCCTTTAACCAGAGAGCTCTCGACCTTTGTCTCCAAAATTCATCTTCTCTAGCAATTGTCTCGTGAAGCTTTGTGAGAATCTCATTTTCCTTTTCCTTAGTTTCATTCAGGTAGCCTTCCTTTTGAATTTTGTTTTGGATTTCAGAAAGCCTAAACTGAAGCTCAGATTTGATTTGAAATATATTGCCAAAAGACTCTTTTTTCCACTTTCTGAGATTCATTTTAACTTCTCTTAATTTTTTGGTGATTCTAAATAAGGTAGTACCCTTTATGTTAATATTCCACAATTTCCTTATTTCCTCTTGGAGGAGGGGATGGGAAATCCACATCTTCTCAAAGTGAAAAGGAGTATTCCTCTTAATCTTTAAGGGGTCAACAACAAAACTAATAGGAAAATGGTCAGATCCAATCCTAGGGAGGGTTTTCAAAGAACAACAATAATTTAAGATCCATACATCAAAAACAAGGGTTCTATCAAGTCTTACCTAGATTAGATCAGACATAACTCTTCGATTCGACCACGTGTAAGAGCTTCCTTGCAAGTCCAGGTCAATCAAGGCCTAATTGTTGATGAATTCTTGAAGATCCTCTTTGCTTTCTTCATTCATCTGAGAGCCACCAAACTTCTCACCCTGAAGGAGAGGGGAATTAAAATATCCCATGACAACCCAAGGGTCATTTTGAAAGATATTCTGAAAAGTAACCGGCTCTTTCCAAAAAGCCTTTCGAGCTTTTTTACAGTTAGGAGCATAAATCTGAGATTGGATCCAACTGAAGTTGTCCCTTATATGAGTAAATCTAGTGGCAACATGATTAGGATGAGAAAAAAGTGGATCACCTCTTATGACCTTACAGTTCCAAAAAGTCGCAACCCCTCAAGAGGGGCCAGTAGAATCACTTCCCTGAATGGAACAGTGCTAAAACAAAGTAATCTTTTCCACCTTTTCACTTAACATTTTAGTTTCTTGAATGAGGAGAATATCAGGCTTTTGGTCCCAGGAAAAATTGTGTAAAATATCCTGCTTATGGGGGTTATTTAGTCCCATTATATTCTAGGATAATAACTTCATGATGATTTAGGAGGGAGGAGGATCTCAGGGATGCTTTTTGGCAGCCATTGGCAATATCTTGAAATCTTATGTTCTCTCTTATCCAAATTTTAGGTCTTCTCCCTCTGGCCAAAGAAATTGCCCCACAGTCCACTTTTGCTCTGGATCTTGTTGAGATCCTGCAAGGGGTGATTTTGATTTTTTCTTTTTTCTTCTTTTTTTTTGGATAGCACCTCTTCTCTATCTATGTCCTCTTGACTATCTGATTCTTTATTGGATTCCCATTCTTTTTTAGAGAAGAATTTATGTTCCCAGGGGAGAGTATCCATGAGCCCATTCACACAAGGCGAGGAGCTACTTCTTTCAAGAGAGCTTACCTAGCTAGGGTCCGAATAAGTGTCTTTAACGACTTCAAAAGGAGCCACCTCCGAGCTAGATTCGACTACTGGGTTATTTTCCTGAATCGGGGACACAATCAAAGGAATGCCTACCTCTAGAGAAAGACCCTGAATTGGAATATCATCCAACCTTGGTGTCACGGGGTCCCAACCAAAGGGGCTCATTATTAGGGAAAGAGATTCTTCCTCCTTGCTTAGGGCTAGATTCCCCACATCACATTCCACACTTTCCCCTTTGTCTTGAGATTCAGAGTTAAACTCTGGTGTCAAAACTTGGGGGATCTGGAAGGCAGAGCCTTCTTTTCTAGCCTCACTCAAAATTTTAACAAGAGAATCATCCACCTTTCCCAAGGCTAAGTTCCCACCATCACTTTGCACCCTTTCCTCTTTGTTCTAAAAAATAGAGTTAAACTCCGTTACCACACCTTGGGGGATCTGGACGGTGAAACCTTCATTTCCAGCATTACTCAAAGTATTATCAGGAGAATATGCTTGCTTTCTCACTGATATAGTTGCTAATTTTTCCCCCTGCTTCTTTTTCCATACCACTTTTGAGGCCCCTTCAGGGTCTTCCATTTCTTTTACTACCTTAAGGGGGCATTGCTTAGCCCAATGGGCAGATTTTCTACAGTTGAAGTAGGCAAAAGGGATGGTCTCAAACTCTATAGCCTATGACCAAGAACCAAGTTTCGAATGGATCTCCACATAGGAGGGGAGATCTGCTTTCTGAGAGACACCCACACATATTCTGGCAAACACCAGTCTTTTTCTTGCTACTGTCATTCGATCAATCGATAGTAGATCCCCAAAGGAGCTAGCTATCCCCATAAAAACATCCTCATTCTAGTATTCTAAAGGAAGACCATGAAGCCTATCCCATATCGGGACAGTCTCAAAGATGGAGTCTATTAGATCTAAATTTGAAGACCATTTCTTAAGTGCGAGAGTTGATTTTCCAATAACCCATGGCCCTCCACTTCTAACTGCCTTAATGTCTTCTCTATTCGAAAACTCAAAAGCAAAGAATCCTTTTGGGAGAGCCACAACAAAGACACTACCATTTTTTCTCCATTTCTTTCTAACAAAATCCCTGACAACCTCTATATTTGGCCTTTGGCCCATAAATTTGCCAACTAGGGAACTATCCATTATAGCAATATTATGATCAATGATCTCATCTGGAATAGAAGTTGCAAATTTTCTAGTCGTAGGGCAAGAGATGTTGCACACAGGAGGAAAATTTGACTTACCATTAGGTTTAACCCCGAATAGAGAGGCCCACTTCTTATGATGCCCTCCATTCATGTCACCAGACCCCACCACACCTTTGAGGTTATCTTTAGGGCAACCACCGGCTAGCATCTTAGAGGAAGGGACCGGAATATCCTTCCCACATGGATCGTCCACAAAATTTTTTGGGGAATCCCCCCGTTCCAGATCCTCCATGCTTTTCTTCTTACTCGAGGCAGACTCGTGACCTGCCTGGGCCTTTGCAGATCCATCGCCATCACCCTACTCAGTACCAGATGACTTGAAAGACCCATTTTCCCACCTAGACCTCTGCTCCCATCCACGCTTCTTCACCATAATTGTAAATTGCATTCTTTCATGTACCCATGTTTAATAGGTTATTCTAGAGAGTGATCAAGATTTTTTAAAACTTATGAATTTTACTTAAAAGTGTATAGCTTAAACTACAAACCAAGTTTGTTACATACTTGAATGCAATCTTGGGTTACCGAAAACTATAATAATGTGATCCACTAATAACCATTATGGAAAGTATTAAAGCAAGACCCATGCTATATAGGATACATTTCCCTGATCAGGTTTACATACCTTAATGATCAAACACAAGCTTCCCACACACTCTAGGATACAATCCAAGATCATACCACGACTTTGTCAAGACAACTAATTTTTTGACCCAAGATTTAAGGTTGTTTTTTAATACCAATAGAAGCATTGGTAAGAGAATGATTAGGGTACAAACACTAGGCCTCTGTAGAAACATAAACAATAACTCTAGAGGATTAGTGAGGTTGCAATTCTAGAAAGATTGAGACATTGTAGCTAATAAAAAGCACACTATGTAGCTTAGTTACATTTGTAAATGCAATCTACTGTAAGAAGAATGACAATCACTTGAGATGTGATAGTCAAAAAGAGGTTGGGTAGTGACAAGATAATAAAGCTCAAACCTTGCATAGTAAAGTGGAGATTTTAACAGTGAGTTTCCTTACCCCCTTGCTGACCTTAAGGGTTTTTCAAATGATTTAGGTAGTGTTAGACAAGGAAAATGCAATCAAGGAATGATTTTCCAAATGAAGTAACAATGGTAATCATAGGTTCAATGTTTCTTCTTAGCCATTAATGTATAATGGAGGTAGTGGATTGCATGTTTGAGCAGTTTTTTGAGACTCATCAAAGATGGGAGAATAATGAATATACCTTGTGGACTATGAAGTAGTGTCAATAAGGTTGAAGGATCTTAAAATCTACAGTACCATGAAACAATGAGTCCCTATAGTAAGTAGGCAATCTACAAGGCATAGTTTCATTTTATAGAAGGATTCTTAAGAAACAAATCTTCAAGTGATAGTGAGTGAGTTGTTTGAGATTGCAGTTGAGGGTGCAATACCCAGTCTTAAAGGAAGTTAGCAAAGCAGTAAATTTGCAAGAAAATCAAATCATGCACAACAAACAATTCACAATGTTATCTTTCATAATGGCTTGAGTTTGAAGACAAAAATATCATTGTATCTTAATGAAAGTGGTGACCTTAATGGTCAATCACTAGCAACTATGATTTTAAAACATGCTATTGTGCTTATGGAGGAAACATTTTAAGCAAGGCAGTGAGTGGTGGTTTGGAACAATGGTGGGTATGAAGGACTTGTTTTATATGCATACTATGCAGTCTAGATTAAGACACCATTCTTAGAAGAGATTGAAGGTGGATTATGGAACTCAAGGGTTACCATGAAAAGGATTAAAGCAAAGACTGAGATATATTTGAAAGCCATGGTCATGAAGATATTAAAGATGTCACATGCAAAACCCTAGTAGTTGGAGTAATGAATATAGTGCAAAACAGGATAGTGTGTCGGGGCACATTTAGGAGATCTCCACATTATCTAATTACAGGGAAATACATCATTTTTATTTTTTTTTTAATTAAAAGAAATCATACTAAACCCTATATAGGATACATTGATACTTCAAAATCATCTTAAGGAATTTGAGATTATGCAAATATATGTCAAGTAAATACTTAGATTACAAATATTAGTGGGAACAATGTAAAATTTGTTGAGCAGAGCATGAATGAGATAAGCAACAATGAATCCTATGCCTCCTTTCATGCACATATTCTCACCATTTTCTAACAGTCTTTATGGAAACACTTCTCAATTTTGGCAGTCTATGATTGAAAATAATGTTTTGACGGATGTTTTAGAGTATGTTTATTAAAATGAAAAATCCATTTTGGTGGGCTATGCCTGAAAAGAAGATTTTGATAAAAGTTTTAGGGTATGTTTATTAAAGTTTTAGAGTATTTTGGTGGGCTATATTCTTGATTCCTTAAATGATTTATTCAAATGAATTGTGACTAAATAAATGACTAAATATTTAGTCATTTTTATTTGTGTGACTAAATAATTTTTAATCAATGACCAAGTTAGTAATTTATTTACTTATTTATAGCTGAGTTGCAAAAAATGAGCAGAATTTAGTCATTTTTAGTTGTTGTGACTAAAATTTTTAGTCACCTCGTCATTTATTTGACAAATTCTACTAGTGTGTGCTTCCTTGTGAGATTAGGGCTCTCTCAATGTTGAGGGACCTAGAGATAAGGTCGTCATAAGAAGTGACACATTGCATCTTTCACTAAAAGGATAAATCTGTATTGACATTAGCAATGATGATTCAAACTTGTTGCTCTTGAGGAATGGGTCACTTTCTCTTACTAGCTCGCTACTTCCATTATTGTAGGATGTTTTCAATCAAGTTCAATATTCTAATTTTAGGAGTCTAATGGTTGGAAATCATAGTAAAATCATAATTTAATAAGTTATGGAATTAGCATTTTAAAGTGTTTTTTGGGGTCATTAACTTGAGACTATCTTCTCTTTTGTAGGGGTGGTTGCATGGATTTTTTTTTTGTGTAAAATATCATAATTATTAGATTTTGTTACCTGTCTATGAATAAAAATTATTGGAGTGTGAGTTTGATATTTTTTGAAGATCTAAATAGTTAAGCTTGGTAAAAAAAAATCATGTTAGATAATATTAGTTCAGAACAAAATGAAGATACACTTGATAGATTGTGCGCTACATTGAAAAGAAAGGGTGATGGGAAATATTATTGTCCTTGCAATAATTGCAAGCGCTTAAAGATGAGATGACTTTTAATCACAACAGCTGAGAAACATTGTAGGCAACATGATCACATTGAAGGGGGGCATGATTATCGTCGATTGGTAAGTTGTTCATTATATGTGTTTATATTGATTGAATTTGTAAAGGTTTATATTGTCTTAACATTATATATATATATATAATCACTTGATCATGATCATGGTTTATTTGTGTCTATCATTATTATAAAGGTGGGGCACCCTAGGGCAGATGATATGGATTATCATAGCCTAGAGAATGTGGTTTTGCAAGCAGATGAACATAGAGCTATGAATATCGAAGATGAAGTTAACGATCCTATGGAAGAAGATGATCATGCGCCAGAAAACATAGTTGAAGATGGTGGTACAAATACATTGATCCATGACACATTTAGTGGTAGAGCTGATCATGATGATCGAGATGACTTTGATGATGTTCAGAATTTACCTATACTTGAGAAGGCATACGAGACCCTTTATGAAGGCCCACAAACAAATCTTCTCTCTGTTGTATTGTTTCTATTGAACTTGAAGGTTATAAATGGTTTATCAAACATAGGAATCTCATGGATGTTAAGGTATGTCATATATGTCATCTTTTTTTATCTATTTTAATTGTTCTTAGTTCATCACTAGTAAATAAAGGATGAAATATGTACCATTAATATTATTTATATTAACAAATTATTTTTTGTTGTAGATTGATTGGTGAATTTTTGTTACCACCATCAAATATTTTACCTCGCTCCTACTAAAATTTATTTGGCATTATGAAAGATATCAGAATGTAGTATTAAGCAATAGATGCATGTCCTAGTGATAATATTATATATCATAAACAATAGGAATTTGCAACAAAATTTCCAGAATGTCATATCAGTAGATATCAAATAGATCAACTAACAAAAAAGGTGCCTCACAAGGTTCTTTGTTATATTCTCACTATTCCACTTATGCAATGATTATTTAGATGTGAAAGCTTAGTGAAATTTATGGATTACCATGCACGTAATATAAATGTAGATGAAATTCTTTGAATTCATGCAGATGGTTTTGCATTTTGAGACATGGAGGAAAAATGGCCACACTTTAAAAAAGAACCTCATAATCGTAGGCATTCATTGGGACTGGATGGTGTCAATCCATTTGGAGAGCTGAGATCTATTTACTCGGTGTGGCCTGTTTTTGTTATCAACAATAACATTCCTCCATGTATGTCAATAAAGAGGGAGCACATAATGTTGTCAATGATTGTTCCAGGTATTTGTTTACATCAATTTTCTTTAACTTAGTAGTGCCTCATTTGTCTTATTTGTTGCATAATGACTTATATTTTTTTCATTCAATAGTCATGTACATTAATTTATATATATATTGCAGTAAAATGGTTATAATAATTATGTAATGTTTATGTTCATTCAACTAGGTAAGTACCAAGTTAAAGATATGAATGTATATATCGAGCATCTTATCGACAAGTTACTAAAGTTATGGAATGGCGTCACTATATATGACGTCTCTAGACCAATAGGACAAAGACAATTTCAATTCCATGCAATGCTTGTATGGAAAATTCATGATGCCCTAGGGCTAACACATTTTTGTGGTATGTTATAACATTCAACTGCACTTTAATAATATTTAATTTTGTGAAGTATATATCATGCATGTTTTTAAAATAATCTATTCATTATATATAATTATAAAAATTGACATATTTAATCCAATTATATATATCTTGTAGGTCTTCAAACAAAGGGGAAATTAACATGTCTAATTTGTGGTCCAAAGATGAAATCTCGTCATTCAACAAGTTTAGGAAAGCAGGTGTTTGATGAGGATAGGCACTTCCTCCATAGAAATCATAAGTATCAAACTACTAAAAAAAATCTTTTCAATGGGAAAGAAGAGACTACATCAAAACCGCGAAGAATGACACCTCACCCATGGAAGTTGGAATATAATAGAATTAATCGTCAATGTTATACATCAAATCAAATTGTTTATCTATCATATATGATATGTTTTGAATTTATATTTTTAGATTGTGTTGTGTTTACTCATGCTATAATTGACAATAATTATTGTTGTTAATTTGTTTAACTTATATGCTTCATGAAGGTTATCAAGGAATTAATGGTCGGCTTCCACAGGGACTGAAAAGTTATCCTAGACAATTTAGTAGGTTTCCCTACTATGAGTAGCTACAAATTGTGTATTTGTTTGATACAATACATATCGAAAAGAATATAACATAAAAGTTATGAAAAATATTGGATGGAAGGCATGACAAAGAAAAAATTGTCAAAATTTGTAGTGACATTTAGGAAGCCAATCATGCAATGAAAAATGTCATTCAATTAAATAGCGATGGAGACCAAATTAGTATAAGTGCCCTTCCTTCGTTATTAATAGAGCAGCATAGCAATGCTATAAAAGAAGTCATACAAAAAATTTGATTTCCCACAAGATTTGCTATGAACGTAAACAATATAATAACAAAGAAAGGTGAATTTGGGTTAGGGATGGAAATGCATGATTGGCACAAATTCATTAAGGTAATTATTCTGGTATATTATATACACTTGTATAATTCATGTACTTTTCAATCTATTGTGTTTACTACTTTTAGAAAAATAATGAAAAGATCATTTTATAATTGTTGCAATACATTCTACCTCTATCTCTCCTAGACAACTTTGACAACAATGTTAAGCAAGTTATATATGATCTTGGAAAATACATGAGGTAAGTAGTGATATTTGTTCAATTCATTGTATACATCTTATAATGGCCATTTGTTTTACTTGTTATGTAATATACTGTATATTTTTTGTTAAATATCATTAATATATTTGCACCTTGAATCACTTGTAGAAGGCTATCATCTAAAGAAATCCATAAAGAAGATATAAATTATTGGAAGAGAAAAATTCCTCGTCTAATGTGTGAAATGTAAAATTGTCTACCTTCAACATTTTTCAATGCACAAGAACACTACCTCATACACCAAGTTGAGGAGATTGAATTTTGTGGACTTGTACACACAAGGTTAATGTGGATGGCTGAGAGGCACTTGAAATTTTTGAAGGCTTTGGTTAGACAAAGAGCACATCCTAAGGGTTCTATGGTGGAGGGATATATGGTATACTAGACCATGGTGTACATTAGTGAATATCTTCCTAAGTTTGTAGCAAAGGTCCATGTAGATCACATTTGGGATCCCAACTCCATTAACAAATTCGAAGGGGAGTACCTGATGGGGAAAGGTAGATTGAAGAAAGTGAGAGGTAATTATAAGATGGTCATGGAGATTAATTGGAATACATTTTACATATGGTTTTTATGTATATTTTAAATATTTAAATTTTTAATCTTCAATATACATCAATTATAAATTAAGGTCGTATACTATGGTATTTAACTAATTATACATCGTTTGTGAATTTCAAATTTTTTTATACAGTTGGTTGAGAGTGGGATGCACTACATTTGTACATTGCAAACAATATTGATTGGATAACGGTATGGATTGAACAATGTCAACAATTTGGTCATGCATTAACATGGGAAGGTGTGGCTTCATTGGTTAAAGAAGCTCTTCGTAATGGAGATTCCAATGTTACAGAAAGGGAAATTGATTTAGCATATGGTTTAAGAGATAAACAGGTACGTATAAATATATTAATCACCCATATTATTTAATTATTTTCAATTATATTTATGTATATATATGTTGAGATTGTTTTCTTTGCATACATTCGACCAAGAATAAATATGTTTATCAACTGACAATATTGCAATAATTTTTACATGTTTGACATATTGCAGGTGAAACACCACAATGCTATGTGGTGCAATGGTCATAAATTTTGAATCAAAATGTTGGATGACATGAAGAAAACTTATGATTCTGGTATAACTCTAGTCTTTCAGGTGACTAATGTTTCATCTCAAAGCGACATACATCGAAAAGTCTTATAAAATTGATATTATGGGATTTTGGATGATATACTTGAGTGTGACTTTAATTCCTTCAAATTAATTTTGTTCGTCGTCCTATGGTATAGGCTACGATTGAATGAAAATGATCCTAAGAGAATTGTTATTGAACATGATAATGGATTTACCATGGTTAATACAAGGTTGATCAAGCAAGCTAGAAATGAGCCCTATGTTCTTCCAAGCCAATGTGAGGAGGTATTTTACTCAGAGGTTCCAGGTAAATCGGGTTGGTCATTTTTTGTTAGACATGATCCAAGAGGAAGGTCGGTAAAATATAATGTGGTGGAAGAAGAAGATACCAAAGAACTAAAAGATGATGTAGATGATGATCAAGATCAACAATTAGTTGATGATGTCCCTAACGAAGATGTCGAAGAGGAGGAACTAGATCATGATGATGTAGGAGTTAATGTTCATGAAGATGATATCCGTGTGGATGATGACATTATCAAAATAGATATCAATGATGATGATGATGATATGATCATAAAAGATTAAAAAGTCAGTTGTAGAGGTGGTTTTTTAGTGGTTGACTTGTAAATTCCTTTAAAAGGAATAAAGTGATCATTGTAATGGTTGTTGAGGGTTGAGGATTTAAAATACAAGCTCTTGACATTTGAAAATATGTGTTTTTCTTCAAAATTTCTGTATTTTTCCTATTATGCGGCACTGTACGGTCACATGCAGCCATATTTTGATGTGAAATCAATTCTAGGTCATGAATATATGTGTTAGCTTTGATTTGAATTTGATTTGAGGGCTTAAGGTGTTGATTTGAGTTAGAAATCTTCATTTCTTTGCATATAGCCTAGTTACCCTATTTTTGAGGGTTTTGTAGTCCAAACATGATATAAAGGGTCTCTTACACTTTTTATGATTACTGTAGCTTGTGTAATATGCCCCATGGATACTATTTTAATTGTTGGATGCATGAATAGGGCGTAGGATTATAAATAAAGAAGGTATAGCTACTTTCCTCAATAGTTTTGTGAAGAAAAGCATGTGAAATGACAGGTTCAAGCCTAGGTTTCAACAAAATATGTATGGGAGATCTGATTTTATGAATTTTTATCCATGTGGAGACCTAGTGGGCTGTTTCTGAACACTGAATATAAATGATATACATAAACACTCATACACACACAGACACACACACACACACACATATATATATATGTATGTATGTATATGTATTTTTAAATGTAAATGTAAATGAAATTACTGGATGCTCTCCTAGAACAATAAATGCAACATATCAATAAAGAAATCTATATCTATGTATATAAATGTGTATTTCTAAATGCAAGTGAAAATGCAAAGAGCATATGGTTTTGTAGTGTTATAGATACAACATATCCATAAATTAATGTAATTGAAATTCTAAAGTCTTCAACACATATAATATGAAATCGATCAAACTATTAAACTACAAGAGAAATAAATGAAAACAGTAAATGCACAAGTATGTGTATTTGTAAATGTAAGTGTAAAATAAATAAGAATAATGAATATTATAAAAGAATACAAGGAATGTTCTCCCACCTTCTTGGTAGTGATAACCTCCTCCACACACAACACTTAAACATTATGAATAGAGGAATATAATCATTGAAGAAATCAGAGTTGATTCTCTCCTACCTAATGTAATTAGTCATTTTATCCTTAAAAACAATTATAGTGATTACGAGAGGTGCATAGACCAATTCTTCATAATAGAAGAATTTGATCATACTTTTCCAATGATGGAATTATGAGAAAACCTTAGGTTAAATGAATAATTCCTAGCTAAGTTCTTTAAATCATGTCCAACTGTATAAGAGATGACTGCTGCTATGTGTACTTGGATACCATGGAGAAAGGCTCTTTGGGCTCTTTCATCAATCATCCTACCTTAAAACATGTACCAAAAGTCTCCTAGCAATTAGACATAGGAAGATTTAAGATGAATTAAAAAAAAATTATTCCCAAAGCATAAACTTATGATGACTTAACTAGTCCTAGTACACACTCCCTCTCCGTTAACCACTTAGACATATGGAAATTAAATGTAAATTTTCTGCTATTTTTAGTCATGTAGGTGTCCAATAAACCACTTGGTGGTGTTTCCCTTAAAGTTTATTTACTTGAATGAAGAGAAAAAGTCCTTTGATTACAATTAGAGAATAAATTTGAGGCCTTGGTTGTGTAACTGGTGGACCATAGTCACATTTAACACTTGTTACAAAGTTTGGGAGTTAAAATGTTAAGTAAATTTGATTTGTGATTGACACATTTGGACGGTAGTAACAATAAGTTACAATCTATCAAGACCTGATTACCTTATAACCTATGAAATTCTAGTGATGAAATGATAGATTAATCATAATGTAACCTTAGGACCACATCACCATGAAAGAACTTCATCCAACATCCTTATGAGTGCAGGTACCACCAAATAGGTATTTTTCAAATCTTTCTTCCTCAAGCGAGGAAAATTCAGGAAGAGAAGAGGAAAGCGAGACATGTAGTATGTCTAAAAGAGGGAGATCAACTAGAGGTCAAAAGATTAGAAGAAAATTTTGTAAATGCATGGAATTTTTTCTTGCTAAAGGGGGGTCATGTTCTTATGATGATGAGAGCATAGGTGATGTCGAGGTTCCCTTGAGGTACAAACATCTACGAAAATAATGGGTGCCCAAGGAACTTCCTCCAATAAACACTCATTTTTGTGTCAATGAGAGGATATATCGCATAACACCATTGTCATTACATGGTTTAGGCCTATTTTGCATGGATGGCATAAAGGTCTATTACAAAAAAGTTACTGAATTAATGGAGTATGTCAGACGCTATTACAATTACAAAGATTGGATGCAACTGGTTTGATATACACGAAGTATGCATAGGTATGAACTATCAACAAATTATATACAACTAAAAGATAAGGATCAAAATAAAGGAGTGGCTATGTACATTGACGGAAGGCTAAAAGTATTAGGGAATATTGTAGGGTTTATAAACAATACATGACCTAGGTGAACAAATAAGTAACCCAATTACATATTCGAGGCGCGCGAGGGAAACCGTGTATTTGTATGTGTGATAAAATAAATAATTGCAAGGGAAGAGTTGCTAATTGATTGCAATTTGAATCACTTAGTTACAAACATAGTTACTATACCATTTTATTCTTATGTTTTTTTTGTAAGTCTATTGGTTTCATTTTGGTAATGTTTTTTAATATTTAATTTTTGTCATAGTGGGACATTGATCGTATGGAGAAGGCTTTTGGCCTAGAGCACAAATCGTGATTTATCTTCAAGTGCTTCTACCTGATAGGTTTACCTCATTGTAATTGTAAAAATTAGATATGAGAAAAATGTTTAATTATTATGTTGTTTTGATAAGTTTATTGGGTTAATTTTGATAATGTTTTTAATATTCTTGTTGCAGTCGACTGATTGGGGAAATGCACCAGTAGTAGATGAGAGCATCCATAGGGAGGTGCAGTCAATATTATGTGATGATGACATCGCTTATTCAAAAAACCCTCTCGATATGATAAGGAAGACCCAAAAAAAATGCAATGAAGAAATCCTTAAGTTGTTATTCACAGTGCCTCAAATAGATGAGATAAGAGAGAGGGTTAAAATATTGAGGGTTAAAAAATGTAATGAAGAAATCCTTAAGTTGTTATTCACAAAACTTACAAGTAAGTTGTCACGAGGTCTTTAATTATAACATAATTCTAGTTGATACATACAAAAGGTTAAAGATGCACAAGTTTGGACCATATAAGATCCTAAAGAAGCATGATTCAGGAAATGCTTATGAGGTAGAGTTTTCTAGTGGAATAAACATTTATCCTATGTTCAAGATTGTTGATTTGGCAGTCTCATAAAGGTGATATAGAGCTAGGGCTGATAAAAAAATAGTGGAAAATTCCAGCACCTACTTCAGAGAAGGAAGAGATAGAAGAAATCTTGGATAGGTATGTGGGTAGAAGCACAAGAAATAGACAATATGCAGAGTACTTGGTGAAATGGGGAGCAAGGCCTGTTGATGATTCACCATGATTATATAATACTGAGGTTAACCATCTTGGTTTCCCTCTAACTCCTAAGAAGTTACATAGTCACTTTTCAAATTACCTTGGGTGTCTAATGTAGGAGCATCTAGTGATATAGGGAAATCTTGCATCACAAAAAAAAAAAAAAAAAATTTTAGTTTTTTTGAGTCTCATGATTGCACTTCAAGGTATAAGACTGTCAGGTGTCAAAAATGGTGAAAAATGGACACTTACTATTTTTAGTAAATCAGCCTAAATGGGCTCATATGTACGTGAAAATTTACTCCAAGGAGGAGGGCTGAAAATAACTTCCAGTCATGAAAGAATACCCTCAATACCCTACACGGTTTGGGAGAAATTAAAGTTTCCATCATGAAAAATTTATCCAATGTAGCTTCAAATTTAGATATAAAAAATTAGAGGCCCTAAAACAGCTCAGGAAGTGGTCAAACAAACCTATGTTCAGTTAACATATTTTAGAGCTCATCGAGAGCTTTCGAATGATATGTAGTAATAGAAAATCAGAAACCTAGATCAAAAGTTATGGACCTATGAAGTTGGTCCTCTAAAAAGTGAATTTCATTAAAATTTCTTCCTAGGCCAGAAATTAAACAATGGGACTTTTGGCGCCAAAACAAAAAGGGAAGATTTGAAATTTCTAGAACATTCTAGGGTGGTTATTGGGGAAAATAAAAAGGGTTAACTGGGGGTTGTAGAAGGTGACCCTGATAGTGTAGATTGTGGCTCTCAATAGTGGATTTTCTTTTATTGAATCAATCCAACGAGGTTGTAGCATGTAAGCTTTGAATTTGTAATTTCTTTTTCTGAAAATAATTGAAAGTGAGTCATTTTTCTATCTCACATCTTCTGTGTTGGTATCTATTGTTGTGATTTCTGTTGGTTTTGGGTGGTGTGGCCCTCATCAATATGGTACTACTTTATGATAAAAATTTAAAGAAGGGAAACTAAATATTTTTTGGTTTGGACCATACCATATCAATGACATCAATGATTTGGAAGTGGTAAAAATTAGATAATGAATGACACACTTCTTACTAGATATGTAAATTGCACGCCACATCAAACATTACCACTTGCTAGAAAATTTTAAAAAATCAAAGATCAGACTATCTATACTATGCACTATAGTTTAAACCATATAAATAAAAAAATAACTAAAAATTAAGCTATCATATTAGAAAAATATAACTAGAAAAATTGACGTAACTAGAAGTGATATTTAATACACTACCACCCACTCATATTTAACATGCTATCTCATCCTAAAAACCTCACTTCCATCATATGTATTCTATTTTCATTTTCTTAATTAGTTTAGATAAAACCTTAGTAATACACTACCCTCTAAACTCTTTTTGTTAATATAATGGCCACTCTAATAGTAGTTAAAATATTTGAGAAGAATTGGCCTACATACCAAGGGTACCCATATAAGGTCCTTGAAACAAATAAGGATGAAATATTCTCTCTAATTCCACAAAATATGCTATATGTAGTAAATGTCCAAATGTATATTCACAAGAAAATCGTAGAGATTTATCATATTCAGCTAGAGGATGTTTACCTCAAACTCCTAGGAGATGATGGAAAGATGTATTTAAGCTAGAATACGTGGAGATTGGCTAGAAATAAAAGTCTACATTGAAGGGTTATCAATATTTTGGCAATGAGGAGATAGTTTAGAATTATATTCAGTTAGGTACATGATAAATTAATGTATCTGGATAAAACCTACCAAGTCATGAAGGAATCCATTCATGTAGTTACATAGCTAAGAATGGTAGGTGGCATCATAGATAAGAAAAAAATAGTGATTTATAATAGTTGACTAGAGCAACACCCAAAAATATAAGCACGAACATAAAGATAATAAAAAATTATGGATTTTGATATGGTGGAATGGGGATTCCTTATAAAATATATTATGAAAACAAGGACTCCATCATAGCTACCACAATCTATATTTAATACCAAATTATGGTGGAGGGAAAATATTTTAACCTTTGTGAGTTCATGTGGGAGCAACTAATGGAGAATATTCAGAAGATAAATAACTCCATGTATCATTTATGGTATGGTATGTTACTTATATGTCTAAAATTATATTTCCTTAAAGAATTGCCTAGTTTAAAAGGTAAATTCTTGTAGCTTACACAAATATTGGTGGTTCAAATAAAACACCATAAATTTATAAATTATTTGACAGTAAAGCATACAACATTGCATACTATGGGTTCTTAAGAACCTTCCAAGAGAAAATGAAATAAAAGAAAAGAATTCGCTAGGAATCCACTACCTAGTACACCAACATAATTGTATTCATGATGGATGAGGACTACATGTATATGGAGGTGGTAGAACCACTTACAGTTTGGATACCCCAACAAACATATGAGGTCACTACATAAGAAATAGATTCTTATGTCACAACACTACTTAGCCATCCCAAGGATCATAATGTAGATAGGATTGGAACATGCAAAGAATCGATGGATAAAAGGATCAAGAAGGAGGTGTAAAAAATCCTAGAAAAAAATAAAATAAAAAGCACCACAAGGAATAGGGAATATCCAAAAAAAAAATCACCAAATTCTCTCCTAGCATAACATTATCAAATACCCCCTTTCTAAGAAGATTATGGAGGATTTGAAACACCTCACTGTTCAATTTAGAAGGATCCACAACCTCTGCACAAATAGTATCGATACCAGGGGAGAAACCATAAGTACCACAAGTGTTATCACAAAAGGGAGTCAAGAAAGCAAGACCTAAAAAATGGACAAAAGGAAAATGTTTAAGTATACAATGGAGGAAGTAGAAGAGATAGCAGGGGGAGAGTAAGAGGTCAAGCAACCTTTTAAGAGGAGGAAAGGCCAATAGACTCTGGCACCTCTCCCTTAAGTGACTCTAAAATAGATTCAACTTCCAATTGACATCCTAGCAAAAAATAATATCATCGTCCACCACAAGATGCTACTAAAGATATTGGAAATACATGGAAAGAAAAATGAGGAGAACAAAGATAAAATTATACAATGTCTCCTTTGGTATGTCAATCAATCTAGTAAACAACTAGAAGAAGTAATGAAGATTTTCCTAGAGAAAATTATTATATTAATAAGGGAAAGAGGAAAAAGGAACTAACAAAGGAAGAATAAGTAAGGGGGAAATCTAGAAAAATTCAAATAAAATAACACCAAAGAGAAGAATCAAGAACTAGCATATGGGCAAGCCCAAGAGATTCGTATGAAAGAAAGAGTAGATATACTCATGGAGGAAGATCCAAATAACAAAAAAGTAATCTAGAAAGAAACTAAGGATTTCCTCAGAAGCTAATTGAAAAGATGATGAATATTATCAAAGAAGAGGTAGACACTACCACCATAGAGATAACTACCCCCACCTCCAAAATCTCTTCCACTAAATAATTTTCTAGTTTAATAGAAACAAATCCAAATAGTGCAATCATCATAGCTACTACAAGTACTAATGGTAGGATCACAGGTGGATTTATCCAATATATCCAAATTATAAAGTATTCAATTGAGAGAAATTCTCCAAACTACTGTAAGTATTTGTTGGTTGAGGATGTGAATATAGTGGAGAAACTAGAAGATGTAGTTGATACATTGTAAAAGCTCATTCCTCACTTACCATCGTATACTTCACTTTCTATGTCAAAACAAGTTAAATAGTTTTTGGAAAAGCTACAAGGATATCTAACTACCACCAAAGAAAACATAAGGAAAGAGGCCCAATATGATATTCCAAAGAAAATAATAGAATATTATACAAGGAAGTGCACCTCTACACACTTCAAATTGGAGGAAAACATCAAAGGAGTAAGTCAGTTGCAAAAGCAGGGGTTCTTTACCAATTTTTTTTACAATGGCCTACTAAAATAAAAGCCCTCAAGGATCAGATGGCCCAAATAGAGAATTAGATCATAAAAGTTGCACATAACTATAAACCTCTCCACGATAGGTATTACATAATTAGAGGAAAAGTGGAAGCCCTACAGTCTCAATGTCAACAAATCCACAGACAAAGGGAGTATATAACATATCATATCAAGGAGATGAGGAGATTATTAGCAACTAGATGCCCCACCTATTAGGAATAGTGGGGAATTCATAGGATATAGTTAAAACGGTCTAAATCCCTTATAGGATAGTTGATGTAGAGCTAATAATAGTATAAATCTAGAGCCATATTTCCACTATATAGCTAGAAAAAGTGCATAGGACCAAGAAATTGGAGAAACTCAAGGAAACCTATAATCACATTATTCCAAAGTAAGCATAATATCTTCACCATAAGACATCATTTTAAAATGGTATGATTTTAGCAGGTGAAGGGACATAATAGATCCTACTACAAGATTTCACAAGAGGTTCATGGAGGATGGAAAAGGAATTATTTATAACTAGGAGAAATATCCCTTCATGGGAATGTACATATATATGGAATGCAAATAATATGTAGAATATATATAGATAGAGAGATATATATATGTATATGAGGAATGTATAAATAGAGAATAAAACCTACCTTTTATATGTGGTTATATAATGAGATATATGGAGCTTCCTACATATATGTGTTATGGGTAAATGAATTATTATTTTTCTATTAATATAGTAAAGATTTATCTATTCTTCTAAATTCCTTACTGCAAATGCTTGCTTCTTTTAATATATCCTTTGAGGTGTAAACTAAGGGTGAGTGTAAAATCATGGAGGTCCAAAAAGTAGCAACATGAAAAAATGGACGACAACTTTTTCTTTATCAAAATTTGATGAAATTATAAGGGCTTATTGTGAAAATTGTCAAATTTACACAAATATAAGATATGTCGTATTTTGAATTTAATAGATAATTATTATTAATTTTCTACATGTAGTATGACTAAAGTCCTGATTGATAGGTTGATTGAAAAATATCTATCATTCTCAAACAATTTCACATTTTTTGAATCCAAAAGTTGTGGCACATTCTAGCTTCCTATACTATAGGATAAACAAAATGAAATTGAATTTCATAATTTTTTGACCAATTTATGGTGGTCAAACAAACAAGTTTTAATATTTTATAAAATTTACAATAAAAAACTCATAACTAATTATTTACTTGCAAAAAAATTACAAAAAAATGTGGCACATCCAAGCATGCATCCTCTGCTTATATTGAAAGTTTCTTATACTTAGGTTGGTAAGACATAAACCTACCTTTTTTTTTTTTCCTGAAAATCTAGTACTAATGTACTAAAATTTCAAATTTCCACCAAATACATTTTTTCTACAAGAGGACTAGTATCTAAGAAAACACATTGAATTTTCCATAAATTCCATTATTACATATTTCAAATTATGTTAATAACCTATTCAAAATTTTATGTCAAGTTATCTAGCCCTTTTTTTTTTTTTTTTTTATTTCCATTTAAGTGCCTAGTTTAGACCCTTGTGATCCTACATTGACCCCTAACTACATAAGGGATCTTAGGGTACTTATCTTTTGTATGTACTTTCCAATTCTTCTTGGTGACACACATCAACCACCTATTTCTCCAATTCCATTTGGGTACATTTTAATCTTCATTGACACAATATCACTCCAAATGCTTGATCACATATAGGAAAAATGTAGACACTCCAAATCTGACATTACTTCCCAAATTAAGTAAAATTCTAAATTTTAATCAATTTTCCTCATTATCCCATAATTAATAAAGTATTATATTTAAATAATTATTCTTTTACTCTCTTGACTTAGTCAATTATTTTTTAGTAAAATATTTGACCCTTTTCCATTCTTCTATAGGTTAAATTATCTAATTAAGATAACCTTAGTCTTTCCCATTTATTGATTTGAAAACCAATTAATTAATTAATCCTAGATTGAATAATTAGTTATCCATTTTCTAATTTCCATTTAATGTTTTTCCTCAATTTTAAATTTAATCACATGTCATGTTTCATTTTCCCCAATATGCTTACCTCTAGATTCACCCAATAAATCCTCACCTTTTAATCATTAAATTTTCTTGGAACAAATATCACATTTTTAGTTCACTTTGAATGAGGTCATTCTCTCCAATTTATAAAATCAAATTTTAAATTCTACCTCCCTAGAGATAAACAAAATGTCAAATATTTTCCTCTTATGGAAATCATATCAAAATCATCTACAATATTAACCAATCACCTTCATTTAAGCCTTCACTCTCCATTAACACTTTTCTTGTCACTATTTCTTGTTTTCAACTCACAACATGAGCCCTTGATCTTGAGGAAATATTTCAATCCTCTATAAATTTGAGCCTCTTTTTATAAATAAAATAACTCACCCTTCATTTTTATCATGCATTACAAGTAATATTTTGTTCTCATTGTGCTTCGATATTTTTCAATTATAAAAAGTTTATGCTGAAATTTTTTTAGACCAGTCCATAACTATGTTGGAAACAAGCAACACTGAGAGGGGGTGGGTGAATCAATTTTGTGAAAAAATTTAGTTTTATTTTTGTCTTTTAACTTACTTAACCATTCAACAAAAGAAACATGCATCAACAAAAAATAATACCATAACAATAGAATTTTTACGTTGAAACCCTATTAGGGGAAAAACCACGGTGGATGGCCAATCCACAATATAATATAAGTACACCTAAAATGAAAAGTACAAAATGGGAATGTACTTGAATTCAAGCTCACTACCTAGAGCTCACTACTCAAACTAAATGGGCTCACTTCCCTACAATTATTTAAAATAGATCCAAAAGAGTGAACTAATGAAATAGCATCTACTATGCTTGATTAAAGTTTTAATTAAGCTCTATGGATAATCTTTTGTCCTTCTAACTAATCCAATAATTTTGATCTACTCTACACAACTCAGACTACAAAAATCTTAATGCACAAGTGAAACTGTGTATAATCACCTAATCACCCTTCTAATGTTTGCTACCCACTACCACAATTCTCTTTCTCATACTCCAAATGATATATAAAATCTCTTATATATATATATATATATATATATCTGCATCTAGGAATTAAGTCATTATAGGTTGGCCTTAATAGAACTTGGAAATACTATCAATTGTCAGCCCAAATTATGAACAATTTTGATGTGCACCCAAAAAATTTGGCTAGACTATAGTTGGGACCCATAATTAAATATTTGAATATAAGAAAAATTTAAATAATTACTCTCAACACATCCACAACATGCCAAATTCAGTGAGTCAGCCACAATTAGAAAATAATCAGAAAACATCCTACTGGACCTCCAAGCTCGTACAACATCTAATGCAACACCACAAAATTTAGTAATAAGACAACATACATGCTCACCAAGAAATCACATGGATGTACAACTCAAAATGATGATCTAGTGAAGTAGACAAATTAATTGACCGGGTGGATACCCTGTTCTTCAAGTATTCTACTAGTAACACAGTATTACAATTTGTATGCTGATATGACTAGATACTGATCTGCAGACCATGGAAATGAATTTAGTTGTTGTCAAATGAAAAAATAGAATCCATATGCCAACAAATTCTAGTTATTTAGAGAATATAAATTAGATTATGGTTCAACCTATTTATGACATTCATGGATTTTGGAGATTTTTTATGGTATATATTTTATGTGATTTATGCACTTTTATTGTTGTATTTTACCTTATTACATTGTCACATGATCAAAAAATGAATAGTGATAAAAAAAATAAGAAAGTTGAAAAATAGGATTCAGGAAAGAGTTTATATGTACTCCAATGATCCCTTTGGATCTTAAAAATAAAACTATACAAGATAACCTCTAGTATTTTGTGGTTTTAATTTTTATTATATGAGAATTATAGGTCCAGAAGGGACCCAAAATCCTTTACATCAAGTTACATCAAAATTATTCTAAGGAAGGAAAATATCAAATAAAGCATAAGAAAAAATAGACAACCAAAAAACAACCATCCAATAGTAGAAAAATAGAAAAAATAGAACACAAAGAAATGATGAACAAGAGAATTTCTTTAGATATTTTAGTATTAGCTACCTCAACCTCCTAATTGTAATGCAAGTTAATCATATCCATCAATTCCTATTTTCCTTCTTTCAAAGACTTCCTTAGATTACCCCGACCTTTAGCATCATCTTTGGTAGCCTTCTTACCCTTCGCCTTAGAAGTTTGATCCTTCTCATACATCTATACAAAATGCATTAGATCCTCTCACAACTAGATAAGGAGAACTTTGAGAGAATCCACATTATTGTAACAGACATATGGCTAATCTATATAATATTTTAATATCCTCATTATTTTTCTTGATCTTTCCCTTTAACACACATAATTGACTATCGCACTCAAATTTCAAATCAAAGAAGGAACATTTAGGTATGTGTAGGATCATGATGGGCCAAAAAGTTGCGATATGATGGATTTTTTTAGGGTATGTGGTTGAAAACCATTTTTTTACCCAATGTTGATGAAATGAAAAAGGTTTTTAAAGGATATTCTCAGCTTTCCACCAATATAAATTCTTCTTTACTTTGAATTTAATAAATAAATATTATTCATTTTCTATTTGAATTACAACTAAAGTCCTGATTGATAGGTTGATTGAAAAAAATCTATAGCTTTCAAATGGTATCACATTTTTTAAATTCGAAACATGTGTCACATTCTATGCTTCGCATACTATAGGATTAAAAAAAATTGAATTTCATAAAGTTTTGACCAAGTTAAGGTGGTTAGAAATAGGATTTTTTATATTTTCTAAATGTTGTAATAAAAAATTCATAATTAATTATTTACTTGGAACACAATAGAACATTATTGAAGCAAAATTTCCATAGTAGAACATTTACCTAGTACACTCTCAATATAACAATGTTACCAGCTATGCACAGAGTCATAAATTATTGATCATAATGTAATCAACTTCAATTAAGTTTCTCAAAAATATATACAACCAAATTAACATCCTTTGATACACCACAAAATCTGCTTGCACCATAAACATCACTCATTATGTAAAGGAGATATCTATGTTCCAATTTCAACTCATGCCTCAAGAATATTAAATCTACATCATTTGTTACTTTCTTTCTCACATAGTTCACATATATGCCACATCTCATTTACTTGCAATTTCACGGGTACACTCAACAATAACAAGGATGCTCTCCCCAATTTGGGTGAGACTCTCCTCATGCAAACACATCATATACAACACAAGGCTCACATAATGGGGTTTACAAGGATGGATATTCCTGGATACCATAGTAAATCAAGAAGATAATATTGAGGCCCTTCTCTAAGGACTCCTCCATATAGATAAGAACAATCATAGAATGAGGGGAAGAATGGATTAATGACTGGCCCATACTGGTCCCATTCACAGCCCCTTTCAAAATAATTCCCCAGTGCATCTACTCCCCTATACGAGCTGCTAGGGAATCACCCAGGATATGGCAATTTATAGACTTCACATTACACCACACATGCTAGCAATTTGCAAACAAGGAGAAAGCCTCAAATTGAGTAACACAAGGTCACAAACCAAAGTTTTAATAAAACTCTCAAAGATAAAACTATAAATTCAAGAGAGATACAAAATAAATATCAATTGTAGCTACATTGCAACATTCAAATCATAATTCAAAAATAAAATTAAACAAGTCCTTGAGGAAAATCCAAGTACAACAACCTTTAAATGGATAAATAGTCTAATAAAATAAACATATAATTCCACATTGTTGGAACATAATAAAATTAAACATCAATCAATAATTACAAATAATTCATATTTCAACAATAAAATTTGCACATTACGAGCACCGCGTAACTAGATAAGCCACCTAAGGGGAGGAGGGGAATGGTGGTTCTCTAACCACATAAGTATAGAGCATACAATAACTAGTGGTCCTTGACCACATAAATATGAATAACCAGTGGTCCTTAGCCACATAAGTATGCATCATTGGTGGTCCCAGACCACATGAATATGAATAACTAGTGGTCCCTTACCACATATATATATGAATCACTTGTGGTCCCTGACCACATGAATAGGAATAGCTGGTGATCCTCGACCACATAAATATGAATCATTGTTGGTCCATGTAATTCCATCCTTTACCCATGGGTTATAACATCAAGGAATAGGTTTGCACTATGAACTGACAAGTGTGGCTCTCACATGTGGGGGAGTAGGCCACAGTCCATGGGAGGATTACAATGACTTGACATGGATCCTTTATCAGGATTAGGGACAATTCCTTGAGCGTGTAATTTCTCAATGGGAGAACATGTGCCTCTCAACCCCGATTTACACTAGCTGGCATAACACTCCCATAAGGAGGGAACAAAACACTAGAGATACACATTTAACATACAAATAAGACTAACATAAGGGAATACATCACATTTCATTTAATAAATGCACATCCACACATTTCACGCTTACTCCACTTCACAACAAATCAACTACACAAGATAATCATGAAGGGTACACATAGGGGATCATACTAGACATCCACCACCCTTATCCCAAGTCAGACACCATGTATCTCGTACTTGGGGCACAACACATATATTGGTTTCCACATGATAAACCACACTAACTATCAAGAATCTTAGCATTCCATTCCATATGAGTCAAAGATGCACAACATACACTTACTTTTATGACTTGGCCTATCCACAAAAATTACCACAATACACAACATAAGCACCCTTATGGGGTATTCACATACATCGAGAATACAAAATAACTTATCTTTTCTCCTTTTTTTTTCCAATTTCATCTTTTAAAGCAACAAACCATTTTCTTACACAAAATTAAATAGAAAAATATTATATTCTACAAAATGACATACGCATTCATGATAAATTTCATCTTCTTAAACAAGGCTACCCAATACTCAACATACAATACAAAAAAAACATAGTTCAATTTATTAGCACCACAAAAAAAACATTATTTTCATTCAACCTTCACTAAATCACCTACTTAACATTTGCATCTCAATTGAGTTAACAATTATATGGCTTTCTATAACTAATAATGCAATTGGTGATCTTATGACTCGCCAAAGTAATGTTGTTATGACACACATGCCATGAAATGAAAGATGACTATTGATGGTGTTTTTATGCACCTTTCAACACAGGCAGTATGTAGGTGCACTACCTCTCTTGAAAGACAACCTTCCATAATTAGATTGCAGAACACTATCCCAAAGTCTCTCGGATGTTAGGTCATGACAGTGCTTAGATACCTCAGTACTTTGATGTGATTTGTTGGAATCACAAGGCAGTCTTATGAAAGAAATCCAAAGCTAGGATACAAAGCATGGAAGTTGGATCTTGAAATGGAATTCTTAGGATGGAAAGTTGTTATGCATTGGTTGTAGGTTCAAACAACAGTCTCAGACTCCATTTTGTTATTGGACTTGGCTTTACAATGTGCAATGAACCTTTGTATAGGTCAGTTATTAAAAAAAAAGGAAAGAAGGCAAGGAAGAGGGAAAGTTCCTAAGTCTGCAACTAGCTATGAATTGTGACAATGGAGTTCCTGCACTGGACAATTCCTTCAAACAATATCCCACTTAACCAAGGATTTCACAGTATCATGGAAATTGTGCTATCTTCTAAGGTCTACAGATATTTTATCCTTCATCCACCACGTACATGCATGAATCAAAGATAAATGTTTGGAGCAGCTTTAAAATCAAGTCCAGGATAACTTTGCACAACTATCTACCATTAGCAAACAACAAATAGTATGGACAAAGAAATCATCAACATGGCAGGAATTTTCATAATCACCCAACAACATTCCTAAAATCTATCCAAAGAAAGAAGATAGCTAACTAAATAGCAATAAAACCTAAGTCAAACATCTAACATTGGACATTGAATCAAGCAACATGAGAGAAACTAAGGAAATACACCAAGTCAATGCCTTTTCTTTATAAATTTCTGCAGCATGTTTCTACAACAACTCAACTCCATTTCTTAATTAGAGGAGAGCCCTATTTATAGTTTTCCAAACGTCAAATGAATGGCCAAGATTAATTCTTATTGTGTGGCTAAGATTCATTACAAAATAGGGTTTCACGTACCCCCCAATAACCAGCAATTTAAAAATTACATTTTGTCTTTACCCTATTTCATCCTCTTGCTAATGGCACTGTAGCTCTTTTGTAATTTAGCAGATTGTTGTTTTACTGTAGCTACTCTTCAGGAAGTTCATCCTTGACTGGGCTGTCCTCCTGTCCCTTAGAAGCTGTGTGTTCTATGAACTTGAGGACGATGACCTAGAGCTTGTCTATTTCGACGATCTCACATCACAGCACCTGGTAGCTCCACTCCTTTGCATTATCCTCCAGCCTTTTGCAATCCTCATCATACTTTGAGCCTTAGTCTCTGAACGGCTCTGATTGATCAAAGGCACGAGCAGCAAAACTTAGGAATTCTGTTGTGATTTCTCCAGCTATTTCATCCTTCATCTTCTCCTGGAAGTAGGGTTTTATCTTCTCAGGATCCATTTGCACCACAGGCATATCATAGTCTATCATTAGCTTAAGGTATCAGGTGCATTTTGCTCAGATTTCTTTGATCCACTCAATGTCCAAATCTACCTTGCTCATTATTTTCTCTAGCCTCTCCTTTCGGTTGTCAAAGTCCTGGATCCACACATCCATCAACCAGTGATCTTCTTTGTTAAATGCAAGCTTCTCCTCCCACATGGCTTCAGGCATCTGAAGGATAGCTTCAATCCTTGGAATGGTGGAGTCATAAGTTGTGGGTAAATTGGTGAAAAGTTTCTTTGTGCTCTCCAGAGACTGCATTAGGTCCAAGAACTTTTTGGCTATCCACATAGCCTAGCTAGTTCCCATGTTTATGATGTATGAGACTTGTCAGAACAAGTCCTCTGTGGTCTTCTCCAAGTTCTTTCTTCTTTCCATCTTATTGATCTGTTCCTTGGAAAGCAGCTGAGGCGTGGTCATGGATGTAGTAGGTAGGTCATCCACTGAAGACCATTGTTGAATGTAATCTGTTAAGGCCACAACCTGTGCCTTGAGATCATCCTTCGAGATTTTATCTTGTTTTATTAGGTGCACCACCATAGCCACTAACTCCTCAAGGTGCTCAACTTTCTTCTCTCTAGTGGTGGTCCCTGAGTCAATGGTGATGTTGTAGCTTACCTCAGCTTGGCCAGTCGTGGGTGTTGCAATTTGTGCTGCTCGAGACACAGAAGCATCCATTATTACTTTGGATTGGACCTTGGGCTTCTTCTCCTTCTTCATTGTGATTTGGGCTCGAGCCAAGATGGCCTCTAGCCTCATCCTTGGGTCCTTCAACACAGGGGTCGTTCTTTCAAGTTGCTTCTCCAACCATTTGGGCATAGTAGATTTCCCCTTGGGTGAATCATGGATACCCTCGCCCTCCTCAGTTAATGCCAAGATTTTTTCGCTCCCTTTCCTTTTGGGGATTCTCCTTTCTTTTTGGTAGCATCATTCTCCTCCTCATCAGAGTCATGGAAAAATATGAGGCATTTGATAGGTAGCGTGATGGGTGGTTGCTGAATAGGACTTCCTTCCTTCGTTGTTTCTTTTCCCTTCTTTTCCTTGGTACATTCAACCTCGGGGCTTCTTACAACATGGGTCTCATCCTCAGTTAAATCCTTTTGTTGCTATTCTTCTGGTGGTTTCCCTTCTTCATCATGGGGTGACCCTTCTGCCTCTGTTCCAATGTCTTTTAGCTACCGTGCCATTTCTTCCTTAAGGTCATCATCGAAGGTTTGAATGATTTTCTTAGCACTAGAGCCATCCTCCTCATCCCCACCCTCGGAAGAGCCCGTCTCTTCCTCCTTATAAACCACCCTGTCAATGGTTTGGTGTTCATACTCTGGGTGCTCATGGTACTCATCGGCCTCCTCCTCAACAAGCTTCGAGGCCTCCTGCTCTCATTCCTCCAACTCCTTTGAGATTAGCATTGTGGCCTCCATGGCTGGTGGCCCTGTCAGTGGTTGTGAAGGTTGAGTAGTTGCAAGGACTTGGGCAAGGGCTACTTGGAGAGCTTAGGGGGAAGGTTTTGCATATGTCTTGTAAGAGCCTCGGGCATAGTGGCAGCAGGAGTAGGCAATGTTATTGTTGCCAGAGGGAGTGATGTGATTGGTGACATAGCGGAAGATGAGTCAATAACTATTACCGACTCGGCTGGAGGCAAAGGGGAAAGATGGAAAAAAATGTCAACGACCGGCGAAGATGCAGCGACCATAGCCAGGGAGGTGGGTGGTGCAACAGGAGGGCAGGGAGAGATAAGGGAGGCTGCAATTTAGCCATTCCTTTCGCTTCTTTCTCTTTGGTTGAAGGTTGTTCTGCAGCACTCCCTACCAGTTTGAGTCTTTTGGAAGGTGAGCCTTCTGCTTCTTTCTTTGCAGAGGCCTTGGGGTCCAGAGATTGCGCGGTTTCTATTTCTTTTCTTTTCCTGTACCTGGTGACCGGAGGAGACTTGGAAGTCCCGCCAGTTGAGGTGTTGGCAGCAACATCCTCTGTGGCACTAGTCTCACTTTTGAGCCCTTCATAGGTTAAGACCACCCCTTACTGCTTTAAATGAGCCACCTGCCCATCGATCCACTCTTTGGAATGAGTTAATATGGGCTGGGTTATGGTGTCCAGGTCATCGACCTCCTATTCATCCTAGTCAATTGACGGTATTGGTAGATTGGCAACTGCCAGGTACCTTGGATGGATGATCGTGGAATCATCCTCCTCGACTCGATCTGGCATGGGGAATGGTTGTACCCTTCTTAGGAATTGCACCATCATTCGCATGTAGTGCCTTGCGTGCACCTCCTTGTCATCTTGGCAGTCGGCCCAAAAATCTTCAATGTGGTGAAGATGGGCATATGCTGGCCCTAGCGCTTTCCTGACGTGGCAATGCGGGTCCATCCATGAGCGGGTAGTGTGTAGGTAGAAATGGTAATCCTTCATTTCTTTCTCAGAGTTACCAACACACTGGGAAGTCTGTAATCAATACATGCCCTGGCCAAGGGTCATGCGGTATGAGATCCCTGCTATATGTTTGCTGCTAAAGATTTCTTGCAAGTGTTGGAGTTGTCAAGAAAGCTCCAAGAGGATGATTCGATCATTGAGATATCAAGGCAATCTATTCAACCTTTCAGTAAAGCCCTGAGCACGGATGTATGTAAACTTTGGGTATTAGATATAAAGAAAGGCATACTGCTTCAAAAGCGCCTTGGCACTATGGGAGACCCTCCTCTCGAAATCTCTAACAATTAACCTGATGATGTGGCCAATGAAGGTGTCGTTCACTCTGTAGTAATCTCTTTTGAAGTTTCACTACTGGAGCTATAGATATTTATCAAAGGGTTTGAGTCCTCGCTTCTGCCACTGATCGGGTGCCACAAACAACCCACTATACAGTCTTTGATATGCCAAAGAATAGACGAGATAGGATGTCATATAGAATTTGGAGCTCTTTTTTACGTTGACAAACTACTCATGGAAGTAGTTTCTTATGATTCCTCCCCAATAGAATGAAACCTTTTTTGTGACATCTTCGTTCCCACGTAGGATCTGCTCGATGAAATATGCCATCCATTCCTGGAAGTAGGCGGTCGTAGGGAGACCCATAACCCTGCTCAACATGGTTACCAGGTCATGGTAATCTTCGTGGAAATCGCTACGGAAGAGTTCTTAAGGAACCTTTGTAGCGCTACCCCATCTTTCCTTAAGCCAATGCAGATTTATTAACTTCTTGCATGTCATCGGATTATCATCCCACACCGCATGGCATTCTTCTAGGGTGGGGACCTCCATCTGTTGGAATGTGGGAATGTGGAAGGTCTTGGTGATCCTTTCTAACGACATGTCAGCCAAAATGTTGCCCTCCTTATCAACAATTGTCCTTGTGTTAGTTTGGTATGCTTCCTGACAAGCCATGACAAATTCGGGCGCCATAAGGGATGGAGGGAAACCGGTAGCCTTAGCTCTTCCACTTTGTCGTCGGGTTGACCCTGACTCTCTGCGTGAATTCATCGATATCCACCTGGCCAATGTTGGTGTTCGTGATTTCCTTCTAGTCTGTTGTGACCTTTGAGGGGAGCCGCTCACCCTGGAATTGGTACTTCATCTAATCTTTATCTTCTTTTCCTCGAGGGGTCCTTCTCGACTTCTTACCTTTATCCTTTTCGGCAGATGCCCCCAAAGTTCCTGCACCCGATTCCATATATTCTGCAAGCAAGAGCAAAGTTAGCACAATAGATCACAAAAGCATTCATGTTAGTCGACATCTTGAAAATAATATTTATTTCAAATAGCTAATCAAGCATATCATGAAATTTCATCTCTAGATGTTATTAATCTTTCGATTAAGGGCATTTGGACAATTCAGGCCCAGAGGGCTGGACTTCCCTAGCAGGAATGCTATTTGGAAGGGAAAACACAGCGGAAGGCTCCCGGACAACCCCCTTGGTCAAATTTCAGTATTTCAAGAGGTTGGCAATGAAGAAGACCAAAATTTAGCATGTGGGTCAAATTTAGATCTCGGATTTGGGCTCGTTTGGATCGATTTAAGGGAGCTCAAAAGTCTCAGGCTGGAAAGTTGTCAGGAGATAGCAGTTTGGAGCGGTAGACAGCAGACGAAAATCTAGAGACAAAACTCTAGGGCCATGGAGCCCTATGAGCAGAAGGCCATTGGTGTTTCAACGAGATCCTATGGCGAATGGCGGTCCGGGGTCCGGTGGTTAGACGGACGTTGGGACAGGGAGGACCAAGAGCGGGCTCGGGAGAGGGGTCTGCCATTGAACTTTGCTTACCCCTTGGCAGTGGATGGAAGGGCAGAACTTAGAGGCCAGAGGGATAGAGAGACATTGCCGTGAGGATGGTGGATAAAGAGGCACGAGGACCCACCGCTCAGAGCCCTGAGTCGAAAAGGACATGATGAGTTAGATCACTAGAGGATAAAAGTGAATGGGAAGGCGGAGCCTGGTGACCGAGATGCTGGACGAGATTCACTGTGAACGATGGAAAAATAGCCGGGGAACCTCGAAGGTGGAACCCCGGGTTCCTGGGCCCGAGAGACCCATAGGACATATCTTCATTTTTGAATTTTTCATGGTGAGGAGACAGTCGGGATCTGGCATCCGGGAGGAAGGGGGAGTTTGCAGTTTCAAATGGTGGCAGCAAGAGTGACTTCTGGACAGGGAAGTTTGACGGCTCGAGCTCGAAGGAAGAGATTGACGTCAGTAGGTGTTCAATGTTTGGAGTTTAGGATGGCCAAGACAAGCCCTGGGATCGAAGGAGACAATCTCCCTGTGCAAAGAATGGCCGCGATGAGGAAAAGTCCCGAATTGGTGAGGAGGGTGTTTATAAAAGGTTTGTCCATTTTCTAACACATGGGTTTTGTGTGCAATTTCATGTTTTATCATTTTATGCCCTCCTAAAGATTGTTAATTCATTTAAATTCCTCAAAATCATGAAACAAAGCTCGGGAAGGGCAAACAAATGGCCTACTTCAAACACGCTATGTGGGGAGGCGTGGGATCCACCTACGGTTGATGAAATGATGCCGAGGATGATGAGCGTGATGATGTCGAGGATAGTGGGCTCCAAATGGAAGGTTGTCCAATCGTTCTGCAATCTAGTGAGATGAAAATGACGGGCTGGATTGGGTATTTTATACCCCTAACCACCATGAATACATGTATTTAATGCAGGTACGGTGATGAAAAAGTTGGTGGATTCAAATGTCGGTGACGGTGGCAGGAGAATCGGGGCCTAGCGGGCAAGAGGCACAACATGGAAGCTTTTTGAAGTTTTCATTGGGTTGAACGGTGGCGGCGGGAAGCGGGTTGGAGCTAGGAGGGCGGGATGCCACCAGGGATCCGCTGTCATTGACGGTGGAACCATCACGAAATTCTAGACTCAGAATTTTAGATGGTCGGGCCTGGGACACCCCATGGCAGTGAGGAACTCTTGCAAACTATGGCCGGCGACAATGCTGGCAGGACCCGAGGGGGTGGGACGCCGTAGGGAGTTCACCGTCACGGATGGAAAAACACAGACACAACCCCAGAAGCAGACCTCCGGGGTACGGGGCCCGGAGGGCAAGACACTGTAGAAATTTCAACAAGTTTTTTTACAGACGGCAATTCGAGTAGGGAAACTGGTAGAGAGAATCCCAAACGACTGAGCCTGGAGCCGTTGTGAGGGACAAACTACTAGAGGGACTCCACAAGGTACCGAAAAGCAGCAAAACCAAAAGGGGAAGGCATGGTCGATTTATGGTGGGACATTGAAGCAACATTGACCATCTAAGACATCAAAAAGGGCAGCACGCAAAATGAGGCAATGACAAAAATGACCCGACAAGGTGAAAGAAAAGAGGGTCCCCGTTCTGAACGGGGTATGTGTGCTAATGGCACAACAAATGGTGACTTCACTGGAGAACACTCTCGAGCATTCTAGGGATAAATATTCATTCAGGACCTAGAATCTCTGGTTTCGTAGACCAGGAGTGGCTTCCAAAGATGAATCTAGGAGGATGAGATCCTTAATTGGGTCATCCTACAGGACATCTTAGAAGTGTGTGTAGTGAATTTATTCCTCTCCTCGGGATAGCGACCAGGATTACCAATTCAACCGAGCGAGCTACATAAATTGTCTAACACAAAAAGTAACCCTGACATTGCTCCACTGCCATTCAGCTGTCCATAGCCCCAACGAAGTTGTCGCTACAATTTCACAGATATTTCTCTACTGTCGGCCGGGCATCCATAGCCCCGATAGAGTTATCCGAACACCCATATGGTCATTTATTTCCTTTTTTCAGAATTCCTTTTTCTTTTTGCTTTGATATTTCACTTCTCTTTTACCATTTAGTTCGATCGGGTAAGCATTGAAGCCTACAATGGGTTTGAGACTGCAGTGGTCACTGGAGCAGACCTGAGATTTTTCACTCACTAGGGTGTCGTAACAACTGTGGCACAGTCCTTTACAAATAATTATTATGTGTTTTGTACGAGATCCGAGATGTGTGTAAGAAGATCCAGCTAAGGGTCAAGTTCTAAGCAGAGTTTGAGCAAGGAAATCATTCACGGGTAGCTTTCGAAGACCGATAATTGAGAGTGAACGTTTAGCTAAAGAAGACAAAGGATAGACAACAAAGTGAACTGCTTGTCAAGTAAGCACGGCCACCACAAAGGAGTAGGAAACAACTTTCAAAACAAAACTGTCGGGAGGGAGAAAACAAAAGAGCGACGCAAACAAAATGCAAGCAAGCCAAAAAAAAACTACCCTAACCTATGTACAAGTATTTACAACGATGAGCTCGAACGAGCTCAAGCCTGGAAGTAATGCTTTAGGTGTTGCTCATTGAATAGCAACAGGATATTCTCACTAGTTAAGGTCTTTAGACGGAAGGCATTATCTCCCAAAATCTCAGCTATTTGGAAGGGGCCAAGCCAGAGCTTGTTGAATTTGTTGTGTCCCCCTTTCTTTTCATGGGCCTTGTCCCAATACAGGACCAAATCTATAATTTTAAAGCCTCGATCTTGGCTCGGTGGTCAAACCATCTTTTAACTATGCCATGATGTTTAGCAAAATTTTCTATTGCACGGTCCTAAACTTCCTCTAAATGCAAGAGCTCAGCTAGCCGAGCTTCCCTACGATCTCCCCCCTCATAAAATTGTTAATGAACTAAAGCATAGGAATCTTTAGATGGATAGGGAATATAGGTTCTAGGCCATAGACAAGGTGGAATGGGGAATCGCCAAGGGCAGCCTTGTGGTGAGTGTGATCAACCGAAAGGGTGAAACGGAGCTGGGTATGCTAGTCCTTGGGATTCCTATCTAGCAACTTCTTGATCACCGTAATCAGGTTCTTATTCATGGACTCGGCAAGGCCATTGCCCTGAGGGTAGTAATTAGATGAGAATTTAAGGACTATTCCATGGTCAAATGCCCAACTAGCAAATTTTAATGAAGCAAACGCAGGTCCATTATCACATACCAAAGCATAAGGATAACCAAAGTGATTTAAAATGAAACTTTCTAGCAAATTAGTAACCACTTCAATTGTGCATTACTTACATACTATTGCTTCCATCCACCTAGTACAGTAGTTAGTAGCGGTAAGAATGTACCTCTATCCCGTAGACGATGGAGGGCTTATCGGACTAATGAAGTCGAGACCCCATTGCACAAACGACCTTACCTCTAGCACAGGCTGCAGTGGGACAGCAACGTTCTTTTCCTTGGTGGCAGCGGTCTGGCACGTGTGACATGAATGAACATGGCAATGGGCATCCTTGAAGACAGTTGGCCAGTAATACCCTGCTCTTAATATCTAATGTGCTATGGAAGAACCAGAATCATGGCCCGTGCCAAATTTGTTGTGGAACTACCTTAAGACTTGATCTGCTTCTTCCTTGCCAAGGCATCTTAAATAAATGCCTTCATGATTCTTCTTGTAGAGAATAGAGCCCTGCAGCATGTAGCCCTTGCTTTTCAATCTCAGGGCCCACTTTTAGATTCCTTGCAGGTGCAATAGACACTTATGGTTCAGTACATAGTAGACGATATTCTGGTACCACTCTCCAGGGGAGACATCCTCAAGCTGGTACTGCTGCATAGTGAGTTTGGGTACAGCTGCTACTGCTATTTCAGCCATGGTGCAGGTGAGTTCCTGTCCTCTCACCAGCTTCATCGGTTGGATCTCCATGTCATACTCTTGGAGTAGGGTGACCCATTTAGCTCTTCGTTCATCCAATTCATTTTGCATGAGCAGCGTTTTTATTGCTGGGTCAGGGACAATGGCAAACACCTTATTGCGTAGGATATAGTGTCTAAATTTTTTCACCCCTTTGATGAGAGAATATGCCTACTTTTCAATGTTGTGGTATCACAATTCAACATCCTTGAAGGGAGTACTCATAAAGGTGATTGAATGCTCATTTCCTTCATCGTCCTTCTGGGTCAACATGCTAGCACAAGAATGTTCTGAAGCAAATGAGTAGATGTAGAAAGGCTTCAGATAATCTGGGCTAAATAACACAGGTGCCTTAGCGATGGCCCGTTTGATTTCTTCGAAAGATTATTTGGCATCGGGTGTCCATTCAACTTTCGTGTCTTGTTTCAGCATAGCATTGAGAGGTTTAACAATCTTCGCAAAACCTATGATGAATTTTTGGACAAAGTTGATTTTTCCAAAGAAAGATGTTAATTCTTTCTTGCTTCCTAGGGGCGGGATTTATAGTAAGGACTCGATACATTTGGGGTCTATGGAGATTCCCCGTTCTGAAATGATATGCCCGAGTAACTTACCTTCAGTCACTCCGAAAATGCATCTCTGAAATACCTTGCATAAATCAGAGACTTCATCGCCTCACCTTTTAGAAAACACAGTTAAATCATCCATGTAGATGATTATGCACTTGCCAATTAAGTCCTTGAAGGCGATATCCATGGCACGTTGGAAAGTGGTGCCAACATTGATGAGACCAAAAGGCATCCTCCTGTATGTGAACGTCCCCCACTTAGTGGTGAATGTCGTCTTGTGATGATCCTCGTATTGTACCATTACATGGTTATACCCAGAGTATCCATCAAGGAAAGACATCATTTGGGAGTCGTTGACGATCTGCAACACCTCATCCAACGAAGGTACTGGGTAGTTATCTTTCTCTGAGGCATAGTTTAGATTGCGAAAATCTACACACAATCTAATCTCCCCATTCTTTTTTCTAACCAGAACCAAGTTGACCATCCATGTGGAATGCCTAACTGGAAATATGATTCTTGCTGAGAGCAACTTTTGTACCTCTTTGTAAATGATAGGTTCCAGCAAGGCATTGATAGGGCACTACTGCTGGTGGAATGACCTCACTTTTGTCTTGAGAGGGATGGTGTGTGTAATGACAGAAGTGTCGTATGTTTTTAAATCTTCATATCTCCACGCCACTACATCATGGTACCTCCGCAATGCATCTATTTTTCCCTTCTTTTCCTCTGGCGTGCACACCTTGCCAGTAAAAACATTCTTGATCTCCTCGGTTGTCCCAAGGTTGTGAGCATTGCACTGGTTGCTTATGGCCTCTTTCTTCATTTGCTAATTCTGGTCTCTGATCTAGTCTAAGTCAAATATGTGTTCCAACTAAACCATACCCCTGGGGATCGTATTAGTTTTGAGGTTAATAACCCCCTCTATGTCTAGTTCATCTTCTTGTGGATCAGCTTCGTGAATTATTTGAGTAGTGAAGACATCAGAAATTGTAATGAATTGAAGGATATGTTTGTCATCATTGAAGACTTGCATGTGGGTAACATTATTTGGGACCAATGGTGCAGACGTTAGCTCAACAGTGAATTTCTTGAGCCCAGACAGAGAGAGGGGTTGTAAAGTGCTGGTAACTTGCACCAAGGCATCAACTGTACGATTATGAGCACGAGGGATCAATTGTATATTGAATGCATCTAAGCCATCCAAGAGATCCTAGACCCTATGCCTATAGTTTGTAAGTCTTTGATCATGATAGGAATACAACTTCCTGACCTATTGACCACGAGCTCGAAATCCCTGAAAACTTGCAGTATTTTTACATTTTTCTTCAAGGCCATGAGAAGGCCAAGCACTAAGGCCTCATATTCTACTACATTGTTGGTGCAATAGAACTACAATCCATGGGCAGCTAGAAACATCCTACCTATTGGACTGATGAGTTTGAACCCAGCCCCGGCTCCCTGCCTGGACTTGGATCCATTTAATCAGAGCATCCAACATGCAGAGGGTTCCTTATCTTTGGGTTTGATTGAACTTTTGTTCCCTTTCAGCTGGACGGCTGGCCCTGTGACCTTAGGGGAATTTTTTGGTTTGATGTATTGATCAACAGGTGGTTCTATTGGTGCCTCCTTTGGCATTTCTATCTGTGGAGCAGCTAATTTTTTAACATGTGCAACTACTTCTTGACACAAGCAACAATCAAATTTAGAATGCATAGCATTGTGAACCCTGCACCAGTTTGGCAACAAGAGATCCTGTAAATTCATTCAGGCCCCTAGGCTGAGTTGATCCCTTGTGCACTTTTCAATGAATTCCTGGAAGCCATTGAGTAGTCCCCAGTTGTCATCCCTGTCAAGCTCATCATCAGCTTCTATCAATATTTTTGTGTCTGGGGGCATTAGTGTAGAATTGGTCGAAGGACTACACAACACCAGTAACAATTTGTCTGCACCTTCTTCCTGAAGGTCGACCTCATTTTGGTGGGCGAAAGGGCGATAATTCTCCAAGTCGGTCTCAGTGAACAACACCTCATTGATATTATTGTAATATGTGATCATGTACTTCATACGGGGTTCACGGTCGATACGGATTTGATTAAGCAGCCCCTTGCATGGTAGCCACATGTGAGAAAGGTCTATGGCGGTATATCCATTTAGTGCCTTCATGAATTCCCTTCCCAAGATGATTCCATATGCATCGAGAATTTCAGCCACTTGAATATCAATGACCTGTTATATCCGTGGGTCTATAGCAATCTGCATCGGGATACGGTTTATTTCACCCACGATGTTGATCTTTGTTTTGTCTAGCTAGGTCACCTTCCTCTTTAAGGCATGGGGGTGATGCTAAGAGCTTTGCAAACCACCAAGGGCATGACATTGGCAGACGCTCCTGAATCGAGCAGGCAGTTGTGCAGGTTCTTCCCAAAGACCCAAATGGTGGTCAAGAAAGGGGGAGTTTATGGTCTCCCTTGGAAGATGCCCATAGGTGTGTCCATGTGAGCTATCTGACCTTTGTTCTTATTATTTCCCATATCCCTGGTTTGTCTAAATAGCTGGTCCTTAGAAAACTGCCCATTAGCCCTTTCTGTCTCTTTTTCAATTTGTTTACTTGCGGACTGATTCATAGGAACATCCTTCCTTTTCCCAGTATTTTCATGTATCTCTAATACTTTCCTAGGCTCTTCAAAGGTAACCCTCTTAGCTGGTGTTTCTTGTGTTGTACTAGAAGATGGAGTCCCATTAAGAACCCTAAAGAAGGCATGCCTTACAATAGGGACTTTGAGTAATTCGAAGGCTGATAAACTAATTTTTACCTTCTTGAACTCTTTTGCTACATATTCACCCATTTGCTCAATTTCTGAGCTAAAAGTTTGGCCTATAGCAGAACTAGGAGGTTGGGCGTTCATTTGATTAGACAGATTTTGGGATTGCCCTTGAGGCTGATTTTGTGACTGGTTTTGAGATTTGTTCTTGTTGAGGTATTGTGTGGGTATGTGAGGAGGCCTAGGATTATTGTTGGCATTAGGATCAGGTGGAGTGGCAAAATTGTTTGGTGGGGTAGAAGTTGTAAAGCGTCCACCCGCCTGTCTATTCCTAAGGAAGCAGGGAGTCAACCTTTGATGGAACATGTGGACCTCATCTACAAATGGTTCTTCTTCATCTACTGGACCATTATCTACTGCATCAAAGAGCTAAGCCAAGGTTTGTTTATTACTTACCTCTTGTGCTTCTTCACCCTTGACAGGGGCAGGCTCGACTTCGAGCTCGTTGCAGTCACCCTACGAGAATGGTGCTTGATTATCCACAAGACAGGAGGAATCATATGGCTCAGATGGGACGATGTCCCTATAGCTGGCATTGTCAACTGCATTTTGCACCTCCACCTAGAAGATTTCAGCAGCTATCTAGAACTTAGGACAATCCAACTCAGAATGTCTACTGGTTTTATGAATTCGACACCATCCAGACAAAGCTGCCTCGACAAGGTATACACCGTTGGTCATTTTTTTGTTGCTTGACGGTTGATCGAAAGGCGTAGGGACACCACCATTGTTGGGCCTAGTGTTTCACATGCAATTATACCTCTAAGAGGGTCTCCTTTCTACATTTTTATTGGAATTTTTCCCCCTATCATAATTTTGCCCAGAGGAAGTGCCTACTTCTCGATTGTCCCTGTTGTCCCTATTGTCTCGATTGTCCTAGTTAAGGTTGGCCTGAAAATTATGTTGGGAGGCTTGCAACTGGTTATTCTAATTCTTTAGGTGCGTCATTTCCATGGACATTTTCTTTATCATCTTAGTCAGTTCCTCTAACTTGTCTTTCTCATTCCCGTTCCCGAGCGACGACACCAGACTTTGGAGAAAAGTGGGTGGGGCTGCTGGCTAATTCTGATAGGCTGGAGGAAACTCTGGTCTTGATAGGTACAATAGTGCTTGGGGCTGCTGGGGACACGCCTGCTCTTGTGGAGCAGCCTGAGAGTAGTTATACTGCTACTAGGGCTGCAAATAGGAAGGTGCAGGAGGTGCATAATTCAATGGTTGTCTTAGATGTTGTACCATAGGCAATTAAGGTACTTGGTTCATAAGAGGGTTTTGGTGAGCAAATGCCTGATTAAGCCCCTAAATCTGCATTGGGTGGGCTACCGGCCCCAAAGAAGGCAGTGGGCCGGAGATATTCTATCCCAAGTCTGCACTAGCGAAAACGGCTTCTACATAGGCAGTCACCAGGGTGGTGAGCAGTGGGCACATCCTTTTTACCAAAGCTGAGGTGAGGTTGTCCAATGTTGCATAATAGACTGGGAGAGCTGCCGCATCATTATGAAGGTATGGGTCCTAAAGCCTTGTGTAGGCCCGATGGAAGCGTTCATTGAAGGAGCCAATAGGTTCGTTGACTTCCCTCCTAACAGACATGAACTGTTGGTAAAGCTCCGAAGGGCTGATGGGGATCTTGTATTTCTGTAGAAAGGAATTCTTCATCAAATTCCATGAGGTAATGGACCCCCTTGGCAGGTTGATGTACCAATAGAAGGCCTCTTCCCCCAATGAATGTAGAAAGAGGCAGCATGCAACATCCTCGTGGTCAACTTGCATTTCGGTGATTGTTGTCTCAAATATTTTGATATGGTCCTTAGCTGTTCTTTGTAGGTCGCGTGGATGAAACTTCAAACAAAAGCCCTCTGGATTCTTGGGCATATCATTGTAGGCAACAAAATGTATCAGCGAAGGGTTATGTGCACTACCTCTCTTAAAAAATAATCTTCCACAATCGAATTGCAGAACACTATCCCAAGGTCTCTCAGATGTCAGGTCATGACAGTGCTTAGATACCTCAGTAGTTTGATGTGATTTGCTAGAATCATAAGGCAGTCTTATGCAAGAAATGCAAAGCTAGGATACAAAGCATGGAAGTTGGATCTTGAAATGAAATTCTTAGGATGGAAAGTTGTTATGCATTGGCTATAGGTTCAAACAACAGTCTTGGACTCCATTTTGTTGTTGGATTTGGCTTTACAATGTGCAATGAACCTTTGTATAGGTCAGTTATTAAGAAAAAAAGGAAAGAAGGCAAGGAAGAGGGAAAGTTCCTAAGTCTGCAACTAGCTATGAATAGTGACAATGGAATTCCTGTACTGGACAATTCCTCAAAACAATATCCCACTTAACCAGGGATTTTACAGTATCATGGAAATTGTGCTATCTTCTAAGGTTTGTAGATATTTTATCCTTCATCCACCATGTACATGCATGAATCAAAGATAAATATTTGGAGCAGCTTTGAACTCAAGTCCAAGCTAATTTTGCACAGCTATCTACCATCAACAAACATCAAAAATATGGACAAAGAAATTATCAACATGGTAGGAATTTTCATAATCACCCAACAGCATTCCTGAAATCTATCCAAAGAAAGAAGAAAACTAACTAAACAACAATAAAACCTAAGTCAAACATCTAACATTGGAGATTGAATCAAGCAACATGAAAGAAACTAAGGAAATACACCAAGTCAATGCCTTTTCTTTATAAATTTCTGCAGCATGTTTCTACAACTCAACTCTCTTCGCAAATGAGAGGAGGGCCCTATTTATTGTTTTCCAAAAGTCAAATGAATGGCCAAAATTAATTCTTATTGTGTGGCCAAGATTCATTACAAAATAGGGTTTCACGTACCCCCCAATATCCAGCAATTTAAAAATTACATTTTCTCTTTACCCTATTTCGTCATCTTGTTAATGGCACTGTAGCTCTTTTCTCATTTAGTAGATTATTGTTTTGCTGTAGCTACTCTTCAGGAAGTTCATCCTTGATTGGGCTGTCCTCCTGTCCCTTGGAAGATGTGTGTTCTATGAACTTGAGGACAACTGCCTGGAGCTTGTCTATTTCGATGATCTCACATCGCAACACCTAGTAGCTCCACTCCTTTGCATTATCCTCCAGCCTTTTGCAATCCTCATCATACTTTGAGCCTTGGTCTCTAAATAGCTCCAATTGATCGAAGGCGCGGGCAGCAAAACTTAGGAATTCCGTTGTGATTTCTCTAGCTATCCCGTCCTTCATCTTCTCCTAGAAGTAGGGTTTTATCTTCTCGGGATCCATTTGCACCGTAGACATATCATAGTCCATCATTAGCTTAAGGTATCGGGCGGATTCTGCCTAGATTTATTTGATCCACTGAATGTCCGGATATACCTTGCTCATTATTTTCTCTAGCCTTTCCTTCCGGTTGTCAAAGTCCCAGTGCCACACATCCATCAGCCAGTGATCTTCTTTCTTAAATGCAAGCTTCTCCTCCCACATGGCTTCAGGCATCCGAAGGATAGCTTCAATCCTTGGAAGGGTGGAGTCGTAATTTACAAAGAAATTGGTGCACAGTTTCTTTGTTCTCTCCAGAGACTGCATTAGGTCCAAGAACTTGTTGGCTATCCGCATAGCCCAGCTAATTCCCATGTTTCTGATGTATGAGACTTGTCGGAACCAATCCTCTATGGTCTTCTCCAAGTTATTTCTTCTTTCCATCTTGTCGATCTGTTCCTTGGAAAGTAGCTGAGGCGCGCTCGTGATTGTAGTAGGTAGGTCATCTACTGGAGACCATTGCTAAATGTAATCTGTTAAGGCCGCAACCTGTGCCTTGAGCTCATCCTTCAAGATTTTATCTTGTTTTATTAGGTGCACCATCGTAGCCACTGACTCCTCAAGGTGCTTGACTTTCTGCTCTCTGGTGGTAGTCCCTAAGTCAATGGTGGAGATGTTGTAGCTTACCCTAGCTTTGCCAATCGTGGGCGTTGCAATTTGTGCTGCTCGAGACCCAGAAGCATCCATTGTTACTCTGGATCAGACCTTGGGCTTGTTCTCCTTCTTCATTATGATTTGGGCTCGAGCCAAGATGGCCTCTAGCCAAGCCCTTAGGTCCTTCAGCACAGGGGTCGTTCTTTCAAGTTGCTTCTCCAACCATTCGGCCACAGTAGATTTTCCCTTGGGTGAATCATGGCTACCCTCACCCTCCTCAGTTAACGCTAATATTTCCACTCCCTCTCCTTTTGGGGATTCTCCTTTCTTTCTGGCAGCATCCTCTTCCTCCTCATCAGAGTCATGGAAAAATATGAGGCATTTGATAGGCAGCCCAGTGGGTGGTTGCTGAATAGGACTTCCTTCGCTGTTTCTTCTCCCTTCTTTTCCTCAGTACATTCAACCTCGGGGCTTCTTACAACATGGGTCTCAACCTCAGTTAAATCCTTTTGCTGCTGTTCTTCTAGTGGTTGCCCTTCTTCATCATGGGGTGACCCTTCCGCCTCTATCCCAATGTCCTTCAGCAGCCGTGCCATTTCTTCCTCAAGGTCATCATCAAAGGTTTGAATGATTTCCTTAGCACTAGAGCCATCCTCCTCATCCCCACTCTCAGATGAGCCCGTCTCTTCCTCCTCAAAAACCACCCTATCAATGGTTTAGTGTTCATACTCTGGGTGCTCATGGTACTCATCGGCCTCCTCCTCAACAGGCTTTGAGGCCTCCTGCTCTCATTCCTCCAACTCGTTTGAGATTAGCATTGTGGCCTCCATGGCTGGTGGCCTTGTCGGTGGTTGTGAAGGTTGAGCAGTTGCAAGGACTTGCGCAAGGGCTGCTTGGAGAGTTGGATCCATCAAGATCTAGGAGAGCTCAGGGGGAAGGTTTTGCATATGTCTTGTAAGAGACTCGGGCATAGTGGCAGCGGGAGTAGGTAATGTTATTGTTGCTAGAGGGAGTGATGTGATTGGTGACATAGAAGCGGAGGAGGAGGGAGAAGTCATAGCGAAAGATTAGTCAATAAATATTACCGACTCAGCCAGAGGTGAAGGGGCAAGATGGACAGAAATGTCAACGGTCGGCGGAGATGCAGTGACCATAGCCAGGGAGGTGGGCGGCGCAATAGGAGGGGCAAGGAGAGACAAGGGAGGCTGCAATTGAGTCGTTCCTTCTACTTCTTTCTCTTTGGTTGAAAGTTGTTCCGCAACACTCCCTGCCAGTTTGAGTCTTTTGGGAGGTGAACCTCATGCTTCTTTCTTTGCAGAGGCCTTGGGGTCTGGAGACTACGTGGTTTCCATTTCTTTTCTTTTCCTATACCTAGTGACCAGAGGAGACTTGGAAGTCCCGCCAATTGAGGTGGTGGCAACAACATCCTCTGTGGCACTAGGCTCACTTTTGAGCCGTTCATAGGTTAAGACCACCCCTTTCTGCTTTAAATGAGCCACCTGCCCATCGATCCACTCTTTGGTATGAGTTAAGATCGGCCAGGTTATGGTGTCTAGGTCATCGACCTCCTGTTCATCTTAGTCAATTGATGGTATTGGTAGATTGGTGAGTGCCGGGTACCATAGATGCATGATCATGGACTCATCCTCCTCGACTTGGTCTAGCATGGGGAATGGTTGTACCCTTCTTAAGAACTGCACCATCATTTGCATGTAGTGCCTTGTGCGTACCTCCTTGTCATCCTAGCAGTCGGCCCAGAAATCTTCAATGTGGTGAAGATGGGCATATGCCGGCCCCGACACTTTCCCGACATGGCCATGCGGGTCCATCCATGGGCGAGCAGTGTGTAGGTAGAAATGGTAATCCTTCAGTTCTTTCTCAGAGTTACCAACACACTAGGAAGTCTATAATCAGTACATGCCCTGGCCAAGGGTCATGGGGTATGAGATCCCCGCTATATGTTTGCTGTTAAAGATTGCCTGCAAGTGCTAGAGTCGCCAAGAAAGCTCCAGGAGGATGATTCAATCATTGGGATATGGAGGTAATCTATTCGGCCTTTCAGTAAAGCCCTGGGCATGGATGTACGTAAACTTTCGGTATTGGATATAGAGAAAGGCATACTGCTTCAGAAGCGCCCTGACACTGTGGGAGACCCTCCTCTCGAAGTCTCCAACAATTAACTTGATGATGTGGCCAATGAAGGCATCGTTCACTCTGCAGTAATCTCTTTTGAAGTTGCGGTACTGGAGCTGTAGATATTTATCAAAGGGTTTGAGTCCTCGCTTCTGCCCCTGATCGGGTGCCACAAACAACCCACTATACAGTCTTTGATCTGCCAAAGAAAAGATGAAATAGGACATCATATAGAATTTGGAGCTCTTTTTTACGTTGACAAACTGCTCATGGAAGCAGTTACTTATGATTCCTCCCCAGTAGAATGAAACCTTTATTGTGATGTCTTCGTTCCCACGTAGGATCTGCTCGATGAAATATGGCATCCATTCATGGAAGTAGGCAGCCATAGGGAGACCCATAGCCCTGCTCAACATGGTTACCAGGTCGTGGTAATCTTCGTGGAAATCACTACGGAAGAGTTCTTGAGGAACCTTTACAGCGTTGCCCCATCTTTCTTTAAGCCAATGTAGATTTATTGACTTCTTGCATCCCATCGGATTATCATCCTATGCCACCTGGCATTCTTCTAGGGTGGGGACCTCTATCTATTGGAATGTGGAAGGTCTTGGTGATCGCTTTTGGCAACATGTCAGCGAGAATGTTTCCCTCCTTATCAACAATTGTCCTTGTGTTAGTTTGGTATGCTTCCCGGAAAGCCATGTCCTTGTCGTCGGGTTGACCCTGACTCTGTGTAAATTCATCGATATCCACCTGGCCAATGTTGGTGTCTGTGATTTCCTTCTAGTCTATTGTGACCTTTGAGTGGAGTGGCTCACCCTGGAATTGGTACTTCAACTGATCTTTGTCTTCTTTTCCTCGAGGGGTCCTTCCTAACTTCTTACCCTTGTCCTTTTCAATGGATGCCCCTAAAGTTCCTACACCCAATTCCATATATTCTGTAAGCAAGGGCAAAGTTAGCACAATAGATCACAAAAGCATTCACGTTAGTCGACATCTTGAAAATAATATTTATTTCAAATAACCAATCAAACATACATGAACTTTCATCTCTAGATGTTATTGATCTTTTGATTAAGGGCATTTGGACAATTCGGGCTCGGAGGGCCGGACTTCCCTGGTAGGAATGTTGTTTGGAAGAGAAAACACAGTGGAAGGCTCCCAGACACCCCCTTTGGTCAAATTTTAGTATTTCAAGAGGTTGGCAATGAAGAAGACCAAAATTTAGCATGTGAGTCGAATTTAGATCTCAGATTTGGGCCCGTTTGGATTGATTTAAGGGAGCTCGGAAGTCTTAGGCTGGAAAGCTGTCGGGAGATAGCAGTTTGGAGCGGTAGATAGCAGAAAGAAATCCAGGGCCATGGAGCCCGGTGAGTAGAAGGTTGTTGGTGTTTCAGCGAGATCCTATGGTGAACGGCGGTCCAGGTTCCGATGGTCAGACGAACGTCAGGACAGCGAGGACCAAGAGAGGGCCCAGGAGAGGAGTTTACCATTGAACTTTGCTTACCCCTTAGTAGCTGATGGAAGGGCGAAACCCGGAGGCCGGAGGGACGGAGAGACATCACTGTGAGGATGATGGATAAAGAGGCGTGGAGACCTGGTGCCTAGAGCCTAGAGTCGATAAGGATGCGATAAGTTAGATCACTAGAGGATAAAAGCGAATGGGAAGGCGGAGACCGACGACCGAGATGCTAGATGAGATTTGCTATGAACGACGAAAAAATAGTCAGGGAACCCCAGAGGTGGAACCCCGGGTTCCTGGGCCCGAGAGACCCATAGGACATATGTTTAGTTTTGAAGTATTCACGGCAAGGAGATGGTCAGGATCCAGCATCTAGAAGGCAGGGGGAGTTTACAGTTTCAAATGTCAGTAGCAAGAGTGACTTTCGGATGGGGAAGTCTAATGGCTCGGGCCCGAAGGAAGAGATTGCCATCGCCAGTTGTTTAAGGTTTTGAGTTTAGGACGGCCAAGACAAGCCTCGAGCTTGAAGGAGACAATCTCCCTGTGCGAAGAATGGTCGCGGCAAGGAAATTTTCCAAATTCGTGAGGAGGGTGTTTATAAAAGGTTTGTCCATTTTCTAAAACATGGGTTTTGTGCGCAATTTCATGTTTTATCATTTTATTCCCTCCTAATGATTTTTAATTCATTTAAATTCCTTGAAATCATGAAAAAAAGCTCAGGAAGGGCAAATAGATGGCCTACCTCAAACATGCTATGTGGGGAGGCATGGGATCGACCTACGGTCGACGAAATGATGTCGAGGATGACAAGCGTGATGATGTCGAGGACAGTGGGATCCAAATGGAAGGTTGTCCAATCATTCTCCAATCTTGTGAGATGAAAATGATGGGCTGGATTGGGTATTTTATACTCCTAACCGCCATGAATATGTGTATTTAATGCAGGTACGACGGTGAAAAAGTTGGTGGATTCAAATGTAGGTGATAGCGGCGGGAGAACCGGGCTCGACAGGCGGGGAGGCGCAACACAACAGCCATTTTAAGTTTTCATTGGGTTGAATGGTGGTGACGGGAAGTGGGTTTGACCCCGGAGGGCGGGACACTGCCAAGGATCCGCCGTCATGGACGGGGGAACCATCACATAATTCTAGATTCAGAATTCCAGATAGTCTGGCTTGCGATACCCCATGGCAGTGAGGGACTCCTGCAAACTACAGCCAACGATAGTGCTGGCGAGACCTGGGGGCGGGAAACCGTAGGGAGTCTGCCATCATGGACGGCGAAACACAGACGGAACCCCGGAAGCAGACCTTCGGGGTCTAGGGCCTGGAGGGTAGGACGCTGCAGAAAATTTCAACAAGTTTTTTTTGTAGACGGCAGACGGGGATTCAGACCCCGTGGTCCAGAAGGATACAGAGCGAATGCCACTGGGAACATCAATCCCAGCGGGGAAACCCATAGAGAGAATCCTGAATGTCCGGGCCCGGAAGGCCCTGGAGCCGTTGGCAGGGACAAACTTCCAAAGGGACTCCGCGAGGCACCGGAACGCAACAAAACCAAAAGGGGAAGGCATGGTTGATTTATGGTGGGACATTGAAACAACATTGACCATCCAAGACATCAAAAAGGGGGCATGCAAAATGAGGCGACGAAAAAAGTGACCCGACAAGGCGAAAGAAAAGAGGGTCCCCATTCCAAACAGGGCGTTTGTGCTAATGGCACAACAACGACTTAATTCATACTTTTAGCAATGCAAAGTTTACTACTCCATTCATTCCCTCTCCACCATCATTATTATTTATTTACTATGCATATTATTCCACTGTTCTCTTTTAACTCAATTATTAATTTATTTCACACACAAGTTTACGCATATATCCTAAGGTGATACTGCAATTTTGGGACAAAGGCCTTTTTCCCAAAATACCTAGTTCCTGCATATCTACAAGATAACTTTACATACAATATGCACTTAATTGATTTAAAGGCAACATGGACTTTTAGGGAGTACTTCATTTATCCACACACAAGAAAGGAATCATGTTTTCAAATAAGCAAAGCACCTAGATCTAGAAATAAGGGTTATAGTGTTTTACACTTAGTCATTCACTTGCATTATGAAGTGAAAAGATGTTCACTTAATTAAAGGTGTATTATCTACTCAATATTCATGTTTTAAGGATCTTCCCTCATCTCCATAGGGTTCAAGGTTATAGGATAGCATGAGGATAAAATTTATAATAATAATAATCATTGAATGCACTCCTATTTTATTTTTCTAATCATTCATTTGTTTTCAAATTCTATATTTTTATGGATTGACTTGGTTTTCACAAGGATAGTTCATTATGACATGATAACCAACATGAATGGAACATACAATTGACACATTTAGTTTGTTTAATCTAGATCATTCTAAACATTTATGAGCCCTAAGGAAGGGTACATAGGTGCATTTATATTTATATTTTACCAAGTCAAAATCTGTAACCTTAACTGTTTACCCCCATCGTAGTCAAATGAATCATCCACATGAGGTTACATAATACTCTATCAACTTAAAAACATAGATAAAGGTCTTACATCTCAAACATAGTTTAATCACTATTTTTTCTATCTAGATTTTAGAGACTAGAATATATGACTCCTTAAGAGACATTAGTGTTTCACTACTCTTTTCCAATATAAAGCATATGAAAATAACATCATTGGTTTCACAATCTATTACATCATTCACAACGAGGGTACGTAGTACATGATCAGATCTAACAACCATTATCAAGAATATTGAAAGGAAGGACAACATAAGGTTATTCTATCCATCCCTCACAACGAGGAGATAAGCACCTAAATAAATTCACACAAGCACAATACAAGGGAGACAACACTAACCTAAGATCCTAGTGTTGCAACCTGGCTCTGATACCAAATGTAATGCCCTAAATTTAATACTCAAAATATACTCAAGGACAAAACACAACTTCCAAATTTTGATCCCAAACACTAACATAACCCACAAAAGACTACATGCACCTAATGAAAACATGACAAGACTTGACCAATTAGTTACAAGAACTTGGTCAAGATAACAATTGTTGTGACCATCATGGTCAGTTTCAAGTGGAGACATGGAACATCACTGAAGTGGACTTAAATAGTTCCACCAACCCCAAAATAATCTGAAACAAGAATCAAATCATATGCTAAGAAAACAAAATATATCAATAATGACCCAAAGTACTAATAATAGAACAAGTCCTATGGGCCAGACCTATTCCTCAGGGGCTCATCTCAGAAGGCCTTGCCTAGATATATAATTCGCAAAGGAACCATAGTTCAACAATAAATACTCCAACCATCACACTTGGTTTGCCAACAATAGGGTATAACCAAAAAGGGTTTAAAAGATGAGTTGACAACTTGACTTCATTCAAACTCATATCTGATTGACGTCTAGTTTTTATTCACTACTAGTCTACTGACACTTTTGGCTAATACATGAAATGGTCCATTATGAAATATCTCCTCATTCGAAAGTGGAATTACTATAATTGAATTAAAAGTACCACGAACCATACTCATAAAAATAATCCCCACATGATTTGCAACAAGGAATGTTTTTATTCTAAAATTGTATCATTTTTATCCATATGCTTATGTGTCGCATCACAAAGTAATAGATATATATATAGACTATTGACACATGCATCGTTGTCTATAATGAGAAATGATAGAAGGATTGGTTGCATCTTTAACTACTATATACTTATAACACTACTTAAAATAAAAATATTAGTAGGGTCTTAAAGGATAATTTCTTCAACAAGTATCATTTTAATCAACCCAACCCTAGATTTATATCCATGTATCAAGAAAATAAAAAAACCATAATACTCAAATTACCTGATAGTTTTTACCTTGCTGATTTAAACAGAAAAGGAGCAGTATTTGAATGGTCATAACTTTTATGCCTCTTATCCAAATTTTAAAGTTCAATATGTTTCAAAAAGGGGAAAGAACAAGGAACAAAACCTAGAAAGTTTTTGAAAGAGTTCCAAAGTATTCGTGAGCAGTTTTGATGGTAGCGTAGCCCATTATAAACCTATCAGAATGGTTGTTGACAATTTATTCACATTTTATTTTCTCATTTTTTAATCACTATAAACATTTAATTTTTTATTTATTTTTGTTTACCTCATAATACAAATATATGTCCAATTTTTACATCAATCATAGTTTAGCTTGTTCATACGATGTTTTAGCTTTCTAACAATATCCTACATTTAAAAAGAAGAAAAATTTAATTATATCCTATTCATTGATAATACAAATGTATGTTCAAAGAATGTCAATTATTCAATTCACTTGCTACGAACACTCAAAAATTGAAGAATACAAAAATCCCATGAATTCTTTTATTAAACTAAAGGATATAGGTTTTGATATTTTTAAAAATATTTTCCTTCAAACATTGTCCATAGCTATTCTTGGAATTTATGTATTCCTTTTATATACTTATCCATAAAAAAAAGTATATATTTAATGTTGTTCTCTCGGCATCATATTTACGTATATAAATATGTAGATACATTCACATTCTTAATAATATAATATGTTCAAAAAAAAAATTATATAAGAATATACATGTATATTTATATATGTATATGTCATGTATCATAAAAGAAATAAATAAATAATGAATACAAAAAATAAAGTTACTATTCACAAAATAAACTTATTTAACAATAACATAAATGCAATAGCCTTTGAGCTATCGAAATAATGTCTGAAATTGAAGACTACAAGATAGGACTTCTCTTGGCCTAAAAATCTCAGTTAGCAATGAAACAGCTTACTACCAAGCAACAACTACTAAAAGTAATTCATGGTGGTTAAGTAAAACAAAGAAGCGTGAAGCCAAACAATACACTTATTATACGTATCTCTTATCCCTACACATGACTATCTAAATCATTAATAGATTCATTGTATCTCATCATTAGCATATCCAACATCTCCAATATCAATTTGAGAAGCCGACAATAATAATAAAAAATGTAGTGCTAAATGAGGTTTAGGTTTTTTTTATTTTGGTCTTTCTTTTAAGTGGGGAAATAGGCAGTAGAGGTATTGCAATGGAATAATTTATGACAGATGTTAATTCAATAGTAAATATAATATACTTGTGGTGGAGTTGATACTAAAAGATATTATTCTAACCATCCTAAAGGATATTTATGATCCATACTAAATAGAAGAGAGAGGTTTAAAACTTTAATGGTGTACTTATTGCTATTAATCTATGCTTCACATACCTAGTTACGTATTTAAATGCACAAACTGTTAAATGTTCAATCAAATAATTACCACATCTAATTCTATATGGGGTGCCTCCAATAAAGAAGGCCAGGTTCAGTTACATTTCTAAATAAATTTAATGCTAGAGATAGCCTTAGATCGTGACATCTAAACCAAAGACACCTCACAAGAAAATATAAAGGTTCCATATAGAAATCAGAACTAAAATGAGGAAGTTGAAAGTAAAGAATAAGATAAAAACATAATTCGTCATAATCACGTAAACACATCAAAATTGTACATTCTCCAATCCAAACTTAGAAAGATTTTAAAATTAAAAGCAAGCACTAACCAAAGACTCAAAACTTGAATTCCCAAATTCGTGATTATAGGTACAGGTAACAATTTTTTTTTTTTTTTAATTTATTTTATTTAAGAATCATTTAATAAATAATTATTTCCTAATCCTCATTGTATAACAGTTTTTCCCTATATATGCCACACTGTAGTATACAAAGAATATTTACAACATAGAGGAAAACATATGCATAAAACGTGAAGGGGACAAAGGTAGTTTAGAACCTATATTGCAGTAACTTTAAGATAATCTTGAATTTTTATTTGTTGCAAGAAAATTGTAAATACAAATTGGGGAATGAATTCTTCTTTTTTTTTCACATCCTAGTACCATTTAATAGTCATTTCGAATTTGATCTACTAACTAAAACTTAAATACCCATACATTTGAACCTTTTACTAATGTATTCTTTTCTTACCAGTACCATTTTCAACTTTGATAAGAATGCTCCTTTGTACTAAATGTGTAAATTGTCATGCAAAAATCAACAAAAATGCTTGTCTATTTTTATTTTTTTCCCTTTTAATACTCTTCAACCAACAGTAAAATACATGAGGAAAAACAAAGGAAATCTAAGCTCAATACTCCTATAGGTATTCCTTTAATATACTATAGTTGTAAATCCAGGCATATAAAACAAATTCACTTAAAATACGCATAACTTCAAATTATGAAAATTTGAACTTGATTTGTATCCTTATGTTCTCTTATTCTCTTAGCATAATGAATCAAAGAAAAAATACATGGTTCAACGATTCTAATCCCCATAAGATTCATACACCCTTATTCTCATGTAGTATAAATAGGTGTAAGGAATACCTGTATTAAAGTTTGATAGATAAATAAATCCAAACAACTTCATTGCTCTAGCATAAGAGCTCGTTTACCCAAACGATGGTTTCTTCAACCACTCTGGAAAACCTCACAAATCAACTCAGAATAAGCAATTTGGTAATCTATGAATTGAAAGATTACAAGTATAGAGCTTCCACTCCCACAACGAACTTCCAAAAAAAAAATATAGAATGGTGTTAGTAGAAACTTTGTCATGTGTCTTTATTGTTGGCTTTCTCCATTGCCTCGCTCAACTTGGTTGTGACTCCGTGTTGGGATTGTCTCTCTGACTTCATTTCTCCCCTCTTCCCACTCCAACTCTTTGCAGTCATATCCAATAACTCTGTTGTTTTCTCTTGCAACTCCAACCCTACCTCTCCCAACTTATTAGCCACTGAAATCATCCCTCCGACTACCTCCTCCCTTGACATTTTTTTATTGCTATTTTCAAGGCCTAGCATACAAAATCCTAGAATTATGGAGGAAATCGATACACAGTGAAATTAATATAGGTTTCATTATTATCCTTTACTATTGCAACCAACCACCCATTTTTATTTACAAACAATGAAAACATATGTGTTCCATCATCTCCACTCAACCAAAACTTATTAATAGCACATGCACTCGAGTATATAGTATATTATCTTAAGACACAAACCAATAAATTCATTTGACCTCCAATAACAGAGAGAATTAAGTTCACACACCATTCTTGGGAATTTCATTAATGAACACTACCCTCTTCACTCACTTATTCCTCATAGAAATGCAGTTATGTTGGGACACAAATTGCAACCTTTTTTCCATGTATTCTGACATATGGATGGCTCAAGAAAATTGGACGTCATGTTTTCCAGCCACCCCCACAATACCTATGCCATACTGATTAATTGTCTATTGTCCCATCACCTTAATTAATGTCACTCACCTCCTTTTGTTAGGTTGTTGATAATAACAATTATTTATTTGGTTAGATTAAAAATAATAGTAGTAATTCCCATTTATTCATTTATTTATGCATTTTAAAGTAAATTTAATTGAGCAATTAAATAGATAAATAATAACATAAGTAACATATATCTTATGATTATTGAATAAGATGAAGCCACTTAATCACATTGTGGATTATTAAAATCAATCAAACCACAATTATCATTATTTATAATGTTGATACCTTATTAATAAGTAATGGTAATTAATATAGTGTTAACATTAATATCAAAGAAAACATTAATATTGATAGTACCAACGTTTTAATAGTAAATTTAAATGTTAGGAATTCATATCATAAGTGGAGTTGGGATTAATATTAATAATGGTGAAGAGTATATTCTTACCATTTATTCTATCCACCAAACAAATGTACACCTAGATTTTGAGAACCAACCCCAAGTTCGTTCCCAGGTGCACACAACAATACTATTTTTATTGTTAGCAACCAAAGAAGTATTAAAACTTTATAATAACAATATGTAACTTAAATGTGGCATAATGTCATAAATAATATTTTAAGTGTATATAATAATTACATTAAATAATATTGGAATGATATTGATCTATGTAGTTATTTTATGTTATTTTTAATAGGGAGAAATGCTAATACAAACCTTGTAATGCCCCATCTTGTAACCTAATGAATGTTGCAATGACTACGATAGTGTAATATTTTTTTTTTTAAAAGAGTATACATGAACTTCATTAATGCAAACATTCCCTATGATACGTGATGATGCACTACATGTAAATCCCATAGATGACCAAAGTAATTAACATAGCATATGTTTAATTCTCATAAACTTAAGAACATACATTCTATAACAAATAAATTACAATATTAAAGATATAAAGAACAAATAGGATTCTTTCTTACATTGCATTTATAATAACATTTACAATAATTATTTCCAAATGAGGTAGGTCATACAAAAGTGTACAATTACATGTTACAAAATTTCTCCCCAATTACAATTGAGGAGTGATACATGAATAAAGTTTCCACTGATACAAATGATAAATATGAGAAAGTACATTTTCACATACGAGCTCTCCATCCAAGAAGTAATCGTCGCCACGAACAAGAACAGGGGACCCAACGGTGTAAGGTGCATGTTCCACCCAACCATGTGGTACCCATAGGCACACCCCCCATGCTAGGAGATAGTAAAAAGGCTCCCTAGACATAACCTACAAACCCTAGACACAAGCAAAACCATAGACAAAAATATATAAGTACAAACTTAACTTAATGGTTACATTGCTTCCAGAACTGAAGGATCAAATACACTAAGTTCACAAAGATACTGTTATTATAGGTGGAGTGTCTTCACAATGTTTCATAGGTTACCCAAGAGAATCTTCCTAGGTTTCGGCCCCCATCTTGGGTTACCCTGATAACCTCTTATGAAACCCAGCCCCTCATGCAATCTATTTCGGAATTGAATATCTTTCATAATGACTAGATATTGATTTTTCCATTCCAGGCCTTCTCGACTCATCCTCAAGTCTAAACTAGCCCTTGAGTCCATGAGTGAGGCTTATTTAATCTAGTTAAAGGCTTTAGACTACCTAATGTGTTGATTTAGTTTTCACTAATCAACTAGCTCTACATGAGTTACCCTATCACCACTTTATGTGCCAACCCTCATAAAGAGCCACTCCCCTAATAATAACACAAGGAAATTAATTCTACTAAGGGTAGACAAGGTACACATAAACTAACATCAAAATAAACAACAATATAACAGTAGACATCACAACCTGTTCATAGAACTAGGTGTCTAATCCGAATAAAACTATGTGCTCTACCCTAGTTTGTTCAAAATATGGAATCATCATAAATACAACTCCCTCATGAAGAAACTATATCTAGAAGACTTATCAACCCATGTAATGCCAATATGCCCAATAAGAGTAAAAACAACTTAAAGCAATTCAGGCACAATAAGAATCTAATATTAGGATTTATTAAATCCAATCAAATTAGTTACATATAGCATGAAAATTAATCAATTTGTTTATAGTTTTTTTCTCAAAAAATAAAAAGAAATTGAATCAATTAGTCTAATTCTGATTTTCTCAATTTCACATAAAAATAAATATCAATTTTCTCTTTTCAATTTTATTGTTTTAAAAATGGTTAATCTCATGCATTACATGCATCCAATAAAGAAACCTTATTTTAATACTAAATTATTTTTTTGAAACTATATATGTATATATGTATATATACATATAAATATATATATATACAAATATATATATATATATAATATTTAAAATTAAAATCTAAAAAACCCAAAATTCATTTTTAATAAAGTAAATAAAAATTAAGAGGAATTCATAAGGAGCGAATTTAAGCTTGAAAGACTGTATATTAAATACAGTCACCGACTGTTATACACAGCCAACCCCATATGGGGTTGTGACTATATTGGCAGCTATGTGTTGCCTGTGAGGGCAACGCTGGCTACCTCCATAGCTGTTTCCCTTTATGGGGTGACTGTGAGGGGTAACCCCTACGGCTCCAAACTTAACATGATTTTTTTTTCCTATTAAAATTTGTCTGTATGGCGATTTCAATAAATTATTTATTTTTATAAAATTTTCATGATTAAAATCCCTGCAATTTTCACAAATTCGCGTGTAGATTTTTTTTAAAATTTTAAGAGAATAAAATTCTACATAACAGTTTCACAATAAAAGTACATATATGTATATTTGTATATGTATATGTATATATACTATTTATATATGTATATATATGTAAATATATATACAATTTAACTAATAAATAAAATATTATAATCAGATAATTATTTTCAAAGGGGGTTTTCTACAGGAAACTGAGAGATTTATCAATTTACACAAATTTATCAGAGATTTTCAATTTCAACAATAGAGGGTTTCATTTTCATTCCAAATCCTCAAAATATTTTCTATAGGAAATATTTTAACAAATTTTATCATAGAAGTTTCTGTTTCCTGGAATTTAATAGAGAACTTCATTTATAAATCTACTGAGATTTCTTTTGATTCCTTTTGAGAATTTTCTATTGTTTAACAAAACCTTTTGTGTTGCTCTCTTATTTTACTATAAAATCTTGTTTCGGTATTTTACACAAAGAGGTATCAAGTTTTCTACAAAAATATTTTACCGGGAAGAACAAAAGCTTCAATAAAATATTCTTCTACTGACAATATTTTATTTTACAAATTTAACAAAAACTTTAAAAAATTAAATCTTTATATAGACAATCTTTTCAAATCACAATACAACTAACTAAATAGCAAAGAACCTGTTTTTCTATAGTTTGAAGAATTGACAGTTGAAGAAAATATTTGCCTGATGTATGCAACTTCCAAAGCCCTTTTTCCAATCTCCACTTTCAAAAGGATGAAAATCACTGAACTAGAAATAATCCCAGATCTTCCAAAATTTAAAAATCAAAACCCCAAAAATCACAATATTTTTCCAGCAATTCTCTGTTCCTTTTCTTTTCCATGAAGTGCCTTCTTGCCTTTTCCAATTCTGGCAATATTCTCTCTAGAAAATCCTCAACAAGAATTTGCATTTAATTTTACTAACACACATGGAAAATCAAGAAAATATCTTCTAACAAACTCACATATATTTTCTTTTAACAATTATCAAGAATTATTCTATTTTATAGAATTTAAAATTTCAAAAACTAATTTCATTATTTTTATACATGTTTAAAATTACCATTCACACAAAAGCATTAAACAATATTTAATCTATTCTCTCAATAAAATTAATTTAATCAATTAATTAATTTATCTAATAAAATAACTTTAATCACAATGACTAAATTATCTTACCAAATAAACTAATTTAATTAATTAAATAAAATAAGAAACTTTTATCTACAATATTTAAAATTAATTAAGTAAGCACTAAATTAAAAGGAACATTAATCTAACATTAATTTCACAAAATAAACCTTACATAACAAGTATCAAGGAAAAATTAGATGTGACAACCAAACACACTAGACCTAAACTGATGACATACTGTGACTAGGTTTGAGGCTACACTAGGAAAAACCTCATTACTATCTCCTGATCAACATTACCGTTGAGTCTAGACATGCTCAGACCTATGAAACTAGGTGGAGTCGGTGTCATGTACCTACAATCCTGCAATTAGAAATATAACATACATATATATAATCCATGATTCAAACACACTGTGAAGAGAAAATTGCGGAAGTCATAGGGCACTCGAAAGCGAGTGATGCAACTTCGTACTCTTCACCAATACAATATCACATCAAACTGACAAAATAAATATCAATTTAAACTACCATGAGCATATATAGCAACATCATCCCAAGTAAACATCAAAGCTAACATAAAGAATGTCATAAATAATCACCACAAAATAGTGTATCATCACATCATAAAATAAATCCACCATCGCTCTACAATCAACGATCAAATACATCAAAACAAGGTATTAGGGTCTATCAAAGTGAAACATACTGTAAGAAAACATAAGCAAAATGGAGGGGTGCTACAAACCTTACCGACGATGATACCATTATAATATTTGTATGAAGGGTGGGGCCTTATAGAAAGCCCTAATAATATGAGTAGGAAAAAAGAAATACCCCTAACATAAGGAAAATAGAAAACCTACACTAATACCCCCCTTAAGCATAGCTTTGGTGGGTGAAAAGATGGGTCTCGATAAATGAGGCCATATTAGGTACCCATATACATAGAGATTCCCATCTTAAGAAGAAGCCCTCCCCCATATGAGGAATAGGCCCCACAAAATAGAGAGTATATTGAAGGACTAAGAAGCCTCTCCTAAAGTACACTTGTTGCACCTCAAGCAAAGCTCATAGATGAAGGAACTTGGGTTATATGAATGGTTTGGTGAAGATGTCCATAGTTTTCTCCGATGTAGAACAATACTTAGGATCAATGATTCTTTCCTAAATAAGCTCCTAAATGTAGTGCATATGTATCTCAATGTGTTTGATCCTCTAGAAATGAACTGGATTCCTTAAGATCTGTACAAAACTATGATATGACAAAAGCTAACTGTAGGCTTTCTGAATGAAATATTAAACTTAGTGAGAATATTCTAAAGCCAAATAGCCTTAGTGGTGGAATTAACTACCGCTTGATACTTAGTCTCTGTAGATGAAAGAGAAATTGTAGACTACTTCTTGCTCGACCAACAAATTGGATCTGAACCAAGTGAGAAGCAATACCTAGAAGTAAACTTTTGATCCTTAGAATCCCCTACCCAATCTGAATATGTATGTCCCACCAAGTCAATATCTAAACCTAATACATAGTGAATCCCATAACTATGACTACCATAAATATAGTGGAGGATCCGCTTAGGTTCCTTCCAATGCAACTCATGTGGTTGCTCCACGAATCTAGAGACCATTCCCACAACATATGAAATGTCAAGTCTTGTATGATTCAAGTAGATGAGACTCCCAACAAGCTATCCATACAAAGTTCCATCAACCAAGGGTGAGGAACACTTAGCCTCAATTTTTACCCTTGGTAGAAATGGAGTCGGTGTAGGCTTGCAGTCAACCATCCAAAATCTAGAGAGCATGCGAAGTGCATACTTGGGTTATCAAATGAAGATTCCTAAATATGATTGAGTGATCTCAATCCCCAAGAAATCATGTATAAGACCCTAGTCTGACATCAAAAATCTATCATGTAGAGCAATTTTCACTACTTTGATGGTGGATGATTGACTCCCAGTGATCAACAAGTCATCAACATATAGAACCATAGATGTGAGAGTTTCATCCTACTTCAGAATGTATACATTTGGATCAAAATGGCATAGTTTGAACCCAATTGTTAGAAGGAAGGATTCCATCTTGGCATACCAATCTCAATGATCCTGCTTGAGGCCATATAGAGACTTCTAAAGTCTGCACACAAGTGAAGGATCTTGTACATACCCCTATGGCTTCTCAATGTAGATTTCCTATAGAAGTTCACCATGAAGAAAGGCACTCTTTACATCCATCTGATGAACTCCCCAATAATGTACTATAGCTATAGCAAGGACAAGTCAGATGGAATTCATCTTAGCAACTAGTGCAAAAGTCTCAGAGTAGTCAACATCGAGAACCTAGGAGAATCCTTTTGCTACCAAGTGAGCCTTGTGCTTATCAACTGACCCATCTACTACAAATTGAGTTCAATAGATCCACTTGCATCAAAAGAGTTTCCTTCCCTTAGGAAGAGGGACAAGATCCCATGTGTGATTCATCTCTAAGGAGTTGAACTCTTTTTCAATTACAACATCCCACACAAGAATCCCTAAAGCTTCTTGAAATGAATGTGGATCAAAATTAGAAGCAACGGAGAGATGTGAAGCCTATTGAAACTATGACCATGTTTTTCTTGTGTCTGATGGATCACCAACCAAATCACCTACTGACTCCAATGTCTGTCAAGCCAAAAGAGGTGTTAAGGCTAGAAAAGCTAGAGGAGAATTGTCAACCTTTAAATGATGACTAGAAGAGGAATGTGAATCCTCATTATCATTATCACCATATGAAGTGAAAGAAGAAGACTCCTCATCAATATTAGGAGGATTAAGATCATCTCAAGAACTATACCATCATGATGCAAATTCTCCAACATGATAGTGGATGGAGAAGTGGTAGGAGAAGAACTTGAAGAGCTCTCCTCAAAATGAAAAATAATCTCAATGAAAAACTGATGTGTGGAGGGATGGACAAGCCAATAACCTTTGGCATCATTTGGATACCCAACAAATATGAAAGGATTTCTCTACAAATCCATAGCCTTGTGTTTCTCTACTAGAATGTGGGCCCATGCAAGACAACCAAACACTCAAAAGTGATTAATTGTGGTTTTTTGACCATTCAAAGCTTAAAAAAAGAGTTACCCTCTTCACATATTTGTGAGGAACTTTGTTTGATATTGAAACATTGATTTTTGGGACCTACTTTCTTTCTAGCACTTCTAGGGTTTTTCACCTAAAAGGAGAAAGATGGGTCCAAAAATGCTTATGTTTACATTCAAATATTAGTGTGATATATTCCTATATGTGATGTTTAAATGCAAGAAACTAATAATATTTATTGACTTTTGAATAGAAACAAAAGGAAAACAACATGTTTGAAAACACATTGTGTAATGCAACAATGGCCTACAAATGAGTGGGCAAATGCAACAACAATGAATTAGATTGAAAGAGTGCACTTGGAATCTTGATGAGGACTGGAAATTTCTTATGAAATGTTGTTGATGATGTTTTTCAATCCAGGAGGGATTCATTCGCCATTATGGGAGAATCAGTCCTAGTTCTGGTAAACGAAACCGAAAATTCTTTTCTGTCAAAAGGGTGTTAGAAAATGTAAAACACATAGAACTAACCTAGAAATGGAACTCATTAACCAACCATGGAGAATGAGTCCACTTTTTAATTTATGAATATTCAAGAGTGGATTCCAAAGCTTCTGATCTGCACTCTGACCTTCTATAGGTGTTTGCTTCTAAAACTCTAATTTTATAGGTCTAAAAATGAGATTTTTTTGATATTTTGACTTTTTGAATTAAGAGAGGACTTTAATAACCTTGAAACTTTATCTTCAATGATTTCTAAGCTTCCAATGGACCTAAATTTTCAAGCACATAGGAAGAGAAGAATAAATAGTGAATGTTAAGGCATGTGGGTTTGCCTTGGTCAAACCCCTTTTAGGTAATTAAACCAAAATGATGAAAGAACAGAATGAAACATGAAACAATGGAATATATTACCTTGCAAGATGATAGATCTTGAAATTTCCATCAAAAAGTGTCGATTCTACCCTTGGATGTCTTAGGAAGCTAAATTAATGACTTGCAATGTGAAGGCCCTAACTTGCTTGACTTGAAATAGAAGAATGATGGATGAGTAATGAAGAATGATTATGAATTTGAATGGGTTTTCAAATGAGGTAAAAATCACTTATTTATAAAATCTTGTGCATTAGTTACCAATTCATACCTCACTATAGGCTGATATCAAGTGATTTTCAATAAAATCCCAAAATGTTTTTTTGAATTTAGAGCCAAGGGGGACTCATTTGCCACCCATGGTGAATGGATGCCACCTTGGACCTAAAAATGGGTGTTGGGGATTATCTTACATTTAATGTTGTTTATAAGATTTACATTAAAAATTCACTTAAATAGGCATAAAGGGACCAAATAAAGCATGAGAAAGGGATAAATAGTGAAGTTGTGCCTAGAAAAGCGTGAAATCTGTTTACAAGACTTTACAATACTTCAAAATAGGACTTGTTAAGTGATGAAAAGGTTTTTTTTTAGATGAATTATAATAAATAGAGTCTAAAAGAGTGTAGAAATGTCTTACAACACTTCACAACACCTTCACAAGATATTATTAAAAGAATTTTATTTAGTTTGGAAGGATCCAAGACTTAGTGTGGATGCATAAAATGCCTCACAACACCTAAATCAAGGCCTCAATAAGTCCAATTTATCAAGAATTACTCCCATGTCAAGAAAAGGGTCCTTTTTTCTATGGCACATTTAGCCCCCACTTTATTGAGAGGATGGACTTTCTTCAAACTCACAATAAAGTAGAAATTCAAGAGAGATCCACATGTAGGTCAAGCGCCCAAGATACAAAATCATGCAATGGTAAGAGCTAATAAAAAGAAAGATGGGGTGTAAAGGATGTACTCACTTTGGGGCCACAAAGCTTCAAGTCATTTGTAGGGTGAGAAGGCCACAACACACTCACTTTGGGGCCATGAAACTTTTGGCTATCCACGGGGTGAGAAAGCCCAAAAGGTAAGATACATACGCTAGTTGGTATGCACTCACAAAACAAAAAGGTGGCTATGGGGAAATGCCATGTCACTAGGTGGGATTCCTGCTCAACCATATTAAAGTTATACCTCCTGATAACTCTAGCAAGGTGCCACAATGAAAAATGGGTTTCACTCTTATATAAATTGTTAATGGATAATAGTTTAAGGATTTGTTCAAAGGGATTTTGCTTTTTTCATGCAATGTATCATCTTAGGAACATCATGCTCAATGTATCCAAGAGAGGATAAGTGATCTCATCTTGGCAAAAATTTTACCTAATGCTTACAAGAGAGGGAATCACAAGAAACAAAAAATTGCATAATGAAATGTAAGAGGTGATGTATCCCACCACTTTAAAGCAGTTGCAAGCACCTGTACTATGAGAAATTTATTTAAAGTAGAAGAAGAGAGAAGAAGACATGGGAGCTTACTCAGAAAGCCCTATGCCAAGTCATATGTTTCTAATAAGCTACATCATGAAGAAGAGAAGTATGCCATATACGATCCAACTTAACGCATGTCATCCACATCCCAAGCTTGCTCTTATGTATTCATGAAAGGTTAATGACTAGCCAAAGGAGGCAACTACAAGTGACATACGAGGACAAGGCTATTGAACCCCTTGCCCCCACTGAGTGTAGGAAAAAGGTGAGCCAAAAGTAAATGCAAGCTAGAGTGAAAATATATAGCAAGTTAGAAGAATTAGGTGTCCCCACATAGGGAAGAATTCCAAACTCCTCAAAATGTCATATTTTATGACTCAAAGTAGTGCAGTCATTAGCGGAGTGACCATGAAATTTATGATATGCACAAAATGAAGTCTTGGAAGGGGATTCATTGTGAGTTCATTGAGGGAGAGTGATCAAGTTATCTTGGAGAATTTTTGACAAGATACCCTCTTGATCAAGGGTAGAAGGTTATGTTATGGTGGGTAAGAAAGATACATTTTGCATAGTAGTAGATGTCATTCTTGTGCAATACTCTTTATATTGTGAGATTTTTTTCTCTTCATTGTAGGAGGATACAAAATCTAATGAATTTAAATCATGAGCATTTTGTGAGATGATAGTTTGTATTTTTTGGGATGGATAATGCTCAAGGCCATTAATTGTGAAGGTGGAGTTAGGGGTTGATAAGATGTCCAACGGGATATGTATGTGGTCCATTGAGAAAAGGGGGTCTAAGGGACACTTGTGCACTCATATCCTCAGCAGTCTTGTTTTGATATATCTCTAAGTGAGGGAAATCAAGAACGAAATGTTGAGTGAAAGAAGGCACATGATTATTGTTGTCATTTTGTAGCACCATGATATTCTCCCTAGGAGGAGATTTTTTAGGAGAACAACAAGGAATATGTGATGGAAAAGTAAGGCTTTTTTCTTCCACAATAACTTCATTTCCAATAGAGGAATGATCAATTATGGGATTAGGAAGAAGGAGATGATGATGGGAGGGTGTTAGGTGAGTGTCCATTGTCATTAAGGTATCATTCTATTGTTCAATATTATCTACCCTACTAGGAGAGCTTGTAATAAGTACATCCAAGTTTGAGGTTTGTAAAGTAGCTTCATCACAAGTCGAGACATGAAGAGAAGAACCCATGTGGATTTTGAATAGGTCTTCCAATAGGATAGTGACATTAGGGAAGGGAGGATAAGGCTGTCATGACTCTTAATAGGAATGTCTTTTAACACCAACCTATCTTGTGGACATCGAGGAGGGATATTAGGAGATGCACAATGTTGAGTGTCATGACCATGGAGACTTGGTAAGGTGATGTTGAGGAATATGTCTATGATCTCATGTTCTTGTTGTGTAAGGTCATCCAAAGGGAAATAAGGAGATGGGAAATCAAGACATTCAAGACTTGTAACTTCTTGCACCAAAATAGGTTCATCACTAATGGGAGAGGTATCAAAAGAAGTATGTGTTTTCTGATTGTCTACAATTCCATTCTCACCAATGGGTAATGTAAGATTAAGGATTATATTAATGGAATGATTGTTAAAGTCCTTATTATGGTAGTCAAAGAAAAAATAATAAAATGAGATAGTATTCTTATAAATTGAATAAAATAAAGAGCATATGTTTTGAAAGAAAACATGTGAAAATGAAAGAAATTAGAATGCAATACAATTTTTAGTTTTTAATTGTTTGTTTACACAATGCAACTATCTGAAAATGATATGTTGTGATGGTAAAAGTGAAATTAAAAAATGCATGAAATGAGCTAATTGAAGTAGGATTTAACAAAATGCATACTATAGAAATGCACCTAACTGATATATACAAGTTAAGGCACCAAAAAGAAGCCTAAAAACAAATTTTTGAGTTCTGTAAAATGCTTTTTTAGGGGTCAAAAGGGACTAATTAGCCTAAGGTGGTGAATGAGTCCTAGTATGGATTTTTTTCATAATTTTCATAAATTTGTAATTGATTTTGATGTGTTATGAGTTCTATGATGTATTTATAAATGAAAAATGTAGAATTTCAAAACTTGTCAATAATGAAAGATGCAAAAATGCAACCTATTATGCACCTTTACTCATGCAAGAATGAAACACCAGAATGCAAGCTAACTAGTACAAAATGTAATGCAATCAACTATAGGATGATTAATGGACTCAAAAATTAGAAAAGAGGGGATAAAAATAGTAGGTTCACCAAAATGTAACATTTAGTTTTGGGACCCACTTTCTTTCTAGTACTTCTAGGGTTTTTCACCTAAAAGGAGAAAGATGGGTCCAAAAATACTTATGTTTACATTCAAATATTAGTGTGATATGTATGGAATAAGGATTAAATATGCCTAGATGTGATGTTTAAATGAAAGAAGCTAATAAGATTGATTGACTATTGAATAGAAACTAAAGGAAAACAACTTTTTTGAAAACACATTGTGTAATGCAACAATGACCTACAAATGAATGGAAAAATTCCAAAAAAAATGAATCAGACTGAAAGAGTGCACGGGTATGTGTAGGATCATCATGGAAAAAATAGGCCCTTAAGTGGCAAAAAATTCAGAAAAATTAGAGTTAGGGAACTTGACATAAAAATTTGAATAAATTATCTATATTATTTCAAAAATATGTAACAATAGAATCTGTAGAAAATTGAATGTAGTTTCTAAACTACTAGGTTTTTTTTAAATCTATTTGGTGAAAATTTTAGATTTCAATGTAGTAGTACTTAAATTTTAGGGAAAAATAAGAAGCAGGTGTCTATCTGACCACCCTAACCACAATAAAATGATAATATTTTTTTATGAGATTTTAGATATAAGTAGAGGACTCATATCTCGATGTGATGAATATTTTTTTGTAATTTTTTTCAAGGTAAACAATTAATTATGAATTATTTATTACAACTTTTAAAGAATATAGAAAGTTGTATGTCTAACCATCTTAACTTGGTCAAAACTTCATGAAAATCAGTTCTTTTTTTTTAATCCTATACTTTGTAAAGCATAGAATGTGACACATGTTTCATGTTTAAAAAATGTGATACCATTTGAAAGCTATAGATTTTCTTCAATTAGCCTATCAATTAGGACTTTAGTCTTAATTAAAATAGAAAATGAATAATAATTATTTATTAAATTCAAAGTAAAGAATAATTTATATTGGTGGAAATATGAGAATATCCTTTGAAAACCCTTTTTGTTTCATCAATTTTAGGTAAAAAAAAAAGTCATCAGCCACATACCCTACACATACCCATCATATTGCCACTTTTTGGCTCATCATGATCCTGCACATACTTGCCCCTAAAATCTTGATGAGGACTAGAAATTGCTTATGAAATGTTGTTGATGTTTTTAGGCCACATGGGAATCATTCACCATTCTAGGTGAATCAATCCCAGTTCTGGTAAACTGAGCTACAAATTTGTTTATGTCAAAAGGGTGTTAGAAAATGTAGAACACATAAAATTGACCTAGAAATGGGACTCATTCACCACCCAAGGTGAATGAATCCACTTTTTAATTTTTGAATATTCAAGAGTGGATTCTGGAGCTTTCGATATGAACTTTGGCCTTCTACAGGTGTCTGCTTCTAAAACTCTAATTTCATGAGTTTGAAAATGAGATTGTCTTGATATTTTGACTTTTTGAATTAAGAGAGGATTTTAACAACCTTCCAACTTGATATTAAATGATTTCTAAGATTCCAATAGACCTAAATCTACAAGCAACAAGAAGATAAGAAATGGTGAATGTTAGGGCATGGGGGTTTTCCTTACTCAAACCCAATTTAGGTAATTAAACCAAAATGATGAAAGAATAGAAGAAAACATGAAAAAATGGAATATATTACCTTACCATGAATATATATCTTTAAAGTATGCAAAAAAACATGTAGATTCTTCCCTTTAATGTAGTAGGAAGCTAAATTAATGGCTTGCAATGTGAAAGCCCTAACTTGCTTGACTTGAAATAGAAGAATAATGGATAAGTAATGAAGAATGATTATGAATTTGAATGGGAATTAAAATGAGGTAAAAATCACTTATTTATACAATCTTGCGCCTTAGTTACCCATTCATAACTCATCATAGGCCAATATCAAGTGATTTTCAATAAAAACGTAAAATAAAAATTTGAATTTGGAGCCAAGGGGGACTCATTCGCCACCCATGGTGAATGGGTCCCACATAGGACCTAAAAATGGGTTTCAAGGATTATCTTGCATTTAATGTTGTTTGGCAGGTTTACATTCAATTATACACTTAAATAAGACATATATGGGCATAAATGGACCAAATAAAGCATGAGAGAGGGATAAATAGTGAATTTGTGCCTAGAAAAGCATGAAAGCTTGTTACAAGACTTTACAACACTTCAAAATAGGACTTGTTAATTGATGAAAAAGTGATTTTTAGGTGAATTGTAATAAATAAAGTCTAGAAGAGTGTATAAATGTTTCACAACACTTCACAACACCTTCACAAGATGTCATTACTAGTATTTTATTTAGTTTACAAGGATCCAAGGCCTAGTGTGGATGCATAAAATTCCTCACAACACCTGACTCAAGGCCTCATTAAGTCCAATTTACCATGAATTATTCCCATGTCAAGAAAAAGGTCCTTTTTTTCTATGGCACATGTATGTAACACTCACATTTGATGGCCTCTTCCTAGTATTGAGGTGCTAAAGATTTGGAGTGAATCACACAATTAGCCATCTCTTTTAAGGACATATTCTTGCATTCTACAAAACCATTTTTTTGAGGTCTATATGGAACTGTGTGCTATAGGTTGATACCTTAATCTACACAAAACTATTATAATTGATGATTAACATATTCACCCCCATTATCTGTACGTAGGATCTTGATGAAATTCTCAAATTATTTCTTTGCAAAAGCTTTGAAATCTATAAAATTTTCAAAGACATTATACATTTGTTTAAGAAAATAATATCAAGTGTATCTAGAAATGTCAGCAATAAATGTCAAGACATATATAGCCCTACTGAATGATGATTGTGGAAATTGTCTTACCATGTCACTGTGTTCTAACTCCAATAGTTATGTATCATTCTATGCTTTCCTTTGTCATATTTTTTCTAAGGATGCTTACCAAGAATGCATAATTTGGAAATACCATCAAGAAATTGGATAGAAGGAAATGCTGTAACCATACCCTGTTGACTGAGTTGTTGCAAGAAATGGTAGTTCAAGTGTCAAAACAATTGATGCCAAAAAAAATCATCTTATTTGCATGAGTTAGTAAGTATGTTGAAGGAGAGTCAGGAACAAAGTGAGAAAACTAATATAGTCTAGACTAATGATCTACTTTTTCCATGGCAATGGTAGACCCATTATGCATTTCACTGATTACCACTATATCTAGAGTAAACTTAGCTCACTTTCTAGAACCAATGTGATTGATCTAATAAAAAAATAGGAGATTAGTTGAAAAATATGGAACACAAAAAACATCCTCAAATGTCCCTTCACCCACATGAATTGACCCTCTCCCATGCACTTCAATAGGAATGTCATCACCCATTAATATGGTAGGCTTAGAACATGGCTCCAAAGAGGTAAAATTATCCTCTAATGAGGCCATGTGGTGTGAAGCACCTAAGTAAATTATCCAAGAATATGGTTGTGAAGAAACAACAAATAGGGCCTTTCCTTTTCCTTTCCCCTTACTTTTGTCTACATCCTTAGAAGACCCTTCGGATGAACTTTGTTTGACTAAATCAAGCACTTTGATATTGTTCTTTTCTAGAAGACGTGAAAGGTGGTCAATTTGTTTCTTTAAACATTTATGTTCATCATGTCTAGGCCTCTTACATTAAGAACACTTGATCTTCTCCTTCTTAGTTTGATCACCTTTTGATGAAGAGGTCTGATTATCTAGTTTTGAAGCAATAGGTTTTTGATATTTCTTCTTCTCTCCCTAAGTATTTTATTTCTTCTCTTTCTTATTGGACTCTTTGTGTTATTTTGTGCCCTAATTAACAACCAAGGCATGTGAGTTAGATGTTTTAATTGTACCCATTAGAACCAATTTTTTCTGCTCCCTAGTAAGTTTTGTAGCAAACTCATTTAGAGAAGGAATTTTATATGTGGAACCTAGGGAAAATTTTGTAGCATAGAATCTAGATAAAAATATAGAATAGTTAGCACCAAGATTAGAAAGAATACTTAAGATCAATTTCTTATCATCTTTCTTGATTCCACACTATTCCAATTGCAATCAAATAGCTTTGATTTTTCTGAAGAAGTCATTTATAGTGTCAAAACTACAAGGAATTAACCCTATGAGGTCATTCTCTAATTAATGACCCCTGAACTCATCATTCTTACAAAAGAGGCTTTCTAATTTAGTCCATACTTCATTTGGTGTAGTGGAAAATTCAATGTGAAAATGAAGATCAGGAGAGACTGACATGCACAAAGTACTAAAGGTTTCATCACATTTATTAAACCATTTTGTCTTTTTTGCAACATCCTGAGGTTTAGTTTCAAGTCTCATTGTAATCTAATGATATCCATGTCTTTTTAGATATATTATCATCTTATATTTCCATTCAAAATAATTATATGTTTTTAAAATTGGAACTGTAGATGCATCCATGAGAGAAAAAAAGAAGATTGCAAAGAAGGAAAAGTGCAAAGAAATAAGACATACGAGACAACCTCCCTTTCCACTAGTATCAAAAATCAGCCCCCCAAGATATTACAATGTTGGAACTTTATGATTAGTGCTTTTACAAGGATTTTCTAGATTACAATGCTTTTAAGGCTCTTAATAGAAAAAATAACAATAGTTGATACAAATTAATTTTCAAATAAAATATGGAAAAATAACCTTGTAGCTACGTTTTACTCTTCAATATATTTTTGAAAAATGGATTACAAAAGTGAAGGATATGACTTGTCGAGGATAAAAAAATCACTAGATTCAAGCCTACATTATCTAATTGAAAAAGGCATGAATTTTTACTAAAATCTTCAAGGATGGAAAGTTCTTGATCCCAACATTTCATCAAGTACTCATTTGAGAAAATTTGTCACCCAAGTCAAAATTTATGCAATTTTGAAAAGAGCTACAAAATCTAACTATAAAAAATGACACTCCTTTTTTTTATACAATTTTTTCAAAATTTATCAACTTTCTGCAAAATGTAGCGACTACACAAATGGTTACTTGATGCTTGGAATAAAACCCATAAATATTTTTTCCTGACTGAGTGGACGCTAGATTTCTGAAGCCAAAATGAAAATGGTTCTAGTAAAAAAGTTCAATTTTTTAACTCTGATTCATTTTTACTATATCCTCCAATCTTTGATTTTGCAAAATAAAAGTCAATTTTGAATTTCTCTAACCTTTTGAATTCTCTAGAAATGCTGAAAAATCCTTAAATAGTACAAAAAAATTGTAAATCACCCAGATCTCATATGAACAGATAGTGTAAGCGAGATTAAATATATGTGTATATTCTTCTAAACTATTCTGATTTTGTAGGTCATACGAGGATACAAGAGAACATGATACTTGGTTTTTGAAGAAAAATATTAGCTTTCTATTAGTCTCAAATCTCACAAAATATCCAAAAAATAATGACCTATACCAGACAACACAGACCTGATACCATGTTAGATTCTCTGAGAAGCAAGAATCAAGCTAGGATCTGATGTCGGTTGTAGATCACATGTAGCTTCACTCAACAGATGATCAAAGATCAGAATATTGGAATGAAGAGAAATATGAAATTAGAGAACAATAGATACAAAGAAAAAGAATTTATAGAATACTCTCAATACTCCCACCAAGCGATCACCGAACTAGTCTAACTAGTGAAGGTGAGAGGAGAGTGCTCAATATATAGAAAAATAATGGAAAATACATCCAAGAGGCGTATTAACTCCTACTAACCTTAAAGGGTGGGAGGTTATCACCTACTTGGTAAATGAAAAAACATGTGGCCTAACCTTCTTAGGCAAAGACAAAGAGGAGGTAGCACATAAAGCTAGAAGAGGGTGAGAAACCTAACTACCCTATAAACTACTCAGGTAAATACAAAATAGTGGTTATGAGATGTGGCACAACAAGTCAAAAGAGGATGTGTAACTCAACTACCCATGTGAGGGGAGAGAGTGACACATGTAGTTGATGTATTTTTCCACGTGTCATCATATTAACAACACATAATAAACCTAACCAAGCTTAAATAATATGTAAAGGAAAAAATAAATACCCCTAACATAAGGAAAATAAAAAACCTACACTAACAATAGATGTTAGGAAAATATCTCTCAACATTACAAATACATAATGTACCATTGATACATTAGTGTGGGGAGGGGGGGTGTTTAGGGGTGAACCTACTTGTGGGGGTCTAGGTGGACTAGCTCTAGTGAGGGGTCTAAGGGCCATGCACCTTGACGAGTGTTCAGGGGTAGCTCCCCTCAAAGACACTATTTATGTTTATTTTATTATTATAAATTTTAATTTTTCATCATTAGGTCTTAGATGTGATAGTTAATATTTTTTTGGCTTGACCTACCCTAGAAGAAAACCTTATTTTATTAGGGTGTTGTATTATGGCTACATCATATGTGATGTATTCTAAGAGTTTCATAGTGGTTGTGTTGCCTCTCAATCTCTAGTTGGTGATACTCTTATGAGAAGCTTTCTACAATTATATTATATCTTTGTAATTTTTTGAATAGTATATTGGGTGGCTTTTGGAGAGGTGTTTTTCTCTTGAAAGGGTTTTTCCAACATAAATCACTATGTTGTGGTATGCATGATATTTATGTTTATTTTTGTTTAGGTTTTTGCAACTATTAAAGATATATAAAATATATGCATTATCCTCCTCTCAACGATAATGTAGGAAGTTGTTTAGCTACCTTAGCTTCCTAATAGGTTTTATCAGAGCATGATCACCTTTGGTTTCAATTGTGGGTTGTTACCTATTTTTTGAACTAATCTATTTTTGAGTGGGAGTTTGTTCAAAAGACACTTTGTGATCTTGTTGCAAAAATTTTCAGATGGCAAGTTCATCAAGAAGAATAGAGGTGGATCAATTTTTAGGAAATATTTTGAAATGTGGAAATTTAAGATGCAGGATCTATTGATGGATCACGATCTATGGGATTTTTTTGATGAGATTGCTTCAAGGCCTACAAATTCTACTCAATCTACTCAATATGATGTTATGGACTGTAAATCCAAGGGTCTAAATAGATTATGCTTGGCAGAATCTATTCTAATCAGTGTTCATGAAGAGACCTGTACACAAAATCTATGGAAGAAGCTTGGTGAAATGTATCAATCTAAATATTTAGTGAACAATATTTTCTTGAAGAATAAATTGTATTCCTTGACAATGGAAGAGGGTGGACAAATTGCAGACAACTTGAAGGAATTGAATATGTTAGTGGCTTAGTTGGCATCAATTTGTGTCAAAATGGATGAGGAAGACAAATTTCAAATCATACTTTTTTCTTCACCTAATTAGTAGGATTCTCTTGTTATGGCTATTGGGAATACTTATGTTATATTGAAGACTGGAGATGTGGTGGGTTTTTTGCTTTCTAGAGAGATGAGGAATGTTTTCATCAGTGCCAAGGAGGCCTTGAATGTTTTGTGGAAGATCAAAGGAAAAAGGAAAGAAGAATGAGAATCATGAAAAATACAATTCCAAGGGGAGATATAATTCTTCTGGAAGTCAAAAGTTATTTGTTGGAAGTGCATTAAGCCTAGACATGTTTCTAAGGATCACCACGAAGAAAAGAAGAAAAAATAGAGGAAAATATTATAATTCCCAATAAGGAAGATGGTGATGCATTCATTGTAGTTTTAGCAACTCGTGCAGGTTATGATGCATGGTTAATTGAATTAGTTGCATCTTTCCATGTGAACTTTAATAGAGGTTGGTTTTCTAAATATGAATAATTTGATGGAATTAAGGTGTACTTGGGTGATGATTCTTATTTAGACAATATTGGCCATGGTAAAGTTAAGATTATATTTTTTGATGGTAGAATAAAAAGGATTAATGGTGTGTTGTATATCCTTAGGTTGGCATGAAATCCGCTATGTATGACAAAACTAATAGATGTGGGTGTGCAAGTAGTATTTTATGATGTAGGATGGAAGATGGTCATAGGTGTTATGGTGATTACAATAGGTGTCAGATATGGAAATTGTATAAGCTTGATGTGCATAATATTGAGTGCAATAGTACTTTGAAAAGAAATTATATGGAAGAGGTGAGGGTTTCACCTTCAGCATATGGTCATAGCTTCTAGGTACCTAATGGTTCTCTCTCTTCTAAATCAAAGTTACCAATAGAGAAAATTAGTTCATGACACTAAAGACTTGGAGACATTGTAGGAAAGGGTCTAAGGACCTTAAATAAAAAAACCTCATTGAATACTTGTTTATTTGTAATATTAGCTTTGACTTCTATGATGATTACATTTATAGAAAATAAAACTATGTTTAGTTTTACTTGAGTTAGATCACAAATCTTCTTGTATATTAGATCTGATTCATTATGATGTGTTTGGTCCTATAGATGTTCATTAAATTAGTAAATCCACATATTATGTTTCATTTATTAATGATTATAGTATCTAAGGAAATGGGTACACTTTCTATAGTGTAGAAAAATGTATCCCTTTACATAACACTTGCTTAGGTCCTCCCTATAAAAAATTGTCCTATTTATACCTAATTGTTAATATTTTACATAAACAAGCCTAATAAATTGCATTTTTCTAAGGAGAATCTTGACCTTAAAAAAAGGTTCATAATTTAACATTTTTGGTTGTGTTCTAGATTTAGGGATTTGGGACTCATGCACCCATCTAGGCATATGGGTCTTCCCTAGGTCTTGCTTCTGAAATTGAAATGCCATATTAAACATCATACTTTCCAAAGTATGTGTCTTACATTTTAATTCTTGGAACTCATACACCCAACTAAGTGTATTAGTCCCACTTTATGGGTATGTCCAGGATCATCATGGAAAAAACAAGCCCTTAAGTGGCGAAAAATTTAGAAAAATCAAAGTTAGGCAACTTGACGTAAATTTTTTAATAAGTTATCTATATTATTTCAAAAATATGTAAGAATAGAATCTATAGTAAATTAAATGTAGTTTCTAAACTAGCTTTATTTAAAAAAAAAAATCTATTTGGTGAAACTTTGAAATTTCAATGCATAGTACTTAAATTTCAAGGAAAAAATAAGAAGTAGGTGTTTGTCTAATCACCCTAACCAAAATAAAATGATAATTATTTTTATAAGATCTTAGATATAAGTAGAGGACTCATGTATCGATGTGATGCATAATGTTTTGTAATTTTTTTCCAAGTAAATAATTAATTATGATTTTTTTATTACAACTTTAAAAATATATAAAAACTTGTATGTCTGACCACCTTAACTTGGTCAAAACTTCATGAAATTCAATTCTTTTTTTCAATCCTATAGAATGTGAAGCATAGAATGTGACACATGTTTCAGATTAAAAAAATGTTATACCATTTGAAAGCTCTAGATGTTTTTTAATCAGCCTATCAATCATGACTTTATATAGAATTCAAATAGAAAATGAATAATAATTATGTATTAAATTCAAAGTAAAGCATAATTTATATTGGTGGAAAGCTAAGAATCTCCTTTAAAAACCCTTTTTGTTTCATCAATTTTGGGTAAAAATAAATTCATCAGCCACATACCCTACACATACCCATCATATCACCATTTTTTGGCCCATCATGATCTTGCACATACCCTTATCCTAGATCCTATTTAAATTTAACTTCCTGGTGGGATTTTATTCTCCTTAGTTTCAATTTTCAAATGTTCAATTGTAGTGTTGTAATTGTTGGAAAATAAGCATAAAAAATATAAATAGAAGGTTATTTTATCATTTTCAAGGCTAAGAAGAGATTTATACTATCGTGAGACTTCAAGACAAATTTTACAGGAGCATCCAAGAGCAATCAAGAAAAAGTTGTCAAGCATTTGGACCAAGATTCAAAAATCATGTCAAAGTCTTCATCCATCATGTATGTTTGTGAGCTAACAATTGTGATGTAGGTTTCATGATTCAATAAAGCATTCAATAGAGAGTCAAGATCCACATTTATGCTATCCATTTCACACAAGTTTGTAGCCTTCATTTCAATGGTTTTTAGAAGTGTAACATTTATTTGTTCATTCATCATCCTTTATGTCATTTCAATTGTTTTCAAGGTTTTATTATCAATATGGGGTTTGACCAATGAAAAACCCTACTCACCGCAACCAAAATTTTTTGCCTTTGTATGCATATTTTGTAGCTCTAGGTCAATTAGAGCTTGAATCTATTCTTTGAAGAAAAAATTGCAAAGGTATTCAAAGATGTCAAGAAATTGTCATCCTCACAAAAACTCACCTACAAACCAAAATTTAGAACTTCAAGACTTGAAGATTGGGTAAGAAGGAATCTACAAAAGATCATTGGAGGCTACATAAACATCATTCCAATCCTTATAGGTTGACATATATGACCAGATAGGTGTATTAGTCCTTAGTAAGGTCTTTTAATAGCATTCAATAGTGCTAGATATAGGTTTTTAAGATTCAAATAGCTACTTAAAATTCTTATAGTAGGGCCTATACATTGAAACTAGAATATTAGTCCTTGGAAAACATCTTATAAACCGTCTTCCAAATCCTTATTAGTCAACAAAAAATTCTAGACTCCACCCTAAAAACCCTATAGAAGGACCCATGTGCTCAATCTAGCATATTAGTCTTAGTGGAGCCCTAAAAAGAAGTCTTTGGAGTTTGCAGACCTTATTTTAGCATCTTCATTTCACAAGTTACTTTACTATTTTCATTTAGTTTATTAGTATGATTTCATGTTCTAAAGTTTCTAGGTTACATAGTAAGTTTGCATAAGTATTTCTATTCCTCTTTTAAAAGTGTTATTTAATCGTGAACCCCCATCCAATTACATAAGGAACCCACTAGATTCCTCGGATGAGTTGAATTGCCTAAGGGTTGATATTTACTTTGTTGAGGGATCTAGCTTCCTAATCAGATAAGAGGAAAATTGAGGGTTATTATCCCTTCATTGAGGACCTTCCACACATTCAATTTTTGTTTGTTTCATGTCAATGAACGCTATTGGAAAATGGTCTGTGCTCCCATTGGGATTAAAGACATGGACTAACTACCTCCTATGGATTATTTAACTCTGGTGATTATAGATGCAATTCATATGTGGACTTCTTGGTGCAATGACAATTTTGGGGCCAACAATTGGTATTAGAGCCAAAGTTATTGGGTTCAAATCCCATTGACTTGCATTGAAGGGGAGATTGTTGGAAAATGGTGAACACTCCCCTCAGAATCTGTGACATGGACTAAATACCTCACATGGATCCATTAACTCTGGAAGTTGTATTGAGCACTAATAGGTTGACCTTTTAGTGCAACCAAAATCATGGGGCCAACTTGACCTTTGGACCCTTGAATTTATGATTTGGATAACATTGTATCCCTAGATCTATGTTGCATTAATTTTTTATTAGATTTTTATTAGCTTAATTGCATTTAGGGATCCTAAACCTTGCATTAGTGAAACGTGCACATAGGTTGCATTTTTACATGTTTCTATCATTCAATTTCATTGATTTTTTTTTTAAAAATTTGTATTGCATGCTAATTACATTTAGGACCATTCTTCATTCATTTAGGATTAAATTTAGATTCAAATTTCATCTCATATTAGATCATTTTATTCTTTATTTCACATTTGCATATAAATCCAATTGCACAAAAATATATACTTGCAAAAAGTCAATTGAGCACACAATCTAGAGACATACAAATCAGCTCAAAATTTGGTAATTTATTCTTAAAACCTTAATTGGGACTCATATGCCCATTGGGCATACTGGTCCCTCTATAGGCCTTTTTTGCAGATTACTAAGTATTGTTTGCTCTCTATTTTTCACACAGTCTGAACTTTCCAAAATCCATAATTGGGGCTCATACTCCCACTTGGGTGAATTGGTCCCTAATAAGGTTTGAATCCTCATTTTAGAGCATTTAAATTTTGTTATTTGTGCTTCTTGTTGTTGCATTTATGTTACTATTTTAGTTTGCAGAATTACTATAATTAAAAATATTTTCATAATTGGTTTCATTTCAAGTGCTTTTGTAAACATAATAATTGAAATTAAAGCATATTATTTATCTTGTGTTCATTGCATTTATCTCACATTCCTTGAGTGTCCCTTTTATGATATTTACAACTTGATGTCCTATTTCTAATACTATAGTGAGATCTAGTTTGAGACTCATGTCATCCTGTGACAAGATCCACTCATCATGGATCTTGAGTTATCTATCTCTTTTATGTTGGAAGAATGAAGAAGAATGATTATCTCTATATTTTTTCATTATCATTGATGTCACCATGTTGTCTAAGTCAGTGCTTGATTTGGTATTTGGGTTTGGTATCTAAATTGGTATTCAAGTTGCACTATCCAATATTCTACTCCATGTTCCTCTAGAGTTGGTAATTATTACTTATAGTTTTGGGAAAATGTTTATGGTTACTAAAGGCATGTATGTTTATAATTCCATCAGCTTTGGTGATCATACAGTGTATTGGCTTTATTCTATTGATTACTTTTTGCAATGAAGCCTATCTTTGGCCGACTTCTTGAATTAATTGTAATATGTTGAATTAATTTTATTATGTGGATATACATGTGACCTATCTTAGGTATATTCCTATATGATGTAGTGTATTAAGCATTTGGATTGTCTTTTGGGAAGACTTTATGAGTACTTGAAGCTGACATGTTGGTAATTTTTGTTAAGCAAAGAAGTGCATCTAATTATGCTAACCTAATTGATGCTTGTGGATGGATCGAATATATATATATATATGATCAATAAGGTTTTGTGTGTGAGAATGTACAAGAGTTTGTGTAGTGTGTCTGAGCAAATGGAAAACTAAAAAAGAGAAAAAATGATGAAGTGTGTCAAGTTAGTGTATTGAGCATCACCAGAACTGCATCAACACTTCTTAGGTGCACTATTCTTAGTTCATTTTGGTTGTGAAGCCCGATTTTTTTTTGTGAATCTTTTGTCAGTAGTGATACTCCCTTGTAAGCAATGAGATTTTTTATTTGGATAATGAGTCCTTTTAGAGTAGTGATCCTTCGGTAGCGAGTCTTATATATTCAATTTGAAACTACTTTATATTGTGAGTTAATCATCATTGTGGTTTTTCCCTTAATGGGTTTTCCACATAAAAAATTGGTGTTTATTATGTTGATTTTCTTTATGTTATCTAAATTTCATGTTCATACATAATAATAGAATAGTGTGGTTGTGGAATTGATAAGTGTTGAAGTTTTTAATTTGAATCTATGTGACAATTGATTCACCCCCCTCTTAGTTGTCCTGCACTTTTTAAAAACTTATATAAGAGCTTTGGTTCCATGGTGAAGAGCTTAACTACTTGAGGAGGGTCTTGAAGGTTGAACAGATGGATGATAAAGGAGAGCTTCACACTACTCTTGAATATATGGATAAAATGGAAAGAGAAAATAAAGATCTAAAAGAGAATCTTGATGATGCAAACGAATGTTTGGAAGCTGAAAGAACAATTGAAGAAATTCAAGCAAAGACATAAAGATGTAAGTGAGAAGCTAAAACAAGAGATAATTGGACTAAAAGTGACTGTAGAAGAAAAGAAGAGGATTGAAGAATTTCTAAATACAATGATACATAATAAGTCTGATGAATACTCTTAATTGGAATTGGAAGTTGTAAACTTGAGAGTATAATTGGAAAATAAAAAACTTTGTGACAATAGTTTTAGATCTAGCTCTGATAAGCTTGGAGAACTACTTGTTGGAAAAAAATAAAGTAAAAACAAAGCTGGTTTGGGAAATGATGTAGGTAAAAGTTCTAAGGACAATCAAATGACTTAGGACAAAGGGAAGCATAAAAGAAAATTTTCAAGGAGAAAACCTTTGGGACAACCTAATACATAAAGGTATCCCTCTTTCAATGGTATTTTATTTTCTAGTAATAAATATGGTCACAAGGAAATAGAATGAATGAGCAGGAAGAATCAGTTCTCTAGTCCCTTCACTAGACAATGTTTTGAATGTAAGAAGTTTGGACATAAAGCTATTGAATGCAGATCTCACGTGATAATGATTACTTGGGTAATGATGAACATATTTAATGGAGGTAGAATGAATAAATCCTTTAATGGCTACTACTATCCATGTAACATATTTGGATATAGAGAAAGTTGATGTAGATTGATAAGTAATGGAGGTCAGACTGATCAAAAAAGTGTTATCTGCTATAATATCAATAAACTAGGACATATCTGAGAGGTTTACAAAAGTCAGAAGGGAAAGCAGTTTGCTCCAGTAGAGAAGAATGATCTAGTAAAGAAGATCGACAAAGAAGAGATGAAGCAAGAGATGAATAAGATATGTAAGAAGAATGAAGAATAAAAACCTAAAACTACTTATGTGTCTATGCCTACATCTGGTATAAATGATTTATTTGGAGATTAGACCTAGCATAGTATTAGGTGGAGAATTATTAGAAAATTATAAAACACCCTAGATGAATGGCGTGTTAGAAGCTAGCATGAGGATGGTATGTGAAGAGTGAAGAATTAGAGGTTTTGGAAAAGGAACTAGAAGAAAACATGTCGGAATAATTATTTGCGAATTGAATTCAGGTTTTTTGTGTTGGGAAGAATTTTTTTTGCAGATTTTTGATATTTGCCGCATTTAAGACATTCTAGGGAAAATTGATGATGTATTAGGTGAAATGTGTAAGTATTTTTCAATTAGTTGAGCATTTCAAAAACTTGAAAGGTGCCTTGAAGTGATCTCAAAGTATTCTTGAAGCAGTTTGAAGTGACTTTGAAGGAAATTCAAAGAAATTGTCATGAGTAATCTAAAATCATTTCTTAGTTTGTAAAAGGGAAGAAGGAGAATCAAGAAGTTTCGATTAATCATTAATGAATTTAATCATGGAAATGCATAGAGGATTGAGTGGAAAAATTCCACTAAAGATGAAAGGAGTTGAATTGGAAGATTTTGATCATAGGAAAATGAAATGAATGGAACTAGGGCTGAACTAAAATGAATTATAGAGCATAAAAACCCTCGGTATGGACTTATGTGGATAAATTTCATTGTTTGTTGATAAAGAGTTTATTTTATTCTTATTGAATTATTTCAAGAATGGAAACATTGTATTAAACAAACCCTAGGACCTAATTATGAAGGAAGCAATCGAAGTGATTATTGGCTTATGAAATATTGGGGATCTTACTAGAAAGAAAACCATGAAATAAAAAGATGTGGAGGAACTTACTAGCAATAACAAAGACCCACTAACTCTATTGATAAAAATTCTCATAGATTCATCTATAAGGTACATTACATATGGTGTTTAATACAAAATCTATTTTAGAAATCATGAAGGCTCGACATTGGCTATTATAGTTTACATTACACATATGATGGTTAAGGAGAACATGCAGTTTGATTTGTGTAGTCTATTACTCCAAAATCTATCTAAAAAAGTCTAAGTGTCGGTAATTGAGGGTTATTCCTTTCATTTTGTATCATTTCTTGTGTGCTTGGTCTTTTACCTTTTGTACTCCTTACCGGGAAAATAAAATGTTGTGCGGGAATCGGGTATTCCTAATGGGAAACAACTCTACAAATAACTAGAAGAATTGGAAAATAATGTAAGTGAGTGAAAATCATATTTCACATCCTTAAGAATAACTCTATGCTTCGTTATGTCAACACCAATTCAGTTTGAAGTGGGTTCATCCTCCGGTAAAAGAGAATTGGAAGTTTCCATTAATGATTCCCCTCTGGAATCAAAGAAAAGAAAACCTATAACTGAAGATATCACTGTCTTTTCAAAAGAGAAGGAAAAAGAATCTTTTCTTGGATCTGAATCTTCTGATCTAGATGACATTTAGTCTATGTTGGTTATGGGAAAGATGAAGAAGATTGGTAAGTTATGGAATACAACCTCTCTTGTTAACAGACTCAAAATTGATGACACTTTGGTAGAGTATCTACTTTAAAAAGGTATTTATGTATCAAATGTCTTTGACTCCTTACTAGAGAATTTAGTTGAAATCATTGAAGAAAGAACATTTCTTGAAGGTCTGGAAGGATGCAAGTTTGAAGCCTTGGTTGAAAAGAGATGTACTAAAGCTAAGCAGAGGTTATCTAAACTTATCTTGGAAATGAAGAAATGCATCAAAGAAATATTAGATATCTACACATATTGTCTCTAGTGGCCTATAGTAGTAGATAATTTCAAAGGTAGGATTGAATCAATTGAATCTAAGATGAACACTATCAAAAATAACTTTGATATATTTGAAGAAAAATAAGGCAAACAAAGGTTGATAGTTGGAGAATTCCAAGCTGAGCTAATTGTTGTGCAGAGAAAAAGAGATGATGTGGTGAAAAATTTCTCACTCCTTAAGGAGACTACTGAGGTCTTGTTAGACCATCTTTCTGGAATACTTACTAATGCTAAAGATTGTGAAAGATAGTACATATATTGGTCATCTTCTTTTACTCTATTAGACCTATTGGAAATCATTTGCACAAGAATCGATTCAACTACATTCAACTAGAAAAATTTACATCCAGTTATCAAAGAAACATACAAGAAGGTTTTTGAGATGAAGAGTGTCATTTTTACTTGAATCCTAAATGTTCAATTTCTGCTATTCTTTTTTTCTTAGAAGAAAAGAAAGAGAAAAAGGAATTTGAATAAGATGAAGAAAAATTGAATTGTTTGTTGTATATTTGAAAGTTTGGATGGTCGGGAGTTTTTGGAAGAATTGGGATCTTTCTTTTGCAATTTTGATGGACCACCATGTTTACATATTTTTGGTAGCTCTTTTCCATTGATGTCAAAGGGGGGGAGATTTGGAAAGTGGGAGAGATTGGAGGAAAGCTTTTGAAATTTTTTGCACATGTTGCCATCAATGACAAAGGGGGAGATTGTTGGAATAACGAAGAAGAATGATTATCTTTATAGTTTTGTGTTTTCATTATGTCACCTTGTTGTCTAAGTTAGTGCTTGATCCTATATTTTTTCTTGTATGTGAAATGGTATTCAAGTTGCACTATCTAGTATTCTAGTCCACATTTCTCTGCACTTGGTAATTATTGCTTGTAGTTTTGGGAAAATGTTTATGGTTGTTGAAGGCATGTATGTTCAAAATTTCATGGGCTCCAATTCTTGTATGATGTATTGGCATTATTATGTTGATTACTTTTTGCAATGAAGTTTATCTTTGACCAACCTCTTGAATTAATTGTAATATGGCAAGTTAATTTAATTATGCAGACATATGTGTGACCTATCTTAGGTCTATGATAACATGATGTAGCATATTAAGCATTTGGATTGTATTTTGGGAAGACTTTGTGAATACTTGAAGCTAATAGGTTGGTATTGTTTGTTAAGCAAAGAACTACATCTAATTAGGTCAACCTAATTGATCCTTGCGGATGGATTGAATATATATATATATATATGTTGAACAAGGTTTTTTATGTGAGCATGTACAAGAGTGTGTGGTGTGTCTGAGAGAATGTGAAAGTGAAGAAGAGCAAAAATGATGATGTGTGTCAAGTCAATCTATTAAGCATCACTAGAAATGCATCAATAGTTGTTAGGTACACTTTTCTCAGTTCATTTTGGTTGCAAAGCCCAATTTTGTTTTGTGAATGTTTTGTAGGAAGTGAGCCTCCCTTGTAAGCAATGATTTTTTGTATCCAAACACCGAGTCCTTTTAGGGTAGTGAGCCCTTGGTAGTGAGCCGTATATATTAAGTCCAAAACTATTTTTATTATGAGTTAATCCTCACCATGGTTTTTCCCTTATTGGGTTTTCCATGTAAAAATCTAGTGTTTATTGTGTTGATTTACTTTCTGTTATCTGAATTTCATGTCCATACTTAATAAGAAAATAGTTTGGTTATGTAATTGATTAGTGTTGAAGTTTTGAATTTTAATCTATGTGACAACTAATTCACCCCACCTCTTAGTTGTCCTACACTTTTTAACATTTCTCATAGTGTTGATACTAGTTCACTAGGTATTGAGAATACCTTTGACAACTTTTTTCATATGCCTACCTTACTTGCAAGCAATGTGACAAGTGTTGAAACAATGGTTCCTAGTGTCCCTCAATAAAACCTAATCCAAATCCATGAAGAATTGGTATTTCTACAAGACCTTGTGAGTACTGAAAAACATTTCCAATAATATTGTTCCTGCCATAGATACCATACATTGAATGATTGAAAGTGAAAAGGGAATAGAGCTTGTGCATACCCTAGCTCACATTTTTGAAAAAAACCTTACCTTAATGACTAGTTGTGCTCAGAATTTGAACAATGCTCAAAGTCAAGGAGGAGCTCAAATTCCTCCTCCTACAACCATTGCCCCTATTCCTACTTACAAAAACCCTCAATTTAACACAACAATGGAACCTAATAGAAATGTCATTCCTACTTTGGGTATTTCCACTAACAATCCTTATACCTTTGTAGAATTTAACACTATATCTCTTACCACCTCACCTCCCATAATTTTTCCATTCACTTTCCCCTAAAAAAAAATCCACCTCCACCATATTCACCTCCATCCTTAACCAACTTTTGCAAAATGTTTCATCCCTCCAATGACAAATTTCCACCTTAAAGCAAAATTAAAAATGGCCAACCTTCATATTATGTCAAATTAAATCCTTTATCCTTGGACATATTCAAAGCGCCCATACCATGAGGTATAGAGATTCCTAGATTTGAGAAATATTGATGAAAAGGAGATCCTTGTAACCATGTTTCCTCTTACACTATCTTAGGCAGCGATTTAATCCTTGAAGATAAGCTCTTGGATAAGCTTTTCCCTAGGTCCATGAAAGACACTGCCTTGGAGTGGTTTTTATCATTAAAAAATAACTCAATTCATTCATTCAATAAACTTTTTGATTCCTTTATCAATCATTTCCAAGTACATATGACTACTCAGATGACCATAGCTAATTTTATGAGATTTAAGAAAAATAATGATGAAAAGGTCACTTATTTCATTTCACAATACCAATTTATTTATTACCAAATCAACATAAAGATTCTCCATCCCAATCTTCAATGAATGTTCATTGAAAAAATATAAACTAAGATTCAAGAAAGGCTTGGCATGATGAAATTTCCTTCCTTCGTACACTTGTGTACCACCCTTTGTGATTATCAAAACTCAATTATTAGTAGTGAAACTAAACCCACCTCTACCCATCCTAAAAAGTTTGAATCCACAACTCAAAAATGACTACCAACCTTTCAAGAAACCAAACAAGGGATTTCTCCAACTAAATCCCCCTCAAACAATCCAACATGTTGATACCCAAGTGATGAAAAATCCTTTTGCTTTTGGGGATTTGAATAGATAGTTTACTCTCTTTCCTAATACCCTTCATAACACCATGTTGCAGCTTCTAGAAAAGAACTTTATTTCCTTACCTCTAGTTAAAGCTCTTAATCTTACCAAGCAATTACCTTCAAAATTTATACAAAATTCCTATTGTCATTTTCACCATCAAAATAGGCATAATATAGAACATTGCAAGCATCTTAAATACATGGTCTAAAACCTCATTTATTCCAATGATATTCAAATTGGTGGTGTCAATGATAGAGGTAATAAGTCTATTTCCCCTCCCAACCAAACCCTACAAATATTTACCAACTTGATGCCAAATCATAATATTTCATTTGTCAAGGCTAGTGAAACTAAGAATGATGTGATGAATGTTGAAAAAAATGATGATAATGTGCATATGAATGAACAAAGTCCCATAGATAATATATTTGGATTGATCAAAATTCAGCCTTGTAAAGAGAAAACAAAATTTCATCTTGAAATTTCTTTCTCATTAAAATATTTAATAAAAAATGCACCTAATGCTCCTCTTTGTGTAGAGAACATGCCCACTAATGGATATTAATTGATCCTATTTGTGTACAGAACATGATCACCAAGGAATTATTGTTTTTTTATGAGCTTTATCAAGACAATTATGAACAGTTGAAACCATGGATCAAAACACATAATGGTTTTTCTTTCCCTACAATAGGTTCGATAACTCTTCCTTTAAAAGTTCTACCAAAAAAATTACATGTCTTATTGTCCATCATCCCAATGTTGGATCTATTCCATGTGAAGCCTAGTTATCCATGGCTATGCTCCATGGAAGTCGTCATGTTGATTGTGCATAAATGCTTAAAGTTTCCATTTGGAAATGAAATCTATACTATGCATCATAGTAAATTTAATCCTTTTTCTTCACATGGGAATTTATCACTAGAGTTATTTTGGCCCAGAAATATAGAACCTATTAAACCTCATGAAGACTTCTTTTTCAAATCCTACCAAAATTTTAAGGAAAAAAACATAGAAGAATTATCCCTTAGCAAATTTCCTCAACACATGATTAAGCCTCCTATCCTTTATGAAACCATGATTGAACCAAAAGCCCATTTAAGTAACCGAGACCAACCCATGAAAAATCCTTTTCTTATATCCTACAAAAGACCAAGAGACAATAAAACAAGTCTTTTTCTACCTCCTAAGATCAAATTTTTTTACAAAGCTAAAGAGAAAGTGGTTGAAGAGCCTCCCACTATTCCTTTTGTTCCTCCTCTAAGGGAAGAAAAGAAACATGTGGTTGATAAACTCACTCATACAAAAATGCAACTTGAAAATCATACAAAAAGAAATAGAAATGATACAAAGCTTAGGCATAGATTTTGTGCTATTTATTGAAGGTTAACAAAGATAGTAACAAAAAAATCAACATCCAATCTCAACTAAAGTAATACACAATGATTCTCACTCTTCACCATAGAAAAAATTTCCTAGATCTTAACTGCAACAAGGACTAGCACTTTCTTTGGATATTATCATTTTACCTCTCATTGTGATTAGATTGGATGATGGTGATGAAATTGATAAACTTGATGAGGAAGTGCATAATGAATTAAATTTATTGTTTTATTATTCCATGATATTAGACGATAGCAATCATGATAATCCTCCTAAAAAGAGTGACTCACCACACATTGAAGTTGGTGATACTCCTAGTACTATAGTTTATGTTGTTCTTTGTCTAGTTTTCCATCCTCTACATACGATGAACAATATTAGGATGCAACCGACCTGCTATAGGTTGACTCACGTGTGCCTTACTAGTCTTCTCCTTGTTTCTTTAGATGTGAATTGTCAAAAAATATGTGGTGGTGGTTGACCAAAATGAAATGATGAACAATAGACAAGTACTTCCCTAGTTGATATAAAATATGTGCTATATGGTGCAAATACAATATATATCTGAAAATTGATGAAACTAATTATCATAATGAAAATCAAGAAATGGCAAAAACTTGTGTACTTGTTGTAGAAATTCAAATATCACAAGCTAGAATTGAATCATGGATTTGAAATAATTAAAATACTACCAAAAAAATATCCCAATGAAGGGTTCTAGGTCTAAGTGATTAACCATTCACCATAGGTGAATGGGCCCTAGGTCACACACCTAGGATACACTTTAAAAAATGTGAAATTTTATACAAACAGGGGGTCCTGGAACTAGGTGAGGACCCATTTTCCCTATGGTGAATGGGTCCTAGGTCACCTATCTAGGAAACACACTTTGTAAAGTTAAGTGTTGTGAAATGGAATTTATGAATGTTGGGATTTATCGCTTGGAATTTGTATTTAATTAGGCTTGGTTTTGAATTAAAGGGGAAAATTAAGGAAAATTAACCTCAATTTTAATTAATAAATCCATAGATTAATGTAAAAGTGTAAAGATACAACTTACGACATTAAAAATAAGGCACAATTAACTCCATTTTATCTAAAAGGGCCCTAAACTTAATGTGAGCATGAAAATCACATTACAACACTAATTTAATGCATAATTAAGCTTACTTTATTATTGATTATTCCAATATTAAGTGTCGAAGAAGGGATACTTTCTCTGACACTAAATTTTGCCCCCACTTTAATAAGATTTTGACCCCATGTGAAAATCACACTAAAGTAGAAATTCAAGACACTTATGTATGAAACAATAACAAAGATACACAATCATACACTATCAAAGATTAGTAAGGTCAAGCCTATATTGTCCAAAATGATGTAGAACACATATAAACTATCAATTTTTATTTTATCATTCATTCTCACTCTGGGGCAGTGGAACCTCAAGCCATCCACAAGGTGAGCCTTCTAATAAAGGGTGGAAAATGAGAGAATCATATTAGGATCCCATACCAAATCAAATATATCCTCCTAAAAACTTCAACAAGGAACCACAATACCGTGCTACAAGAAATTTACAAGTTGTATTATGCTAAGTACTCACAAACACAAGAAAGGCTCCATAGGAAACCAAGGTGTGTTATGCTAAGCACTCCCAAACATAGGAAAGGCTCCATAGGCAAGAAAGGTGTGTTATGCTAGGTGTCCTTGAATTTTGTATTTGAGCTTCAAAAGGCTAACAAGTTTTATTATGCTAAACAATTTAAGAATAATAGGTTTTGGTCAGGGGGATTTTGCTTCATTTTTGCAAGGTCTTCTTTTTAGGGAACATTGTGTCGAATGTCTCCAAGAGAGGAAAAATAGAGAGTAATAGGTTCACAACTTAGGGAATGTAGTGTGTCACATCACCACTAAGTAAAAAATCATATACTAGGAAATATCATGCTCTTGTTGGACATAAATCCCAATGAAACCACCAAGAAAAGGATTTGTCACAAGAAAAATAAAATCACACCATGAAATATGCTAAATTTCAAAAGATATCAGCAATGTATTCCTCCACTTTAAAGTAGTTTCTAACACGATTTTTATGAGAAATACCTTTAAAGTATCCAATATTCCATCCCAAGACATGAGAGCTTACTTGGAAATCCCTATGCCAAGTCATATGTTCTAAAAATAGAGCTATGTTATGAAAAAGTAAGGAGGGGTTCTACCCAAAAATACATAAGGGATCTATGGATTAAGGGTTAGTATAGATTTGCTACAATGTTGCTATAGAGCTCAAGAAAATCATCTTTCCCCAAATACTCATAGAACTAGAAGAATAATACAAAAAAGAGCAAAAACAAAGAAAAATCCTTTGGGTCAACATGGAAGAGAGCTAAATGTCTCGATGCCTACTATCATTCCCAAAGGGAAAACATAAGATAAGAGAAAATATAAAATGGTTACGACATAGAGAAGAATGTAGATACAAATAGAATAATGCACAAAGGGAGAGAACCATAAAACAAAACCTTATGGGGGATCACATTATGCACATGAAATCACAAAGAAACATGAAAATGAAAGCTAAAGAATAGCAAGGAACATGCAAGTCAACCTATTAGAAATTCTTCCATATCCCAGTCTCAATTGGTAAATACAAAAGGCGGAAAACTAGCCAAAGGGACCATTGCAAGTAGAAAAGCTAGGAAAGTGCTATCTATCCCTTTCCCCCCACTAAGTGAAAGTAAAATTTGAGCCAATATAAGTTATGAGAATGAGATCCTTACAAAGAAATTGATTAAAAATGAATCTAAAGCATGGAATAGTGATCATCTTAGGATCCTACAACTATTGCATGGAAAGGAGCTAAACATAAGGAAGCTCCACCTTTTAGAAGATGGAACACACAAGGATAAGTGACCTATTTCACTCTAGTTCACTATGAAACCTTAGAGATCCCTCAATCAAGGGAACTCAATTGAAAAAAGGAATACCAAGACATTTCATTAGGTGTGATTAAAATGGGGTTCACTACTAATCAGATGCTTAAAAAGATGAAAATGAAAGGGATATGAAAATCAAGCTATATGACCTAGAAAATGGAATTTGAAAGCATGTACTAAAACTGATAAATGGAATAAAATAGAAAAGTACCTAGAGAAATGAAGATGACTAAGAAAAGCCTAAAAATCATGAAAATTGTTGCTTTAAGGTGTACTAGGACTCATACACTACACTAGGTGATTTAGTCCTAGTATAGGGTTTCTAAGAAAGATCTAGAATCACATATTGACTATTTTGGATCTGCAAAAGACTGAAAAAGGGTAGTACTGGGAATCATACTCCCAAACAATTGCAAAGTGTCCCAAAAAGGTGAAAAGCGTCCTAGGAGAATAATCTTCATTTGAAACTTTGTGAGCCTTTCAAGATGGCCGAAATAAGCACTTTGCCACTACTTTCATGTAAATAACTAGGATACCTTGCTCTATATCTATTTTTTTGTGAGCCTTGACAACTTTTTATGACAACTTTGACAAATTTTGTAACTTTTCTATTTTGGTACACTTGAAGACTTCTAATCTCGTCTCTCTTGAGCCTATAAACCTCCAATCACATAAAGAGAGGGGGAAAATGTTGTTTTGTTAGGGAATGGGGGTGTTCCTTTATCAAATATTGTTTTGGTAATCAAACCTTAATGAGAAATAAAACATGGATGAAATAAAATATGAAACATAAGATGAAACAATAGAACCATGTTTGAAACCTTGTAGATCTACAAACAAGCATGAAGTGCCTCAATATATGCAGATATTGATCATAGTTCCCGATGAAGTATAATTCCTTTTAGGAATTGAATTGATCTTAAATAATACATCACAACATTAGCTCAAAACCACATGCATGATTCATCAAGCCTCTAACATGATAATAGATCTTGAATGTTGCAAAAATCTTCTTCAAATCTTCCCTTGTATGCTCTTGAATAATCTCTAATGCTCTTTCCAAATCATAGGATGCTTGAATCTCGATTGGTAAGTGAAATAATTAATTGAAAACCATGATTTCCCTCTCAAAACCTTAAAAAGGATCCAAATGGGACTCATATGCCCAAGGTGGAATATGGGTCCCACCTAGGGGGATTGATACACCCAAGGTGGGTATGGGTCCCACCTTAGCTTTTCAGGTTAAGTAAATGTCATGGGGTTAGAATATTAAGTGTATTTGTTGTAAATGTCAATATTTCAATTTAAATAAGCTTTGGGATTCTTAATAAAGGGTCTTAGAGGCCTATTTATGATGATTTGAAAGTCATAAATGTTAGAGGGCCTAAAAATTAGTGTGTTGATGTAAATAAATACACTTCACAACACTAAATTATGGTAAAATTAGGTCTATTTAGCTTAAAAGGAACCTAAACTTAATGTGAACGTGTATAACACATTACAATACCAAATCAAGGAAACATTTGGTTTAATTCAATATTAATTATTCCCAATTTAAGTGTGAAAAAAGCGATAATTTTTTCTACACTAGATGAGAAAAAGGATACACTTTAAAGGATTATTTATATTATTTAAAGACTCACCATAAACCATGACACTCATTAGTACTATGCTCAATGCTTTTATAATATTGACAGTGAGACTTGTTTTATTCTTAGTATTTGGATTTCAATTTTCTCTAATGGGTGGTAATGTTATAAGTCCTTTTTATAGAAGAGTGTGTAATATTCTTTCATTTACAGGAATAATATATTGAAATTTGAGTTTTTAAAGTTTTTAAGGCTTTTTTCTTTTGCTCGATTCACCAGTTTTTCAAGGTATATGTTGAGACAGATGACCTAAGATGATCTTATCATACTTATCATCATTGTGAGGCATTAGTCATTCATTATGAAGGAGGAAATTTATGTTGGGAGGAGGATTTTGATATCCTAATCCTTTAGTTTCTTCATTGGGAAGTTTCTCTAAAAGTTTGTGAATTTCATGCTCATTAATTATTTCACATCTTTGTTTAGTTAAAATATTAAAGCCTTGGTCATAAGATGGATGCCTATGCACTTGATTAGAGAAGATAGGCTTATTTTGTGACACCATTATAGGATGTAAAAGATGAAACATCTCAACTTGTGTTGGTTTTTTCATGGAAGGATAAAAGGATTCAATACTCTCATGATTTCTAATGCAATCATTTCTGAATTCATGCATGTTGGAATAATCTTCCCCAATGATGTTAACTTGAAGAGCACATTCAATAGGAGTTGATTGAACAAGATGAGATTTCTTAGGGTTATGGCCAATAACCCAACTTAAAACATCAACCAAGGATATTAAGTACATCCACACATTGCTAGATCACTTATTCATTTTTATATTTTCATATTTAAACAAGTAAATTTTCTAATTACACTATGAAACAATTTGAAAATGAAATCTCGTAAATGTAATTTGGAAAGAATACAATGCACTAAATTTATCATATTAAACTAGATATGATGAAGTGAATAAAACAAAATTTTTGTAAACTATAAAAAAGATTTGAAAGAAACAAACAAAAATGTAGAAATAAAAATTTTAATGCCCAAAAATATAGAATGTAGCCTGATCAGGGACTCATTCACCCTAGGGTGAATTAGTCCTAGATTATGGCTTTGAAACATTTTTTTATATATTTTTAAGTATTTTTCAGTGGTTTCTAGATTCATGTTTGGTAAAATAAGGTTCAATCTGATTTTTCTATAAATTCAATGTGAAATGCAAGTGCAAAATTTAATAAAATGACAACTTAGAACACCTATGTTGATATAAAATTTAGTTTTTATTTTCAAATGAAAGATAATATGATGAAATGATATGAAAGATGAATGCTTTTCTTATAAATTTTTAGATCCAAAGAGCACAAATATATGCAATCCTAAAATCTTTAAAATGAAATGAAAGTTTAGATGAAAACAAGGGGTATGCATAGGATCATGATGTGCCAAAAAGTGGCAATATGATGGGTATGTGTAGGGTATGTGGCTAACGACATTTTTTTAACCCAAAATTGATGAAATGAAAAGGTTTTTTAAAGAGATTCTCAACTTTCCACCAATATAAATTATGCTTTACTTTGAATTTAATAAATACTTATTATTCATTTTCTATTTGAATTATAACTAAAGTCTTGATTGATAGGTTGATTGAAAACCATCCATACCTTTCAAATGGTATCACAGTTTTTCAATCTGAAACATGTGTCACATTCTATGCTTCACATACTATAGGATTTAAAAATAATAATTTTATGAAGTTTTGACCAAGTTAAGGTGGTCAAACATATGAGTTTTTTATATTTTTAAAAGTTGTAATAAAAAATCATAATTAATTATTTACCCTAAAAAAATTATAAAAAAATATGTAACACATCGAGACATGCGTCCTCGTCTTATATCTAAAATCTTATAAAAAAGTAGTATCATTTTATTGTGGTTAAGGTGATCAAACAAACACCTACTTCTTATCTTTTCCCTAAAATTTAAGTGCTACTACATTGGAATTTCAAATTTTCACCAAATATATATTTTTTAAATAAACCTAGTAGTTTAGGAACTACATTCAATTTGCTACAAAGTCTATTCTTACATATTTTTGAAATAATATAGATAAATTATTCAATTTTTTATGCCAAGTTGCCTAACTCTGATTTTTTTGAATTTTTTTCCACTTAAGGGCCTATTTTTTCCATGATGACCTTGAAATACCCGAAGACACACTAAATGAGACAAAATTTAATGCAAATGAATGCAAGATCTAAACCTAGGATGAGAGGGTAGTCAAAAATGAACAAATCACAATGTTCAAAAGGCCAGGTTCACCATAATGAACCATCAAAAAATATGTGGTGGGGTTTCACCAAAATGAAATGATGAACAATATACCCTTTTCCCTAATTCATTCAAAATATGTGTTACATCATGCAAATACAATACAAATATGAAAAATGATGAAACTATCTATCAAAATCTAGATCTGGAAATGGTAGAAAAGTGTGTACCCACTGCAGAAAGTGAGTTTTCAATCCTCACTAAGGAATCATGCATTATATGGTGAATGGGTCCTATCTAGGTCTCTAAGAAATCTATTTCTTACTATTTTTCTTCAATTCTCCCACTCCTAGATCCGAGTTGAGCACTATTGGGAAGCCAAAAATAAAGCTTGTAGCTCAATTTCCATGATTTCACAACATTTATTCCAACTTTGACAACTTTGTAACTTTCTCCAATCTTTCTCTTTAATGGATCTTCGACCTAAATCTACAAATCACACATCAAAGAAAGGGAAAATGGTTGTTTGTTAGGTGAATGGAGGTTTTCCTTGGTCAAACCCCGTTTTGGTTATAGACACTGAAAATTGTCCTTCACCCATGAACCCACCTTTTCATATCAATTCCTCCTTCTACTTGCATAATTAAATAATTTTAATTATTTAATTATCTTTTAAGGTCAGTAATTAAATAATTCTTAATTATTTTATTAATTCATTTATTCCTTTCTTCTTCCCTTGATTAATTAAATAAATTTTGTTTATTTAATTATGCCACTAATTAGCCCCTTCATGTTTATAATTAAATAGATGCTTATTTATTTAATTATTGTCATTTTCTACTATAATTAAATAATTATTTTAATTATTTAATTATTCAATATCCTCTTCTTCTATAATTAAATAAATTTTATTTATTTAACTATTTACTAATTTTTCATTTTCATCTATTTTTGAATTAAATTATTATTTAATTTAAAAGTCTAAATGTCACGTCTATTATAACTAAATAATGCTTTTATGATTTAATTATTCACCTTCCCTCCCAATTTAAATATTTGTATAATTATTTAATTTTCTCCTACAACCTCATTTTTTGTGCCAACCTTATTATCTGTGTCATTCTTATCTTCTCTTGTCTCATTCATTTTCCACCCTTGATTGAATTATCTTATAATTCAATCTTGGCCATTAATCCTTATCGTTGCCCTAGTTTTCCCTAACCCTATTTCATACCACAACTTTAAATCTTAGCCATTGATTATAAAATGTTATTGAAATCCAATCTCAACCATTAATCCAAATCACACCTTTTTTATAAATCAACCCTCTCATAAGCCATTTAGAGGGGTTGATTCTTCAAGTATCCTTATGCTGCCAAAATCATTCTTGAATTATTCATCCATTTCTATCTATCATCTCCATCTTAATATTATTCTACTAAATTGAGAAACCATTATATCAAATCAATTGAATAATTTATCCATCATTGCATCTACTTCAGGTATTGAAGATTTGTATCAGGTAATGCATGTTATTGTTTTATCATATTTATTTTATCCAAAATTTTCATATACATTTTGGTGAACCTAACGTGAACCCCCTAACTTATTTTTGGCTCAATATTTTGACATTTTTTAAAAAAAAATTGATTTGGATCCTTTTTGTTGCAATTTTTGTTATCTTTTTGTTGTAGGTTTGCATCATTTTGGGACAAAATTCTTGTTTTCAAAGATTTTTCCATATCTCTCAAACGGCTATGTATTTCTCACAAAAAAAATTATGTAGGTTGGGGGAAATATCAAGAGCCTCCCATTCAAAAATAAGATTTTTTTCAGGTGCTTTTAATTTTTTAATTCTTTTTTTTAATGAAAAATCAATTTTGAGAGAAAACAAGAGAATTATTTAGATTTATTTATATGTTTGGAAATATCTCTGATGGGTCTATTCATTATTTTTTTAATTTGGATGAAAAATAATTAGACAAAAAATAGATCTTTGAAAAATACGATTTTTACAAAGATTTGCTTATATCTCACAGATGGTTGTAGATCCTTTCATAATATTTTTTTGTAGATTTAGGATGTGTCAGGAATCCTTAATCCAAAAATCAAAATTTTTGGACTTGGTTTGAATTTTTTATAATTTTTTAATGAGTTTTCATGAAAATTTAATTTTTGGTGCAAAAAAACAAATTTTTTAGATTTATTTATAGTTTTGGAAAGCTCTATAAATTTCAATAAGGGTTTGTTCTCTGTGTTTTTTTTAATGCAAAAAATATTTCCAAAAATCATATTTGTCTTGACTAGCTAACCCTCTAATATTAGTGATCAATTATCTTGTTAGGGTTTTGGCTTTGTTATTGGTTTTGTGAATGTGTAGAAAAAATAAACATGGAGCTAAATAAATCCTAGGTTCACACATTCCATCTTTCATCTCTAATCATTGCTCATCAATACACTTCAATTTGGAGCTTAAAAAAAACATATTCTTTCCAATCATACTTTGAAATTGGAATTAACAAGAACCATTGTCTTCCATCACACATTTTGGCGTTGGCTTATAAAGAAAAAGTTCTTCCATTTTTTTTTTACACACATATTTATTTTCTAAAGGGAAGTTAACAACTACAAGTCTGAATCAAGTGTTCGTGTCCTCCAAAACACCTCACTTGGTTCACTTTTGTCATACCCTTCTTAGGAGGCTTGATTGGAGCACACACCCCTCCAAGGGACAACCTGAAACAAGCTATGAATACAAATACATGCCTATTTGGGTTTTGAAATCTTGTCACTCTTGGCTAAGCCCCAAAGAACTTTATAACTTTGGGAATTAAAGGTGAAGGGTGGGTTACCATTTTCTCTCAACTGTGTGGTAGGATTTTGCTTTCAAATCATCCCTAGTCAACCTTGTACATCCTAGCTTAAGACCTAATTGGCCATACCCACTTAACTAACATTATTTTTTTTGTTGTGTATTAAAGTGTTTTCTTAATCATAACATTCAATCTTGAAAGAAAAATTTATCATTTTGTTTTGTGTGTGTGTTCACGCATTTACATGTAAGATCTTGTGTTTGATATTGCCCAAGTCAAACTTCCAATAAACACTTGCAACATCTTCGAAATCATCCAATCTTGACATTCTACATAATATCCTAATCATCATCATATCTTTAATCTAATAAACATAATTTTACACCATGCCAACATTAGAAGACCTAGTACCCCAATTCCAGAACCTCCTCCAATCACTTTATCAAGCACCACAACCCTTAGGCCAAAAGATTATACACGAGATCCAAGGCCTTATCAAATGATTTCAACTTCAAAAAAACCAATCACCCCAAATTAAACAACTCATAGAAAAAGACCAATACCTCATGTACACTTGTCAAATCCAACAACCACAACATCAATTATAATGACCACATCAATAAATTTCAAATCAATCTTATGTGTCACCTATATCATCATATCAGCCTCACCCATCCACATTTCATGTTACCCCTTCATCAAGCTATCACACCTCTTCTAATGTCAAACCTTATCCATATCAATCCACCTTTCAGTAACCGTTATCCTATGTAACCCCTCCATCATTATCACAACAAAAAATCATACCACAACAAGTCCAAACACCATTCCAACCCCAACACATTCAACAACAATCCTATGTGTCACCATCATCATCCCAACCTAACCCATCTACCTATCATGTCAATTCCACATCACTATATCCTCCCATATCACAACAATAACATAGGAGCCTAAGTCCACCTTGCTAGCAAAATAGAGAGCCTTTCAATTCTCATGTTCCATTTGAGAAGGGGAACACCAATCTAGTTCATGCACCCTATAACTTTATCATATCACCATCCAATCAAATTCCTATCCCTAAGCCACCATGTCCTAGCCCTAATCAACTGGCCTCTTGACCTTCTAACCAATCAAACTCTTCATTACCCCTTCCATCATCTAATCCTCCATCAACTCTACACCCTCAATTCAAAAATTACAAAAGTAAACCTATGGCATTATCCAAATCCACCCATCCACCTACAATAGATGTCACCCAAGGGCTACTAGTAAGGAATTAAACATCTTCATTTCATCTAAATCATATGTTTTAACCTACCAAAGAGTCTTCAAATATCATATCCATTCTTACAACCACTTTATGTAGTCTCCCCCATTGAGCCCAAGTCAACCTCCATCATGTATCCATTTTGTTGACCATCGAGAACACGCCAAGCCTATTCAAAATTCATCCCCTTCCACTTCCATTCAAGCAAACCAAGAGGTATGTCAAGGGACTAATCCTAAGCATGTGGAAACATTAAACTATAGTCCTAATAAAGATCAAATAACTTTCATCCAACCTATCCATAATATTTATATTTTCTATTATAAAGATGATATTTATAATGATGAAGAGCCTATCCACGAGCAACTTGATCCTATACCCATCCATGAGAAAGATATCTCAAGTTCACCTTTACCTAGCCCTATCTATGATCCATCAACATCCACTTCCTTTGATGATACATATGGCTCCCACACACACATAGAAGATCAAATAAATACATTGGATCTAAGTGAACACAATGCTAATCAAGATCCTAATGATCCTCAATCACCCACTATTGACCCCATTACAATTCCTCCATCATATCCTATTGGTCTTTCCACCCTCTTTCATGAATTTTCCTCCTTAGAACAACAAAAACCATTACCTTCCCTCACTTTATTTTCTCCATCCAATAAGGAACTCATGTCTATCCTTCCACCACCCAGTCCCATTGTCCATTGAAAACTCCTAAACATTAACCATCAAGATAAACAATTTATTTTGGAGCCCATCCATGTCAAAGTCCCTCCATGCTCTTATGGCCTTCGATACACACCCCAAGGTAAACATTCTCAAGATGTTGTTACTTCCTCCATCCATCCTATGTCCTCTTTCTATAATGAATCCTATAATACACCTAAAAAATATGTTTTCATCCCTCCTCCATCATCCTAAAAATGTCAAAAGCATGTGACCATACACCTTCCACCATCCATTTCACCACCATTAATTCCAACTCCTGATATTCCACCATCAACTATGCCATCATTACTCCAAACACCTAATATCCCTACCATCAAATCCTCTTATCCATTTATCCATAAATACCCTAACATTCCTAATCATGACCACCAAATGCACACATTGTCTAAATATGAAGCTTCCATTAATCCCACCACACCCATGGGATTCAAAAGAAAAAATTTCAATGGCTCTACCTGAAAAGCCAAAAATCCTAAGGACCCTCATGCCCTAGGACATCAATGCAAGAATTCAAAGAAAAATACATTCAAAAAGCTATATAAGTCCATACCTCAAAAAGAAAAGTTTAAACACCAAATGGTTTGGGTGCCTAACCTAAATACAATCAAATCCAATGAGGTAACCACATCTCAAAAATCCCAACCATCGCTTTCCATCCAAAATTCCAACTTCATTCAAGAATTTCAAAAATTCCACAAGAAAAAAAAATCATAACAATACTAAGTCTATGTGGGTACCAAAAGTGCTAAATCCACCATCTCCTAGGAAAACATCTACTTTGCTTCCTACACCTCGTCTGCATCAAAAGCTTCAACATTTATCACAGTTTGTGCAACCATTGGTCATGATTCCATTCCAAAATACCTCCATCTTTCCATCTCCTATCCACTATCCTACATGTCTTCCCCATCATATCCCTATGGTGCATGCTTTTGCATAAGCCTTTCATATATCCATTTCCATAAACACTACATAATCTGCATCATAATCCACCATCCTCCCTATAAAATCTACATCATAATCTATTATTTTCCTCCATAATCCACATCATAATCCATCATCTACCTACTCCATCTCCCTTTCATGCCATCCCTTGCCAACATCTATCAGCATAATGGCATTTGACATGGTCCATGTGATGACATCCATCTCTAGTGTGACTACCACCTCTCGTGCAACTTGAGTCCCTCTTATCCATATTTTCCTTATCCTATCCAAAAAGTCAAAAATTAAAAAGTAAAAAAAAAAAAGTAAAGAGAAATCCCTTTGTCCAATGGTGAAAACCTCATAAACAGGTGCCCTGGATAAGTACCATGATGAAAACCTAACAAACAAGCATCATCTGTAGGTTGATCTTCTATGTCACTTACACTTGGGGGCACAATGTCTTATCTATCCAACCTATCATTTTCATTTCATATCATTTCCATCCTACCTACCATCTTTAGACATCCTACATATCTATCATATTGGGTCCACTTATCCACCCTTCTCCTTTTGATCTTGAAGAAGATATAGGGGAAAAGTGTTGAAACTTACTTTGTATATCTTTTGATATACCTCATCCTTCCAAACAAGCCTATCATTATTGTATTGTCATATGCTTTGTCCAGGAAAAACCTAAGTCTTGTAGCTAGAATGGGGCATGTTATTACTATGTGACATAGTCTTTGGAGATCACGTCCTTGCTCGCATATGATGCATACATCTATTCCATTCACCGTGACCTGTCCTTTTTATCCATCCATCTATAATGAGCATTTTATCCCTTATCATACCACCCACCCTAGCAACTAGACTTGGTTTTACCCTTGTCATTGGTATCTAGCACAAAGGTTACTCAAATCTTCATCCATTGACACCTCAAAACATTTAAAAAAAAAAATCAAAACATTTTAGAAATCCAAAAAAATTAAAACAAATTTCAAAAATAAAAAATATCATAAAACTTTTAAAAATCCAAAAAATTAAAATATCCCCAAAAATACAAAAAAAGAAAAGGAAAAGATCCTAGAAAAAGACAAAAAAAATATATCCATAAAAATAAATTAAAAACCAAGAAATAAAATCAAACCAAATCATTTATTCCAGTCAATTACATGCATCAATTCTTCTCCTTCAAATCAATCTTCAAATTATCAACCAAATAATATCATCAAGTCAAATCATTTCTTCATCAATCCAATCAATCTAAATCAATCCAATCACATCAATTCTTCTATTCAATTCATTACATCTTGTCATCCAATTAAATTATCATATCATTCCAAACCACTTCTTCAAATCAAATCAATTGAATCAATCCAAGCAATAATCCAAATGCAAGGAAATCCTTAATCCATACCAATCATGTTGATCAATCTTGCTAAATTATCCAATCACATACTTTGGTCTTGATCCTAATCTTGTTGTAAACCGACCCAATAAATCAATTATCAATCATCCTTGTGTTGATTTAGGGATATGCCATTCCCCACAATGACAACACTATCATCATCAATAAAAATCAATCAATCAATTACTCATCGGTTTATAGCTTGATAATGGCAATACCTTTTTTTTTTTGCATCATTTGTGCATGCTTTATTTCTTGCTTCTATGTGTTATCATTTTTATCTTGCATTTGCATCAAATCCAAATTATTCTAGCTAATATTCATATCTTGTATCTAGATAAACATTGGGGAATGAGACACATCATCACCTTGGTGCATCTTGTCTAGTGTTACATCAAACATCATGTTTCTTCACTTTCTTGTACCATAACGTATCATTCATCTCCTTCATCCACTTCCTAGCTTGCATCATTCATCTTGTCCCTCATCATTTCATTTCAAGAGCATACCCATGTTTGTCCAACCTGCCTATCCTCTTGAAGGGGAATCATAATCCCATTATCATCATATTCTTATATCATCCCACTCTTATTTCTTCATAATCCTATCTTTCTATCATCATCCATTTTCCTCTATCCATACCTTTGCTTCTTTGAAATGATGTTAGTTGACACAAAGCTCATCATCTCAAACATCATCTCAAAGAGTGATAAAATATAGACATAAAAAATTGTCCTTCACCTATGAACCTATATTTTCATATCAACTCCTCCTTCTACTTGCATAATTAAATAATTATCTTTTAAGGTAATTAGTTAAATAATTCTTAATTATTTAATTAATTCAATTTTTCCTTTATTCTTCCCTTGATTAATTAAATAAACGCTTATTCATTTAATTATTGTCATTTTTCTACTATGATTAAATAAATTTTATTTATTTAATTATTTACTAATTTGTTAGTTTCATCCACTTTTGAATTAAATTATTATTTCATTTAAAATTCAACATGTCACATGTCTTTTATAATTAAATAATGCATTTATTATTCAATTATTCACCTTCCCTCCCAAATTAAATAATTGTATAATTATTTAATTTTCTCCAACCACCTCTTATTTGTGCCAACCTTATTATTCATGCCATTCTTATCTTCTCTTGTCTCATTCATTTTACACCCTTGATTGAATTATTCTTATAATTCAATCTTGGCCATTAATCATTATGATTGCCCTAATTTTTCCCTAACCGTATTTCATACTACAAATTTCAATCTTGGCCATTTGTTATGACATCTTATTGACATTCAATCTCAACGATCAATTCAAATCAAACCTTTTCTATAAATCAAACCTCTCATAAGTCATTTTGGGGGGTTGATTCTTAAAGTATCCTTATGTTTCAAAAATCATTCTTGAATCATCCAACCATTTCTATCTATCATCATTCATCTATCATCTGCATCTCAATGTTATGTTGTTGAATTAGGCAACCAACATATCAAATCAATTAAATAATTTGTCCATCATTGCATCTATTTGAGGTATTAAAGATTTGGATTAGGTAATGCATGTTATTGTCTTATCATTTTTATTTTATCCATATTTTTCATATACATTGGTAATTCTTGATGCCAAAATTTGACAAGTAGCAGCCTTATGGGAAACTTAGTTAATCGGGGGACCAACTACGCTAAACTGAGTGACCTATGGATTTTTAAATAATTTGGCTTCTTCTATAAATGTGGTTTTGGAATGGGAAAAGGAATCAAGTATATACAATAAAAATCTGACTAAGGAAATGTGCCAAGATGTAGGTGTAGGAACAATAAATCTATCTTTTGGATGGGATTTAAGGGCCCATTCAACAATCTACATGTTCTAGAATAATAGAAATCAAATATGAAAAATTGAATGATTTATCCAATAACATAAAATAACTCTCATACATATTTACTAAAAAAAAGAGTCAAAGACATGGTCTGAATCAATAAAATTATATTGAAATCATAGAAGTTTTCCAATTAAACTACTCAATATAGTAATGGCACAACATAATGTTTTGTCAAATAGCTAAGAAACAGAAAGGGAAAACATCACTGGCATAGTTTTTGAGTATTATACAATAATAAATAAATAATAAAAAAAACCTAGTATCTTTTTTATGATTTTTTTGTATGTTCCAAACTCATTTTCAAAGAGGAGAAGTAGTATATATAGAAAATAATCCCTCCACTTGAAAACCAGTAATAGAAAATATTTCTTCATCATGAGAAGGGTATGTGTAGGATCATGATGGGCCAAAAATTTGCAATATGATGGGTATGTGGCTGACGACTTTTTTTTACCCAAAATTGATGAAACGAAAAGGGTTTTTAAAGGATATTTTTAGCTTTCCACCAATATAAATTATGCTTTACTTTGAATTTAGTAAGTAATTATTATTCATTTTCTATTCAAATTACAACTAAAGTCATATTGATAGGCTGATTAAAAAACATCTATAGCTTTCAAACGGTATCACATTTTTTAAATCCAAAACATGTGTCACATTCTATGCTTCATATGCTATAGGATTAAAAAATGAAAAATTGAATTCCATGAAGTTTTGAGCAAGTTAAGGTGGTCAGACATACATGTTTCTATATTTTTTAAAATTTGTAATAACAAAATCATAGTTAATTATTTACTTGGAAAAATATTACAAAAAATATGCATCACATCGGGACATGAGTCCTATACTTATATCTAAAATATTATAAAAAAATATTATCATTTTATTGCAGTTAGGGTGGTCATATAGACACCCACTTCTTATTTTGTCCTTGAACTTTAACTACTATGCATTGAAATTGCAAATTTTCACCAAATAGATTTTTTTCTTTTAAAAAAAACCTAGTAGTTTAGAAACTACATTAAATTTTCTATAGATTCTATTCTTACATATTTCTAAAATAATATAGATAACTTATTCAAATTTTTACGTCAAGTTGCCTAACTCTAATTTTTTTTATTTTTTTGCCACTTAAGGGCCTATTTTTTCCATGATGATCTTGCACATACCTAGAAATGATGTCTAAAGAAATGATCTCCCAAGACCATTGCAATAGAAAAATTTCTAATCCATGGAATGTAGTTACCATCAAGCCAAATTCATCCTCTACAAATGATGGCGGTGGTCCTAACATAGAAGTAATAGAACCTCGTACAGACATGTGTCACTCACACAAAAAGTTAGTTAGGATGCATGGTGATAGGGTGGGGATTTTTGTTCATTATTCCATCCTTGTGATGAAAATCCCCCAGAAGAGGACACATGGAGAAGTATTTACTACCAGTATTGATTGTGTGGTCCGCCAAAAAGTGTCTATAGAATGATGCTTCATGGAATGCGGTCGGAGCTTCCTTGAGAAGCGAAGGGAAGTAGGCCTTTAAATTCCCATGGTGTTGACATGTGGAAGCATAGTGCGGCTCAGAAGAGAAGCAAGGGAATAAATCCTTGTGAGCAGTACATGAGGGACAAGTGGCGACAGTAGGCGAAGTTCTTCAAAAAGGGGCCCAAAGATATTCAAATATATGGGGTGTGGGCTAGACTTAGGAAAGTATAATCAACCCAAAGGGAGATCAAGGGATTTTATATCCATAGATTTTGGTGACTACCAAGAGGGTTTCACCTGTAGAACGAGGAACCTAAAATTTTTGGTTCAAAGACTAGAGTCTTATTCATTGGGGAATGGAGTCTAATCTTTGAGGGAGCAGTCTGTAGAGGCAACTAGTCGACATCAGTTGGTGAAGATATGTCACATAGATTCTCTTGTGCCTCATGTAGATTCATTGCTTCTATGAATGGTAGCTTCATGGATATCCCAGTCTTGAACTTTAGTTGAAAAAGTAGCCATGCTATCTGATGAGTGACACTCTCAATATCCTCAATAGTAGGGGATTGATTTAAGCTCTAAAAGGTGGATATGTCCTACTGATTCTCCTGAATCATCATTGCAATTTGCTCCACTATAGCCACCATACCATCAGAAATAAATGGGGAAGGAATGTCCATCTGAATTAGTTTGGATAATTTCTCCTACATGCTACTCATAGTTCAGCCCAGTGTGGTAGAGAAATCGCTAGCATGGCGGATGGTTGTGTGGCAATGAATGAATTATTTTGTCTTCTTGACAACTAAATTCCAGTCTTCAATCCCCGCACTACAAAGTCCTCATTCCAAACCATGTATATCTTATCTATCAAATTTTCTACCTCAGGGACCTTCTTTGCAATAAACTTTGAGAATTGCTCAATTGTTCCACAAACCTCCCTACTCAAACATGATGTTTCCATCATGAATTGGAGCATCGATTGAAGAGTCAAATAGAATGTCTTGACCTTTTTTCTACTATGAAATATGTATTCATTGGGCTACTAAAAGAAGGTCCAACTAGGTAGAAAGGGTTGGCGAGGATTCTTTAAAAGGCCAATTTCCACATCCCTTGACCTAACATCCTACATTAATTCTCCAATTTTCTTTTCCACAATGGAGAGTTGTTCCTCTAGGATTCTCAACTTGGAAAGCCATTTTTCTTCTTCCTGGCTTCTAGTTGTAGATTCCCTATCCAGGGAGAGCCTTACCTCCTGGATTTCCTTCAATTGAGCTTGTCATCCCTAGAAGTTTGCTTCCTTCTGCTGCATTATCTACTCCAATTGAGCATGTTGGTGTTGAAACTCTTCATTCCTTTGTTGCATATCCTCTTATGCCTACGCCAATCAATCCTATAATTCCTAGTTTTTTCTACTACAGATCAGTGACCAAGTTGAGATCCATGGAATGGAACTTTGTGAGTTCCCCTTGGATTCTATCCTACTCTACCTCTGGTTATCATGATAAGCACGCAAATTCGACATCCCTTGCCCTCTCCTTCATCAATACAACATCTATCCTCTCCTTCACATTTTTCAGTTCATCTTTTTTCTTCTTTAGCTAGCGAGTGGACTTGAGAAAGTCGGTGGTCACCACACATTGGGTTTTCTCCATGAGCTCAACTTTATCCTATGGTCAGGCTACACATATATCTAGTCCCATAGTATAGATGTTTTAATCTCCAAGTTGCATCTCTCCCTGAGGCTTGATTATGTTTGAGTGCATGGCTGTAAAATGCAACAACTACTGAACTTCATTTAAAAGTGTCTGGACATTTCACTTTGTCTGCCTTTTAGCATCCCTGTCCCTTTGCTTCTAGAGCATGAGAGTGCATGCTCATCTTGTTTTATCACCCTCTGAAAAAAATTTTGTTGGTGATCTAATCAGATCTCCTACAAAGGGTTGACTGGGAGGAACAACAAAAGGGAATGAGAAAGTATTGGTTCTAGCCAATTTCTTCTTTGGAAGAGAGAGTGTTAGTGGGGAGAATGGAGGAATATACCAAGGCCTAGTCTATGAAGCAGTAGGAGGACTCATGGGATGTGGTGGTGGTAGCAAAGGTGTTATAGACTCCATTTGTTGAGAAAGCTGGGTTGGAGCTGACGTACCAAATGTAAAAGGTGAAGCAATAGCAGATGTAGACTGGGCTCCAATGAAAGGTGGAGTAACCCATGGAGGAGTAAAATAAAATTGCCTCACTTGAGAAAATTCGTTGAAACCTCCCATGACCATTGCAGTAGAAGTAGAGAAAGAAAGGTCACCACTTGAAGTGTCAGGAAATGCAGAGACAATGAAAGAAACTAGAGATTATGAATCAAGAAGAGGGAGAAAAAATGATACCTCATCTATGGATGATTCGACCCTTGGCTTGTTGCAGGTTCTTGTGAACCCTCTCCAAAAGTTGGATCTATGAACTACCTTTTGTTTGTTGGGAAATTTTCTACCTTTATGATCTCTAACAATTGTGTATAAGGGAAAATTTTCACCCTAGGTGCAATTCCCCTTTCTTCCTTTACACATTTTAGAAAACCAATTTGGAAACTTAAATTTACTTAAGCCCACTATTAGCGGTCCATGTGGAACCCATTTTGTATTTTAGTGGAGGAATTTCTATCGGGGATGCCTGCACGACACACAGATGTTTGCAAAATGTGCTTACACCCTTGGAAAATTACTACGGCTGAGCCAACAAAGGTGTTACTCTTGCCACTAGTAGAGAAGTTATAACGCCTCCTTCAGACAACTGACCCGAATATGGCCATTTTCTTCCTCATTCCTTCATATTCACTTGTTGAAATTTCATTCCAACTCTTCAGCAAATCAGGCCCTCATTCTAGAACTCTCACAAGGTTTCACTCACTTCCAAGCATTCCAAGCATTCCAAGCATTCCATTGTAGCAACCTCACACTCCATCAACTCAGTAGAGCACGTTTGGGACCACACCATTAACAACAAAGGCTTGAGTTCCTCTCATTTCTCCCCCAAGTAGCCTTGATTTCTCTTGGTGGAGGTGGTAAGCTTCCCTCTCCTCTCCTCTACCATTTGGTGAGTAGCATAGTATTGTTTTGTAGTGCTTTTTCTTTATTTATGTATTTATTCTTTATCTTGTTCTTTTGGCTGTTCATGGGGGTGGGATGCCTAAACGGTGGTCTAACTAAGGTAGGACCCTACACAAACCCCCCAAACATTTCTTGTCTTCTTGTGTGTATGTGGACACACTTTGTGGAGGTAGCTGGTGAATAGGCTCTTCTATGAGATCATCTTCGTTACCTTATCTTTGGTATATCTATTTTATCACCTTTGTTTGTATCTCTCATATTTTATGGTATTGTTTTGTTCTCTTAGAAGTATTTAAGCTAGGCTTCTAGTTATTTTAGTGAGTTCAACCTTGTCTCTATTATAATATGACCATACGAACTATAGTGCACTTTTGAGACACTTGCATGCTGCGTTGTCATCTGAGGTCTGTGCTCACATCCTTGGTTAGAGAGTTTCCTGAGACATAAAGTTGGACTCAAAAACTGACTTTCCTAGCCCCACTTTAAAACTCAAGATTGACGAGTGGTTGTAGTGTTCCATAATCCTCATCATTCTCATCCCTATACCCTAAACATTGTACTTAGATAAGGTAATTTAGGGAAGCCTCTCACATCTTGACCCTCTGTGACCTCGGGTCTTGCACGTGGTGGTCCCCCTATCTTACCTTTTTGGTGAAGCTGATGTGAACCATTTTGGTTCCATTCTTGGAATACTAACAGTTCCTTTCCTTGTACTCTAGGAGTGTTGTAGCTGTGAGTGTTGTAAGGTTGTTTCCTTGCAACCCAACCTACGACCCCTAAATGACATAGTTGAAAGGTTCCAAAGGTATTACATGACAAAATATTAATGGGGTCACTATCTTATCCATTAACCTTTGGGGATTCTATGAAAGCATTTTCTAGTGTGCATAATGGCCTCCTTCCTGCATCAACCCATCCCCTCTACGTAACCTGTGGATAGTAGTGTTGGAATAACCTTTACTTCATAGGACCTGCCAATCGGCTTTAACAAGTAACCATCTCCTCTTTACATTCCAACACCGATCAATGGGAACATCATAGTGAGTGTTCTCATTGACCCAAATTTGCATGTGAACATAATAACAGAGGATATTATGCTAATAAATTTTTTACATAAGGATGGATATAATGCTCCTGTGAGTTTCATTTACACACCTGACGGATTTTTCGTACACCCCTTGGGTAGTATTGTCCTATTGGTCTTAGTTGGGACTAAGTCTATGAATCTCTGGTTTTATATCATCCTAGGATCTAAACTCTTCAGAGTAAAATTGGGTATCCCTTGGTTGGTAGTGATGAACGTGGTACCCTCCATCGTGCATAATTTTTTAAAATTTATCCATGGAGTTTTTGTACACGTGATCCATGACATCAGCTATTGACCATTCATTGCATGTGGTAGCTACTCCTTGGAACACCTGTGGCCTATGTATGTGGGTCCCCTTTTTCTTAGGATGGACCTTTAGTAGAAAACATATCAAAATTGTAAGAAAGTGTGTTTAAGGCTGAAGGTAATGTATCCTCCCTCACCTTATTGTATCTCACATAGGGCTTGCATGAAGGCTGAAAACAAAGCCACTAAGGCTCAAAAGAAGAAAGAAGAGAAGCATTCTTGTGATCCTCCTTCCTCTTCCACTTCCTAGTCGGACGTTTCTTCTCGCTCAGCTATGGTACCATTGGGTTCTACTCATTTGTAGGAGAATCATTCAGTGCTTGCTTGTTGAAAGCCTAAGCATCTTTCATTCAAGCTTTGTATCCTATTAACAGAGCTTAGATCCATTTGATATGAGAGGGAGAAGATCCTTCAAGGAGAGCTCTCCTTGTCTCGATCACCATTTCCTCCTACTGCTCCTATTCCCAAGGCAATGAGAGGAAAGAGGCATGCTATCAATGCTCTTGAGTCAACTTGTCTTGTTGCTCCTCAACCTACTCCCCTTGCTCCTATACAAGAACCCATTCCTCCACTTGAAATTCTTATAGTGGACGTTCCTATGGTCAAGTAGGAACCTCCCGTCCCTTTGCAAGCTCTGGTTTCTAACTCCAAGAGCCATAGAAACCACCTTGCATGTGAGTGCAAGCACCGTCAAAAGGTTCTCTTGGCTGAGAAGGCCACCTCACAACAAAAGGAGGAAGGAACAACCTTTTCTTTTTTAGGATCTCATATAGCATCACCTTCCTCCCTTCCTACTATTTTTCTTTAGCCTAATCTTCTCTTGGATTCTATTGTGAGCACAAACATGCCTAACCCTAAATGGGTACAGGTAGTTATCACTCCTTCAGTAGAGTTGCCTTTGCTGATGTCTATTTCGGATACTCAACCATTCCCAAAGCCTATGGATATGGTTAACACTTCAGTCGTATCTCCTCTAATTCTTTCCTCCTCCTTTGTGCCTCAGGATTTGTCTATGGGAAGTTCATCTCCTTCAAGGAAGAAAGAGGCAGAGGCTGGTCCTTCTAGCAACAAAGGATGTAAAAGGAGTCCACCTTCTTTGCAAGGTGGCCCTGTGATGACTTGTTTTTTCCTTGTGACAGAACTAGTCCTAGCTTCCATTGAGTTCATCACTACTCCCGAGTCATTCGGTGAGCTTAGCGGTGAACCTTATGTGTATCCTATGCCATTTGTTGAGAATAAGCATGATGCTCCCACGGGATGCATGTTTAATTTTGTTGATGAAGTCCCAACCCTATCAATAATCTTCAAAAATTGTTGACCTTGACTCCACAAGAGCTCGATGGAGAGGACCTCGAGGGGTCCTCTTCCTTGGCCCTTGTTGTGGGAGGCCTAGACACCCCTCCTCTTAACATTCCACCATTGTAGGCTCGTCCCTCCCCTTATGAGGATCTAGATTGGGAAGCAGACAACCTCTTGGATGACTAGTGTTAGGACGAGGCCCTCTTCCTGATCTTTTGTGTGTGTGTGTTTTGTGATTTTTTCCCCCGTACTCATGCTATGTGTGCCTGGATGACCCTCCTCACCATTTTTGGTGCTTGGATACAAGCTTGGTTTTTTTGTCGTAAACCTTCTTCTATTTGTACCATCATTCTTCCATGTTCGTGCTTATTTTTGATAAATTGGGGATAATGCAAAGCATTCGGGGCATTTAGGTTTCCCTTCCATGTTGACCCAATTTTATATTTTTACTTTTTCTTCCATGCATTCTTCTTTATCTGGTTTGGGATTGATGATATTTCTCCTTGCATTGTGGTCACCTATTATTATATGAGCTCAGAGAAATCTGACCTCGCTAAAATATATGCCTCTATGTCCTCTATTTTTATTTTTCTTTTCTCATTCCCTTTCTCTTTATCCTTCTCTCTTCTTTACTTGAGTTGTCCCTTCTATGTGTTACAATGCTCTTCTTTAACACTTCAGTTTTCAGAAAATGAATTCATTTCCAACAAATCTTTTCTTGAAAGTCTTTACAACATTTCTTCCTGAGGATTGCATTATCAACTTGGAACCCTAACAGAACATATTTCCTTCATCATAGGTTCATAAATAAAGGACTTGAATACCTTCCCCTAAAGTGGGAACTACTTTGACTGCCCCTCACATGGGGGCATGACCTTCCTTTCAAATTCCTTGATGAAGTGAACATCTTTCAAAAGGATTCCTTGATGATGAATCACTCTAAGGTGAACAATTGCTTTTGAATTGTAAGTCCCTTGAGCGGACCCCCTTTCTTCTTCATGTGATTTCAATAGGGACCCTTTCTTCAAAATCCTTTGTAATGAATGGAATTTTTCACATCTAGCCTAGCGGAAGCCTGGTGAGGTGCATTCCATTCACCCTTTCATGTCTAGCTTGTGGGCAGCATTACTAGATGTTACTTTTCAAATAGTGCATCCCTTGAGTGGACCCCTCTCCTTTTGAAGGGTCCTGAGGGAGCCCTTTTGAAAGTTTCATGGTCTGCGTGACTGATCATATTTAGATATGTTCTATCTATGCGTATACATGTCATCGCTTTAGACATGCTATATCTATAGGTAGATGTGTTGCCACTTTAGACATGCTCTATTTGTGGGTATATGTGTCACTATTTTAGACACACTATATCTGTGGGTAGACATGTCACTACTTTAGATATTCTCTATCTGTGGGTAGACATGTCACTACTTTTGACATGTTCTATCTGTAGGTAGACATGTCACCACTTCCTAACTCTGAGGAGTCCCCTTCCTTGGGGCTTCCTCCATATGAGAGATCTTGGGGGTTGCCTCCTTGCAGGTCTGCCGACCTATAAGATGCTTTGTTCCAACTTAATAGTTCTAAGTAGCTATGGAGTCCTCATCTCCTACACCTTCGGGTACAGTAGACCGAGTACTACTTCCTTGACGGTTCAGCTATACTTTTCTAAACCTACTATGTTCTTGATCTAATTTACTGAGTACTCATTAGTACTCGTGCTCGCTAAAGTGATGGAAAAATGTATAAGAGTGAATTTGAACCCTAGGCACAATTCCCATTTTTTCCTTTATAGACTTTAGAAAACAAAAGTCAAAGGCTTAAATTTATTTAAGCCTACTGTTGGTGGTCCACGTGGAGCCTATTTTGTGTGTCAGTGGAGGTGTTTCTATCAGGGATGCCCATGCAACACACAAATGTGCACATGGCATGCTTACATCCCTAGCAGATTCTTGAGGTTGAGATAACAGAGGCATTTGTAGTGCCTCCTTTGGACACCTGACCCAAATATAGTCATTTTCTTCCTCATTGCTTCATATTCACTTCTTGAACTTACATTCCAACTCTTCAGCAGATTACACCCTCATTCTAGCACTCTCACAAGCTCACTTTCACTCACTTCCAAGCATTCCAAGAATTCCAAGCATTCTATTACAACAACATCACACTCGATCAACTCGGTAGAGAACGTTTGGGGTCACACCATTCACAACAGAGACTTGAGTTCCTCTCATTTTTCCCCCAAGCATCCTTGAGTGCTCTTGGTGGAGGTGGTAAGCTTGCCTCTCCTCTCCTCTATCATTTGGTGAGTACCATAGTATTGTTTTGTAGTGCTTTTTCTTTCTTTACGTATTTCTTCTTTATCTCATTCTTTTAGCTATCTGTGGTGATTCTAGAAACACCTAAATAGGGGTTTGCCTGAGGCAGGCCCCTATACAACCCCCCTAACATTTTCTCTCTCATTGTGTGTAGGTGGATGCACTTTAGAGAACTATTTGGTGAATAGGCTCTTCTACAAGATCGTCTTCGTCACCTTAGCTTTTCTATATCCATTTTATCACCTCCATTTGTATCTCTCATATTTTATGGTATTTTTTTCTCTTAGAAGTTGTTAAGCTAGGATGTTAGTCATTTTAGTGAGTCCAACCTTGTATCTATTGTAATTTGACCGTACGGACTACGATGCACAACTGAGATGCCAGTGTGCCATGATTTTTTTTATGTTCACTCTAATGTCCTTGGGTAGAGAGCTTCCTAAGGCACAAAGTTGGACTCAAAAACTAACTCGCCTAGCCACACCTTAAAATTTAGGATTGAAAAGTGGTTATAGGGTTCCATAATCCTCATCATTCTCATCCCAATACCCTAAACACTTCACTTAGCTGAGGTAAGATAGGGCAGCCTCTCACATCTTGACCCTCTGTGACCTGGGGTCTGGCATTCGGTGGTCCCCCTCTCTTACAAGTTGGTGTGCTTGACTTGTGGATCTTTTCATGGCCCATGTGTGAATCTTTGAGGCTCCCAGACATGATATATTCATCCACAACTTTAGAGTAGTTGGTCTAGGTTGCTTCATTGCTTGTTCAGTTTGTTGATTTGGGGTCACCTTCACTTCCTTTTCCTCTCTTTCCCCTTCCCTATATATTTTATAACTTCCTCTGGGTGAAAATCCTCATCATTTCTTGCATTAGTATCATCATGCACTCTATTCCAATGAGTATCAAATCTTTCATTCATGTCTATGTCTTGGAACAAGGCATTACGACACTTGGTTTCATGATGGTAAATCCTAAAATCTATAAACTTTTCCTCACTCCATAGCCACTTCTTGACCAATTCATTGCAAAGGGTGGCACCCATTTGGAACTTCTCATTAAATTTCACAAAAGGGAAATAGAATTTGAGCCATGGTGGCATCTTATCCTCTATATGAATGTGAACCAAAACTACAAATATATCATCCTATTATGACAGGGGATTCCATTTCTTTTCCTAATAAGGCCAAGGACTGTGAGTTACCTAAACATTTATTTTTGCTAACTCATTTTTAGGGTTATACTTTTGTTTGTTGCAAATCCATACTAGCCCCAAATGAGCTATATTTTCCTCTAGAAACTTATGCATCTTCTTGTTTTCCATAACCAATGTTCTTAAGCTTAGTGAGTAGTAGAAAAATCCTTTCTTATTGGCCTTTCCTCCACAAAAGGTATAATCAATAATTGGCACTTGATAGAACATCTCAAGGGCCAACACTTGATTTATGATGCAAGGCATGAATCAAAATGGCTCTTCAGTAAAGCTAGACATCCTAATGAATGTGATATATTCTCTGAGGAACAAGTTGCATTTCAGAGTGAAACTTTGCATCCACCGTGCCTAGTCGGCAAAAAGCTAATAAAGATTGTCATCCTTGCTCAATTCTTGTAGAATTAGAGTCAAGAAATAATTTGAAAATGCATAATAGTCATAAGTTACAGAGAGGAGAGGAGTCCATATAGAAACTAACCTTCTTATTTCATTTTCATTAAAAATAGCTAACCCCATATGTTTTTTGAAGAATTTAGGGTTTTGATATAAAAACATATTCAACCAAGGAGAGAAGGAAACTTGACCTTATGCTATGTTATGTATTCGTTGATTTGTCTCATCATTTCTCAAATGATGACTTGCATGAAGTCATACCAGAATAAAGAATGTTGGCTCATCAACCGAAAACCTAGACCCAATTGAAACTCTTAAACCCATTTTTCCTCGTCCATGCCACACACAAAATCCATCATATAGAATGAATCCTACATATCCTATTTAAAAGTGATGTGTGCGACTATAATATTTTGGTAGCTTTGCGTAAACCTCATGACATCTTTGGGTTTTTTGGTTATAAAAGTTATTAGCATGATCTTTGCTTCTCCATATTTTGTCCTCTTTTTATGGAGTTAATGACTCCATCTTCTCTACTCTAGAGTCCCTTTTTGGGATTCACAACATGTCTCTAATAGCATTCTCATTCATTATAACTCTTAGCTCCCAACCTTCAATGGCATTGGTATCTGGGTTGAAACATTGAATGTCCTCATGAACTAGCTCTCGACAGTAATGCACAAAAGGGATCATATACCGTGTGAGTTCAAAGAACCATTGTTTGTATTCTTAGAACTAATGTTTTCTAGTGGCCACTTTCTTTCTTTCGTCATTGGTGTTGAGGATGGGATCACAAATTTTATCCCATTCTTCCTTTATTTGGTTCTAGTCCCTATGAGTATTTTATTTTTATGCGGCCTACATGTGAATCAACTGCAACTTCTCTAGTATCCCAGGTGAAGTGTAAGAGGTATCACAAAAAATATTGGCTATGAGTGTCACACACATGACATCAAACAAGATTTGATGCTCCTCGCCTTGTGCTTCCATCTCAGGATTTTGGGTCAATTCAGGGTTTTGTGGATTTCTATGATACTCAAACTTACTACAATTCACTTGTATTCTTCAGCAATTCTGCACTCAAAAAATCTTTGCATTGGATAGTGTACTCAATAATTTTTCACAATGCTATTCCTTTGCATGCAACATTTAGCCTTTTCATGACCTAGAGTGGTAGACAATAGTTTCCTTTCTACATTAAATTCAACATGTATTTCCAGATCCTTTGCTTGTGCTAAATTAATTTATTTCCCTTTCAAAAAGAAAATAATTCATAATGATAGTAAGTAATCATGTCCTACATCACAATTTTCTTGGGAAATTGGGCTGAAAATTGAAGGCATATAAACCTTTTTCATGCTTAGCAATTAATATCCTAAAAATAATTATTAAACCAAATATGCAATGAGTACCTGAAAATATTTGAGTTCTACCTTGGAGACTTAAACATGCTTGTAGTGTGACACATCAACACCTGACCATATGGAGAATCACTTGGGATTTCCACCAACTTGTGCTAGTTAATTACCTCTCCTTAACCTCACACACAACAATTCATACATGGAAAACAAAACTGGGTGGGAAATTTGAGTCGACTCTTGGTGGGATTTTTGAGTTAATACTCAATTAGCACCATGCTTATGGCACATAGGTACCTTGGATATCCTAGCTATTTCTATAAATATACACAAAGGAAATAACAAACTTGAACTTAGTAATTGGGAAGAATTAATGTTTGGGTAGTTGGGTAGACTTAGGCATCATGAATACTCCAATTAGGCTAACTAAAAACAAGTCTCAGAGAGCTTTCTTAGGTGAGATTTCTAACAAATGTTTGAAGTGAATGGTAAAGAACAAAAATTCACTGGCTATCATAGCAATGAAGTGGATATTGGGTAGGGACTGTATAGAGAATGAAGATAAGTATAGGGTTAATACCGACATTTTCTCTCAATTTGTTGCATCTTCTCTTGATATACAACTCCCTAAGTTGATGATTATGTGAATCACGCTGGAAATATTCCTAAAGTTGTACCTTGTGGCCTTGGAGAGATTGTGATGAATGTGGTGTATGGCTTGGGTATTCCTACAATGAGCGACCTCCTCGAACATATTAAAGAAGATGCAGTGGTGATGTGGGTTCTATTTTTAAGTGGATTCCATATTCTAACACATGAAGAGCATCGTTAGAGGGTCACTCACACCTAACTCTTCTTGTTGTGCTGCTATAATGTGGTGTTTTTCTATGGTGTGGAGTGGTATATTGACTTTAGGGACCTGTTATATCCTTCACCACTCACCATTGCTACTGTTGATGCCCTTACTAATGTTAATGATCCTACTGCTCATGTTGATCCTACTAACAAAGTTGTTCATGATGCTACTACTAATGACACTCCCACTACTATTATTTGAGTCTCAACAATTTTCATATGTTTTTTGTATATATGCCTAAAAGGATTTTACAGTATACAAAAACTACATAGCATAGATATATACTTTAAAAGTATGGTCACAAAGCCATTTTGGAAGTGTAATATTGAATCATGTGATAGTATCTAATGAATATATAGCTTTTACTAAATTTTTATCTCTTTTTCCTTCTACTATGCATTATGGGTTCCTTTTTTTTCTGTTTCTTAAAGTACCTTTTCAATTTCACACATGGGTTTATTTTCATTTTCCGCATATGGGTTCATTGGAAAGACTGCTCGAATAAAAAAACACAAAGGAAAATTTACAATAATTACATATTTACACAAGAAAAACAATTAGTAAGCTTAACTAAAACAATTTGACGTGGATTCTATTAGTCGGAATCCCCAAAGCTTCTTTCTCCATGTTTTCTAATTCGAATGCATTATGTTTCTTGCATTGAATTATTCTAAAAGGGATTTCCCATAGAATATCAAATTTTTCGTGTTGGCCAGGCTTTGCAGCCCTCTCATTGAACTTTAGCACTAGATTTATGCATTTGATGTCTTGTTCTGAGGTTTTCTTGTCAAACCACCTCTTAACTACCTACTGGCGATTAGACATGGCCATTAGGGCCTTTTCTCTTTTTTCTTGTACTTCTAGTAACTCAACCAACTGAACCTCCATGGCTTCATTTTGTTCCATCTCAAGAGATTAAGTAATTGTAGTGTAGGAATCTCTGTGGAGATGGACAATAACACTTCCTTCTTGTATATTAATTCATATAGTGAACTCTTGAGAACATGCTTAAGGGTTACACGGTTTTCCCAGAGTGTTTCTTGAAGGTTCTTATGCCACTCTTAATGTTCTAACCTGATTCTTTTAATGAGACATACTATTTTTTTATTAGTCGACATGACTAGGCCATTCCCCTACAAATAGTAATTTTATGACATTTTCAAGAATATGCCATGCACAAGTGCCAATTGACATAACTTAGAGCCTAGGAAAGCCTTAGTGTTGTTGAAGATGATGGCCTTTAGTGGGCCAAATCTCATTACTATTTCCTCTAGGAAGTTCACAATCTCTCGCTCCATTGCATTCTTTAGGGGAACAACCTTAGTCCATCTTGTAAAGTAGTCTATAGCTGTGAGGATTCATTTGTCTCTAGTGTTGGAGGTGGAATTAATCATCCCAAAAAAAACAAAGCCCCATTGTGCAAAAATTTCCTTGATAACTATCAGGTTAAGAGGCATTACAAATATTTTCCTCCTTCACATGAAGAATTGACATGCCTTGCAGGCTTTAACCAAAGAGTGTGAGTGATTGAATATCATAGCAAAGAAATATCTAGAACACATAATTTTGATAGTCATGGTTTTTGTATAGAAATGTCCACCTGTGGACTGCTGTGGAAAGTGTCAAGAATTCTCCTCGCCTATTCTATGGTGACACACCATAGAAGAATGCCATTGAAGTTCCTTTCGAATAGGACCCCTTTAATAAGAGCATATTAACTTTTGTGCAATCCATAGAATCTTTTCTTTTTGGAAAGAAGGCCCGACAAATATTTTATGGTATGCATGAATCTTACCCAATCTACTAGCTAGTAGCTTTTGGACTTATGTTCATTTGTTAGAACAAGTTTGGGTTGCTCTTCTTTAGTTACCATTTCTTTATCATGTGCCAAGTACTCACGTAGTCCGCTTCCTGAGCTAGTCTTTGTGGGCTTGACCTCAATATCATACTTGAGGATCTTAGTGATCCAATTTTCCCTCTTTTTAGTGATTTCTCCTTTCATGATATACTCATGCACACTAGAATGTGGCATATGCAATCACCTTGTTGCAAGATATGAGATGCTAAAACTTCTTGAGTCCCTTAACAATGGTGAATGCTTACCTTTCAATGAATTTGTAGTTTGTCTCATAATCATTTAATGTCTATGAGTGAAATGCTATCGGATGATGTACCTTTCCTTCATCATTTGTTTGAGTTAGCACAGTAGCGATGTTGGATTTTCTACTGAATACATGGATTATAAATTCCATTGATAGGTCTAGATTTACTAGTACAGGAGCTGATGAAATAGCATCCTTAACCTTTTCATAGGATTCTCTAGCTTCCTTTTTCCATTTGAAAAATTAATCCTTTTTTAGCATTAGGGTGATAGGTCTAATTATTCCTGCAAAATAAAAAATGAATTTGCTCATAAAATTTACCTTTCCTAGAAAGGAATAAACTCCCTTCTTATTGATTGGTAGGGGGAGCTCTTTGATTGCTTTCACCCACTCTGAATTGATTGCAATTCAATCCTTGGACACTACATGTCCCAATATTTTTCCTTGTAGCACTCTAAAAAACACATTTTTTTAGGTTTAGGGTATCCCAAACTCCTAAAATTTTGTAAAGACCAATTCCAGGTGATCAAAATGATCATAATTATGCTTGGAAAATACTATAAGATCATTCAAGTAGATAAAGATGATTTTATTGATCAACTCCCTAAAATCAATATCCATTGCTCGTTGGATGTTGTTCCCGCATTTGAGAGGCTGAAGGGAATTTTTGCATATTCCAAAATTCGCCACTTGGTAGTGAATGTTTTTTTGGTCAATTCTTTGTGTCAATAGTCCATCATCCAATCAGTCCATAGGTGATCCCATAATAGTGGTTTACAATTTTTGGCCAAACTGGACACTGAAATTATTATTTTTAACTAAATCTTCACATTTGAACACCTATAGCGGCTAAACCGTGAGGAATTTGAAGATGGTACAAACTAGAGTCTCATAAAATTTTGTTTGTAGATTCTAAAAATATTTTTTTCAAAATTTTTGGAATCAAATTGCACTTCTTTTTCCATCTCCCACGAAAATTGATTTTTTTTTCAGAAAACAACATTTTTAAAAAATGATGCACACCGTATAACGCATAACTTTTTTTCCATGAAGGATAAAATTCTAATTCTTTCAAATTTAGATTTCTAACTCTTATATCTAGTGCTTCCAATTGGTTAGATAGTTTTTTATTGAATATTTTTTTCCTTAATCAAGTTTCAAATTCAAACAAATTCAATTCAGACAGTGTATTTGATAACGCTGAACTTTTTTTTGTATATGTCAAAATTTAATTTAATTTTTGTTGGAACAAGGACTTCAAATATGGTGCACTCATATTTTTCAATTTTTTTGATAATATTCTATTTTTCCACATGTGAAGAACAAAGAAATTCATTTTATGAAAACCTATGTTTAATAAAACTTAAAACAAATACAAACAAAACCAAACATATTAAAATTATATTCATTGATAGCTTGTTATGAGGAATACCATAATAATTTCTAAATAAATTTTAAATGAATTCATTTGATCCCCAAAAGCTAAATCAAAAGTGATTTTTTATCAGCATTTTGATAGGTGTAAAGGAGACGCATTTATAGGTATGGTTTAAAACTAGCTAGGTTCTATCCAAGGGGGTTTGATCTAAGGTGATTTGATCAAACCCTCTTCAATTGGAATCCTTAAAATGAAACTTTTTAAGGCTTAAATCATTATATTTTCTAAAAATATGTGATTTCAGCTAAAATCCGTTCCTCTCAGGAATTGTAAACCACTATTATGACTGCAAGAAACTCCATGGAAGGCAAGGGGTAGTGGTCCTTCAGGGACACTCTATTTAGGTCCCAAAAATTAACACATAGGAAGATGTATTAATTCTTCTTTACTACTAGAACTAAGTTAGATACCCATGTACTGTGTTTGATTGAGAAGATGATCTGGGACTGAATTAGCTTTTTCAGCTCTTACACCATCAATGCTTCAATCTTTGGATTTATTGGCCTTTGCTTCTGGTGGATAGGCTTTGCTCCTTTTATTAGTTCTATAGTATGTTGGATGATTTCAAGATAATATCCTTTGAGGTCATCATACAACCAGGGCACTACTCCATATTTCTCACCGAAGTGGATGAGTCTTTCTTTATCATGCTATGAGACATTTTTTCTAACTTTGACCTTCCTTCTGTCTCTGACCTAAAGATTTTCATACTTTCTTTATTTTACTACAAACTTATTCTTGTCATTTCTTGCATCATCACAATTAAATAGGTTTTCAAGAGTGACCAATCCATTTGGAAGCTTGTTGGACCTCAACAAACTCTCTTGACTATTGGATGAATGAGGTGACGTGTTCATCACTTTTGGACACTTACCATCTTTGATCATTATCTAGGATTGCTAGTCAAAAAATAACTTGTACAGAGTGTATGCTATGAATTAAGTCACAAGCAGGATCAAATTGACATTTGATTGCCACCATGCACTTTGCATCTATATTTTTCTCTCTAGGCACTGTTTAGATATTCAAGGCTTCAAAGCTTTCAATTAGGCCCTAGAATCTATGTCTATAGGATCTCATGCATATATTCTTGGCTATGTAAATCCATTGGACTTGATTGAAAACTAGCTCATAGTTACCAAACACCATTATTTGCTTGATTCCCATACTCTTTGTAAGGCTTAGATCTTGCATTAGGCATTCATATTTAGTTTCATTGTTTGATCAAGTGAACTAGAAGAGGAAGGACCATAGTATCTTTTCATTGGATGAGGATGTAAAACATATCCTAACTCTTGCACCAACTTTGCATCAAACTCCATCAAGATGCAACATCCATAGCTTGCGGGCTTGACCTCTCTCAGGGTCCTTTATGACCTTTGGAATGACTTGATCTTCATCATAGATGGCATAGGTCCCCAATCTAGTGGAATGATAGTTGTCAAAAGGACCAGTGTCTATATATTCACACAAGAGGACCTCCTCTAAGTCAGTCCAATCTCTAGTCACTTTTTCATCCTCTAGTAGCTCGGTGCAATATATTTCCTCTTTGGTGAAAGAGGTATGTTCGGCCTCAATGTAGATCATGGCTTCATCTGCTACATGTTTTGAATGTAGGGGTTTGGATATTATTTTCATTTTTTCTCCATGCTCAGTCCTGAAGATCAAGTGTGACTAGCCTAAGGAAAAATATCCACCTATCTTTGAAGTGAATTCCTAGGATAAGTAGATACCAAACATTGTGGGGACATGTATGATCATGGTATCTTGTGGAACTATGATACTAGGGAAGGAGAATAGAGTCAAGGGTGGGTTCTTAATGACACTTACAATTTCAACCATGTTCCCATCAAGCTACATAATCCCCCTTTTCAAAGGTGCATAGCCAAGTCCTAAGTCTTCAACTATCTGCTTAGGCATTACTATTGTGCTAGCACCAGCATCAATCATGGAATTATGCAATAATTTTTTACCCACAATAAGAGTTAGAAAAAAGGGCTTGGGTTTCAACTTATCTCTAACTTCAGTAGATGCTTCTTTTATGCTATTTGCGAGAACTTTGGCAAGAGGTTGTGGATCAATGGCCTTCCCCTAGAGTGATTGCTTCATTGGCGAGCAATGATTGCATCTTCCCAGAGGGCCTTCTATAGTAATGAATTATGCTTCAAAATAGCTAAGATATCCCAAAGGGACATGTTAGCAGAGGATTTTTTCAATTGTTCCACCACATTGAATGGTAGTGGATTTGAAGGCATTTGTTCCTTAGCCCTAGTTATAACAATTTCTCTTCATGGCTAAAATTGCTATGTAACTGCATGGGTACTATGAGTTTGATCAAAGGTGGTTTTGGGCTATGGGATGACTGGTTCACCAATGAATCACCTAGACAGAGTTCTATAATTGAAATGTACTTGTGTAGATTTTGATATGGATGCATCATTTCCAAACACCACCTCTTCTTCTTCCATCCATAAGAAGAGCATTTGATCATGAGCTATATTTATTTCCTGCTCTAGGGACATCCCTTACATTTGTGTGGTGAGTACTAAATTTTCAATTTGTGGAGAGGCATATACATAGCCTCTAGGGTCTGACATCATGCCTTGACTATGTTGCTCCACCACTTTTTTTTGTAGGTTTCCATGCAGGCAGTTTGGTGGAATATGTGCATCACCACAAGGGAAGCACTAGGGATTGATGTCATCAGTGAGATTCTTTTACCCCACAGTCAGCTCTTTGCTCAAGCTTGGGTAAGCATTATGTAGCAGAGTAGGCACTAGCACTATTTGATTGGTTGTTTAAGCCTGTAGATTTGTATGTGAGCCTCCTTGGTACTAATTTTTATGGTAGGAAAATCTTCCTCCTTGATAATTTTGGTAGTTTGGATTCAAAGGCACATAATGGTTCCACTTGATGGTAGTTATTTCATTTAAGATATTCTGCAATAACTCCTTGACATCTCTCATATCATCTTTTGATGAGATGTGGAAGCAACATTTTGTGGCATACTCAGATATGTGTACATGGATTGGGGAGAAGCAAGTGCACTAGAAGATGCTATTTCTTGGGTGGGAACTAACATCTCTAGAAATATAGGCATAGTGGACCAAGGTGGAAACTTCCCAAAATTGATTAGGTTATTCTCTGCTTTGACAACAATGTTATATGGATCAAGTAGAACATGAATTCCAACTCGTCTAGTGGGTGGATAGCAGCCTAGATCCTCTAAAAAGTTGTGTGGAACTAGACATTGAAGTTAGTCATGGCTTCAAATGGGGCCCACTTTATGGTCACTAATTGATGATATAGCGAAGACTGATCTCCATCATTCAAAAATATTTCATTGAAAGGATCTTCGAGCTGATCCTAGGTATTGATAGTGTTAGCTTGCAGAGTGTTGTACCAATCTAGTTCCTTATCCCTAAAAGAGGCTCCAAGAAACTTAGCACTATATTTTGGTCAGTAATACCATGCACCAAACGTACACCCGCTACATCTTGCAAGTGTTTAGATTGTGTTTTAAATCCATCCCCTATGAATTTTAGTATAGCTTTTAAAGAAAAGGTCAGAATAGAGGCCCAAATGGTGGGTGCTACTGATGCTATAAGGGGGCTTCTGGCATCTCATGCCACCTAATTTTTATTAGCAATTGGCAACATGACTAGTGGACATATCAGAACATTCACTGTGTGGGTTCTAGTTCATATTGTTACTAGTGGTGGAACTAGAAAGCCAAGGTTTTTTGCTATTTGGGATCTAGTAATAGGTCGATGGATCATACACCATCTTTAGATTTAAGTACATCAAATAAGTCTGACTGAGTGTGCCAGAAAAAGAAACTATTGATGCCAAAAATTGACAAGTAGCTACCTTATGGGAAACTCAATTAATGGATGGACTAATTATGCTAAATTGAGTGACCTCTAGGTTTTTAAGGATGTTGACTTCTTTTGTAATTTGGGTTTTGGAATGGGAAAAGGAAGAAAATATATAAAATAAAGATATAACTAAGGTGATATGCCAAGATGTAGGTGTAGGCATGATAAATCTATCTTTTGGATGAGATTTAAGGGCCCACTCAACAATCTACATGTTCCAAAATAACATAAATCAAAGATGAAAACCTAAATAATTTATGCAATAACATTAAATAACTCCCATACACATTTATTCAAAAGAAGAGTCAAAGACATGGTCTAAATTAGTAAACTTATATTGAAATCATAGAAGTTTGGAAAATAAACTACTCAGTATAGTAATTACAAAATATAATGTTTTATCAAATAGCTAAGAAACATAAAGGAAAAACAATAGTAGCATAGTCTATGAGCCTTATACAATAATCAAAGACAATACAAATGGCATGACATCCTTTCATAATTTTTATATATGTTCCAAACTCACTTTCAGAAAGAAGAAGCAATATATATAGAAAATAATCCCATTGCTTGAAAACCAGTAACAAAAAAGATTCCTTCATCACGAGAAATGATTTCAAAATTCCATTGAAACAGAAAAAGATTCTAAGCCATCAAATGTAGTCACCCTTGATCCATATGCATCCTCTACAAAAGATGGTGATGGTCATAGTGTAGAAGTAGTAGAACCTCACATGTGGACATGTGCCACTCACCCATGAAGTCATTTAAGACACATGTCATAGGGTGGGTCATGTTGATCATTCTTCCATCCTTGCGATGAAAATATCCATGAAGAAGACACATGGAGAAGTTTTTGCTACTAGCGTTGACTGTGGGGTCCACAAAAAGTGTTCATGACATTGTAAGGAAAGTAGAGGTGCGGAAAACACTTTCCTAATGTCAAATCCATAGAAAAGAATGCAATGCGGGACTTTAATTTCCAAATTACAGTCCAATTAAGACACACATGAAGGAATAACATAAATAGAGAAAATACACAAAGACAACTAAAACACCATATTTTACATGGGAAACCCTTCGGGAAAAAACCCACCACACCAAGCTATATCTCTTTGCATTACAGTAAAAAAATTACATAGAATCAGAAAGAAAACTTTTCAGTGTTAGTCACAGTAGCTTATTCTCACTATTCAATCAGTTATAGAAATGTTCTCTCTTCACTGTCGATTGAACTCACTCTATTCATCTCATACAAATCAAAAATGATTTTCCTTTATTTAACACATTCTGATTTTTCCTACTGTACATCCTTATCCACCATTGCCAACTATAGACAGTTTCCATTTAATCCTTGATTTTTCCCTGCATGCTATTTTTCTAGTGCTGCAACAGTTACAAAAAACCAACTATCAAAAAATTTAAAAACTACTTCCTCTAATTGGTCCAGCAGGATGACACGCAGGATGATCACAAGGTCAATGACATTCACACTTTGTTGGCATATCGGTGAGACACTCATAGTGTCTCCCCGATGCCACAAAGTCCTCATATCGATATTTCTATAGCTTCCACGAGTTGGCAAGATGCTATAACGAATGTATTGAACAACAAAACCATCGATGTCCATTTCGATACTATTGGCAAAGGTTTCCCTTATCAGCAAGACTCATATCGAATGTATAAGTCATAGTGATTAGACATTCCATCAGCAAGACACTTCATCTTCACCAAGACCTTCTTCTAACAACCTTGTGCTACTCCGAAGCCTTTCACCTATCAGCAAGACCCCCATGGTTTCGGTGAGACATCATACTGAAACAAAACTTCCATCGAAAGTCACATTGTCGCAAAGGCTCATGCCTATCACTATGACCTTTCTCTGAGTTCTCTAAGTCTTACCAAAGACTTACTATTGGAAAGACTCATGACTTTCACCATGATGTTTCATTGAGCTCCATCATGTCTTACCGAGTCAGGAAGACTTAAGCCCTTCACCAAGATGTTTCTCTGAGAGCCCAAAGCTAACCTGAAGACTTTTGTCAGTGTGACTTATGACTTTTGCTAAGACTTCCCAGCAAAGTCTTTTGTCACCGCGAAGTCACCACGAGGATACTATCTGTCGAAAAGACTTAGCTTCATCGCTAAGACATCTCCCTGTGACCCGTGAGTTACTTCGATATTCACCTTGACACCTGAGAGTAGCTTTTGTCGGCAAGACATTACATACTCACTGGGACATCTCACCAAAGCACTAGCGTTAGCCCGACATCGGCGAGACTTACACCATTTATTGGGACTTCTCCCCAACACCCGTGAGCTAGCCCAATAAGATCAAACTATCACCCATTGTTCTCAATTCAAAAAAAGGTCACGGCGAACACAGAGAGTCACATCAATAGTCTTTTCAGCAAGACATGAACCCTATCTTAGCGACATGAACCCATTAGCTAGATTTAGAACAGTTTTGTCGCCCAGACATGAATAGTGTCACAGTGACTTTTCCCTTCAAGAGTTCTATGTCAGTAAGGATTGAGGCACATATTCCAACAAGCTCCCACTTGGCGAAGATCTTACTGACACCTCCGGAGCATAACAAAACTACTGAAATTCATGGGCCAAGAGGCCCATTGAATTGACACACCACCTGAACTTGTATGTGCTCATAGGCTTCGTCAATGCATATGCAACATTGTCCAAAGAGACATTCCCATCCTCCACCATATCTCATAAAAAATGATATTGTACATCTATATGTTTCGTCCTGGCATGGAAAGTAGGATTCTTTGCCAAACATATAGCACTCTGGCTATCATAGTAGATAGTAATCTTTTCTGCATCAAAACCAGTGTTGGAACAAAAACGTTTTAACTAGATTTCTTCTTTACAGGCATGTGTGGCTACCATGTATTTTGCCTCTGTAGTAGACAAAGCGACTACAACATTCCGCTTGCTCATCCAACTCACTGCACCACCATTCATCATTAAAATATATCCACTGGTGGATCTTCTGCTGTCAATGTCCCTTGCCCAATCAGAATCCACATAACCTTGAATCCTAAGAGTCTTCTGTGATTCAACCAAGTTACCATGGTAACACAAAGCATAGTCTAAAGTTCCCTTCAAATATCTAAACACTCTCTTCATAGCATCCCAATGTGTTCTTCCAGGATTTGCCATAAAACGACTAAGAACTCCCACTGCTTGGGAAATGTCTAGCCTTGTACAGACCATAGCATACATGAGACTACCAATTGCACTTGCATAGGGCACACTAGTCATGTCCTCCATCTCAGAAGAATATTTTGGACAATCCTCAACAGATAGTTTTGTTCCTTGTGTAACTAGAACAACTAGCTGCTCGCATTCAGTCATACAAAATTTCTCTAGAACAGTCATGACATATTTACTTTGACTGAGCCAAAGCTTTTTGTTCTTTCTATCCCTGGTTATTTCCATTCCCAGAATGTACCCTTCTGATTCAAGATATTTCATCTCAAACTTTGTAGACAACCGAGACTTAAGATCAGAAATCATTAGCTTACTATTACCTATGAACAACATATCATCAACATAGAGAGCAATAATAAGTATTTGATCACATTCAACTTTGTAATAGACACAATGATCACATTTTGATCTTACAAATCCCAATGACAAAAAAAACGTGTCAAATTTTTGGTACCACATTCTAGGAGATTGTTTTAAACCATACAGTGATTTCTTCAACTTTCAAACTAGTCTTTCCTTACCTTTTACCACAAAGTGCTCTAGCTGGGACATATAAATTTCTTCTTCAAGATCACCATGAAGAAAGGATGTTTTCACATCCATCTGTTCAATCTCTAAATCATATGCTGATGCAAGTGACAAAAGAAATCTAATAGATGTTAGCTTAGCTATAGGAGAAAATATTTTTCCATATTCAATTCCCTCTACCTGGGAATAACCTTTTGCAACCAGCCTTGCTTTTATTTTTTCTACATTGCCATCTAGACCAATTTTCTTTTTGAATATCCATTTGCAGCCTACAGATTTTCTGCCTTTAGGCAATGGAACCAAACCCCAGGTGTCATTCTTTTCTAATGATGTCATTTCTTCATTTATGGCTTCCAACCAAGAGTTTGAATCAGACATTTTAAATGCCTCTTTTATAGTCCTAGGTTCATTAGTGCTGGAAATTAAAGCATAGGCACAAGTAGACTCAATTAAAGAAAACCCATACCTTTCAGGTTGCTTTATTTGATGAGTTGACCTCCTCACAGGCTAAGGTTGAGGTGGTTCTTCATCATCTTCAGAACTTTTAGAACTACTTGAGCTCTCCTCAGTATCAGGTACATTTTGATTTTTCAATTCCTCTTTATTTGGTGTCTGAGGAATTGTTGCTACATCCTTTTCATTTTTCAGATTTCTTCTCTGACTGTAGATCCAAAGTAGAAGGTTTCAGCTCATGAAAGATAATACTTCTATTGTGCAAAACCTTCTCAGTCTTAGGATTCCAAAGTTTGTATCCTTTTATGCCAGCACTATAGCCTATAAATATACACTTTATACCTTTGTTTTCCAACTTGGATCTTTTTTCAAATGGCACACATGCATATGCCTCACAGCCAAAGACACGAATATGTCTAAGAGATGGCTTCCTTCCAGAGCATGCTTCCAAAGGCATCCTCTCAACAAGAGCAGAGTTAGGAGAGCGATTTACCAAGTAACATGTTGTAGAGACTGCTTCAACCTAGAATTTCTCCTCCAAGCTAGCACTACTCAGCATACTTCATGCTCTTTCCATTATTGTCTTGTTGAACCTTTCAACAACTCCATTTTGTTGTGGAGTGTAAGGTGTATTCTTGTGTCTTTTGATCCCCTGATCTTTATAGTACCTTTCAAATTCATCTGAACAGAACTTACCGCCATTGTTAGTCCTTAAACATTTTATTTTTCTACCAGTCTAATTTTCTACAAGGTTTTTAAATTCCTTAAACCGACTGAACACTTATGATTTACTTTTCAAAAAATATACAAATGCTCTTCTTGAATAATCATCAATAAATGACACATAGTATATTGATTTAGACAAAGAAGGAACATTCACTAGACCAAACACATCAAAATATATGTAATCAAGTAAACTAGAAGTTTTGTGAGGACTGGAATAAAATGAAACACAGTGTTGCTTTCCATATATGCAATGCTCATAGAAATAAAATTTAAGGTTACAATCTTCAAGCCCTTCTACCAGGTTTTTATTTTTCAAGGTTTTTAAACCTTTCTCACCAATGTGACCAAGCCTATGATGCCAGAGCATAGTATTCTCTGCTGGAAGTTTAATCTCTATGGAGTTTACACCATTAGAAATGTTTTCCTTCTTTTCTTCATGAGCAACCTTAAGTGACTTTGTAGAGACACTATTGCATTGAATAGCTTGTGCATCTAGCTTGTATAGAGTACCAATTCGAGCACCCCTAGCCAGCACCATAGAGCCTCTAGTCATCTTGCAAACATTTCTAGAGAATGTGACCTACACTTTGATATCATTCAGCTTACTTACAGAAAGAAGATTTCAAGCCAGACCTGGTAGATGCATCACATCATTGATTCCCTTCACTCTTCCATCAGGGAATTGAATTCTGACTCTTCCACGACCAACAATTTCCAAAGATGAATCACTTGCCAAGTACACCTTTCCACCATTGTATTCTTCATACTTCATGAACCATTCTGTATGAGATGTCATGTAGAAAGATGCTCCAAAATTAATCAACCAGCCATCATCTGATGCCCATGTAGCCAAAGCTATAATGAAGGTGTCTGCATCACTATGAGAAGAATCATTTCCAGAAGAGTTCTTCTTCTTCTTTTTCTCCTCATAATCCTTTCAAACATGACTAGGTTGCCCATAGTTCTAGCACTTCACCTTTGACTTCTTACCAGGAGACTTTGATCTCCCTTTTGATTTCAATCTAGACTTCCCTTCTTCTTGCCTTTCTCCTTTGGTCTACCTCTGACAGCCAGAGCCTCCTTCGCCATCTCAAAAGATTTTCTTCTCATTTCTTTTGATAACAAAGAGGCAAAAACATCTTCGATTTTGAATGTGGATTTTGTACTCCCTATATCCATCACCAAATGATCCCAAGAATTAGGCAGAGAACACAACAACAACATGCAACTATCTTCATCTTCAATCTTTACACCAATAGATGTCCATTGAACAATTAGCATGTTGAAAGCATTTAAGTGATCAACAATAGACCCTCCTTCCTACATCCTCAAAGAGTACAACTTCTTCCTCAAGAACAACTTTTTCACTATGGACTTGCCCTGATAAATGCATGCCAGTCTTTTCCACAAGGAAGAGGCAATCTTTTCTTCATGCCCATTCAGAAGAAAAAAGTTTGCCAAATAGAGCCTTCTCAGCCCCTTAGACTTTCTATCTACCATGTTCCAATCCTCTTGCTTCATGCCTTGAGGCATTGTTCCAAACACAACAATTCAAATATCTCTATCAACTAACATATCTTCTATTTTGAGTTTCCACAGCTCAAAATTGCTACAATTGAATTTATCTATTTCCATCCTACTAGATGTGCTTTCCATCTCAATCTACAATTAAATTAACAGACCTCTACCAGACTCCCAGTGAAAAGGATTTAACACAAAAAACCTAACCCACTCACAAGGACAACACAACTGGCCAGGCTCTGATACCACTTGTAAGGAAAGCAGAGGTGCAGAAAAAAATTTCCTAATGTCAAATCCATAGAGAAGAATGCAATGCGGGACTTTAATTTCCAAATTACAGTCTAATTAAGACACACATGAAGGAATAACATAAATAGAGAAAATACACAAAGACAACTAAAACACCAGATTTTATGTGGGAAACCCATTCGGGAAAAAACCCACCACACCAAGCTATATCTCTTTGTATCATAGTAACAAAATTACATAGAATCAAAAAGACAACTTTCTTGTGTTAGTCACAATAGCTTATTCTCACTATTCAATTAGTTATGAAAATGTTCTCTCTTCATTGTCGATTGAACTCACTCTGTTCATCTCATACAAATCAGAAATGATTTGCCTTTATTTAACACATTCTAATTTTTCATACTCTACATCCTTATCCACCATTGCCAACCATAGATAGTTCCCATTCAAGCCTTCATTTTTCCCTGCATGCTATTTTTGTAGTGCTAGAACAGTTACAAAAAACTAACTTTCAAAAAATTTGAAGACCGCTTCCTCTGATTGGTCCAGCAGGATGCCATACAAGATGATCACAAGGTCAACGACGTTCACACTTTGTTGGCATATCGGTGAGACACTCATAGTGTCTCCCCAATGCCACAAAGTCCTCATATCAATATCGCTATAGCTTCCATGAGTCGGAAAGATGATATAATGAATGTATAAGTCACAACGAAACCATTGATGTCCATTTTGATCCTATTGGCAAAGGTTTATGTTATCGACGAGACTCATATCGAATGTATAAGTCATAGTGATCAGACATTCCATCAGCATGACACTTCTTCTTCGCCAAGACCTTCTGCTGACAACCTTGTGCTACTCTGAAGCCTTTCACCTATCGGTAAGACCCCTACGGTTTCAGTGAGACATCATACCGAAACAAAACTTCCACCAAAAGTCACATTGTCACCAAGACTCATGCCTATCACCGTGAACTTTCTCTGAGTTCCCTAATTCTTACCGAAGACTTACTATCGACAAGAATCATGACTTTCATCATGACGTTTCATCAAGCTCCATCATGTCTTACCGAGTCGGCAAGACTTAAGCCCTTCACCAAGATGTTTCTTCGAGCGCCTAAAGTTAACCCGAAGACTTCTATCGGCATGACTTATGACTTTCACTAAGAAATCCTAGCAAAGTGTTTTGTCACCACGAAGTCACCATGAGGATACTATCTGTTGGAAATAATTAGCTTCATCGCTAAGACATCTACCTGCGACCCATGAGTTACCTTGACATTCACCTTGACACCCGAGAGCAGCTTTTGTCAGCAAGACATTACACACTCGCTGGGACATCTCACCGGAGCCCTAGCATTAGCCCAACATCGGCGAGACTTACACCATTCACTAGGAATTCTCCCTGACACCTGTGAGCTAGCCCAATAAGATCAAACTGTCACCCAATATTCTCGATTTGACAAAAGGTCACACCAAACACAGAGAGTCACATCGATAGTCTTTTCGGTAAGACATGAACCCTGTCTTGGTGACATGAACCTATCAGCTAGATTTAGAATAGTTTTGTTGCCCAGACATGAACAGTGTCACAGTCACTTTTCTCTTTAGGAGTTCCATGTCAGTAAGGATTGAGGCACATATTCCAATAGACACATGGGCAGAACATAGTTGAGAAGTGAAGGGAAGCAAAACTTTTAATTCTCAAACTGCTGACACATGGAAGCATGGTAGGGATTAGAAGATAAGTGAGGGAATAAATCCTTGCAAGGATCATGCAACAAACGTGTGGAAAAAGTGGGTGAAGTGCTTCAAGAAAGGGACACACACAGATATTCAAATATATGGGGTGCAGGCTAGAATCAACAAAATATAATCAACCTAAAGGAAGCTCAAGGGATTTTATATACATAATAATTAAACCTTGAATTGAAACAATGAAATAGCTTGATAGAATGACTAATTAAAAAAAATATACAATAATTCAACAAACCTTGTCTAAAACCTTGGAATCTAAATCTAAAATTAGCATGAAGTGGCCTCAAATGATGCAGATCTTGATCATGGAAGTTGATAAGAGATAATTCCTTTGAACACTTGAATGATCTTGAACACTACATCAACATGCAAGACGTTTTACATGAATGAACTAAAAGGAAAATGGGAAATAATATGTTTGATCACTTACTCTCCCTTTTCGAACGGTTTATTTAATTATGTCCTAGGAACCCTAATTAGATTGACTATCAACCTCACAAGGTGAGTCAATTCTCATTAAGGAAAATATAGGAGGGGATGTTCTAGGGTTTGAATGGTTCACCACCAAGAAAATCTTGGAAAAGAATATCAATCATTCAACTCATAAAACCTAATAATGCAAGCTAATGAAGAATGCAAATAATGAAATAATGCAACAGTAAATTAAGAGGTGTGTACCTCAACAATCTAGAGATGTCACAAGGATTATAGAAATTTGAAAAAGAAAATTAAATATGGTATGGAGGACTAAGACGCCCAAGGTGGTGACTTAGTCCCAATGCTACTATCATGTGGATCTCGGGATCATCGGATGCTAGAACAAAATCCTTAAGAAATTATGAAAAATACCCCAACGAGGACTAAGATGCCCAAGTTTGTGACATAGTCCCCTTTAGGGTTTCTAAAGTCTCTAAATCTAGTCCTAATCTCCCAGGTGTATACCTTCTTCCTCTTGGATCTTAGGTTTTGAATCTTTTGAATGTGGTTTGTAGGCGAGTTTTCAAGAAGATGAAAACTTTGCAATGCAACTTTTTGAACTTTCAATCTTACACTACAAATGATCTTCAAGACTTCAACCTATATCTGCAAACACAAGCACAAAAGAGGATAAAAACTTGTTGATTGTTTGTAAAGGGGGTTTTTCCTTGGTCAAGCCCCTTGTTTATAATTCTTGAATCTTGATGATGACTCCAAATTCATGATGAATATAATCTTGAATTCTCTTGTGAACTCAATTATGTTATAATGAATGATGTCACAAAAGTCTTAGCTGAAAATGAGTGAGTGAACCTTTTATTTATACTTATCTATGCTTAATATCCAAAAATTACACTACAACAAACTGACATATGAATTCATTTATTAAAGGAGGCTAAATACTACCAAAATTTGAAATTGAATCCTAAAATTAATCCTAGGGGGACTAAGACACCCTAGGTGGAATCTTAGTTTCAAGGATCAAATCTCGGGGCACAAACTCCAAGAAGGGACTTTTCTTAGGTGCATTTGAAATTATGGTCTGAAGACCTTTTGGGGACTAAGAAACCCTAGGTGGCGAGTTAGTATCAACCCAAAAATCATAGAGACACAACTAGAATCATTAAATAATCATCTAGATCGATTAATGTTTTCTAGGATTAGCCATAAAAATATGTAATTCATAGGGATTTAGAATACAAAATAGGACCAATTAGGCCATAAATAAGCATAAACAAAGAAATGCTTGCCCAAAAAATGTGAAAATGCAAGGATACACATTTTTCTACACTATATTTTGCTCCCACTTTAGTGAGAGGATGAACTTGCTTCAAACTCACACTAAAGTATCCAACCACACAATTAAGAGGGGTTGAAATGTGTGAATGCAAGTAAGATAGGATGAGAATGATAGAGAGGGATGATCAAGCCCCTAAGATTGAGATCCTATGGCTAACCAACTTAGGAACAAAGGAACACACTTGCATATGATGTATGAAGCCATAATCAGATTGCAAGCACACACCATCAAAGAAAAGAAAAAATAAAAAGAAAATGCAATGGATCAAGCTTCAACTAGTTGTCCAATGTTTTTTGGACTGGGTCTAAGCTATTTGTCCCAAAAGGTTCATAAGTGGAATACATTTTCCACTATGCAAACAAAATGCATTCTCACAAGGGCTAGTGAAGCTAGGTGTTCACTAGGTAAGCCCCAAGAATCCATATCAAAGTCATACCTCCATGACTAAGATAAGGATAGAAATTCAAGCTCACAAGAGCTAGCGAATCTCGATGTCCACTAGGTGAGCCCCAAGAGGTCCAAATCAAATTCATACCTCCATGGCTATGAAAAGGACAAAAATTCAACAAAACAAGAAAGAGAGATGTTCAAATGGATTTTTCTTTGTTTATATAGGGTCTTAATCTTAGGGGACATTGTTTCTAAAATTTCTAAGAAAAGTATAATCAAAGAATAAAGGATTCACTGCTTAGGAAATGCACTACATCACATCACCACTAAGAGGAATGTAATATGCCAAGATAAATCAAGCTCTTGAAGGACATTACTCCCAATGTCACAAGAAGCAAGAAAATCACATCAAGGAACATGGAAAAATGCAAATGAAATCATGCAAAAATAATGCCCATGCATGCCCCCACTTTAAAGGAATTTTTAAACACCATGTTGTGAGAACTTACTTTAAAGTTGACAAAACATGAAAAAGGAAAAGATGGATTCCCCCCAAAAATGTGCATAAGGGATCTCTGGACTCAGGGTCCATATCTATCTTTGCTCCAATGATATTAAAGAGCTAGTAATTTTCATCATTCCCCAAATACACATAGAACTAGAAGAATGATACAAAGAGAGTGAAAGAAAAAATGAAAACCTTTTGAGTCAGCATGGAAGAGAATTGGTTTTCTCGACACCTTGTGTCATCGCCAAAAGGAAAAAAATAAGACAATGAAAATATTTTTCATATAGAGGAATGCACAAAGTGAGAGGAAAACATCAAACAAAACATCACAAAGGATCACATTATGCACATGCAATCAGAAAAGAAAATAAATTACTAGTAAGGAATAGGAAAGTCAGCCTAAACTAGGTTGTCTGCCTCCCAATCTCGGTTGGTATAAATGGAAGGTGTGAAACTAAACAAAGGGACAACATCAAGTGCATTACTAGGACAAGGCAATCAATTTTTTTCCTCCACTTAATGCTAGACAATAATGAGCTTAGCTAGGTGATGTGAAAGATCATGTAACAACAAGAATAGAATGTTCTACACTATTACATGATAAGGAGATTGACAGAGACATTATCCAATCACTTAATGGCACTCATTTCCATCAAAGTGGTATTTTCTCGATATGATTTTTTATGCATGACACTCATCAGTACTATGTCCAAGAGTTCTATGATATTTACAACATGGAAACTTTGCATATTTAAGGTATAGTACAAGCCTATTCATAGGTGGTAATAATATAATTTCTTGGTCGAGAAGGATTTGAAATTTTCTTTCACTTTCAGGTGGTGGACAAGGGGTTTGTAACTTTTGTAACTTTTAAGATCTTTTTTGTTTTCTTAATTCAACAATTTCTCTAGATGAGATGAGGGTAGGTGGTGTTGTGATCTCTTTTTCTTTGTCATTGTCACTAGGAGCCCTTGGTTGTTCTTTAGGAAGGAGAACATTCATATTGGGATGGAGATCTAGGACAACCCTACCATCCTCAATAAGCATTAGGTATTTTTTAGGATCACTTAGGGTGACGATATTGATATCCTAACCCCTTTTATTTCTTTATTTGGTATTTGTTCTAGGATTTGATTAATTTCATGTTCAATTGTTGCATCACATCCTTTTTTACTAAATATTGTGAATCATTTTCCATATGTCTCTTCTAGATTGATGGGATTGTTTGTCACTTTTTTTAAATAGAATGGTTGATAACTTACTTGCTCAACGGAACTAGCTTCATATATTGTAGGGAACTTAGGTTCTTGTGTCTATGTTTCAGGATGTAAGTATTCAAACATGTCAGGTGGTGGTATTATAGGGGATATTAGTTGTTTCATTGATGGGTAGAAGGATACATTGGCCTCAAGGTTGTTAAGGAAATCATTTAATAACTTGTTCATGTTGTTATCATCTTCTCCAATGATTTAATTATCATGAGGAGGACATGCATTAGGAGTTGAAGGAGCATGAGTGAGTTCAATGCTGTTAGGGTCATTTCCAAAACCACAACTTGATACATTCACTAAAGATTTCATACATATCCAACATTTTTTGAAGAATATATCCTTTATGCAATATTTGAAAAAATGCACTTGAAATGAAAGAACCAAATATTCTACAAACTTAATCAAAATATTGAAGACATTGAAAAAAACATAGAAATTCTTATTCAAACCTTGAAAACTGCAAAGTCAAATTCAATAAGGACTAAGATACTAGGTAGAGCATCTTGTTCCTCCTGGTGAAATTTCAAGGTTTTAGAGGCTAAAGAAGGGATAAAACAAGCCATCCAGGGATGTGAGTAAGGAAACCATAGAAGAAATAAGACTCCAATAAGCACATTTTAATCCCAATAAGGGTGTTTGGAAGAAAATTAGACAATTATGGGTTAATATCAGTGTTCTTAGATTTCCTATCTAGGGACTTGGAGTTTGGAAGAAAAAAATATGCTAATGAATGTAGGGAAATATGAATAAATTGAAGCAATTAGATGCAAAGTTGAATGCAATTTTTATCAATTTTAAATGTTATCAAAATGTCCCTAAATGAAATTAGAACGATTTAAAATGCAATTTTTAGGTTTTCAATGATATAAGATGATGCAAGAAGGAATAATTGTAACCTATATGCACTTTCACTAATTTGATACCCTGGATGTAGTTTCACTAATGCAAGATGCAATGAAAGAATGAATGCAACCTAGATCTAGGGCCTAAATAAACTCCAAATAAAAAAAGAGTTGTCTACCAAGAGTAGGTTCACCAAAATGATTTGAAATGAAAAGGAGGAATAAAATTTGGGATCACCTACTCTCCCTTTCCAAATGGTTTATTTAATTATGTCCTAGGAGCCCTAATTGGATTGACTATCAACCTCACAAGGAGAGTCAATTCCCAAAAGGAAAACCTAGGATGGGGTGTTCTTAGGGTTCTTAGGGTTCACCAACAAGAAAATCTTGGAAAAGACAATCAATCATTCAACACACAACCTAATAATGTAAGATAAATTAAGAATGCAAATATTGAAATAATGCAATAGTAATTTAAGAGGTGTGTACCTGGACAATTTGGAGGTGTCACAAGGATTCTAGAAATGTGAATTTTTTTTAAAAATATTCTATGGAGGACCAAGATTCCCAAGGTGGTGACTTAGATATGCTATTATTTTTGAAGGGGATCTCAGGATCTTTGAATGCTAGAATGAAATATTGAATAAATTCTAAAAAATACCCCAAGGAGGACTAAGATGCTTGAGGTGGTGATGTAGTAATTTTTTAGGGTTTATGAAGTCTCTAGATCTAGTCCTAATCTCCCTGGTCTACACCTTCTACCTCCCAAATCTCAGGTTCTGACTCTCTCGAATGCAACCTGTAGGTGAATTTCTGTGAAGATGACAACTTTGAAATGCAAATTGTGAAAATTTTCAATCTTGCACTCTAAATGATCTTCAAGAATTCATCCTAGATCTACAAACATAAGAACACAATAGGAGAAAAACTTGTTGATTATTAGTAAAGTGTGGTTTCCCTTAGTCTGAAAACCCCTTGCTGATAATCAAATCTTTAAATGAAATAGAATAATGGAATAGAATGGTTAATAAACAACATGAAATGTTAAAACTCACAAAACCCTTGTTACAAGAGGCTAAAATTATGATTTAATTGGCTGCAATCGATGTGGTTTTTCAATCACATGAATGCTTGGTAGATATTTCTTGAAATGCTTGCTTGAATCAAAACCCTACATCACAAATGTTAGCTCAACAACAAACATGATACAACAATATCTTGATATGTTGATTGAATCTTGATGATGGCTCAAAATTCTTGATGAATCTATTGGATATTGCTGATATGTGGTTTTCATTGATGTCAACACTATTCGCATTAATGTCTTTAAGGCTATATATTGATGATAAAATTGTAATAAAATAAGTTGCAGGTTGTTGGTGATGCAGTGAAGTTCAATATGTTGGCTAGTTTGGTATATTGATGATAAGAGGTTGTGGATTAAAGGGTTTGTTGAAAAGTATATCTATTTTATCTGAATAAATTTTTAGAGGTTCTCATGAAGATTTAATTGAGTTATGAGTATATGTGTTCTAACAGTTGTTCTTTTGATATAGTTGGTGTTCCTAAAAGAAGATGATGTGATTCTAGTAATTTTAGTTGTTGTGAATGCTTCTATGGTGATTCATGATGCTTGTGGATATTTCTATATCATGATCTATCTATGTTGTTGGTCCACATTGATCATTGTGCTCATGATTGGTGATTTTGTTTTGTGTGTTCATGTTTTTCATGATCATGGCCGACAGGGTGATTGTATCATGTCGTGAATCTTCAAGGCATAATTGTTTAAGGTATTTCATGTTTGAGAAATTTTTCTTGGGTCCTTGCTATGTTTTGGCCAACATTGTTTGGTGTGCATTGATAATTTTTTATTGATTTGGGCTGACAGCTTTTACATGTTTTATATTTTGTTGGGCCGACATGTAGTTGATGTTATCCTTAGTTGTAGGCATATATGATTGATTGTTTATCCCATTTGAAGGTATGGTATGTGATGTATGGTGAGTGTTGTGTGTGAATAATGTTCTAATCTACCAAAGGAAAGAGTAAAGTGTGAAGAAGAGTGACAAGAAGAAAGTGTTTATGTGCTTAACTGGAATTATAATCAGGCATTAGAAGATGTTATTTCTCAATTAAAAATCTTATGGATGTAATTTGAATGTGATAGTAAGACAATGAGTCTTCCTTTGGGCAGTAAGCCTTTTGTATTTGAGGAGTGAGCTCGAGGTAGTATGCCTTAATGCATGTAAATTCCCCATTTATAATACTTTTAATAGAGTATAATCTTGTGGATTAACCTCCACCATGGTTTGTCCCCTAATAGGGTTTCCAAGTAAAAATTATTAGTGTTATGTGTGTTTTTGATGTGGTGGTGGTTTATGATTTCATGTTTATTTATCAGATCTGAGAATAAGTTTAATAAGTATAATTATTGTGACAATTGATTCACCCATCCCCTCTAAGTTGTCTTCCCTTGTGTTTCCAATAATTAGTATTAGAGCAGGTTCATCAAAAGAAGTTTAATAGTTTAAGGTGATATGGGATGGCAACATATAAGAAGGATAGTCTGAGATTTGATGGAATAAATTATTCTCTGTGGAAGACTCAAATGGAGTGTCATCTAAGATGCATTGGTAAACCTTATTGGAAAATTACAAAGAATAGGTATATCATGCCACAAAATGGTCCTTCTACTACAAGTGAGATTAAGGAAGCTAAGTATAATATTAGGGCTAAGGAAGCATTGTTGAGTGCTCTAACTGATTCGCAGATGAAAAATGTACTGGAGCTGAAGACTACTTATGAGATCTAGAAAAGGTTGGAAAATTTGCATGAAGGTGATACCCATGTGAAGATTGCTAGGTTGTAAAGATTGAAAGGGAGATATGAAATGTTGAGAATGGGTGAAGATGATAACATCACTTATCTTATGTAGAGAGTGAATGAACTTGTATGTAGTATCAATTTTTTTGGTGGAACATTGGAAGAATTAGAGATTATTTCTGAAGTGCTCAGATCCTTGCTTGCTGCATACAAACACAAAGCTATTGCTACTGAGGAGATCCAAACTATGACAAATGTAACCAGAGACACATGCATTGGTAAGCTTACTACTTTGGAATTAAGTGAGTTTAGTGAATCTCTTCCTAAGACAAAATCCACATTCATAACTACTATCTCTAGAAAAGATAAGCAGAGATAAGATCTGGGAGAAATTTCTTGTACAAAAATGTCCAAGTATGAGTAGGAAATGACAGAGATTGAAGAAGAGAGAAAAATAGATGAGTTTGAAGCACTTATTGTTAAGAGGCTAGCTAAAGGAGAAGGTAAGTATAAAGGGAAATTTCCTCTTAAATTTTTTTCTTGCAATAAGATAGGAAATTTTTCCTCAAGGTGTCTAGAAAGAGTTCCTACGCCAACACCTAACAAGCCTAGATTCCAAAGAAAGTGTTATTATGGTGCTGATGAAGGTGTGAAAGATGATGAATCTGATAAAGGGAATTTAAGTGAGGATGAATGTGTATTTATTTCTATAAAGGAAAATGATCTAGTACCTAATAAATCTACTAGTTGCACAAATGTGGAGAATTCTCTAGCTGCTAGAGTTGGAGAAAAAGATGAATGGGTGATTGTCAGTGGATGCTCTCATCACATGGAAAGTTAAATAAAGTAAATTTGTGAGCTTGGAAAAGTATGATGGTGGTGTTGTAAGATTTGGTGATGACAAAGCTAGTGTAATGTGTGACAGAGGATCCATTTCTCTTGATGGTAAGCATAATACTCATGATGTTCTATATGTGCAAGGTTTGAAGCATAATATCTTAAGTGTTGGAAAGATGGTTGATAGGGGACAAAATCTTCAATTTAAGGATGAAAAGTGTAGAATATTAGGGAGTTCTAAAAATGTGATTGCATCTGAAAAAAGACAAAAGGTAATATCTTTCACCTAAGTGATACTAATAAAAGTTGTCTAATTTCTCAATTTGATGAAAGTTGGTTGTGGCATAGGAGATTGTGTCATGTAAAATTTGACAATATTATCAAGATAAGTTTTACTTAGGTAGTGAGAGATCTTCCTAAGTTGATAAAATCTATTAATGCTATATGCACAGTTAGGAAAGAAAACTAGAGTTTCATTCTGAAGCAATATTGCTCAAATGAAGTGTTGGAGCTTGTGCATACTGACTTGTGTGGTACTTCTAGAGTCAGAATTTTATAAGGAGATAGGTATTTCATGTTACTTATTGATTATTATTCTAGATTTATGAGGGTTAATTTCTTAAGGGAAAAATATGAACCTCTAGAGAAATTTGAGATCTTGAAGGCTATGGTTGATACAAAGACATGTCTGAAGATTAAATGTTTGATATCAAATAGAGGCGGTGAATTCACTTCCAATGAGTTTAATTATTTTTGTGAAGAGAATGGGATAAAGAGACAATTATCTTCCCACAGAGTCCTTAGAAAAATGGAGTTTTAGAAAGGGAGAACATGACAATTCAAGAAGCTACTAGAACTATGATGCTGGAAGGAAATGTTTCACATATATCTACTGGAGAGAACCTATGAGTACTAGTCGCGCCCACAAAAGGATATGAAAATCACAGTAAAACCTTTCCTAGGAATTGGACATTCTAGCAGGTGACTAATATCTCTTTACGAACGTTCATTTACTTGTCAAACTAGTGAATCTATACTTTGAATGGTGCGACACAATATATGCACTAAGAACTAGTTTCAGTCACAACTTAACAGAAATAAATACTTGGAAGGAATTCTATCTACGCTACAAGAAGGTAATGCAGAGTTCTTTTAACTCAACCATGATTTGACTAAAACATAAACCATAACAACTATGACTAAAACACAAACTATGAACTGGCCTTATGCTGTAGGAACATGCACAGGGATGGATTCCTGATGTTGCAGGAACAATACAAGACTGAGTTTGTATGAAAACTTCAAAGATGAAAGCTAACTGATGATCAACAAAAAAGAACAGCTAACTAACTAGCTACAAATACTTACTAAGTGGGCCCCCTTAGCAAGCATCTACTAATTACGCAAGTGCTGAACTCATAACTTCATCAAACTTTATTCATGAAAATAGAATGGTATACATTGCTTTGTTGATATGGAAACTAACAACAAACTCTGTCTCTTGTCATACAGATTCTGCTTTTCATTATTATCATACTAACTCTTACATAATATTTGCTATCTCTCTATCACTATGCTTCTATCTTGCTTCTAACTATCATCTCCCTTCTCACTCACACAAGAGGAGTACTTTATTTAAAATCAGGAGAACAACTAACTAACTAACCCTATGAAAGAAAGACATGGAAGTAAAGTGTATCCCAAAATCAAGGAACAAACTTCATAAATGAATTTATTCATTCAACCCGATCTAGAGAGATTCTAGCGCTCCACTTTTTCCAGATTGACTGTCATTAAAAATCATTTCCCAATAGTTTCAGTCAAAGAGTTTTCGCCAGAGCTTCCTCGAAGTCGTGTAGGAAATAGACTTTACTGCAAGGCTGAGATCGGCTACGCTTGACTCGATCATACTTTCTTCAACAACCTATGAAACACAAGGTAACAGATGCGAAAGAAAAGGCGCATGGCACATACACAATATTCATTCATTAATCACATATTTAAATCTATTTCATCATTCAAAAACTATATGTGATATACTAGTCATTTAGGGAGTCAACAGGGTAGTAAATGTAGTCAAGACAACACAATAGGCTGCAGGAATATGAAAATATTTTGCTACATGATTTCCCCATAAAAGTTTTCAAAAGAGTTTAGACAACCACGAATAAAAAAAGTAAAGGTATTAAAAGTTCATCATAATATCCAAACTATGAGCACATTTTGGGCTCATCATTCTACCCCCTACTTAGCCCAATGCTGGTCCTCCAGCATTAACTTTACTGGTAGTTTCTCTGAAATTAGTGGTTGTGGCATGACTCTGAAATGGAGTTCCAAACTTGTAATAAAATCCTCTGAAAGTCTGCCACCTCTCATACCTAAGAGCTTCTGAATCATCATTAAGATTTGTAGCCTTGTAGGGATAAAGTGGCCACATTAACACAGGGGGTCTGAATGTCAATGGAAACCACAGTTCAAATCTCTTTTGAAGTCCCAACTGTATATATCTGCTTGATCGTTTAAGAGCTGCTATGAAATTTAGGGGACTGTGAGGTTCGGACCTTCTTAGCCCAACAATTAAACTTTCCCACCTTTTCTCACTTCTGGTGTATGCCAGTCTCCAAAATGAATATGAATGTTCCTAAAATTCATCATATACCTGTTTCTTGAGATCAAATATTTTCACTCTGGTTGTATTATAATTAATGCCATATGTCAGAGTAAACCAAGTTTTCAACATTGCATGGGGCTTTGAACTTTGAGAGAGTAATGGAATAGGCTCATTCATTTTGGCTTCCTCATATGTTTCCCATTACCTGACATAATTTGCTTCATTTGCTTCCCATGACATAAATGATCTCAAATGGATATCACCAATATACAAAAGAGGGTTCCATTATGTTTCAAATGGAATTAAAAAGCCATGTAAATAAAATTCACATAGAGAGTTTCTTAACCAATTAAGGGCTACTTGGTATGCATCGTAAAATTCTTTAGTAATGTGAAGTATAGGATCTTGATTTTTGGAAATTCTCATTAGTTGGAACCATAAGAATTGTTCCTTAAGGCACAGAGCATAAACTCTGGGTAGTGGTCTACATTCCATAATCTGACCAATTACTTTTAACATTTCATCCATTTTTGCTTTTAACTCAAAAATTTCATGTTTCTGACTTTCAATTTCCTTTTCTAGTTTCTTCCTTTCTACCTCCAATAGACTTTGTTGCATGTCAGTCTGGGCTAGGTGCCGGAAAAATCAGGGTTTGCAATGTAATTGTTTCCCAGTTAGCTTTGACATATTCTAGAAACTCAATCAAAAATATCTTCTTATAAACAACAATGGCTTTACAAGTTGCAGGGGGAAATATAGCTTCACTAGCCACATTCAGTTGTTTAGTCTTTTCCTGCTCTTGCTACAGGATGAATTCTTGTTGCTGCAGTGGAGAAGACTGTGCTTCCCCTGAAAACTACATAGTAGCGGTAGCCAAGTCATAAAGACTTGGTAACCCTTTTTCATTATGCTCCATTTCCTTTGTCTCAACTTGTTCCTCTTCAGGAATGAATGAACTTTGTGCAGCATTCTCGGACACATTCTAAGAAACATTAAATTCAGACTCTACAGACACATCTAAAATTACAATAACCTCTGGTTGAGGTGAAGCAGGGGAGGTCTTACATTATTTCCTTGTGGAAACTCTTCTTTGCACTAGTGCGGCTGTAGGAGGTGTTCTGGTAGCCTTCCTCTTTCTGGTCTACCTAGAGGTTTCTACCCTACCAGAGGATGATGGTGAACTGGTGATAGCAACAGGTATTGCTGTAGGAGGGACAACTGTAGGGGAAGGTGCTGCAGGAGAAGAGCATTTCCTTTTTCGAGAACAAGGGTTAGACTCTAGGGTTTGTTCTGCCCTAGATGACTCTCCTACCTTTGTTTTTCCTTTCTCTCTCCTAGTGGTAGACCTAGTTTATACCCAAGCAGAGGATTCCAGTGGGGGAGCTGCAGGACCAGGTGCTATAGGAGCAGATGACCTTTTCCCTGTTCTTCTACTAGTAGACGCAATTTCTTCTTTCTTTTTCTAAGGTCGTGGGGTAAGTACCCTAGGGGGTTGTAGAATTTGCAAGCTCTTTTGGGCAACGAAATGTTGCCAGGAAAGAGGCAAGACATCTCTTAAAAAGCGTTCAATCAATAATTTGATAAGGCCATGGTGAGCAATAGAATTATCTTTCCCTTGTTGGGTTATGTGGGCACTTTGTTCCAGAAATTTTAACAGGAAATTCGGAACATTTACAACTAACCCATGCCTCATATGACTTAATAATTTGATATGATAAGAATGCAGGTAGGAGAAATGGCCTTCATAGGTTAAATATCTGATTATGTAAGAAACGTATTCTAAATAAGGAGGAGGCAACCATACCCGCTTGCATCCCTACTTGGAGACTTCCAAAGGTCCATCAATGGGTATTGAAAATTCAGCCATTGCAGAGGCAACATCTGAAGAAAAATTTTCTCCAATGGCTGGAAGCTTGGTTACTTCAACAATTCTGTCTTTAGTTGCAACAACTGTTAGACCCCACACAATAGCCTCCCCTTCAGAAAGGGTTCTCACAAATTCCCCAGCACCCTCCTCATCAAAAGCATTTAAACTCAAGAAGTAGTTTAACCATCCACAAAGGCTGAATGCCAGGACTGTTTGAGGATTTTGCAATAATAATTCATGAGCTACAGGCTCATGTCGCACCAGTTGACCACCCATGTTCACAGTTTTCCCTAGCTGAACTCAACTCCCTGCTGAAATTTCAAAAAATTTCCTCTCTGTTTTCCGTTCTGTTCTGGTTTTTTCTTCTGTCGTGCCGTCACATTTCTCTCTTTTCCAAAAATAAACTTTTTGAACAAGTAGTTGTAATTGTAATTTACAAAAAAAATATGCAATGAAAAGGACATGCGATCATATTTGGAAAGTACAAGAAAAATAATAAAGAAAGACTATCTGCGTAGTTGTGGCAGCGGCGAAAAGATAGGTTTTAAAAGGTGGATTACCCCGCCCCCTACTTAGAGTATGACATGTGTCCTCACATGTACTAAATAATAGGTGGAGATCGGGTAATAATGACTAGTACAGTCATAGCAGTAAATGAATAGAATAAAATAAATCAAATATGCGATAACAAAAGATATGGCATACCTTTGATAATTGTGTGTACGTGTAAAGAAAGATGATGGCTTATGCATGAGTTGAAAGTTGGGAATGATATCATAATTAAGGGTGATGTAGATGGATAAGGTGGATGGGTGACGTGGGCAGATGAGATGAATGGATGGAATGGATGGATGGGATGGATGGATGGAAGATAAAGAGGTGAGATGGGGCGATAAGTGAGAATGGAGAAAAAGGGGTTTCCTTAAAAAGAAAACCTTTATTATGAGCATGCTTTTCAAAATTATGATGAAGCTACAGGAGAAAGGCTAAAGCTTTCTACTACAGGAAGAGTAGCGGTAGGATCCTGAATGAATTGTTGCATGAATTCTTCTTTTGAGATTGGTTTATGGTACAACCGAAGTCAGTGGCCATTAACTAGCAATTTGAAACAAACTGGATCAATTGTCATCAGCTATACAGCTCCATTGTCAAACACATTCTCAACTTCATAGGGACCAAGCCAGCATGTTGTGAGCTTACCTTGGTTTTCTTGATATTTGGAATCATATAATAGAGCCCAATCACCAAGAAAAAATTGATTGGTTTGGATGTGTTGATCATGCCATTTCTTCCTTTGCTATTGGATTGCTTCTGTATGCTGCAGGGCAGCTTTTCTCATTTCATCCAAAGCATTTAGCTGCAGGAGACATTCCTTTTGTGCTTCAGATATTTCCATATTGAGTTCAAGAGCTGTCCTCAAAGTTTTGTGCTCAAATTCTATGGGCAACATGGTTGTTTTCCCATAGAGCAACTCAAAAGGTGTAAACCCAGTTGTTGTCTTCCATGTAGTTTTGTAGGCCCAAACTGCTTCAGGAAGTCTACTGCTCCAATCTTTTCTATGGAGCTACACTTTCTTTGTTAGGATCACCTCAATTTCCCTGTTTGTAACCTCAGTCTGACCATTGGCTTGAGGGTGATAGGGGTTGGACTTCTTATGTTTGATTTTATAGTCATTAATTAGTGCAGTTATCAAATTGGATGTGAGTTGAGCTCCCTGATCAGTTACAAGCTCTCTGGGAACTCCAAATCTAGTAAAAATTTGTTCATACAGAAATTCAGCAACTTTGTTATCTCGAGCATGAGTCATAACTTTTACCTCAACCCATTTTGTTACATAATCCATGCAAACTAGAATGTATGACTTGCCATTTGATGGTGGATCAATTGGTCCCACAAAATCCATTCCCCACTTATCAAAAGGGGTGACTATTACCTGTAGATATAGTGGAATTTCATCCAACTTGGTTGGTCTTCCCATACATTGGCATCTGTCACATTTCCTTGTATAGGCCACAACATCTTTGTGTAGTGTTGGCCAGTAGTACCCTATTGGAAGAACCTTTATTGATGTTCTCTTTGCTGCAAAATGTCTCCCACATGGTTCATCATGGAAAGCATGCAAGACATCATAAATATCATCTTCTCTTACACATCTTCACATCACTTGATCAGGTCCAGTATAAAACAAACAATTTATAATCCATGAAAACTTAAAACTTTTCTCTATTAACAATTTCTTTTCTTTTGGAGAAAAGTGAGCTAGTATTCTGCTTGCTGCTAGATAATTAGCAATGTCTGCATACCATGGAGTATGTACAGCAATGGAAAACAAGTTTTTATCTGGAAACCTATCATCAATGACCTTGTGTTCAACAGGTGTAGCTATTTGAAGTCTTGATAAAAAGTTAGCCACAACATTAGCTCTTCCTAGTTTATCAATGATTGTAATGTCAAATTCTTGTAATATGAGCCATCTTGCCAATCTACCAGAGATGGCAGGTTTGTTCATCAAATACCTAATTTTTGCATGGTCAGTGTGAACGAATATCTGATAACCTATAACATAACACCTAAATTTATTCAAAGCATACACTACTGTGAGCAATTCATTTTTTGTAACAGTATAGTTTAGCTCAGGGCCTTGAAGGTTCTTACTGATAAAGTAGATAGCATGCTCAATTGAATTTTCCTTTTGACTTAAGACTTCCCCTATACCAAAATCAGAGGCATCAGTATGTATGTGAAAAGAAAAATTCTATTTTGGACCTTGAAGAACAAGGGATTTAGTAAGCAAGTCCTTTAGTTGCAGGAATGATTTTCCATAGGCCTCTGTCCACTCGAATTGAGAATCCTTAGTTAATAAGGCATAAAGTGGACTGGCAATTTTACTGAAATCTTTTATAAACCTTCTATAATACCCTGCATGGCCAAGGAATCTTCTAACATCCTTTTGTTTTGCAGGAGTTTGTAAATTCAGAATAACTTTAATTTTAGTAGGGTCAACCTGAATTCCATTCTTGGAAATATGATGGCCTAGAACAATACCTTCTTCCATCATTAGAAAACACTTTTCACTGTTTAGAGACAAATTTTTCTCTCTGTACCTTTTCAATACTTTTTCTAAATTCATCAGTGCTTTTTCAAATGTGACTCCATAGGTAGTGAAATCATCCATATAAATTTCCATACAGTCATGAGATATATCAACAAAGATACTAATTACTGCTCTTTAAAATGTTGTTGGCGCATTGCATAGACCAAAAGGCAAGACCAAGTAAGCAAATTTTCCCCATGGACAGGTAAAAGTGGTCTTATCTTGATCTTCAGGGGCAATTTTTATCTAATTATACCCACTGTAACCATCCAAAAAGGAAAAATATCTTTTTCCACACAGTGAGTCTAGTACTTGGTCTACAAATGGTAGTGGAAGGTGATCATTTTTAGTGGCAGTCTTCAACTCTCTATAATCTACACACACTCTCCATTTTACACCTTTCTTAGGGACAATAACTAATGGAGAAACCCACTAATTGTCAGAGATTGGGTAAATAAAACTAGCATCAAGCAACTTTTGAAGCTCATTTTTAACTATTTCTTTAAGTGTTGGATTTACTCTTCTTTGAGGCTGCCTAACTAGTAAATAATCTTCTTTGATATAGATCCTATGAGTACAAATTCAAGGATCTATTCCTTGCATGTCCCCATATTCCCATGCAAAAGGTTTATGCTGATCTTGTAGCATTTTTAATAAAATGGCCTGTTAGGATTGTGATAGCTTGCTATTGATATTCAAACAGTGACCTAGAGAGAATTCTATCTACTTAGTGATATTACTCATAGAATCTACAGGTGATGTTTGTACCTCTTGTGGAAGCAAGTTATGAAAAATTGTAGGAAGTTTAGGCAGCGAACTCTCAAAATTTAGTTGCTATAGGAAACATTGTAGGTGGCTACTATTTGGATCAGATGAACTACCCGTATCAGAGTTAAATTGCAGAATTTGAAAAAGCAAGGCATCCTCATTCTGAAGTTGTGAGAATGGATCGTTTTGAACCATCATTAATTAAACCAATGAATTGGCTTCTTTAGTTTCTTCCCCCACATCTGGCCAAACAGGTTTAGACAAATCTGGTTGAGGTCTATCCGGCGGATACAAAGGCAATTTTTTTGTGGACTATCCATCATAAATGGTCATATCTCCAAAATGACATCCTGTAAAAGCATCAGCAGTGGCTAACCATGGTCTACCAAGGATAACTGGATACCCTCCTAAAGTTTCCTTAACTGATAATATTGTGAAATCAGCTGGATACTCCCAAGATTCAAGAGTGACAATTACATCTTCCACCATCCCATCAGGTTTAACTGTGGAGCTATCTGCAAGCTACAGAACTATAGGTGTAGACCTAATGTTTAAAATATTCAAGGAGTCCATAGTATGCTTTGTCATGACATTAATGGCAGCACCTAAGTCAATCAAAACATTTTTTACAATTTGGCCATTTATATGTATTTGCACTATAGGACTTCCACAGCCAATATACTTTGGGATGAATACATTTCCCAACATTATATTAGCCAATTTCCCTAAGACATGAATTTTTTGGGGATCCTTTTTCTTCCATCCAGGCTTCTTCAAACATGCCTCTTTAATAGCCTTTCCAAAAATGGGAACATTTTTAATAGCCTGAAATAAAGGGATTTGAATTTGTACATTCTTTAGTTGATCCAAAATGTCAAAAGTGGGTTCTTCCATAGATTTAAATACAGTACTTTGCAACCTCTGAGGAAAAGGTGGTTTGTATTGACTTTGCAAAATAGGCTCCTTGGAAACCATATCAGTTATAAACATATACTCAGTAGGAACAACAGGTGCAGTAGATTCTTCAATGAGAGAATCTGGTATTTCAGTAATTAGAGGCAGTTGTGGAGCAGGTAGAGTGGTTCCAGACCTCAAATGGATATCATTAATGTTTAAGGCATAAGATTGATATTGGTTGGCTTCAACAAGATACATAGGCTGTTGTGGCTGCTGTTGTTGCTTATTATTGGGATTTGGCAATGGCTGGGCAGGCATAGGCATTTGTTTTGGGGGGCCATTATTTGTGGCAGTTGCTGCAAGAGGTGGCATGAGGGCCTATGGTTGTGACTATGGAAGCTGCAGGAACCCAGGGGACTAGTTTTGCCATTGTTGAGGACCTCTCCATTGAGGATTCTGCTGCCAATTACCTGGGGGTGGGGTCCATTGTCCTTGTGGCTGCTGCCAACCTCCTTGAGGAGATTGCCATTGTGAGGTTTGATAATTAGGCCAACTTGGTTGAGATGTATTCTAGGGTGGTGGTGGTCCATATGTAGGTTGCCATTGGTTATTATAGCCAGAATATGGCATACCAAAAGTCAAAGGATCTTGAGGCATACCTTGTCTCACCTTCTACTGGCTTAAAGTCAATAGGTAATTGCTTAGCTTCCAGATTAGCCACTATCTTGCATCTACAATCACGTTTCTTTTGTCTACAGTATGGAAAGAACTCAACCAAAACTACCTCGGCTTCCTCATGTTTCTTTTGAGCTTGCATAGTGTCCAATTATGTAGCCATATTATTAATGATATCCTACTAGAAGTCAGACAACAAATTTGTTATCTCCATCTGGGAAAGTCTACTAGAAGAAGTCTTCCCCATTGTAGCATGATGACCTCGACCTTTCTTAACTATTGCTCGAGAGTAGTTAAGACATATTTTCTTTATATCATCCCAAGGTAGTTGGGTTATATCACCTCCTCACATCAGGTCTAGGGCATCTATATAGGCATCACTGATTCCCCTTAGAAAGAGTAGTTTCTGAGAGTCTTCATTAAGAGTATGGTTTGAGTTCCTTTTCAGGGAAAACAAAAATCTTGATATATAATCTTCTATACTTTCATCCTCCTTCTGCTGAATTTTGAATATGTCATCACCTTTACTAGCACTCTTACAATATTCCTTATATTTCTCAAGAAATTTTGTTTGCATAGCTACCCAACTATCAACAACACCTCTTCCCAAACTCATGAACCATCTGAGAGCTCCCTCCTTCAAGGTGGAAGGAAACAACTTCAGTTTGTGAGCATCTGAATTGTAGTCATAACTATGACAGAGGACATCAAACTCAAATAGAAAAGTTTCTGGGTCCTCCATAACTAGGCCATAGAACTTGGGAAGCAATGAAGAAGGAACATTTTTAAGATTGTCAGTATCTCCTTGGGGAACAATGGGAAACTCAAAATTAGGAGGTGGATTAGGTGGATTATTTTCCATATTTGCTTGTTGGAATATCAAAGCAAATGGATTTTCCTCAGGTTCTTCGTCAGCTGGGTTAAATGGTAGTTCAACAAATAGGTTTTCAGGGAGGAACATTCCCAATGCATCGCTTCTTCTTCTATGTATGCAATACAATAAATGGTGGTTTGAAAGATTTTGAAAATTTTTAACTAACAAACTAAACTAATGCTAAAAATGACTTCTGACAAATTCTTAGCTTGACACCATCCCCGGCAATGGCACCAAAAATGGTCGCACCCACAAAAGAATATGAAAATCATAGTAAAACCTTTCCTGGGAATTGGACATTCTAGTAGGTGACTAATATCTCTTTATGGACGTTCATTTACTTGTCAAACTAGGGAATGTATACTTTGAATGGCACAGCACAATATATTCACTAAGAACTAGTTTTGGTCACAACTTAACAGAAATAAATACTTGGAAAGAATTCTATCTACGCTACAGGAAGCTAATGCAAAGTTCTTTTAACTCAACTATGATTTGACTAAAATAGAAACTATAACAACTACGACTGAAACACAAACTATGAACTGGCCTTATGCTACAGGAACAGGCATAGGGATGGATTCCTGATGCTGTAGGAGCAATACAAGACTGAGTTTGTATGAAAACTTCAAAGATGAAAGCTAACTGATGATCAATAGAAAAGAACAGCTAACTAACTAGCTACAGATACTTACTAAGTGGGCCCCCTTAGCAAGCATCTACTGATTACGCAAGTGTTGAACTTAGAACTTCATCAAACTTTATTCATGAAAATAGAATGGTATACATTACTTTGTTGATATGGAAACTAACAACAAACTCTATCTCTTGTCATACGGATTCTACTTTTCATTATTATCATACTGACTCTTACATAATATCTGCTATCTCTCTATCATCATTATGCTTCTATCTTGCTTCTAACTATCGTCTCCCTTCTCACTTACGCAGGAGTACTTTATTTAAAATTAGGAGAACAACTAACTAACTAACCCTATCAAAGAAAGATGTGGAAGTAAAGTGTATCCCAAAATCAAGGAACAAACTTCATAAATGAATTTATTCGTTCAACCCGATTCAGAGAGAATCTAGCACTTCACTCTTTCTAGATTGACTGTCATTAAAAAACCTTTCCCAACGGTTTTGGTCAAAGAGTCTTCACCAAAGCTTCCTCGAAGTCGTGCAGGAAATAGACTTTACTACAAGGCCGAGACCGGCTATGCTTGACTCCATCATACTTTCTTCAACAACCTGCAAAACACAAGGTAATAGATGCAAAAGAAAAGGTGCATGGCACATACACAATATCCGTTCATTAATCACATAGTTAAATCTATTTCATCATTCAAAAACTATATGCGATATACCAGTCATTTAGGGAGTCAACGGGGTAATAAATGTAGTCAAGACAACACAATAGGCTGTAGGAATATGAAAATATTTTGCTAAAGGTTTCCCCATAAAATGTTTCAAAAGATTTTAAACAACCACGAATAACAAAAGTAAGGTATTAAAAGTTCATCATAATATCCAAACTATGAGCACATTTTGGGCTCATCAAGTACTTCCTTGTTTATGCTCTCAACTAGGTACATTTCAAAGGTGATACTAGTAAGACTCCTTATGAGCTATGGTATGGTCATAAGCCTACTATTAGATACTTCAAAATCTTTGAGAGTAAATGCTATATTAAAAGAGATGAAGATATAGGAAATTTTAATTCTAGAAGTGATGAAGGAATCTTTCTTGGTTATTCTAGTAAAAGTAAAGCCTACTAGTGCTACAATAAGAGATTGAGGAAAGTAATTGAAAGTGCTAATGTCAAGGTTGATGAAGACACAGTTAGACCATATAGAACCTTTGGATATGATATAGATGATTAGAATGATAGTTCAGATAAAGGAAAGAAAGTTCATACTCCACATCAAGTTCAAACCATTCTGGTGCATTAGGAAAATCAAGAGGAAGGAACTAGTGAAAGTGAAAAAGTGAGATCACAAGAGTCTAAAGTTCAAGAATACTGTAAGATTCCAAGGTATCTAAGACTAAATCATTAGAAGATCATATCATAGGTGATAAGAACAAAGTTGTTCAAACTAGGAGAACAATTGCAGCAAAAGAATGTTGTTTGAGCTCAAAGACTGAGCCTAATAGTGTTAATGAAGCATGCAAAGATGAACATTGGTCGTAAGTAATAAAAGAAGAACTATTGTAAATTGAGAAGAATGATACATGGATTCTTGTTCCTAGACCTAAGGACAAAAATGTAATTGGAACTAGATGGATCTTTTAGAGAAAATTGAATGAGCAAGGTGAAGTTAGAAAAAAAGAAAGAATTGTGTGTAAGGGATATTCTTAGATGGAAGGAATCGAATTTGAAGAAAAAATTTCTCTTGTTGCTAGGATTGAAGCTGTGAGACTATTTCTTGCTTATTTTGCTTACAAAAACTTTAGGGTTTATCAGATGGATGTCAAGTCAGCATTTCTAAATGGTGAACTAGAAGAAGTGTATATTGAGCAACTTGATGGATTTCAATTGACTGATCAGGGAGATATGGTTTTCCAGTTGAAGAAAGCATTGTATGGACTAAAACAAGCCTCAAGAGCATGGTATGCTGGATTAGACAAGTATTTTTTGAATCTTGGATTTAAGGATACTTTTGAGTATCTCAGAGGGAAGCTAGGGGTGATTACCCCTCCTAATCAGAATTTAGATGCATTGACTTGCATCAGTCCACACATTTCATAGTCATATCTTGTGATCCAAATTGATGTTGTGGTGGCTGCTACATCATGTGTTTCCATCAATGCATAAGGGGGAGATTGTTGGATATTACTAATATGTGGCTATCATTGATTTCAATATTATTGGCATTAATTCCTTTAAGGTTGTATATTGATGATAAAATTGTAATAAAATAAGTTTCAGGTTGTCAGTGATGTAGTGAAGTTTAGTATGGTGGCTAGCTCAGTATATTCATGATAAGAGGTTGTGGATTAAAGGGTTTTTTCATAGGTATATATAGTTTATTCACATCATGTTTCAAAGGTTCACATGAAGATTTGATTGAGTTATGAGTATCTATGTTCTGATAGTTGTTTTTTTGTTATAGTTGGTGTTCCTAAAAGAGGACTATGTAATTATAGTAATTTTAGTTAATGAGGATGATTATGTGGTGATTCATGATGCTTGTGGATGTTTCTAGATCATTCTCTATCTGTGTTGTTGGTCCACATTGATCATTGTGCTTGTGATTGGTGATTTTCTTCTGTGAGTTCATGTTTTTCATGATCATGGACAACATGGTGATTGTAGCATGTTGCGGATCTTCAAGGCATAATTGTTTAAGGTGTTTGATGTTTGAGATATGTTTCTTTGGGTCCTTACTATGTTCTAGCCAATAGTTTTTGGTGTGTATTGATTGTTTATTGGTTTGGGCTGACAGTTTGTACACGTTTTATATTTTGTTAGGATGACATGTAGTTGATGTTATCCTTAGTTGCGAATATATATGATCAGTTGTTCATAGCATTTGAAGGTATGGTGTGTGATGTATGCTGAGTACTGTGTGTGAATAATTTTCTATTCTTTTGAAGGAGGAAGTAAAGTGTGAAGAAGAGTGAGTAGAAGAAAGTGTTTATGTGCTTAATCGAAACTGTAATCAGGCATTAGAAGATGCTATTTTCTTAGTTCAAAATCTTATGGATGTAATATAAATGTGACTGTAAGACAATGAATATTTCTTTGGGTAGTAAGAATTTTGTATTTGAGTAGTGAGCTCTAGGCAGTGTGCCTTAATGCATGTGCATTCCCCATTTATAATGCTTTTAACAGAGTATAATCTTGTGGATTAACCTCCATCATGGTTTTTACCCTAACAGGGTTTCCATGTAAAAAAATCTTGGTTTTATGTTTGTTTTGGATGTGGTGATGGTTTATGCTTCATGTTTATTTATCAGATCTAAGAATAAGTTTAATAAGTATAATTTTTTGTGATGACTAATTCATCCCCCCTCTTAGTTGTCTACCCTTGTGTTTCCAACAAAATCCACTCTTGAATGATTTTGTGAACTCAATTATGCTATAATGAATTCTCTCACAAAATTCTTCAGTGAAAATGAGTGAATGAAACTTGTATTTATACTTATGTATGCTTAGTATCATGAAATTACACTATAACAAGCCAACATATGAATTCATTAATTAAAGGAGGCTAAATCTCGCTAGAATTTGAAATTGAATCCCAAAATTAAGCCAAGGGGGACTAAGATGCCCCCTAGGGAATCTTAGTCCCGAGGCTCAAATCTCATGGAACAAACTCCAAGAAGGGACCTCTTTTAGGTGCTTTTGAAATTAGGGTCCCAAGACCTTTTGGTGACTAAGATGCCCCAAGTGGCGACTTAGTCCTAACACAAAAATTAGGAACACACAACCAAAATCATTAAATAATCATTTATCCATTAATGTTTTTCAATATTAGCTAGAAAAAGATTTAATTAATAGGGCTTGTGAATGCAAAATAAGACCAATTAAGCCATAAAGAAGCATGAAAAAAGCAAGGCGAACCCAAACAAGCATGAAAATGCATCAGTATTCATTTTTATACACTACAATGATAAAGGATATTTGATTGCTGCAATATTCTTATCTAAATGTATCCTTTAATTCCCTAGAAAATTCTCTTGAATGCTCACTTTGCTATGGATGCTTGAAGACATAAAATTGCTGGGTGATACTAAGTGAATTGACCTCTTATTTATGTATATGTTAAGAATAATTCTTGAAAATAAAATATCATGAGCTAACACTAAATCATGGATTTGAAATCATTAAAATACCACCAAAAGGTTCTTATGTCTAAGTGAGGACCCATTCACCATAGAGTGAATGGATCCTAGGTCACCCACCTAGGACACATTATAGGAAAAGTGAAATTTTATGCAAAAAAGGGGGTCCTAGAACTAGGTAAGGACCAATTTTCCCTATGGAAAATGGGTCCTAACTCACCTTCCTACTACACACACTTTCCAAAGTTAAGTGTTGTGTAATGGAATTTATGAATGTCAAGTTTTATCCATCATAATTTGCATTGAATTGGGCTTGGATTTGAACTAAAGGGGCCAACTAAGGACTATTAATCTCAATTAATTAATAAAGCCCCAGATTAATGTGAAAGTGTAAAGATACACCTTATAAAATTAAAAATTAAGGCACAATTAAGTCCATTTTATCTAAAAGGACCCCAAGCTTAGTATGAACATGAAAATCACATTACAAAACTAAGTTAAGGCATAATTAAGCTTATTTTATTATTAATTATTCTGAAATTTAGTGTGGAAAAAGGGATAATTTTTTTGATATTACATGTGATCTATCATAATATTCTATTTGATATATCTTCTTCTTTGTGTCATTCCTCTATTTATATTTAGATTCTTCTATATGTCGTAAACTTTTTTCTTTGCAATTTTCTTCTATTTTCTTTTCGGAGATGATGCAAGGAATTGAGACATTTAGGTCTCTTCCATGTTTACCCAAAAGATTTTCTTTGTGTCATTATTCTTGTTCCATGAGTTAATTGGCGGGATGATGACGTCTCTTCACTCTATAAAAATATTATAGCAAAGACATACATTAACGTTGAATTCATGGATCCCTTTGTATTATTTTGGGATTTCATAATGGGGAGAACCCACTTTTAACGATGAAGCTTATTGGAAACATATATTATACATAAGGATTTCTAAATAAACTATCATGTCTTGTTAGAATTTATCATTTTATACATTAAAGTAATTTCTCAGAGGAGGGTGTTTAGAAATTTCTTTAAAGTGGGGACATGTATTGGCATTATTCTTTTGCATTTTTACTACAACTCATGTTTCATTGTGTGGTGTCCTTACTTCATGTGATGTGTATTTCTCTTCATCATGATGTTTGGAGTGAAATCCTTCAAGAGAATGATCTCTCTTAGCATATTATATTCCTCTTTGTGGTAATTCCAAGTAGAGTGCATTCCTTGAGTGGAAAATCTTCTATTCTTCAATTTTCCCTCTCTTCTTGACATTAGGCATGATGTTTCCTAAGTTGAGACCTTACATGAACTAAGAAAAACCCCTTTGAACATACCTTACACTATTTCACATTTACAATAATTTTTATATGGCCACCTTGCATAACACTCTATACTTACCTCTAGATCCATTTTCCTTGTTCATGGGTGTCTAGCATATGAAGTTTTTCTTGCCTCATGAATCATAATGTTCATGTTGTGTGGTGCCTTATCAAATTCAGAACTAGGTATAACATTGGTATGGTTAGTACATATGGGAGTTGACCATAGGCATGACTTTCCCATAGTCACTTAATTGTTTCTATGGGCACACAAATCGTGTGTGTGTGTGTGTCTCACCTTTTTAGTTGCTCACCTAGTAGATACTAGATTTCACTAGCCCATATGAATTTTTTTTTGTTTGCATAGTGTACCTCATCTTCCACTTGTAAATGTTTTCTGTATAAACATCTTAGACCAGGTCCATATCATGTTGGATAGACTGTTGAGGTTTGATTGAAATCCATTTTTCTTTCTTCTTTATGTCTTTGATAGTGTATATTTTTATCTTGTTGTTGCTTCATACATGATTCATGTGTGTGTTATTTTGTGTCTAAGTTGGCTTATTTATGCCTTAATTGGTCATATTTTGTATCCACAAGCCTAATAAACTACATTTTTCTAAGGAGAATACTAACATTTAATAAATGAAACTTCATAATTTGACATTTTTGGCTATGCATTCCAAATTTATGGATTTGGGACTCATACACCCATTTGTGTGTATGGGTCCTCCCTATGTCTTGGCCTTGAAATTTGAATGCCACATTAAACATCACACTTTCCAAAGTATATGTCCTAAGTTTAGGTCTTGGGACTCCTATGCCCAGCTAGGCATATGGGTCCCCCTCTACCCTAGGATCTATTTTAGTTCAAATTCTTAGTGGGATTTTATTATTCTTAGTTTCAATTTTAAAATGTGGACATGTAGTCTTTTAATTTTGAGAAATTAAGCATAAACAAGTGTAAATGCGAGGTTATTATCATTGCAAGTTTTTGGATTAGATATTATCAATATCTTTAGCAAATGTTTCGAATCACACTCTGTGATCCATCATCAAGATGAAGAAGACAACATGAGGAGTATTTTTCTATTTTCTCATTTTCAAGGCCAAGAAGAGATCTAGAATCTCATGAAAGTTTAGGATAACTTTCACAAGACCATCCAAGAGCACTCAAGAGAAAATTATGAAGAGTAGTAAAGTTGTGTCACACTTTCATCCAACTTATCAGCATAAGTGAATTTAAGTAATTTTAACTAAAAAGTAATTTTGTTCAAACATATGATCTTGTAAGATTCATTCTAGGTATGTTATATATTTCCACAATTTTTCTAACTAAAATTATTGGCTAAGTGCATATTTAGCACCACTTTGAGTCCAATTTAATACCAAAAAAATTTAAAAATTAAAAATTTGATGTTTCAACAACTTCTAGTCATGTAATTTTTATTTTTTTTAAATATAAAAATACTCTTTTGTAAATCCATAAGTTTAGTTTTCAAAACTATATATATTAATAGTTTAATTATTATTTATATTTTTCTTTTTAGTTTTAGTAAATCTAGGTTATCATCACAAAACATTAGGTTGATTACCATGTCAAGGAAAAATAGAAAAACTTATTAAAAATTATTGAAAAAAATATGATGCCCTCGATATAAGAATCTATATCAAGATGGTATATTTTTTTACAATTTATATAAATTATTAATATGAATGTTGACATCAACTAGTAACAACTATGTTTTAATACAAATGAATTTTAATATTTATTTGAAAATATTCTTTTATCAAAATGGGAAAAAAAGGATATCCATGACCTAAAATTTCAAGTTATAAATACATGCAAAAAAATTGAAGGAAAAATAATAAAAGTTACTATATAAATATTGATGTCTCATGTAAGTTCATATTTTAGTGTTTTATCAACAACTAAATTATAGTGTTAAGTTATAAAAAAATATATTCAAATAATTTTTTAATTTTTATAAAAAATACAGACATACAATATGGGTATGTGTTGGTGTAATTAAATGTGTTGTACCTTGTCCTAGGTCATAATTACACCTTAGTTAAGTTTACTTAGGGACCACATAGGAGGTTTTTGGAGAATTTCTACTTTTGGTGGACTTGACATGTCATTACTTTATCACTTCCACCTTTTGTGGACACATCATGTGATTATCTCTCCACCTTAGGTGGAGTGATAGCTCTTCACAGTTGTCTCATGTCATAAGATTGTGACATTTTTCATAATCTTATGCCCTTCTATGTTCTCACCTTGGCTATATAACAAAGGGGTCTCCTATGTATAGCTCATTCCATTATATCATAGTTGCATTATTGGCAAAATATAGTTTATTCCTGTCATCTTGTTTCTATCTCTCTTATGCTTGTGCTTTCTATTAGGCCTCTAGATTTTGGGTGGCTACCTTCATAGCCAATTCTTACATGGTATCAGACCTATTGGAGTGCCTTTAGTTAATCATTTAGAGAGATTCTTGGAGGGTTTCATTTTTGGCCTTATATTGCAGGTGTATTTTGGGAGCTTGTTGCATTAGATTCGAGCTCACCATTGCATCTAGAGTGTCTGAGATAGTCATATTTTCTTTTTTTTTTCTCTCAATTGGACATTAGAGGCCAAATCTGTGAAGAGCTGAAGATTGGAGGTGGTTGCCAGATCCAAGAGTTAGCTACCATTTCAGAGTATTTCCAGCCAAAAAGGACATCACCATTGCATTCAGAAGGGCCAAAAACCCCTAAATTGACAGCCAAATTATCGAATTTGGACAAAGTTGCTCTCAAAGGAAAAAAATTTTAGCAAGTGGAGCGTACGACCCTACCTGCATAGGTACGATTTTATTATAAAATAATTATTATTATTTTTTCTGCAAATTTTGTAGTTTTTTATTTGTAAAAATATTTATTAAAAAAAATTGGATTTAAAAATCCTTCGAAAAATCATTTTTTTAACAAAAATAAACAATAAACAATAAAAAAAATTATAAAAAAATTATGCAGTACACAAGGTACCCGACAGGGTACCTGCGTGGCACACCCTGTCGCGCACCCTGCAACCCACAAGTACTGCCAGGGTTGGCAAGCGGTACCGCCACCTGCCATGACCCTTGGTCGGACAGGAGTAGGACCCCCTGTCAGCCCCTGCAGCCTTTTCTTAAAAGGTTTTTTTAATTTAATTCTTTTTTATTCTTTTTAAAAAAAAAGTAAAAGTTTTTAATAAAATTTTTAAATAAAACTTTTTTAAAAAAATTTCTTTAATTTTTATTTAAAAGTTTTTAATAAATAAAAACTCTTAATTTTTTTTTCTTTAATAATTTTTTAATTATTTAAATATATATATATATATTATTTATTAAGTTTTTAAATAAAAAATAAAACAAATGTTTTCCTTTTATTTTTAATAATTTTATTTTTTTCATCGAAAAATTCAATTTTCTTTATTTTTTTTATAATAATTTTTTCTTTGATTAATAATGTTTTTAAATTAAACTTTTAATTAAGTCTTTTTAAAAACAAATCATGCAATAATAAGCGAACGTGGAGAAATTATTTTTCCTACCAATCGAGCCTTGTTTTGGACCATTTGCTCCTTCAATAAGCAGTCAACATGGGTCAATTGCTCCTACCGACATCCACCTGGAAGGCTTTCTTCACGGTCTTCAGCTTTAGGGTTCTTTGGGTTGGCTTCTTCATCAACAGTTCCAGAGCATCTCTCAATCGACTGTTGCATCATAGATTCCAGAGTTGTGCCAGTTTGTGAGTTTTCTAGTGTTCCTTGGCATTGGGTTTGTTGTTGCTTTATCATGATTTTGACTAGAGTCAATCAGTGACTCTAATATGGTTTCAGTAGCAAACACAAGTATCTTTCCTTCCTTGCCGCATTTAGGATTCCATTGTTACTCCATAGTGTACTTTCAGTGCTTCTTCTTGCAGCAGGTTATCTCTTATGGGGGGTTGTATGATCTCTCTTATGGATAGAGATTGATTGGATTTGTGATGGATATCATTATTGTATTTCATCTCTCTTTTGAGGGGGAGTTCTTCCATGAGGTTTTCTCCCTTTCCTTGCTTGTGAGAGATTGCATTGATTGCATTGTCTGTACATGGGTACCTAACATGGCCTAGTATCCAGGACCCATCATTGCATCTTTGTGTCATTTGCATAATAATTTTCCACTCCCTAAGTTGCACTTAAGGGGGGGTGTTGGTGTAATTAAATGTGTTGTACCTTGTCCTAGGTCATAATTACACCTTAGTTAAGTTTACTTAAGGACCACATAGGAGGTTGTTGTAGAATTTCCACTTTTGGTGGACTTGACATGTCATTACTTTATCACTTCCACCTTTTGTGGACACATCATGTGATTATCTCTCCACCTTAGGTGGAGTGATAGCTCTTCATAGTTGTCTCATGTCATAATATTACGAAATTTGTCATAATCTTATGCCCTTCTATGTTCTCACCTTGGCTATATAACAAAGGGGTCTCCTATGTATAGCTCATTCCATCATATCATATTTGCATTATTGGCAGAATACATTTTATTCATGTCATCTTGTTTCTATCTCTCTTTGCTTTTCCGTTCTAGTAGGCCTCTAGATCTTGGGTGGCTACCTTCATAGCCAATTCTTATAATATGTGTGGGATCATGATGGGCCAAAAAGTGGCAATATGATGGGTATGTGTAGGGTATGTGGTTGATCACTTTTTTTTACCCAAAATTGATGAAATGCAAAGGGTTTTTAAAGCAGATTCTGAACTTTCCATCAATATAAATTATGCTTTCTTTTGAATGTAATAAATTATTATTATTCATTTTCTATTTGAATTACGACTAAAGTCATGATTGATAGGCTGATTGAAAAACATCTATAGCTTTCAAGTAGTATTACATTTTTTGAATCTAAAACATGTGTCACAGTCTATGCTTCACATACTATAGGATTAAAAAAAAAAAAAATTCATGAATTTTTGGCCAAGTTAAGGTGGTTAGACATACAAATTTTTCTATTTTTTAAAAGTTGTAATAAAAAATTCATAATTAATTATTTACTTGGAAAAAAATTACAAAATAATATGCATCACATCGGGACATGAGTCCTCTACTAATATCTAAAATCCTATCCAAAATAATTATTATTTTATTGTGGTTAGGGTGATCAGACAGACACCTACTTATTTTTTCCTTGAAATTTAAGTTATTGCATTGAAATTTCAAATTTTCACTAAATAGATATATTTTAAAAAAAATAAACCTAGTAGTTTAAAAACAACATTGAATTTCTGACAGATTCTATTCTTACATATTTTTGACATAATATAGATAAATTATTCGAATTTTTACATCAAGTTTCCTAACTCTGATTTTTCTGAATTTTTCACCACTTAAAGGTTTGTTTCTTCCATGATGATCCTGCACATACCCATATACTAAAAATTAAAGGTTTTATTATTTTACATCATTTCAAAATTCAAAACATATATATCACTTTTCAATGATTGAAGTTTAAAATTTGGATGTGTTGGCTATTTTGTTTATAAAAGTGTGACACAACTTTATAATTTTAGCCAAGAATAATGTCAGAGTCTTCATGCATCATGTGTGTTTGTAAGCTAACATTTATGATGAACAATAGTGCAACTTTAGAAAAAATGAAAGAGTATGTTGAATGTGATTTAATTTCTCAAAGATAGCATCAAACATAAAAGACAATAACATGTGAAATAATTGTAAAGAAAATTTTCCTTTAATATTTTTGGGTTTTTTCCTTACTCTTTTTGGATTTGGGATAAATTTGCACTCAGATAGTGAAGACTACTCCCAATGGTATGCAATATGCCACATGGTGGTTGCATGACTTTTACATATTTTTTTCCTTTCAGGCACAATCTAGCTCACATATTAGCTTGGAGGGGATTTTCTTCAAAGATAATCTTGCAAATCTGATATTACGTACTCGATTGACTATTCATCTATTCACTTTGGGCAGCTTATTTTTTTGCAGAGAAATCTCTTCAAGTGGAGTTTTTCAAAATGCGGTGGGTGTCCTACTTTTAGGTTGGAACCTTCTACTCAATGCCATCAATCTCTTTGGTTGATCAATTAGATTTTTTCTAGGCTTTGTTAAAATATGATTATTTTCTGATAGTTATCTTTCCTAAAATATCTAAATCCATTAATGAAGCAGTTGGGATTTAATGAGCAAAGATTGTTATGATCTAATCAAGATATAAGATCAATTTGTGAGTTATCATGATAAGGCATCTGGAATTTTCTACTTCTAAAATGTTTATGGTGGTGCTCTTTTCTTCTGGTTATAAATAGGGGCAGCAACATAAGTCTAAAAGTTAGAAAAATTACTTTGAAAGTATTTTATAAGGATATGGATCTATTAAGGAGTTTATATTTTTAGAAGTACAAGGTTTTACATAATATTTTTCTTCTCTCTAGAATGTTATATTTTATTTTGAGCTATCATCAAATTGGCATCCTACCTTTGTTTTTAGTTCATCTACTATTGAAGTTTGATCTATTTTAGAGAAATCTTAGAAATTGTGCATGCTATGGCATTTTTCAAGTTTCATTTTATCTCATCCATGTTAAAAGCATTGTGTTTTAAGTCTAATTTGATAGTTCAGATAGCTAATTTTCATGTTGTTAAGCTTCTATTTTGAATGCTAGCTTTCATAAATTAAATTATATATGTTGAAATTTTCCACATTCCATAAAAAAATTACCATTTTTCATATTATGTTGTGAAGGGAGAAAGGTTTATGTGAGTTTCTATATATTTTTGTTAATATTTAGAGTTTCCTTATGTCTAATTGGACCTTAGTGGGTGCTTCCCACATGGAGATTTGAAATATTGCATTGTGCTTGCACTAAGCCTTTTTTGCTCATTCTCTTCCCAACAATGAAGGGTCTGCATCATTATGTATCAATTATATCAATTATAGGAAATACTTAAGGTTTGAAATGTTGTAAAAGCTTTGGCACATCACCATTTTTTATGTTTTATTTTATTTTTTTCTACCCTTTCCCCTAAAACATAAAGAATATTTAGCTTTCTATAAAAATATCAAAGGTCATTCAATCAGGCGCAAATTGGTCCCCGATTAACTAAATTTGGGTACGTGCAAAATCATCATGGAAAAAATAGGCCCTTAAGTGGCAAAAAAATTAGAAAAATCAGAGTTAGCCAACTTGATGTAAAAATTTGAATAAGTTATCTATATTATTTCAAAAATATGTAAGAATAGAATTTGTAGAAAATTGAATGTAGTTTCTAAACTAGTAAGTTTAAAAAAAAAAAAAAAAATCTATTTGGTAAAAATTTGAAATTTCAATGCAATAGTACTTAAATGTTAGGGAAAAAATAAGAAGTAGGTGTCTGTCTGACTAGGCTAACCACAATAAAATAATAATTATTTTTTATAATATTTTAGACATAAGTAGAGGACTCATGTTTGGATGTGATGCATATTTTTTTATAATTTATTTCCAAGTAAATAATTAATTATGAATTTTTTATTACAACTTTTAAAAAATATAAAAGCTCGTATGTCTAACCACCTTAACTTGGTCAAAACTTCATGAAATCCAATTTTTATTTTTTTAATCCTATATTATGCAAAGCATAGAATGTGATGCATGTTTTGGATTCAAAAAATGTGATACCATTTGAAAGCTATAGATTTTTTTCAATCAACCTATCAATCAACACTTTAGTCGTAATTCAAATCAAAAATAAATAAAAATTATTTATTAAATTCAAAGTAAAGCATAATTTATATTGGTGGAAATTTTAGAATCTCCTTTAAAAACCTTTTCATTTCATCAATTTTGGGTAAAAACAAAGTTGTCAGCCAAATACCCTACAAATACCCATCATATTGCAACTTTTTGGCCCATGATGATCCTACACATACCCATTTCCCATAAGGCTATTAGAGAAGTGTAATATTTGAAGATCAACAATTATTTTTATTACACACCCAATAGGACCAAAGTTTTTTGAATATCTAGTTGGAATTCAATATTTCTTAAATCAAACAAAGAAAAGAGGCTAGAAATTTCACACCTAAAATCCAAACAAGAGTGTCATCAAGATGCCATTTCAGATACTCCTAGTCACTTGCCTTGATATCAAGGAGAAGAAGACATATAGGTTCTATATCACCTATAAGAAGAAGTTGGTTAAGAAATATTAGCCTGTAATCTAGAGCTTTATCTGCTTCACTAGGAAGCCAAACTTTCAAAATCAAAATACCCCTAACCCTATCCATAGGAATCTATTTTCAAAGGCTCATCTAGGTAGCCTCACTCTTAGAAATTTAGTAACCTGGGATAGTGATAGTCTGCTACAAGAACCTATTCCCCAAGACATATGGCCCTTCATACCTTCCAATGCTCTCAAGCATATCCCAAATTTTTCTTGGGAGGATTTCAATATTCCCTCTAAACATCTCCAAGATATAGTGGAGGTATGTAGAGTAGATAATGTAGCAGAAGAGAATGTTTCTCTAAGGTTGTTGGTTGCATCTTTCAAGGGAAAATATAAGGAATGGTATAGGTTTTTGGCTTTCAATTTTACTTGATCATTAGACTAGCTCATAGAGAAGTTTTTCAAGTGCTTCTTTGAAAATGGAGATCGTTCCTCTTTGTTGCAATAATTAATCATCAAAAGGGCCCTGGAAGAGGCCATGAATGATTTCAATACCAAGTTTCACAAAACCTGACAAAAAATTCATTTGACCTTCAAGCCTCTAGTCACTATCATGTTCATGTTTTACCTAAGGATTTTTATTTGGATATCATTGTCATCCTGTACTCTATGAGAGGAGATATTCTTCCCAATGTATATGATCGATGCTAGTAAGCTTCCACAACATCCACCAATTCCCATGTTTATAGAAATCTCTAATGGCCCCTAGGAAGAAGCCATTTGAATGCCTTCGTTTCACAAGCAACCACATTTTCTCTACCACTATCCATGTACATATACCCTAGTGTTCAACCAAGAACATTGGTCTCCTCTTCATGAGAAACAAGTGTTAATGATAGAAAGAATCTCATTCATTCCTTTGTGAATGTGCTAGTCCTCATTTGGTAATAAAAAGAAGCACCTACAAAGCCTCCCACATAGAATAGTCAAGGAGGAAGACCATCTTATCAACAAAATGCATATCAAGGAGCCTCAAAAGGAGGAATTTAGCAATCTGGGTCGTCAAACCAGACAATCTTGGTTACCATGCTACTTCATAATGTTAGAAATAGTCCAAGAAAATACTTATTCCTAATCTAAAACAACTTGGGGGAAGATGAGAAATCATGGTGCTTCTCATGTAATGATAGCCATATGCCTTAGATTTTTCCAAGTGGAAATCTATAGAAGAAGATAGCAGAGCAAAGAAACCAAGGCATGTTCTCAAGCATGGAAGAATACTAGTCTCTTGAAATAGAGAATTCTTGCTTTAGAGTGAAAAAAAAAGGAATGTCTTTAGAATAGGAGTTGGATATAACACCAAACCAAGTGATCTTCTCTTGGATGGAAGAAGAAGATGCAACATTTTCTAATGATGCTTCGATGACTAGTGCCCACAAGTACAACCAAAATATAATATAAGATCCAAAAGATAGCTCACTAGAGAGTACATGTAATAAGACCCACAATCATAAGGAAAGCAAGCCATAGAGGGCCAACCCATTTACCAGTCGCAAGCTCTGTGATTTCCAATGAAAGAGATATACAAAGTATCACACCCACCCATGATAGATCAATCTCTCTGAAAGGATAAATAGATACTATTGTTTAAACCCAAGGTCTCACCAATCAAAACACTTAATGTGGTTGAGCAGTTGTAGAAGGTACCTACTAACATATCTCTTTGGAATGTTATATTGATTCTAGAAAAAAAAAGGTTACTCCAGGAAGCATTAAATAAGGAAGAAAAAGTATCACAGATGGGTGCAATTCCACTTTGTGGTCAAGCTAATGTTGCAATAATAGGGTATGTGTAGGATCATGATGAGCCAAAAAGTGGCATAATGATGGGTATGTGGCTGACGACTATTTTTTTACCCAAAATTGATGAAACGAAAAAGGGTTTTTAAAGGAGATTCTCAGCTTTCCACCAATATAAATTATCCTTTACTTTGAATTTAATAAGTATTTATTATCCATTTTCTATTGAAATTACAACTAAAGTCATGATTGATAGGCTGATTGAAAAACATCTATAGCTTTCAAACGGTATCACATTTTTCGAATCTAAAACATGCATCACATTCTATGCTTCACAGACTATATGATTAAAAAAATAAAAATTGAATTTCATGAATTTTTACCAAGTTAAGGTGGTTAGACATACGAGCTTTTATATTTTTTAAAAAAATTTAACAAAAAATTTATAAATAATTATTTACTTAGAAAAAAATTACAAAAAAATATGCATCACATCGGAGCATGAATCCTATACTTATATCTAAAATATTATAAGAAAATAATGTCATTTTATTGTGGTTAGGGTGGTCAGACAGACACCTACTTCTTATTTTTTCCCTAAAATTTAAGTACCACTCCATTGAAATTTCAAATTTTCACTAAATAGATTTATTTATTTTTAAACAAACCTAGTAGTTTAGAAACTACATTAAATTTTCTACAAATTGTATTTTTACATATTTTTGAAATAATATAGATAACTTATTCAAATTTTTACGTCAATTTTCCTAACTCTGATTTTTCTAATTTTTTTGCCACTTAAGGGCCTATTTTTTCCATGATGATCCTGCACATACCCAATAGAAGATCAATTATGTAAGATTGTAGGTTATATCATTGATATATGACTAAAGTTGTTGTCATTGATGTCAACCTAGTTTTGATGTCAACTAGTCTTGATGTAATCCAGTTACTAATTATTGTTGTTACTGCAAATGTCAATAATATTGAGAGAATTGTAATGAAGGTACTTATGTGTTGGCTTTGGGTTTGGATCTGGAGATTTTCTCCTAAGGTTGTGTGGATTAGATATGTTGTTCATAATTAATAGTAGATGTTATTATATGTTTTGGTTGAGTTTTGGGAGAAACATTCTTGATCTGAAATTCTCTTAGAGTTCTAAAGATGAGTTGCCCTAATTCTATTGAAGATAACTATAGAATTTGGAAGATTTATGGTTAAATTTTCTATGTGTTTTACACTTGTTATGTCAACCTTGTGTCGAATAATACTTTCAAAGTTGATGAAGCATGTTGGATAAATGTGGGTCCACATCAACAATGTGGTTTGATCACCCTCATTCTAATTCTACCTTAGGATGTTTTAGCATAGACCTAATTTAAATTTGAATTTGGATGGATGAATTTGGATATGATTTAAATTTTAAGATGGTATAATTCTAGGATGAGTTTGTCAAGGAGAGAGAGTGAGTGGAACAAGTGCAAAGAAGAAGGGAATGGAGAAAGTGTAGTTTGATATGACATTGATTCAAATCAGAATGTGTGTGTGATGCTTAATGTTTAGTTTCTAGATGCAATGAGATGAAGGTTAAGTCTATCATTCATGTTTATAAGTTATTTTGGTGGAATCCTTTTATGCATCCAGATTTTAGTCTCTATGTGAAAATCTTCTTTTTTATTATTTCTCTATGGCAGTGAGCCCTCTAGCTTTGTAGACCCATTGGATAGTGAGTGGAAATAGTGAGTCCTTATTCAGGAAGTGAGTCTTTTCATAATTGGTTTTGTTATTCTCTATAGTGTGATTTAATCCTCATTGTGTTTTTTCCCTTATTGGGTTTTGCACATAAATACAGGTGTTATTGTGTTGATGTTTTTGAATTGACTTTTTGCATTTCCATTTAATTGTTAATCATTTAAGTAGTATTAAGAATTTGTTCTAGTGATTTCAATTAAAGATTTAATTTCTATGACAATTGATTCACCCCCTATCAATTTTCCTATACAATAATTGGTATCAGAGCTTTGTTCCTTAGAGAAGAGCTTAACCACTTAAGGAAGATTAGAGATGGGTGGAATAACTATTTATGAGTAGAAGATCGATGGAATGAACTATGCTACCTGGAAAATATTGATGGAAAAATATCTAGAGTATTTCAGATTTGATGTGGATGAAGCTTACAAAAATATTTGTGTTCCTTTGGTGAATGGTTCAAGTACTATTGATGAGATCAAGGCACATGAAGTGATCAATAAGGCTAAATGCATTTTGAAGAGCATCTTCATACACTCAGAGTTGATTAAAGTGCAAAATATAAAGACTGCAAAAGAATTATGGGATGCTTTGGAAAGAGCACATGAAGGTGATGAAAGAATCAAAGAGGAAAAAATATAAAATTTTGAGATAAAGTTTGATCTTCTACGCATGTCAGAGGATGAGAATGTTAAAGAATATGGATAGAGATTTGATGAAATTGTAGCTAGAATGAGAGGAATAGGTGCTACTATAGATGAAAGTAGAATTTTAAAGAAGATTTGAAGGACTCTACTTGATACTTACAATGAAAAGGTGTCCACTATCTAATAGAGAATAGATTATAAGGCATGCAATAAAGATGTATTGTTAGGATATTTAACATCCTATAAAATGAGGAAGTTGAACCTGAAAAATGGATGTGAAACAAAGACTTCTTTCAAGGCTGCAAAAGTTGAAGATCCAAATGAATAATTTTTTAATGAAGCTAAAGAATTTTTTTTAAGAAAGATAAAAAAAGGATTTTGAAAGTATGAAAGCGTCGACAATGATTTTGAATTTCCCAATTGCTTTAAGCCCCTTCTAGGGTTTTTAACCTAAGACAAGAAAGAAATGTTTTCCAAAATGAAAATTTCTACACTCAATATTAATGTGAATTAAATGTAATGTATCTAATGATGATTTCCTAATTCACTAATATTAAATGGAAATTATTTAATGAGGAAAAACCTAAGAAATGGAAAGTGCTGGAAAATGCACTATGATATGCAAAAACGCCTAAAAATGCAAGTAAATGATGAAATAATTGAGCAAGACTGGAGAGGTGGACCTGAAATCTAAAATTTGATGTGGAGAGATTTTGGAATCCTAAAAAATAAAATGAAAATGTTTATTGGGAAACTTACGCAGAGTTGGGCAACTTAGTCCTAGTTTTGGGGAAAACTTGCCTTAATAGAAATCTTCCAAATGGGTATCCAAAAATGAAAAAATCACTTTTCAAGCCTAGTACTAGTGACTTAGTCCACCTATGGATTTTAGGAATTTTTGGATGGGATATTGTAGCTTCGGGTCCAAACTTTCTTTTCTGACAGGTGTCTGCTCTTGATTTTGTAGAAAATGGAATAAAAAATGTCTCCAAGCTTGAATTAGGGTTATGTTGATTTGAATGACTTTGATTACTTCTTGAACACTTTTCAACACCTATTTCTTTGATAAATATTCCTACAAAGTTTGTGAATGCACATGCAAAGAGAGAAAAATAGTTAAGGGTTAGAGTATAGGGGTTTGCCTTGGTCAAAACCCACTTTGGTAATCAAACCCTATGAAATGAAATGAAGTGGAAAGAGAATGATAAATAAGAAACATGTAGTGTCATAATCTTACCAAACCCTTGATGTAGAAATATAAAGATATGTAATGAAGTGCTCCAATGGATGACTTGATAATGCTTAGATTACTTGAATCCCTGAGAATGATTAAGTAAATTGTGTGAGTGCATTCTTGAATGAATGGGGGGAAAATGAGAGGAAAAAACCTTATTTATACTTGTTCTTACTAAATTCCTAAAAATAACACATCAGGCTGACCTAAAGGGTTAGAGAATGAAATCCCACAAGAAATTTGAAATAATTTTGAGCTTTTCTAAAAAAGGACTAAGTCACCCCTATTCTTGACTTAGTCCCACTTAAGAAAAATAAGTGTGTGTCAAGAATTATACGGAATTAAATGTTTTCCAATGGGAATATCCTCAAAAAAACACTTAAAGATGAGAAAGGGTTGGATTAGTGATGAAAAATCTAGAAAAGTGTGAAAGTGGGTTACAACACTTTACAAAACTTTGAAATAATACTTGGTAAGTGATAAAAAAAAAGGGGTTTATTAGGTGAATTATGATGAAATAGTCCTAGAAAAGTGTGAAAGTGAGTTACAATACTTCACAACACCTTTATAAGACATCCTAGAAGTGTTAATGATTCACAAGGGTACAAGACCTAGTGTGAACATGTTGGCCACATTACAACATTAAATCTAGGAAAACTCAAGGAAAATTCCATAAGAGGGACTCATGTTAGCATAAAATTGTAAACAATATATTTTTGGCTGACACATTAATCCCCCACTTTAGTGAGAGGATGAACTTTCTTTAAACTCTCACTAAAGTAGCTCAACATGCACATCGAGAGGGATCCTAATGCACACATGTTGGTAAGATAAGAAAACAATAATCAAGAGGGATGATCAAGCCCCCAAGATCATGATCCCAAGGAAAACTAAACATAAGCACAAATGAACACACATGAAAATGATGAAAAGGAATGAAAGCTTCAATCATTTTTCTAGCCCATTGTGGATCAAATCTAGGTTGTTTTTTAGGAAAAAGAAATTTTTACTCGCTCTAGGACAACAAGAATTATGGTTGTCCACCATGTGTGAAAGCCCAAGTTTACTCACTATAGGGCCACAACACTTTTGGCTATCTGTGGGGTGAGAAATCCACAACATACTCACTTTGGGCCCACAAAACTTCTTGTTGTCCATGGGATGAGAAATCCCAAGAGGTGGCTATGGGGAAAGTCATGTCATAGAATGGGTTTCTCACTCAACCATATCAAAGTTATACATCCTGATAAATTTAATAAGGTGCCACAAAGACAATTTCATTTTGTGCTTCATGAGACAAGCAAAGCCTCATATGCTTGGAACTCATAAAAAAATATAATGGTGCCATAGACATGCAATCTGTGTTATGCAAGGTGGCCATGTAATTTCAAAATGTAACATGAAAAATAAATTCTCAAACGATTCTTGTTAAGATATTGCAAGGTATATAACTTAGGGAGCATTGTGTCTAATGTCTCCAAGAGGGGACCAATTAAAGGATAGAAAATTCACAACTTAAGGGATGTAGTGTGTCACATCAGGCCACCAAGAGGAATGTAATATGCTAAGATGGATCACGCTTATGAAAGACATCACACCCAATGTCATCCAAAAAGTGACAAACACATCGTATGAAGTAACAAGGCTGCACTAAGAACCAAGAAAAGGAAATATGCAAATGAATATTCCAATGTATGCCCCCACTTTAAAGGAATTGCTACACATCATTATGCAAGCAATTACTTTAAAGTAGCAAATGAAAAAAATCCAAATAGAAACAAGACATGAGAGCCAACTTGGAAAGCCCCTATGACAAGTCATATGTTTCCAAGTAAGGCTCCTTCATGTGAATGAAAAAGGAACAAAAGAATCGAGGGGTTACCCCAAAAAGGAACACACCAAACACATAAGGGATTTATGGATTTGGGGTTAGTATGTTTTTTTATGTAATTTTTTTATTAAAGAGCTCTAAACTCTCAATATTCATCAAATGAATAGAACTAGAAGAATGACACAAAAAGAGTAAAAACAAAAGATAAAAAAGTCCATTTTGCATCAACATGGAATAGACATTATGGTCTCAAGGCTTCACATTGTCCCCAAAAGGAGAAAAACAAGTGAAAAGAAACAAAATGGCAAAAGGAAAAGGGATTGTTTGGGTCAACATGGAAGAGACATAGGGCATTGCAATGCTTTGCATCATCTTGAAAAGGAAAACACAAGAAAAAAGTGAAAAAGAAAAGGTGAGTACAACATATAGAATAATATAAGAACAAATAGAAGAATATGACAAAGGGAGGGAGAACATCAAACACAACATCATAGGGGAACATCATATGCACAATAAGAAAAAGGAAATGAAAGAAATATGTAAAAGGCTGGCGAGGTGAATGAAAATAAACCATTTAATAGGTGATCTACATCCTAGTCATGTTTAGTGTATTGCGAAGGTGATTGACTATCCAAAGGGAGAATTGTAAGTGTTGAACTAGGGGAAGTGCTAGAATTTTCACTTGGTGTGAGAGATTTATAATTTAAGCTCATAGAAGAGGAAAATAAAAAAATAAAATAATTATGCACCTCTTCATCTATTTTAGAGATCTCCTCATCATCATCATCATCAAGATTAATCACGATGGGGGACCGGATTGTAATTTCCAATGAAGGGTGTACCAGGAGTTAGGGTTGTTGTATCAGATAGTTTTGTTGTGATGGTGGTATAATACTATCTTGTGGCAAGTCAAAAGGAGGAATGTGGTTGGATATTGCTTCTGTCAAAGGCGAAGGTTGATTTGATTTGTTTGCTTTTATTTGTAATTGAAAAGCAAGAAGATGACAAAAATGCCTACGCTCGCTAGCACCATGGTTTTGTTTCATTCTATTTTGAAGTTGTGTGGGCATAAGAGTGGGTTGATCCACCATAGGCTACTTTTCTTCCTGAATAGTAGGAATGGAAGGAGCCAAAGGAGATGAGTGAATCTTTTTATCTTTGCTTTATAAACATGTTTAATGCAAGGAGGCATAACGAGGCTGGTTTCATTATCTTGTTGATGCTTGGATGAAGAAGGGGAAGTGTTTAGTTTTGGTTAATCTAAGTTTTTAGTTTCAAGTTTAGGTTGAAGTATTATATCCTTAAGGATTGGGATAATGAAAGGGAATGAGGATTGATTACAGAGGGACAAGTTGA
>VDFB02271358.1:424361047-424392445 GCA_007258455.2 Sequoia sempervirens | reverse complement strand
CTTAAATCAAACCCCTTGGATAGAACCCCATTAGTTTTAAACCATACCTATAATGGAGTCTCCTCTACCCCTATCAAAATGCTAATAAAAAACCGCTTTTGATTTACCTTTTGGGGATCAAATAGATTCATTTAAAATTTATGTTTTGTAAGTATGTATTCCTATTACAAGCTTCCCAAAAAAATATAATTTTAAATAAATTTAATTTTATTACTATATTTATTTTTTATTTCTTGTGAATGTAGGTTTTTCACTGAAAAATCAAGCTCTTTGTTCTGCACATGTGGAAAAATAGCAAATTATCAACAAAAAAAAATTTAAAAATATGAGTGCACTAGATATTGAAGTTTTTTATCCAACAAAAAAGTAAAATTTGAATTTTGATACATAAAAAAAAAAAAGCGTTATACGGTCACACTATGTCTGAATTGTAATTGGTTTGACTTCAAAACTTGATTAAAGAAAAAATATTCAATAAAAAACTATCTAACCAATTTTAAGCACTAGATATTAGAGTTACAAATCTAAATTCAAAATAATTAGAATTTTATCCTTCATGGAAAAAGGTTATGCCATACATTGAGAATCACTTTTAAAAATGTTGTTTTCTCTGAAAAACTAGTTTTGAGGTAGATGAAAAAGAAGTGCAATCTGATTCCAAAAAATTTGAAAAAAATATATTTAGAATATATAGACAAAAATTTAGAAAACTCTAGTTTGCATAATCTTCAAATTCCTCACGGTTTAGCCGCTATAGGTGCCCAAAAGTGAAGATTTAGTTTAAAAAAATTATTTCAGTGTCCAGTTTGGCCAAAAATTGTAAACCACTATTGTGGGATCACCCATGATTACAATTTATCTATTGTTATGACTAGATACTAATATGTGGACCATGGAAATGACTTCATTTTCCATCAATGACAACACTAGAAGCCATATGCCAACAATATCCCCCTTTGGCATTGATGGCAACACTTAGTGAAAAATGACTAAGTGTCAAAGCTGGTAAGTGCACTACCAAAATTCAAAATACAACTCCCCCTAAGAATGTTAGGGCATTTTTCACTGCACTCTCTCCCCCTTTCACATAAATGACAAAATTTGGGAATCCAAAATTTCAAAACTATACAAATATAACCTGAGACTTACAAAAATTTGAAGACATTTACAATGTCATTCTTGAGTCCACTTAAGTTGGAGTCCCAAAAACTTCTCAAACTCTCCAAAAATGGTATATGACTGCAAAGAAGATATGACAAATTTTCTGCTACTTCAAGATTTACCAGATCTGGAGAAGCCATAGCATATTTAACCTCTTTCAAAGCATTCACCATTATCTCAATATTTCTACTTATTAGTCCCCTAAGTTCACATACTCTCCCAATAATCCTCTCATTTTAAAGTTTCAAACTCTTTATTTGGTTGAAAAAAGACATTACTTGACTTTCTTGTTTACCAACATTACTAGCTAATGGGTCAAAAGTATTGGAAATAGTGACCAACTATTGTTCAATGTCTTTCACCTTCTCATTTGCTTTAGTAAATTTTGACAAGACCAAGCAAGACTTGTACACTTTTCCTCCTTCAGACATAGTACCTTGAATATTTTTCATGCAAGTGCCTAACAAATCTTTGTCTTTAGAAATCAATTCATTTAGGCTACCATCTCTCTTTTCCTTGAACTCCTTTTTCACTTTAACCAAAGTTGATTTCTCAAAAGATTTAAAATGAGAATTTATAGAATTTATTAGCTTCTTTAACTCATCGAAGGAGGAACCTGATGGGTCCATTACATAAGTACACATTAATTTTTGTAAAACTTTAGATGCAAGATTTAGCAGATCACTATCCTCTATGTGAGATTTTAGTATCCTCTCATTCGCTTTCACTTGAGAAATTTTAGTGACCTTCACCATCTAAATTGGAGATAGAGTGGATAGGTTAATGGATCTTTCATCCAACTCAGGATCTGACTCTTCCTATTTCTCCAGTAGAAAAATCTTCACTTCTTCTATTATGATTTCTTGATCCTTTTCTTTTTCAACCTTGGACTCTAATTCAAGATTGACTTTAGGAAATTCAACTTCTTCAATATGCACTTCCTTTTCGTCAGCTAACACCTCAATAGGGACCTTAGATACCACAAGTGTCTCTATATTTTCCTTATTAGGAGAAGCCAAAATACCTCGAATTATGGAGGATCAGATACATTCATGTTCTCCTCATTCTCATTCTCTTCTTTATCTACATTTACCTCCACATTCACTTCTTCATTTTCTTGAACATTTTTCAATATTGATCTCCTTAATGTTAATCTTATCCCTTGACAAAAACTCTTCCATAATTTCTTTAGTTTCACTTAAAACAACATCAATTTCACCAATCATGAGTTTATTTACCCTTGTCTTGATCTTAAATTCCCTTTTAGCTTTTCCAAGGAATAAATCCATCTCTTCAGTTGTCATTTCTTTGCACAAATCTGCAAGAAATCTCTTCCTCAAATTTTCTTCTTCTAATCTGGCACTCAACCTCCTAGATTCCAAAGCATCATACATACTTGTAGGAAAACCAAACATGATTTCAACAAGAGCTTTATTAAAAAAAATTGAATGCTTTATTGTAGCTTCTTCAAGAATTGTCTTACCAGACTCATCAAAGGTCTCATACCAATCATAGAGTGGCTTGAGATTTCCATCTTTCACCACTGCATTCTCAACTTCCTCAATAGTCATACTAGGCTTGTCAACTTTGGCCTTTTTCTTTGGTTCTTCTCCTTTTCTGAACGATTTTCTCTTGTTCAATTTGACAGCTTGAGTTCTAGTAGCATTTATCTCTCTTACTACTTCTAAATCAGTTTCTTCCACTTCATATGCAGACGCAACTTTGTAAGATCTTGTGCTTTTATTTTTCTTCCCTTTTCTAGAAGCCCTGGATTGATTTGACTGAACTGGAGGGGAACTCCTGGTAGATCTAGTGTGGGAAGGAGATGTTCCTAGACCAGCTAATTCTTCCTTTTCTTTCTTTTTACCTGCTTCAGATTCATCTCTTTTCCTTCTCACTTCTTTCTGTTTCTACACAACAATACCCATAGTTTCTACAAAAGCTTGTCTCTTTTCTTACACTTTTGACTATCATGGGCTTTTTCAATTCTGAATGAACCCACACGATTTTCTCTACATAGGTTCCAAACATTTCTTCTCCTTGATCTAGTGGTGAATTCAACAAGTTTTCTACATAAATCTTCAGAATGTTCTCATCTACTTCATAACCCATAAGAATAATCCAAACTATCCTAGGATCAGTAGTTTCCATATGACACTAGTCAATGTCTACTATGAAGCAAATAGTGTCTTTGTACTATTCCACTATTGTTGTAGGAATTCTATCTCTAGCATGCATCAAATTATGATTTTTTTTAAAGTAACCCCATATGATTGTATTGCGGGTCTGTCGATCACCTAGTCCAAATAACATTTTCCTTATCTAAACAACTACTAGCACATCATTATGCCATTAAGCTTTACTGACTCCCAGAACCTCACCCAAGAAGTAGAAAAATAGACATATCGAAAGGTTATGGTATTTGAATATGTTCTTCTTATCCTTCTTCATTTTTCCCAAATTCTCCAATAACTGGCTTCTGAGCAGTTCACACAAGTCATAGTTTGCATTTTGCTTAACCATCTCATATGTTGCATAGATAGTTGTTTCAGATACTAAATTCTCTTGTCTTGAGTGATAAATCTTATAGCCAATAACCATTGATGTAAATTTTACGTCCACTACAAAAATATCATCTATTTTCATTGCTCTTTTATCCCATTATGAGCCCGTCGCATCGATAACCTTATCATTCTTCATAGACTTGAAAACTAGAAGTTTTCCAATGGAATTAAGACTAATGGCTGCACATATAGCTTCTTTTGTTATTTTCAATGGCACATCCAACCACATGAATTCATCATGGACACAACTCAACACATATCGAACCCATTCATCAATTTCAAATGTGGGAAATTTCACAAATTACACAAATTTATTATCTTCTAGGGTTTTAAATTCCAGTTTCTCCAGAAAATATTCTTGAATTATGTGATGAGAATACAAATCCAAAAAATGAGAGCTTCCCAAATATTCAATAGTCACATGCACATAAGCCCTGATATCCTCAATATGCAAGACTTTGTATGACACCAATAAAAATGCACCTAAGGGCTCTATATCTATGGACTTATACATATTCCATTTAAATTTTGGACATGATATATCCTTAAATTTTACTACCAGTGGAGTGTACATGATTGCAATCACATAAGTTTATAGGTTTTTCAATAAATACCTTTCAGAGAGAAAACAAAATTTGATCGCAGTCTCTCCTTTATGCTTGAATATCTCTATAGTTTGGCAATGATCACTTTAGAGCTCTCGAAACTTATTTTCTCCAAATGCAATATGAAAAATGAGGGTTGAAGCCATTCTTTCATTTTCCACATACCTAACTCCTTTAGTTTACAATAAATTCCCTTGCCCTAACTCATCTGGTTTCCTTTCTTTTAGGCACCGAGATAGACAACTCTTGTGTGTATCTCCAATATTCTTGACTAATGATTTTAATTCATTTCTCAACATCTAAAAAGTATCAATTATCCTACTTGACTCATGTGGATTCCAGTACCAATCACTTGAAAAATGGGGTTTAGTCCGAGTTTTTCTCGATAGCTCCCCCTAGGCTAGAGGACTAAAATTAATTGCTCGAGGAATTACTAGAAGTTGCTTCTGGTGGTGGTGCATATCCTTCTACAGAGGGATTATTCTTCACCCATTTCTTTTGAATTTTCTTTTTTATCACATTAGTAGCGACTTTTCATTTTCCTTTGACATCCTATTGCATGTTTTATTTTACCAAACCTCTTATGTTCAAACAGAATCTAGCAATGTCACCAAATTTGTTGCAGTTGTAGCACACATCAATTCTCTTTCTAGGACAACTATTCCACTAACTTTTTCTTGATCTACATTGGTTAGAAATATGTCCAAATCTATTGAATGCATAACATTTGACATCTCTATGAGATTTATTTATCACAATTCTACATTCACTTGACTTGTGATTGTACTTATAGAAATTAAAACACTGTCTTGAGAATGATGGTCTACCAGTATTCATTCTACTCCTACACTAAGAAGACATATGACCAAAGTTGTTTCAAACATAACAATAGCCATTGAATCTTTGAGCATTTGGTTTCCTTATTGGATTTATTCTGGCTCCTTTCATTTGATTTCCTCATCTAACTCTGCCTTATCTAGAATTACTTTGTTTAGATCTAGAAATTTCTCCTTCTTCATATCCAAGACCTCGTCTATCACCATCAGTCCTTTGTCCTTTGATTAGTTCATCAAGTTTGGCTGAGCTTGCTTTGAATTTCTCCTTATACTCACTTTTAGTAGCAAGTTCATCTATGAGATCATCAAGCTGCTTTTCAAGAACTTCTTCATTGTTCTTGGATTTCTCCAATTCATTATCTAGTTGGCTACACTATTTCAATTTTTCTTTCAAAGACTGTGAAAGCTTTTCTTCATTCTTCTTTCTATCTTCACACTTCAAGGCAACATTCTCTTTGGAGAACTTTTCACATTCTTCTATTTTCTCTTTCAAAGCTAGACTGATTTTTTCATCTTCCATTCTTTTGTTCTTCTATTTGAGTTGACCACATAGTTCCTTTATTTTCTCCCTTGATTCATTTATTTTGTCTTTCAATGACTGAATGAACTTTTCTACATTCTCAATATTTTCTTACAGCTCCCATTTCTCAAATTTTATCTAGTCAAGATCATCTAGGGCCACCATAAGTTATTGTTGATTACTACTTGTATCCATTGAGAAATACTTTTGAAGATCTCCTCAAGCTATAAAACTTATTTTTAGGAACTATCTTTGATACCAATTGTTGGAAACAAGCAACGTTCAGGGGGGGATGAATTAGTGTTGTGGAAAAATTCAATTTTATTGATCTATCTTTTAACTTACTTGACATTCAACAAAATAAAAATGCATCAATAAAAAATAATCACAACACCATAACACTATAATTTGTACATGGAAACATTGTTAGGGGGAAAAAAATGGTGGATGGCCAATCCACAATATAATACGAGTATACCCAAAATGAAAAGTATAAAATGGGAATGCACTAGTATTTAGCCTCAGTACCTAAAGATCACTACTCAAAATAGATGGGCTCACTGCTCTACAATAATTTGGAATAAATAAAAAAGAGTGAACTGATGAAATAGCATCTACTATGCCTAATTAAAGTTCTTGTTAAGCTCTATGGATAATCTTCTATCCTTTTGATAGATTCAACAATTCTGCTATGCTCTGCACAACTTGCACTGTAAAAATCTTAATGCACAAGTGAAATTGTGCTTAATCACCTAATCACCCTTCTGATGTTCACTACCCACTACCACACTTCTATTTTTCATACACCAAATGATATATCAAATCTCTTATATATATCCACATCTAGAAATTAAGTCGCTATAGGTCGGCCTTAATAGAACTTGGAAATATTATCAATTGTTGGCCCAAATCATGAACAATTTTGATGCACACCCATATAAGTCAGCTATAATATAGCTGGGACCCATAATTAATTTTTTTAACATAAAAATAATTTAAATAATTACTCTCTACACATCCATAATAGGCCACATTCACTGAGTTGGCCACAATGAGCAAATAATCAGAAAACATCCTTTCCGACCTCCAAGCTTGTACAACAACTAATGAAACACCACAAAATTTAGTAATAAGATAACATACATGCTCAACAAGGAATCCCAAGGATACACAACTCAAAATTATGATCTAGTGAAGTAGACAGATTAACTGATTAATTGGGTACCATGTTCTTCAAGTATTCTACCGGTAAATAGTATTACAATTTATCTGTTAGTATGACTAGATATTGATCTGTAGACCATGGAAATGACTTCAATTACCATCAATGACAGCATCAAAACCCATATTCCAACACACAATCTACTACTAGATTATTTGATTTTGTTCACACTTATCTATGTGGTCCTACAAGAGTGAGAAGTTGGAAAGGTGAAAGGTACTTTATGCTTTTTATTGATGATTATTCAAGATATGGTTGGGTTACATTTCTTAGAGAGAAATCAAATTCCTTAGATTCAAAATGTTCAAAGCTATGGCTGAAAATGAAGTGAATTTGAGGATAAAATGTCTAATATTTGACAGAGGTGGTGAGTTTACCTCCCATGAGTTCAATATGTTTTGTGAAACGAATGGAATTAGAAGACAACTATCTACCCTAAGAACCCCTTAGCAAAATAGAGTTGTTGAAAGAAAGAACAAAACTATTCAAGAGGCAGCTAGGTCAATGATTATTCAATCTGGTCTACTAGAAGTTTATTGGAAAGAAGCTATTCACATTATTGTTTATGTGTTCAATCAAGTTCAAGCAAGAGAAAACAATACGAGGAATCCCTATGAGTTATGGTATGGAGGAATTCCTACTTTTAAATATTTTAAGGTATTTGGAAGCAAATGTTATGTCAGAAGAGATGAAGAAAATTTGGGAAAAGTGATGAAGGTATTTTTTTTATATTCTACTCAAAGAAAAAATTATAGACATTTTAATAGAAGGCTAAGAAAAATTATGGAGAGTACAAATGTCAAGGTTGATGAAACAATGAAGAATTTAATGGACATTGGTGGATATGAATCTAATGAACCCAAGAATGAAAGATTTGAAGAAAATGTGGAAGAAAAAAAGGAAGATGTGCAAAATATACAAAATGAAGAAGATGAAAGAGAAGAAGAAGCCTTGATGGTTACCCCTAAGATGCCCAAATATGTGCACATGAATCATTCAGAGAACTAGATCATTGGAGACAAAATGAAAGGTTTATTGACAAGAAGCAAAGCTACTACTGATGAAGTAAATTTGTCTCTATTATTTGAAATAGAACCAAAGACTGCAAGTGAAGCATGAAAAGATGAAAATTTGTTGGAAGTTATGAAAGAACTAATGCAGATTGAGAAGAATCAAACTTGGAAATCAGTCCCAAGACTGACATACAAGAATGTTATTCAATAAAAGTGGGTATTTAGGAATAAGATAAATGAGAATGGGGAAGTGGTTAGAAAAAAATAAAGGCTTTTGTGTAAAGGCTATTCACAAGTAGAAGGCATAGATTTTTAGGATACTGTTTATTCGATGGCAATAATGGAAGCTATTAGAATGTTCTTAGCATTTTCTACTTATAAATATTTCAAAGTCTATCAGATGGATGTCAGCATTTCTAAATGGTGAGTTAGAAGAGGAAATTTATATGGAACAACCATAAGGATTTAGCTATCATATCAACTAGATATTATATGCATATTGAAGAAAGCTTTATATGGATTTATGCAAGCTCCTAGAGCTTGGTATGCAAGGTTAGAAAAATACTTGACTCAACAAGGTTTCAATAAAGGTACAATAGACAGCAATTTTATACATTAAATTTGAAAATGGAAAAAATATTGATTGTAGTTGTGTATGTTGATGATATTATCTTTGGAGGAAATGAGACAATGTGCAAAGCATTTGCAGAAAAGATGCAAAAAGAATTTTAAATGTCTATGCTTGGTGACATGAACTTCTTTCTCGAGCTATAAATCAATCTAACATATAAAGTAAGTTTTATTTCATAGTATAAATATACAAAAGAGATGTTAAGGAAGTTTGTGATGGAAGATTACAAACTACTATGCACTCCTATGTTAACTAGTTGCAAACTGGGAAAAGATGCTTATTCACCTAAGGCTGATCAAAAAAAGTATAGATCTATGATTGATGGACTACTTTATTTTATTGCTACTAAATCGGATATAATGCACGTAGTTTTTATTGTGGCTAGATTTCAAGAAGAACCAAAGGAAACACATGTTTTTTTTAAAAGGATATTCAAATAATTTAATGTAACTCTTGAATATGGCTTATGGTATCCTAAAGATACTAACTTCACATAAGTGGTTATATAGATGCAAATTGGCCTAGATGTATAGATTATAGAAAAAGTACAAGTGGTGGTTCATTCATTCTTGGTTGTATATTGCTGGCTTGGTTAAGTAAGAAGAAAGATTTAGTTTCTTTATATTTCATTGAAGTTGAGTATATTGCTACTGCATCTTGTTGTACATAGGTGATGTGGATGAAAGAGACATTGAAGGACATCATAGTGGTTTATGATGATCCCATTTCTATCTTCTGTGATAATACAAGTCCAATTAATATTTCAAAGAATCCTATAATACACTCAAGGATAGAGCATATGTTTATAAGATATATTTTCTTGAGAGAGAAGGTCATGGAGGATGAAGTGAAGCTTTAGTATGGTTCAACAAAGGGTCAATTTTATGACATTTTCATGAAGGCTCTTCCCAAAGATACTTTCGTGTATCTCTGGGATAAGTTACGGGTTATTTCCCATCTATTATTGAACTAGATGCATATAAAGATGCATCAGTTTGGTGGATCTATGGATTTGTCTTTCTTCTAGAATGATGTTTTGGTGGCTACCTCTTAGGGGGAGCAAGTAGTTTTTCAGGTGTTTCTTATCATGTCAAAGGAGAAATCAATGTAAAATATTCTTTTACCTTTGCCATTGATGTCAAAGGGGGAGAAGAAGCATCAAAAGAAATTATTTGAATGAGAGAAGAAGCATGAAAATAAATAATCTTCTAGGGAGGTGAAATTAAAAAGTACATTCAAAGCTTATATGTTGTCTTTGATGGTTTTTCACATCATGTGTTACTATCAATATCAAAGGGGGATATTACTACAATAGTGGAATGTGCTATCATTGATGCAAATTTGAAGATGTTGTCATTGATGTCAACCTGGTCTTGATGTCAACTAGTCTTGATGTTAACCATTTATTAACTATTATTGTTGTTGCATATTTTGAGGATATTGAGAAATTTGTATCTTAAAGAAACTTTTGTGTTGGCTCTGAGTTTGGTCTATATTTTCTCTTGAGGTTGTGTGGATCAGATATGTCTTGGTTGTGTTCTACAAGAAACACTCTTAGTCCATAATCCTCTTACAATTGAGTTACCCTAATTTTACTAAAGATAACTATGGAATTTGGAAGACCTGTGCTTAAAATTCCTATATTTACACTGGTTTAGTTGACCTTGTGTTGAACAATACATTCAAAGTTGGTGAAGCATGTTAGATCTATTTGGTTCCACATCAGGCATATGTTTGGGTTTCTCTCATTCGAATTCCACCTTAGAATTTTTTTGCACCAACGTAATTTGAATTTGAATTTGGATGGAAAACTTTGGATATGTTTCAAAGTTCAAGATGGTATAAATCCAAGATGAGCTTGTGAAGGAAAGAGAGTTTGGTATAAGTTTAAAGAGGAAGGGAATAGAGAAAGTGTAGTTTGATGTGACATTGATGCAAATCAAAATGTGTATGCGAGGCAAGTGTGGAAGACCGGTGTGAAGCCTAATGCTAAGTTACTAGATGTAGTGAGCAAAAGGTTAAATCTATCATTCATGTTAGAAAAAGGTTATGGTGGAACTCTTTGTTGCATTGGGATTGGATTATCTCTATGAAAATATTCTTTGTCAACTTTGTATCTCTATGGAAGTGAGCCCTCAAGGTTTCTAGACCCTTGGAAAGTGAGTCCTTAATATGGACAGTGAGGCTAGACAATGAGTCCTTGTTCAAGAAATGAGCCTTTTGTATTTGTTTTTTTTTATTCTCTTTAGTGTGAGTTAACCCTCAACATGATTTTTTTCTTATTGGGTTTTCTACATAAATATAGTCTTGATATGTTAATTTGTTTGATTTAAGTTTTTGCGTTGGTGTATGATGATTAATATTTTAAGCCATTTTTGGTTTTGGTAATTGAAATTAAAGATATAATTTGGTGACAACTAATTCACCCCCCTCTCAGTTTTCATGTTCATTATATCCTTCATGAAAATATCAACAACTTGATCCTTTGTTGAAACATAACCAAGCTTTGCTTAATTTTTCACAACTTTCTCTCTCAAGAAATGATGCATTATAGATATATGCTTTTTCCTTGAGTTCATTACAAGATTATTTTAAATATTTATTTCACTTGTATTATCACAAAATATAGAAATGGGATAATCATATACCACTGTGATATCCTTCAATGTTTATTTCATCTACAACACCTATGTAGAACAAGATGTAGTAGTAATATACTCATATTTAGTAGTAGACATATAAACTAAATCTTACTTCTTGCTTAACCATGCCACCAATCTACAACCAAAAAAAAATACACCACCACTTGTACTCTTTTTTTCATCTATACATCTAGCCCAATATACATTTGTATAAGCATTTAGTGTAAAGTCAATATCTTTAAGATACCATAAAACATATGTAGAAGTTCCATTCAAGTATCTAAATATCCTTTTAATATAACCAACATTTTTTTTCCTTTAGTTCTTCTTGAAATATAGCCACAAGACAAACTGCATGTATTATATCCAGTCTAGTAGTAGTCAAATAAAGTAGCCCACCAATCATAGATCTATACTTGCTTTGATCAACCTTAGGTGAATCATCATCTTTTCCTAATTTACAAGTAGTCACGATAGGAGTGCATACCAATTTGGAACTAGCCATCCCAAACTTCCTTAACATCTCTTTTGCATACTCAGACTGTGGACTAAAAATCCCTTTCTTTGTTTGATTTATTTGCATCCCAAGAAAGAAGTTCATCTTGCCAAACATAGAAATTTCAAATTCTTTTTGTATCTCTTCCACAAATTCTTGGCACATTGTCCCATTTCCTCTAAATATATTTTCATATTTTGGCATATGGATCATGTGGACATAGTTTTTTGATTCCTATGTTGTCATTGATGGCAATTACAGTCATCATTTTGGTCAATAGTTATGCATTCAGTCACACTAGCAGTTAAAGTGGAAAACTATGTGTTAGCAGTAGAATAGGGTATCTAGTCTAATAGCTTCATTAGATCATCACTTCTTGTTGTGCATCATTGAGATTGTTTATCAAGCATGTGGAACACCTTATCATTGAATTCGGTATTGTTGTCTTTTTGGCTACATGGTTTTAGAGGTCCGATAGGATATTTTCAGTTTATTTTCTTATTGGATCTGACTCACTGCAAAGGGTGTAAAACGGTTGTATAAAGTTAAATTATCTTAATTGGATGTTTAATTATGGGTTATATCTATTGTGTAGTTGAATTTCCTAGATACGCATTGAAATTATTTATATTCTTTTTGGGCCGACTAATTGAAAATATTATTAAGTTTTGTTGAGATGACGTATGGTGGTTAATTCTCGGTGAGCAGATATATTTAGATGTTTGGACACATCATTTTGTGTGATGAAGAAGATGTGTGTGTATGTTGAAAATATCTAAGGTGTATTTGAGCAATATCATGTGTAGTTTCACTTACGCATAGAGATTTTGTGTGCGAACTTGAGTAGAAAAAAGTAGAAGTTCATTACTAGTCATCAGGACTATAAGTTTGACATCAGAGCTAAACAAGAATGGCAATCAAGCATTGGTAGATGCTATTTATTCAGTTCACTTTCTTTTGGATCTATTCCAAACTATTGTAAGGGCAGTGAGGCCCCATCTTCTGAGCAGTGAGCCTGAATACAAGTGCATTCTCATTTTGTAATACTTCTTTTTAGTATACTTAGAACATATTGTGGATTGGCCATCCACCATGCTTTTTCCCCTTATAGGGTTTCCACGTGAAAAATCCTTGTGTTATGGTTGTGTGGTTTATTGTTTTTTGTTTCTACATATTGATTTTGGTTAAGTGTTTTTAGTGTAATAAAGATCAGAATAAAAGGATTAAAATTTGCACATCACTAATTCACCCCCCCTCTCAGTGTTGCTTGTTTCAAACAATCATCAACATACACAACTATAATCAATACTTTTCCATTTTCAAATTTGAAGTAAAAATTACTATTTTTTGTACCCTTATTGAAAACATGCTAAAACAAGTATCTTTCTATCCTTACATACCAAGCTCTAGGAGCTTTCTTCAGTCCATATAAATCTTTCTTCAATCTACATACCATATCCAATTGATATAATAATTAAAATCCTTTTGGTTGTTCCATGTAGACTTCTTCTTTAATCTTACCATTCATAAATGTAGACTTGGCATCCATCTGATAGACTTTGAAATACTTATAAGGAACAAATGCTAAGAACATTCTAATAGCTTCCATTCTTTCCACTAGAGGAAAAGTCTCCTAAAAATCTATTCCTTCTAGTTTTGAATAGCCTTTACACATAAGCCTTGGTTTGTTTCTGACCACTTCTCTATTTTTATTCATCTTATTCCTTAATACCCACTTTGGTCCAATAATTTTCTTGTCTATGAGTCTTGGGACTAATTCCCATGTATAATTCTTCTCAATTTTCATAAGTTCTTCTTTCATAGCTTCCAACCATTGTTCATCTTTGCATGCTTCACTTGTAGTTTTAGGTTCAATTTTAGATAGTAGACAAAAAATTACTTCATCAGTAGGAGCTCTACTTCTTGTCAATACACCTTTTGTTTTGTCTCCAATGATCTGATTCTCTAAATGATTCATGTGCACATATCTGGGTGTCTTGGGGGATACAACCAAGTATTCTTCCTCTCTTTCATCTTCTTTATTTTGTATGTCTTGTACATCTTCCTTTTGTTCTTTCACAATTTCTTCAAATCTTGTATACTCAGATTCATCAGATTCATATACACCAATGTCTGTTGGATTCTTCATTGTTTCAACAACCTTGATATTTGCATTTTCTATAATTTTTCTTAGCATCATCACTTCTTGCATCAAATTTTCTTAAATTTTCTTCATCTCTTCTAATATAACATTTTCTTCCAAATACCTTGAAATATTTGATTGTAGGAAATATTCCATGCCATAACTCATAGGTTTTTTGTACTCTTTATTCTTTCTTGAACTTCGGTTGAACACATAAACATAATTGTCAATAGCTTATCACTAGTAGACTTCCCATAAATTAGCTTCAATAATCATTGATCTAGTAGCCTCTTGAATAGTTTTGTTCTTTCTCTCAACAACTCCATTTTGTTGAGGCATTCTCAAGGTAGACAGTTGTCTTCTTATTCCATTTATTTCATGAAATATATTGAATTCCTAGGAGGTGAATTCACCATCTCTATGAAATCTTAGACATTTCATCATCAAATTCACTTCATTTTCAACCATAGCCTTGAATGTTTTGAATATATCTAATGTGTCAGATTTCTCTAAGAAATGTAATGCATCTATATCTAGAATAATCATCAATCAAAAGAATAAAGTAACTTTCACCTTGTAGACTTCTCACTCTTGTAGGACAAAAGAGATTAGTGTGAACTAAATCTAGTAGTCTGGTAGTACATTGTTCCTTTGATTTGTAATGTTTCCTTGCTTGCTTCCCAAACTAACAATTTCTACACATAGTGTTCACATGCTTTGTAATTCTTGGTAAATCTCTCATGACCTGAACAACACTAATCATTTCCAAATTATCAAAGTTCATGTTACACATTCTCTGATGCAATACCCAACTATTATTAATCTAATTCATAAAGCATCATCTGTCAACCTTTCAATTGATAGATTTTTTGTTCATATTTCTTTCTTCTAGCAATAACTATTTTGAATCCTTTTTGGATCACACATATTTCATCCTTGAATATAAGATCATATTCTTTACTACACATTTGACCAAGAATCAAAATATTATGCCTCAATCCATTGACATATTACATATCATCAGTGTTATGCTTTCCATCAAAACTAACAGAACCAATTCCACAAATCTTAGCACAAGTATCATCTCCAAGAATAACCAAACCTCCATCATATTTCTCAAGTTTAGAAAACTTATTCTTCTCACCAGTTATGTGATGTGAACAACCACTATCAACTACCCAATAATTATTTTCTTGTTTAGTGTGTAGGGAAGTGATAATAGTACCTTCATTCTTCTATTTTTCTATAGGGTATTCCTTTACCTATTTCTCAAATTTAGCAGAAGTAGGTTCATCTTTATAGCCAACAAGAAGCATGTATTGTCATCTAGATCTTCATACTCTAAATCTTCATTATATGTACTATCATTTTCATTTACATAGTATGCTCTATTGATCTTCTTACCTTTTATTTCTTTTTCACACCTTAATTTATTTCTCTTAGCTCTTTCTATACATCTTGCAACATAATAACCTATTTCTTCACAACTAAAGCATTTAAATGGTAAGTTACTTTTTGTATCACCAAAAAATGTATAGTTGACATTTTTATGCTCACTTGAGTCCCTCTTACAAACTTTGGCTTGATTTTTCCTAGATTTAATGTTGTAATGTGGCTAACATGTTCACATTAGGTCTTGGACCCTTGCGAATCATTAAGACTTCTAGGATGTCTTGTAAAGATATTGTGAAGTGTTGTAACTCACTTTCACACTTTTCCAAGACTCTTTCACCATAATTCACCTAATAAATTCCTTTTTTATCACCTACCAAGTCTTATTCCAAAGTTTTGTAACCCACTTTCATGCTTTTCTAGACTTGTCATCACTAATCCAACCCTTTCTCATGTTTAAGTGTCCCTTAATACACTTTCCAGTCTAGCTTGAGAATATTTTTGAGGATATTCCTATTGGAAAACATTTAATGCGCCTTTAATTCCTGACACCCACTTAATTTTCTTAATTGGTACTAAGTCACCAATAAGGGTGACTTAGTCCTTTGTGGCACAAAAATCAAAATTATTTCAAAATTTTGGTGGTTTTTCATCCTCTAACCCTTTAGGTTGGCCTGTGATGTGTTATATTCAAGAAATTTAGTAAGAACAACTATAAATAATGGTTTTTCCTCTCATTTATCCCCCATTATTCAAAAATTCACTCAAGCAATTTACTTAATCATTCTCAAGCATTCAAGCAATCTAAGCATTATCAAGTCATCCATTGGAGCACTTCATTACATATCTTCAAATTTCTAAATCAAGGGTTTGGTAAGTTTATGACATTGAATTTTGTTTATTCATAATTCTCTTTCCACTTCATTTCATTTCATAGGGTTTGATTACCAAAGTGGGGTTTGACCAAGGCAAACCCCTATACTCCAACCCTTAACCATTTTTCAATCTTTACATGTGTGTTTGCAAACTTTGTAGGTAGATTTGTCAAAGAAATAAGTGTTGAAAAGTTGTCAAGAATTCATCAAAGTAATTCAACTCAACATAACCCTAATTCAAGCTTGGAGACACTTTTTATCCCATTTTTTGTAGAATCAGGAGCAAACACCTATTAAAAAAACAAGTGCAAACCCAAAGCTACAGGATTATGTCCTAAAATTACTAAAATATGTAGGTGGAATAAGTCACCACCAATGGTGAATTAGTCTCACTACCAGACTTGAAAAGTGGTTTGTGCATTTTTGGATACCCATTTGGCAGATTCTTGTTCTGACAAATTCTCCCTAAAACTTGGAGTAAGTCACCCAACTTGGTGAAAGTGCCCCAATCAACATTTTTTGTCAATTTTTTAAGATTCCAAAATCTCTCCACATGAATTTTTAGATTCCAGGTGCATATCTCCAGTCTTGTTTAGTTATTTCATCATTTAGTTGCATTTTTAGGTATTTTTGCATATCACAGTGTGTTTTCCAGCACTTTGCATTTCCTACATTTTGCCTGATTAAATCATTTCCTTTCCAGATCAGTGCATTATTAAATCATCATTAGATACATTACATCTCATTTACATTAATCTTGATTGTAGACATTTGCATTTTGGACCCCATCATTTCTCCTTTTAGGTGAAAACCCTAGAAGGAGCTTAAAGGAGTTGGGTAATCCAAAATCATTGTCCACATTTTGGTGAACCCAACTTTTGAACATATTTAATTATGATTTCAAGTGCATCCTAGGTTCCATATACATTAACATTGCATTAGGTATTGAATTTTTTAAACTATATCCTAAGGTTTTCAAAATTGCATTAGTGAAAAGCTCAAATAGCTTACATTTTGCATATTTTTTGCATTGAAAAACAACAAACATTCTACATTTCATACTGTAATTTCATCTATGCATCTAAAATACATAAAATTGTATTCAATTTTTTTTGAAAAGTATCAAAAAAATCGTAACTAGGACTAATTCGTGACACTGGGTGACTTAGTCCTCTTGCACATTTTGCACTATAATTTCTAGTATTTTCTAGGCATTTTCTGCATTTCTATTTTTTGGTATTGCATTCCTATTTAAGTGTATAGAATTGCTATTATTTACATTTTATTAGTCCTATATTGCATTGCATTTGCATCCACCCCACCTCTTGTAGTATTTTTATGAGTGTTTGGTGCCCTATTGATAATACATTAGTAAAAAGAAGTTCCTGACTCATGGCATTGCGTGATAACACACTCATTGTGGACTGTGGGTTATCTTGAGCTCCTATTCCTAGTATTAAAAAATGGTGCATTTGGCATGGATACTACCACTATTACACCTTTACCTTCACATACAATGCATGTTGACACACAAATTAATTCTATTCCATAAGATAAAGTCATTAACATTCTTGAGGATTTAGCACATTTGAAGAAAAACTTGTGTCTTGAAAAAATTTCAACCATAGTTACAATTCCTACTATAGACAACATCCATCAAATGCTTGAAAGTGATGAGGGCTTAGATTTTATGAAGAAAACTATTGAGATATACCATAAACATGCTTCTTTCACCTCTAGCATACCAAACACTTTGGTTAGCCAAGGAGGATCTCACCTTCCTCCTCCTTCCACCATAGAATCTATACCTACCTATACCACTCCTAAAGTGACAACAACCATGCATCAAGTTAGTCATGTCACTCCTTTTTCTATTCCAACTAACATTCCTAGCTCTTTTGTGGCATAAAATGCTCCATCCTCCACCACCTTCACCACTATTAGTGTCCCCTTCACTTGTCCCAACATTACGTACACTTCAGCACCATTATCTCTTCCACCTCATACCACTTACACTGACCCTCTCATTACACAAATCTTCCAAACTATATCTTCCATGCAATAACAAATATCTACCATAAACCAACAAAAAACCACACCACCCACCTACTTTCCCCATAGTAGCCCATTATCTTTGGAAATCTTAAGAACACCAATTCCACAAGGAATGAGATGCCTAGGTCTGAAAAGTATGGAGGTAATGAAGACCCTACTAATCATTTCAATTCCTATACAACCTTATGTAGTGATTTTTTCCTTGATGATAAACTATTAGTTGAACTATTTCCTAGGACCTTAAAAGAAACTTCCTTGGAGTGGTTTTCAAATTTACCCAATCATTCAATTCGATAATTTAATGAACTTTTTTATGCCTTTATAAGTCACTTCCAATTGCATATGACTTGAAAAAAGACAATGGTTGATCTAATGAGATGTAAAAAAATGTAGATGAAAACCTAACTAATTTCATTTTATGCTATCAGTCATTATATGCTCAAGTAGATGTCAAGATTCTTGATTCACATCTCCAAAATATGTTTATAAAAAACTTGCAAACTCACATTCAGGATAAACTAAGCATGATGAAATCTCCCTCTTTCATGCATTTATGCATAACCCTCTATGACTATCACTACTTGGTTACTATTCATGATGAAAAATCCACTTCTATCCAAGTTAAGAATTTTGAACAAAGCAACCAAAATAACTCACAAAAATTTAGAAAACCAAACAAATGGTTTTTAGGATTCAATCCCCCTCCTCAACATTCATCTCAACCTATCAACAACCAAGTAGTAGCTTTTAAAGTGGTGATACCTTACAGTTATGGAGATCCAAAACAACAATTTACACCATTACTAGACAACACCATGAACCAACTTATATAGAAAAAAATGATCTCTTTAACTCCTACAAAACCATTAGATACAACCAAAAAATTTCCTCCAACCTTCCAACCTAATGCTTATTGCCATTATCATAGAGAAAATAGACATGACGCAAACCAATGTAAGCATCTTAAACACATAGTGCAATACCTCATCGATTTTGGTCATCTATCCATTTCAAAATTTAATGCAAAAGGTAATGCGTATGTTGCCCCACCCAATCAAAATTTGCAATTTGTTACCTAACCCAATCCCAAACATAATGTGTCATTCATCAAATCTAGTGAAACATAAAACAATGATGTGATGATTATTCATAAAGAGACTAAACATCATGATGTTATTCCACATACACCCTCTATTAATCCTATGGATTAAATGGTAGGAGCGATATAAATTAGCCCTCATAAGGGAAAAACTAAGAAGAATCTTGATATTACTCTCTCTTCTAAGGATATTCTTCTAAATTTTCCTGATAGTCCTCTCTACATAGCTAGACGTATTTATGATAAGCCCACTAATGGGATACTCATAGATCCCACCTATGGAAAGAATGTGATCACTGAGGAATTTTTCATCTTACACAATCTTTATCAAGATAAATATGACAAACTAAGAGCATGGATCAAAACACATAAAGGTTTCATGTGCCCTACGATTGAACCGATCATCTTTTCATTACAAATAGGACCTAAGATAGTGGATGCTAAATTCTCTATTATTCCACAATCAGATCAATTTTGTCTATGACTAGGCTGTCAATGGCTTTACTTGATGAAATTTATTCCTTCAGTCATACACAAATGTTTAAAGTTTCTGCATGATAATGACATATTCACTATCCACCATAGTGGCTTTAAGCCTTTTTCTTCTAGACTAAATTTCACCTTAGAAGCCTTTTGGATAGAGCCCATGGAGCACATAATAGCTTGCAAAGACTTTTTTTCCACTACTTATCAAAATTTTAAAGAAAAATAAATTGTCAACTTGTCCCTCTGTAATCAATCCTCATTCCCTTTCATTATCCCAATCCTTAAGGATATAATACTTCAACCTAAACTTGAAACTAAAAACTTAGATTAACCAAAACTAAACACTTCCCCTTCTTCATCCAAGCATCAACAAGATAATGAAACCAGCCTCGTTATGCCTCCTTGCATTAAACATGTTTATAAAGCAAAGATAAAAAGATTCACTCATCTCCTTTGGCTCCTTCCATTCCTACTATTCAGGAAGAAAAGTAGCCTATGGTGGATCAACCCACTCTTATGCCCACACAACTTCAAAATAGAATGAAACAAAACCATGGTGCTAGCGAGCGTAGGCATTTTTGTCATCTTCTTGCTTTTCAATTACAAATAAAAGCAAACAAATCAAATCAACCTTCGCCTTTGACAGAAGCAATATCCAACCACATTCCTCCTTTTGACTTGCCACAAGATAGTATTATACCACCATCACAACAAAACTATCTGATACAACAACCCTAACTCCTGGTACACCCTTCATTGGAAATTACAATCCGGTCCCCCATCGTGATTAATCTTGATGATGATGATGATGAGGAGATCTCTAAAATAGATGAAGAGGTGCATAATTATTTTATTTTTTTATTTTCCTCTTCTATGAGCTTAAATTATAAATCTCTCACACCAAGTGAAAATTCTAGCACTTCCCCTAGTTCAACACTTACAATTCTCCCTTTGGATAGTCAATCACCTTCGCAATACACTAAACATGACTAGGATGTAGATCACCTATTAAATGGTTTATTTTCATTCACCTCGCCAGCCTTTTACATATTTCTTTCATTTCCTTTTTCTTATTGTGCATATGATGTTCCCCTATGATGTTGTGTTTGATGTTCTCCCTCCCTTTGTCATATTCTTCTATTTGTTCTTATATTATTCTATATGTTGTACTCACCTTTTCTTTTTCACTTTTTTCTTGTGTTTTCCTTTTCAAGATGATGCAAAGCATTGCAATGCCCTATGTCTCTTCCATGTTGACCCAAACAATCCCTTTTCCTTTTGCCATTTTGTTTCTTTTCACTTGTTTTTCTCCTTTTGGGGACAATGTGAAGCCTTGAGACCATAATGTCTATTCCATGTTGATGCAAAATGGACTTTTTTATCTTTTGTTTTTACTCTTTTTGTGTCATTCTTCTAGTTCTATTCATTTGATGAATATTGAGAGTTTAGAGCTCTTTAATAAAAAAATTACATAAAAAAACATACTAACCCCAAATCCATAAATCCCTTATGTGTTTGGTGTGTTCCTTTTTGGGGTAACCCCTCGATTCTTTTGTTCCTTTTTCATTCACATGAAGGAGCCTTACTTGGAAACATATGACTTGTCATAGGGGCTTTCCAAGTTGGCTCTCATGTCTTGTTTCTATTTGGATTTTTTTCATTTGCTACTTTAAAGTAATTGCTTGCATAATGATGTGTAGCAATTCCTTTAAAGTGGGGGCATACATTGGAATATTCATTTGCATATTTCCTTTTCTTGGTTCTTAGTGCAGCCTTGTTACTTCATACGATGTGTTTGTCACTTTTTGGATGACATTGGGTGTGATGTCTTTCATAAGCGTGATCCATCTTAGCATATTACATTCCTCTTGGTGGCCTGATGTGACACACTACATCCCTTAAGTTGTGAATTTTCTATCCTTTAATTGGTCCCCTCTTGGAGACATTAGACACAATGCTCCCTAAGTTATATACCTTGCAATATCTTAACAAGAATCGTTTGAGAATTTATTTTTCATGTTACATTTTGAAATTACATGGCCACCTTGCATAACACAGATTGCATGTCTATGGCACCATTATATTTTTTTATGAGTTCCAAGCATATGAGGCTTTGCTTGTCTCATGAAGCACAAAATGAAATTGTCTTTGTGGCACCTTATTAAATTTATCAGGATGTATAACTTTGATATGGTTGAGTGAGAAACCCATTCTATGACATGACTTTCCCCATAGCCACCTCTTGGGATTTCTCATCCCATGGACAACAAGAAGTTTTGTGGGCCCAAAGTGAGTATGTTGTGGATTTCTCACCCCACAGATAGCCAAAAGTGTTGTGGCCCTATAGTGAGTAAACTTGGGCTTTCACACATGGTGGACAACCATAATTCTTGTTGTCCTAGAGCGAGTAAAAATTTCTTTTTCCTAAAAAACAACCTAGATTTGATCCACAATGGGCTAGAAAAATGATTGAAGCTTTCATTCCTTTTCATCATTTTCATGTGTGTTCATTTGTGCTTATGTTTAGTTTTCCTTGGGATCATGATCTTGGGGGCTTGATCATCCCTCTTGATTATTGTTTTCTTATCTTACCAACATGTGTGCATTAGGATCCCTCTCGATGTGCATGTTGAGCTACTTTAGTGAGAGTTTAAAGAAAGTTCATCCTCTCACTAAAGTGGGGGATTAATGTGTCAGCCAAAAATATATTGTTTACAATTTTATGCTAACATGAGTCCCTCTTATGGAATTTTCCTTGAGTTTTCCTAGATTTAATGTTGTAATGTGGCCAACATGTTCACACTAGGTCTTGTACCCTTGTGAATCATTAACACTTCTAGGATGTCTTATAAAGGTGTTGTGAAGTATTGTAACTCACTTTCACACTTTTCTAGGACTATTTCATCATAATTCACCTAATAAACCCCTTTTTTTTTATCACTTACCAAGTATTATTTCAAAGTTTTGTAAAGTGTTGTAACCCACTTTCACACTTTTCTAGATTTTTCATCACTAATCCAACCCTTTCTCATCTTTAAGTGTTTTTTTGAGGATATTCCCATTGGAAAACATTTAATTCCGTATAATTCTTGACACACACTTATTTTTCTTAAGTGGGACTAAGTCAAGAATAGGGGTGACTTAGTCCTTTTTTAGAAAAGCTCAAAATTATTTCAAATTTCTTGTGGGATTTCATTCTCTAACCCTTTAGGTCAGCCTGATGTGTTATTTTTAGGAATTTAGTAAGAACAAGTATAAATAAGGTTTTTTCCTCTCATTTTCCCCCCATTCATTCAAGAATGCACTCACACAATTTACTTAATCATTCTCAGGGATTCAAGTAATCTAAGCATTATCAAGTCATCCATTGGAGCACTTCATTACATATCTTTATATTTCTACATCAAGGGTTTGGTAAGATTATGACACTACATGTTTCTTATTTATCATTCTCTTTCCACTTCATTTCATTTCATAGGGTTTGATTACCAAAGTGGGTTTTGACCAAGGCAAACCCCTATACTCTAACCCTTAACTATTTTTCTCTCTTTGCATGTGCATTCACAAACTTTGTAGGAATATTTATCAAAGAAATAGGTGTTGAAAAGTGTTCAAGAAGTAATCAAAGTCATTCAAATCAACATAACCCTAATTCAAGCTTGGAGACATTTTTTATTCCATTTTCTACAAAATCAAGAGCAGACACCTGTCAGAAAAGAAAGTTTGGACCCGAAGCTACAATATCCCATCCAAAAATTCCTAAAATCCATAGGTGGACTAAGTCACTAGTACTAGGCTTGAAAAGTGATTTTTTCATTTTTGGATACCCATTTGGAAGATTTCTATTAAGGCAAGTTTTCCCCAAAACTAGGACTAAGTTGCCCAACTCTGCGTAAGTTTCCCAATAAACATTTTCATTTTATTTTTTAGGATTCCAAAATCTCTCCACATCAAATTTTAGATTTCAGGTCCACCTCTCCAGTCTTGCTCAATTATTTCATCATTTACTTGCATTTTTAGGCGTTTTTGCATATCATAGTGCATTTTCCAGCACTTTCCATTTCTTAGGTTTTTCCTCATTAAATAATTTCCATTTAATATTAGTGAATTAGGAAATCATCATTAGATACATTACATTTAATTCACATTAATATTGAGTGTAGAAATTTTCATTTTGGAAAACATTTCTTTCTTGTCTTAGGTTAAAAACCCTAGAAGGGGCTTAAAGCAATTGGGAAATTCAAAATCATTGTCGACGCTTTCATACTTTCAAAATCCTTTTTTTATCTTTCTTAAAAAAAATTCTTTAGCTTCATTAAAAAATTATTCATTTGGATCTTCAACTTTTGCAGCCTTGAAAGAAGTCTTTGTTTCACATCCATTTTTCAGGTTCAACTTCCTCATTTTATAGGATGTTAAATATCCTAACAATACATCTTTATTGCATGCCTTATAATCTATTCTCTATTAGATAGTGGACACCTTTTCATTGTAAGTATCAAGTAGAGTCCTTCAAATCTTCTTTAAAATTCTACTTTCATCTATAGTAGCACCTATTCCTCTCATTCTAGCTACAATTTCATCAAATCTCTATCCATATTCTTTAACATTCTCATCCTCTGACATGCGTAGAAGATCAAACTTTATCTCAAAATTTTATATTTTTTCCTCTTTGATTCTTTCATCACCTTCATGTGCTCTTTCCAAAGCATCCCATAATTCTTTTGCAGTCTTTATATTTTGCACTTTAATCAACTCTGAGTGTATGAAGATGCTCTTCAAAATGCATTTAGCCTTATTGATCACTTCATGTGCCTTGATCTCATCAATAGTACTTGAACCATTCACCAAAGGAACACAAATATTTTTGTAAGCTTCATCCACATCAAATCTGAAATACTCTAGATATTTTTCCATCAATATTTTCCAGGTAGCATAGTTCATTCCATCGATCTTCTACTCATAAATAGTTATTCCACCCATCTCTAATCTTCCTTAAGTGGTTAAGCTCTTCTCTAAGGAACAAAGCTCTGATACCAATTATTGTATAGGAAAATTGATAGGGGGTGAATCAATTGTCATAGAAATTAAATCTTTAATTGAAATCACTAGAACAAATTCTTAATACTACTTAAATGATTAACAATTAAATGGAAATGCAAAAAGTCAATTCAAAAACATCAACACAATAACACCTGTATTTATGTGCAAAACCCAATAAGGGAAAAAACACAATGAGGATTAAATCACACTATAGAGAATAACAAAACCAATTATGAAAAGACTCACTTCCTGAATAAGGACTCACTATTTCCACTCACTATCCAATGGGTCTACAAAGCTAGAGGGCTCACTGCCATAGAGAAATAATAAAAAAGAAGATTTTCACATAGAGACTAAAATCTGGATGCATAAAAGGATTCCACCAAAATAACTTATAAACATGAATGATAGACTTAACCTTCATCTCATTGCATCTAGAAACTAAACATTAAGCATCACACACACATTCTGATTTGAATCAATGTCATATCAAACTACACTTTCTCCATTCCCTTCTTCTTTGCACTTGTTCCACTCACTCTCTCTCCTTGACAAACTCATCCTAGAATTATACCATCTTAAAATTTAAATCATATCCAAATTCATCCATCCAAATTCAAATTTAAATTAGGTCTATGCTAAAACATCCTAAGGTAGAATTAGAATGAGGGTGATCAAACCACATTGTTGATGTGGACCCACATTTATCCAACATGCTTCATCAACTTTGAAAGTATTATTCGACACAAGGTTGACATAACAAGTGTAAAACACATAGAAAATTTAACCATAAATCTTCCAAATTCTATAGTTATCTTCAATAGAATTAGGGCAACTCATCTTTAGAACTCTAAGAGAATTTCAGATCAAGAATGTTTCTCCCAAAACTCAACCAAAACATATAATAACATCTACTATTAATTATGAACAACATATCTAATCCACACAACCTTAGGAGAAAATCTCCAGATCCAAACCCAAAGCCAACACATAAGTACCTTCATTACAATTCTCTCAATATTATTGACATTTGCAGTAACAACAATAATTAGTAACTGGATTACATCAAGACTAGTTGACATCAAAACTAGGTTGACATCAATGACAACAACTTTAGTCATATATCAATGATATAACCTACAATCTTACATAATTGATCTTCTATTGGGTATGTGCAGGATCATCATGGAAAAAATAGGCCCTTAAGTGGCAAAAAAATTAGAAAAATCAGAGTTAGGAAAATTGACGTAAAAATTTGAATAAGTTATCTATATTATTTCAAAAATATGTAAAAATACAATTTGTAGAAAATTTAATGTAGTTTCTAAACTACTAGGTTTGTTTAAAAATAAATAAATCTATTTAGTGAAAATTTGAAATTTCAATGGAGTGGTACTTAAATTTTAGGGAAAAAATAAGAAGTAGGTGTCTGTCTGACCACCCTAACCACAATAAAATGACATTATTTTCTTATAATATTTTAGATATAAGTATAGGATTCATGCTCCGATGTGATGCATATTTTTTTGTAATTTTTTTCTAAGTAAATAATTATTTATAAATTTTTGTTAAATTTTTTAAAAAATATAAAAACTCATATGTCTGACCACCTTAACTTGGTCAAAATTTCATGAAATTCAATTTTTCTTTTTTTAATCCTATATTATGTGAAGCATAGAATGCGATGTATGTTTTAGATTCAAAAAATGTGATACTGTTCAAAAGCTATAGATGTTTTTCAATCAGCCTATCAATCAGGACTTTAGTTGTAATTTGAATAGAAAATGGATAATAAATACTTATTAAATTCAAAGTAAAGGATAATTTATATTGGTGGAAAGCTGAGAATCTTCTTTAAAAACCATTTTTCGTTTCATCAATTTTGGGTAAAAAAATAGTTGTCAGCCACATACCCATCATTATGCCACTTTTTGGCTCATCATGATCCTGCACATACCCTATTATTGCAACATTAACTTGACCACAAAGGGGAATTGCATCAATCTGTGATAATTTTTCTTCCTTATTTAATGCTTCTTGGAGTAACTTTTTTTTTCTAGAATCGATATAACATTCCAAAGAGATATGTTAGTAGGTACCTTCTACAACTGCTCAACCACATTAAGTGTTTTGATTGGTGAGACCTTGGATTTAAAAAATAGTATCTATTTAGCCTTTCAGAGAGATTGATCCATCATGGGTGGGCGTGATACTTTGTACATCTCTTTCATTGGAAATCACAGAGCTTGCGACTTGTAAATGGGTTGGGCCTATGTGGCTTGCTTTCCTTATGATTGTGGGTCTTATTACATGTACTCTCTAGTTAGCTTTCTTTCGGATCTTATATTATATTTTGGTTGTACTTGTGGGCACTAGTCATCGAAGCATCATTAGAAAAATGCTGCATCTTCTTCTTCCATCCAAGAGAAGATCACTTGGTTTGGTGTTATATCCAACTCCTATTCTAAAGACATTCCTCCTTTTTTCACTCTAAAGCAAGAATTCTCTATTTCAAGAGACTAGTATTCTTCCGTGCTTCAGAACATGCCTTGGTTTCTTTGCTCTGCTATCTTCTTCTATAGATTTCCACTTGGACAAATCTAAGGCATATGTCTATCATTACATGAGAAGCACCATGAGTTGTCATCTTCCCCCAAGTTGTTTTAGATTAGGAATAAGTATTTTCTTGGACTATTTCTAACATTCTGAAGTAGCATGGTAACCAAGATTGTCTAGTTTGACAGCTTAGATTGCTAAATTCCTCCTTTTGAGGCTCCTTGATATGCATTTTGTTGATAAGATGGTCTTCCTCCTTGATAATTCTATGTGGGAGGCTTTGTAGGTGCTTCTTTTTATTACCAAATGAGGACTAGCACATTCACAAAGGAATGAATGAGATTCTTTCTATCATTAACACTTGTTTCTCATGAAGAGGAGACCAATGTTCTTGGTTGAACACCAGGGTATACGTACATGGATAGTGGTAGAGAAAATGTGGTTTCTTGTGAAGCGAAGGAATTCAAATGGCTTCTTCCTAGGGGCCATTAGAGATTTCTATAAACATGGGAATTAGTGGATGTGGTGGAAGCTTACTAGCATCGATCATATACATTGGGAAGAATATCTCCTCTCATAGACTACACGATGACAATGATATCCAAATAAAAATCCTTAAGTAAAACATGAACATGATAGTGACTAGAGGCTTGAAGGTCAAATGAATTTTTTGTCAGGTTTTGTGAAACTTGGTGTTGAAATCATTCATGGCCTCTTCCAGGGCCCTTTTGATGATTAATTGTTGCAACAAAGAGGAACGATCTCCATTTTCAAAGAAGCACTTGAAAAACTTCTCTACGAGCTAGTCTAATGATCAGGTAAAATTGAAAGCCAAAAACATATACCATTCCTGATCTTTACCCTTGAAAGATTCAACCAACAACCTTAGAGAAACATTCTCTTCTGCTACATTATCTACTCTACATACCTCCACTATATCTTGGAGATGTTTAGAGGGAATATTGAAATCCTCCCCAGAAAAAATTGGGATATGCTTGAGAGCATTGGAAGGTATGAAGGGCCATATGTCTTTGGGAATAGGTTCTTGTAGCAGACTATCACTATCCTAGGTTACTAAATTTCTAAGAGTGAGGGTACCTAGATGAGCCTTTGAAAATAGATTCATATGGATAGGGTTAGGGGTATTTTGATTTTGAAAGTTTTTCCTCCTAGTGGAGTAGATAAAGCTCTAGATTACAGGCTAATATTTCTTAACTGGTTTCTTCTTATAGGTGATATAGAACCTATATGTCTTCTTCTCCTTGATATCAAGGCAAGTGACTAGGAGTATTTGAAATGGCATCTTGAAGACACTCTTGTTTGGATTTTAGACGTGAAATTTCTAGCCTCTTTTCTTTGTTTGATTTAAGAAATAGTTTTGAATTCCAACTAGATATTCAAAAAACTTTGGTCCCATTGGGTGTGTAACAAAAATAATTGTTGATCTTCAAATCTTACACTTCTTTAATAGCCTTATGGGAAATGGGTATGTGTAGGATCATCATAAAAGTACATGATGCATATTTGTATGGTATCTAGTTGACGAATTTTGTTTTACCTAAAAAATTGATGAAATGAAAAGGGTTTTAAAGGAGATTCTAAAATTTCCACCAATATAAATTATTCTTTACTTTGAATTTACTAAATAATTTTTATTTATTTTCATTTGAATTACTTAATCAAGCAAGTTGGATTGATAGGTTGATTGAAAAACATCTATACTAAATGGTATCACATTTTGAATCCAAAACATGGATCACATCTCTATGCTTCTGTATAATATAGGATTAAAAAAAATAAAAATTGAATTTCTGAAGTTTTGACCAAGCAGGTGGTTAGACATACCAGCTTATTTTTAAAAGTTGTAATAAAAATTCATAATTAATTATTTACTTGGAACAAATTATAAAAAAAGATGCACTACATCCAAACATGCCCCACTTATGTCTAAAATATTATAAAAATATTATTATTTTATTGTGGTTAAAATTAGTTACTGCATACCACTTTTATTTTCCTAAATTTAAGTACTCATTGTAATTGAAATTTCAAATCTTTTACTAAGTAGATTTTTTTTTAACTTAGTAGTTTAGAAACTACATTCAATTTTCTACAAATTCTATTCTTACATATTTTTGAAATAATATAGATAACTTATTCAAATTTTTACATCAAGTTGGCTAACTCTGATTTTTCTAATTTTTTTGCCACTTAAGGGCCTATTTTTTCCATGATGATATTGCACGTACCCAAATTTAGTTAATGGGGGACCAATTTGTGCCTAATTGAATGACCTTTGAGATTTTTATAGAAAGCTAAATATTCATTATGTTTTAGGGGAAAGGGTAGAAAAAAAATAAAATAAAACATAAAAATTGTGATGTGACAAAGCTTTTACAACATTTCAAACCTTAAGTATTTCCTATAATTGATATAATTGATACATAATGATGCAGACCCTTCATTGTTGGGAAGAGAATGAGCAACAAAGGCTTAGTGAAAGCACAATGCAATATTTCAAATCTCCATGTGGGAAGCACCCACTAAGGTCCAATTAGACATAAGGAAACTCTAAATATTAACAAAAATATACAGAAACTCACATAAACCTTTCTCCCTTCACAACATAATATGAAAAATGGTAAACTTTTTATGGAATGTGGAAAATTTCAACATATATAATTTAATTTTTGAAAGATAGCATTCAAAATAGAAGCTTAACAACATGAAAATTAGCTATCTGAACTATCAAAGCAGACTTAAAACACAATGCTTTTAACATGGATGAGATAAAATGAAACTTGAAAAATGCCATAGCATGCACAATTTCTAAGATTTCTCTAAAATAGATCAAACTTCAATAGTAGATGAACTAAAAAACAAAGGTAGGATGCCAATTTGATGATAGGTCAAAATAAAATATAACATTCTAGAGAGAAGAAAAATATTATGCAAAACCTTGTACTTCTAAAAATATAAACTCCTTAATAGATCCATATCCTTATAAAATACTTTCAAAGTAATTTTTCTAACTTTTTGACTTATGTTGCTGCCCCTATTTATAACTAGAAGAAAAGAGCACCACCATAAACATTTTAGAAGTAGAAAATTCCAAATGCCTTATCATGATAACTCACAAATTGATCTTATATCTTGATTAGATCATAACAATCTTTGCTCATTAAGTCCCAACTGCTTCATTAATGGATTTAGATATTTTAGGAAAGATAACTATCAGAAAATAATCATATTTTAACAAAGCCTGGAGAAAATCTAATTGATCAACCAAAGAGATTGATGACATTGACTAGAAGGTTCCAATCTAAAAGTAGGACACCCACCACATTTTGAAAAACTCCACTTGAAGAGATTTCTCTACAAAAAAAATAAGCTACCCAAAGTGAATAGATGAATAGTCAATCAAGTAGGTAATATCAGATTTGCAAGATTATCATTGAAGAAAATCCCCCGCAAGCTGATATGTGAGCTAGATTGTGCCTGAAAGGAAAAAATAATGTAAAAGTCATGCAACCACCACATGGAATATTGCATACAATTGGGAGTAGTCTTCACTATCTAAGTGCAGATTTATCCCAAATCCAAAAAAGAGTAAGGACAAAACCCAAAAATATTAAAGGAAAATTTTCTTTACAATTATTTCACATGTTATTGTCTTTTATGTTTGATGCTATCTTTGAGAAATTAAATCACATTCAATATACTCTTTCATTTTTTGTAAAGTTGCACTATTTTTCATCATAAATGTTAGCTTACAAACAAACATGATGCATGTAGACTTTGACATTATTCTTGGCTAAAATTACAAGGTTGTGTCACACTTTTATAAACAAAATAGCCAACACATCCAAATTTTAAACTTCAATCATTGAAAAGTGATATATATGTTTTTTAATTTTGAAATGATGTAAAATAATAAAACCTTTACTTTTTAGTATATGGGTATGTGCAGGATCATCATGGAAGAAACAAGCCTTTAAGTGGTGAAAATTTCAAAAAAATCAAAGTTCTAGGAAACTTGACGTAAAAATTTGAATAATT
>VDFB02271358.1:424299422-424360947 GCA_007258455.2 Sequoia sempervirens | reverse complement strand
TCATAAGAAATCTTCTCTCAAATTTTCTATTGTAATAGGAAACTACAAATGCAATACAATTAGAGCAGCCAGTTTGTGTGAAGAGGATTTGAAAATGTATAATTTAGAGTTCTTTCAGACTTGAAGAAATTATTATGGCCTAGAAGGGAATATTTCCAATAATATAGCTAGTTATCATGCTTTTGTTCAACATCTAGAAGACTATTGGCTAAATTGTGATGATGAGCACAAAGTAAGAAAAATAAAATATAAAAGATTTTCATTAGAATCTACATGAATTATCAAGATTCATGATGTTCTAGATTGGATGGAGGAAGACCATGGTGAAGTATTGAATAAGGTTTATAATGAAAATAGAGTCTATGATGAACCTACTCTAGATCCAGATTATCAAAGTAAGGAAATAACATTGGTTGAGAAATTTTTTGAACTAGTTCTACTACAGACTCAACATTGGATAGATGGATTTTGTAAATCTTTAAGAATGGAAAAAGTAAGACACACATACTTGCAAGATACAAGAAAGAAAAAAAGAGAAAATAATGAGGTTGAGCATGGGGAACTTGCTAAAAAAAAGAGAAAATTTGGTAAAGCAACTACTAGTATACATATTGAAGAATGAAACCCTAAGGCTCCAAACTAAGGAGGTTCATTAAAACTAGCTAGTAAGCATAAATATGCCAAACCAAGTAAGGTTTGAGTAAATCTAAAACCAAAAGTGGCATCTTCTTCCACAACAAGATGAAAGACTATACCTACAATTGATGAAGAGGTAGGGATGATAGAAAATATAGTACACATACAATGTCTACATCTCAAAGAGATGAAATATTATTCACTTCTCCCCATTTAGTTAATATGGCTACTATAAAACAAGCACTAGCAAAAAATATTGTAGGTTTAGATGAATTTTCTAAGATAGATGAAGATAAGATTAAAGAAAAAATGGATAAGTGGGCTGCCATGTGGGAATGAGTTAAAAAAAAATCTAAAGATAAACACATGGTACAACCAGTGGTGGAAGAGATCCCAGATACAAGGTCAATTCTTATAAATGTTGAAGAAGAAGAATTTTGAAAGAGGAACACTCACTTCAAAAGTGGGGAACCCTGAAGTTCTTGAAATGGAAACAAGGGAGACTACAAGATAGATTCCCACTGATGATATTGTTATTGAAGATACCTTTGATTCCTAGCCTTCACTAGGGAATGATCAAAATGATAATGAACAACTACAAGTTTTTGAAAAATCAAAGGAGGACCAGGTTGAAATTGAAAATGAAGAACCTTCACAAATTTCAATTGATAAGGTCAGAGATGAAGAAAATCCTAAGGTGATAGGATATGAAGAAGGTGATGTTCTAAGAATTGATGTTCAACACCTAGCTAGATAGGAAAATACACGTCTTCAAACTAAAGAGATAGTGTTGAATCTTGGTAATCTAGAATCTAAGCCAAAGAATACTAAAGATAATCATTATTCAGAGGATGCAACAAATAAATTTGAATATGTAAGAGAAGAAGTTCCTAAGCATACTAGAAACTGAGAACATAGAAGTGTTACAAAGGTAAAGCACAATGAAGATGCACCTGATTAGTTAATCCGACAATTAACTTCTCCATTGGAAGTGGAATTGGTACCTTTGGATCTTAAAAAAATTATGCAATAGATAGAGACTCCTAAGCCTAAGTGAGGCACTAAAATAAAACATGTCATATAGAAGAATGCAGATGGAGGAAAAACACTCCATATATTTACTCTAGTAGTAGATAAAATATGTCATAGAATAATTCCCAAGGAGTATAAAATAACAAGTATCAATGTTGGAAGCTCATCCTGGATGCAAAAATTAGAATAAATGAAGATGAATTTTGTAATGCCCACTAATAATAACCCTAGAGGAAGTTGTAATCACTACTTAAACATGCCAAATTTTTTGTTTAAGTACAAATAACATGTAAGACAAATACACATCAGCCAACCCTACATACACAAGACAAAGATTACATTAAAACTCCAAACAACAATTAACATCAAAGAAACCAAACATTAATCACTCTTACAAAATTAAGATTACATACATCCCATACAAGATAAATTACAACAAGGAAAATAAATACCTCAAGATTCCATTTAACAACATTTAAACAATAAGATTACAACACTCATTCCCTAATGAGGTAAATCCAATAATCATGATTAAAATTTACAAATTCCACCTTGGATAAACAAAATGGGTAATAAAATAAATTCCCCAACTAAAAAGAACGGGGCTTAAAAGCAACATCATCCAATGAGCTCTCCAATTGGAAATCACAACCACACGACAAGAAGGAGAGCCAATGGAAGAATGCACGCCACTCCCATTAATGGAACCCAAAGGCCCCTAATTCTCCTCGCGGCTAGGAGATAGTAACAAGGATTTCTGGTCAAGACCAACTACCTCTAGACAAAGGCTAATCATAATTGAACCGACTCAAATACCAACATCATTTAACACAGTACGAAATCTCACAAGACAATACATTGCTTCCAGGTTATATAGGACAAGTACACCATTGTACAACACACAATAACTGACTAACTGGTTACGTAGGAAGAGTTTCATACATAAATTGCCATGAGTTACCCTAGCTCAACCTTCCTAGGCTACCGGACCCCCATCATGGGTTACCCTGGCTTGCCTCTACCGGCCGCTGGACCCTCATGCAAAACTATGCGTCTCATCTCATCTCGAGCCTTAATAACGCATACTTCATGAGAGAGGCATTCATTAACTTTATTAGTGTGAAGTTCCCCATTAATTCTTTTAGATTATCACTTGATTAAACTCTAAGTGAGTTACCCTGACACCTCTTTGGGTGTCGGACCCCCACAAAGGGCCACTCTCCTACTGACAACACATAACTCAACCACATGCCAAGGGTAGACAATGCACTAACACTTATCACAAATAATCAATACACCTCAACAGGTAACACATCACTACGGATGTCCAAAACTAAAACCAAAGCGTGCACTACCCAAGACTAACACAAGGTTGACTAACATAATGACAACCCACATAAAGAACTGATAACAAGACTCAACCTTAAACCATAAGGTCACACAACCCGTTCATAGTAACCAGGTTTCTTTTGAAGCATATCTCATGCACTACCCAAGAGAGACAATAACAAAACACAAGAGACATAACATCATCTCAAGAAAACACAACTGGAAGACTTACATGATCAACAAGCCCAATACGAATTAACAACACAATCAAAGAGTCCCTAGCCTCAAGGAACAAAACCCAACACAATCAAAACACACTCACAAATATACAATCATATGATATTGCCCATACACTGAGAATGAATGAAAACACCACTAGAAAACATTCTAAGCAGCTAAATAAGCTAATATTAGGATTTCTTAAATCCAAGTCATGTGAGGACACATTGCATGTAATCAATTTAAATGATTACCATTCTTTGCAAATTCTCAAAAGTAAATCAAATCACATTTTTACACTAAAATAACAAATCAGAAATTTGAACAAGCGAATAGATCTGAAATGATCTCATTCAAAGAATTCATATGCATTTTCTATCATTCCCTATTATAATATGAAATATTATTCTCAAAATCCACCTTTAAACAAAGTCTAATTTTCACAATTATCCAGGTTCCACCATTGATGAGGTATGAAAAAGCTTAAAATTTAAAATTCAAAAATATAATAATGTAAGAATACCCTTTTGATTCAAAAGTGCCCAACAACACACTTTTAACATAAAAACACCAATTAATTTTAAACCAATTTTCACAAATATCCAGGTTCCACCATTGATGAAGTATGAAAAAACTTAAAATTTAAAATTCAAAAATAAAATAATGTAAGAATACCCTTTTGATTCAAAAGTGCCCAACAACACACTTTTAACATAAAAACACCAATTTGAGCCTCTAATTAAAAATTGGGCATGGTAACCTTGTATTTGGAAAATTTCTCAAAAATTTCTCAAATAAATTCTACACTATCAACTTGATTCAAATAAAATACATGAAAGGATTCTAACATACTACCAATACAATTAGAATCATTCAAACCATTTAAGATCAAGTAAATATGAAGAAATGATAAAATACCTCCATTCCCAAGCAAGAAATTCAAATGAGAGGATGTTTGAACACAAGCAACGAGAGCACGTAAGATTGCAGCCATCACTTCCTTTCCCCATTCCTATCCAAATGCAGTTGATCCCATGCAATTTCATGCCCAATTTCTCCCACAATGAACAAATCAATTTTCCTTCAAAACGAGGGTTTTCTTTTCCCTCACATTTTTTTTCTCTCCAAAAATTATGTTTTCCAATTTTAGTCAACTCCCCTAAAAATATCTTTTCCACCCAAAGTTATAGCATTTTGAAGACATTTTGAATTTTAAATCACTCAAAACAAAATTCCCATTTCTAAATAGAATTCAACATATTTTAAAACCTTCTTTTCACACAAATTAATTTAAATCTTTTAACACTTTTAATTCAAGGAATAACTTAATCAATTCCACAATTAATTTAATTAATCAATAAAATAAATCTAATTCAGTATTAGATTATTTTATTAACTAAATTAAATTAATTAATAAAGTAACATTCCTAGCATTATAATCAAAAGCATTTAATCAATAATTAAGCAACCTAAGCCATTTAACTTGAATTTAATTAAAGACCAAGGTGGTCAGGGCAACATGAAACAACCAAACCCGACTACAACCCAACGACACAAGGTGACTAGGGTAACGACTTGACACAAAAAACCTAGCTACTATCTCCCAATTAATTTTCGTTGGTCAATGGACACGCTCAAACCTGGAAACCAGGTGGAGTCGATGTCATGTACCTACCAACCTGCAACAAAGAGCATGTCGAACATGCATATATACATAATATGATCAATCAAACTGTGAAGAGGAAATCTCAGAATCGTAGGGCACTCGCAAGCGAGTGATACAATCATGTCCCCTTCACCAATACAATATCACTAACTGATGCATCTAACATCAATAACATGATCAACAGCATAAAACATCGTTAAATCAAATATCTTCTAAGTTAATCCAAAACATGCCATAAGGGTAACATCAGGATAACATCACATCGAAATATAACATCCACATTGTATAACAATTGCAATCAAAAGCAACCTAGTTCCAAAGTCAAAGCATAATCAGACACAATCATAACAGGGAAGAACAATGCCGATCAAAGAGCCAAAACAGAGGGGTGTTACATCCTCCCCCCCTAGGGTCAGGCTTACTCCTGGAAGCCTGCAAATACCCCTAGCACAAACTCCATACAATCACATATAGTGCGATAACATTACAAAGTTTACTCAAGCCAAGGTATGCGACCTTATCACTTCAACATTCATTTAACACTTTGCATTTTGAATCTAGGTACAATAATCTAATATCAACATGAGTTCTTAAAACTTAACAATAAAGTTGGGGACTATAGGCCTCACCAACAAGATGCACCTATTACGTAATTATCATTAACATGCAATGGTTTCACTAATCCTTTTCTTTCTCTAAACTTTTACTTACTACAAAATGATTCCCTATTCAGATTATACATTTTCCATGATTATGAATGCAACTTGGGGACTTAGGTCCTTTACCCAAGGTTTGATCTAGGAAACAAACCTTCATGAATACATAAACATTTTCTCATAAGATACCACATACTATGGGTTTTCAATACTCCACACACTCAAGGGTAGTCATCTTTGTTAAACCAATGAGAAGAGAGGGAAGGAGAGAGAAGAATTTACAATTCTAACATAAGCACTATTGCAAACATGGTCTCATCATCATACAATCACTTTCACACAAGTGCATTGATCAAAAGAGAGCCTGCACAAAATCTATGAACTAACAACATGATCAATCATTTTCATTACCATATTTATAATCTAAATAAAATATACATGCAAAAGAAACTTCAAAACCACATAGGGGTCAATCACGCAATCACTTGCACAATGAGGCAAAGCACAAGAAAACATGCATTAGATGCTCGCATGGAGAAGGAAACAACAAAACTCCAAAAGAGAATCCACACCCAAGGAACTCCTTGGCACCCTCAAGGTCAAACAAAACTTCCAAGACATGAGCATCATTCCTCCACGACACAAGACAAGGTTGGGAAATTCCACCCTTAAAAATGCCATACTAAGGCACTCAAGGCAAGAGGTCCTATGACTATCTCGCCCCCACAAGCACTTGGAACACACCCAAGAAATACACTACAACCACACTCAAGAACCACTCAAGGGTCTCAACCCTTTACACAATGAAAAAGCCAAGCAACAAGAAGGAAGCCAAACAAAACACACCTCTTGGTAGGCTTGCGAGCCTAATCCTCACAAAAGCATTCAACAAAAGACATGCAAGGGTGGAAACAACAACAAAACTGATTGTCGTCCACCACACACAACACATCAAAATCACACACTACACAATCGTCCATAATGCATTCTTCCAATAGAAAGGATATCGGTGCATTGCGCACTACACCGAGGATCCTATCCTTTCCACTAGTTTCCTGCACCATTGGACCTATACCACTTAACGACAACTTTTGGGCAAACAAGAGAAATCAACCCAAAAGGAAAACAACACGAAAGAGAAAAACAACTAGGTCAATACAATGGGCTCATAGTGCCCAGAGTATAAACCTACACAACTTACAACATAATGGGTCCAACATAATCCCAGAGTTCCCAGTGTTTAAACCTAGGCTCTGATACCATGTGTAATGCCCCGCCACGCAACCCTAGAGGAAGTTGCAATTCACTACTTAAACGTGCCAATTTTTTTTTTGTTTAAGTACAAATAACATGTAAGACGAATACACATTGCCAACAACCTCTAAGGCCACGAGACAAAGATTACATTAAAACCCAAACAACAATTAACATCAAAAGAAACCAAAACATTAATCACTTACAAAATTAAGATTACATACATCCCATACAAGATAAATTACAACAAGGAAAATAAATACCTCAAGATTCCAATTAACAACATTTAAACAATAAGATTGCAACACTCATTCCCCGAATGAGGTAAATCCAATAATCATGATTACAATTTACAAATTCCACCTCGATAACAAATGAGGGGTAATAAAATAAAGATCAACTGAAAAGAACGAAACCAGAAAAGCAACAACATCCAACAAGCTCTCCAATTGGAAATCACGACCACACGATCAAGAAGGAGAGCCAACGGAAAAGAATGCACGCCACCCGACCACGTGGAACCCAAAGGCCCCACTCCCTCCGTGCTAGGAGATAGTAACAAGGATTTCAGGTCAAGACCAACTACCTCTAGACAAAGGCTAAACATAACTGAACTGACTCAAATACCAACATCACTTAACACAGTACGAAAACTCACAAGACAATACCTTGCTTCCAGGTTACATAGAACAAGTACACCATTGTACAACACACAATAACTGACTAACTGTTGACGTAGGGAGAGTGTCATACATAAATTGCCATGAGTTACCCTAGCTCAACCTTCCTAGGCTACCGGACCCCCATCATGGGTTACCCTGGCTTGCCTCTACCGGCGCCGGACCCTCATGCAAAACTATGTGTCTCATCTCATCTCAAGTCTTAACAATGCATGTTCCATGAGAGAGGCATTCTTTAACTTTATTAGTGTGAAGTTCCCCATTAATTCTTTTAGATTATCACTTGATTAAACTCTAAGTGAGTTACCCTGACACCTCTTTGGGCGTCGGACCCCCACAAAGGGCCACTCTCCTACTGACAACACATAACTCAACCACATGCCAAGGGTAGACAATGCACTAACACTTATCACAAATAATCAATACACCTCAACAGGTAACACATCACTACGGATGTCCAAAACTGAAACCAAAGCGTGCACTACCCAAGACTAACACAAGGTTGACTAACATAATGACAACCCACATAAAGAATTGATAACAAGACTCAACCTTAAACCATAAGGTCACACAACCCGTTCATAGTAACCAGGTTTCTTTTGAAGCATATCTCATGCACTACCCAAGAGAGACAATAACAAAACACAAGAGACATAACATCATCTCAAGAAAACACAACTGGAAGACTTACATGATCAACAAGCCCAATACGAATTAACAACACAATCAAAGAGTCCCTAGCCTCAAGGAACAAAACCCAGCACAATCAAAGCACACTCACAAATATACAATCATACGATATTGCCCATACACCGAGAATGAATGAAAACACCACTAGAAAACATTCTAAGCAGCTAAATAAGCTAATATTAGGATTTCTTAAATCCAAGTCACGTGAGGACACATTGCATGTAATCAATTTAAATGATTACCATTCTTTGCAAATTCTCAAAAGTAAATCAAATCACATTTTTACACTAAAATAACAAATCAGAAATTTGAACAAGCGAATAGATCTGAAATGATCTCATTCAAAGAATTCATATGCATTTTCTATCATTCCCTATTATAATATGAAATATTATTCTCAAAAATCCACTTTTAAACAAAGTCTAATTTTCACAAATATCCAGGTTCCACCATTGATGAAGTATGAAAAAGCTTAAAATTTAAAATTCAAAAATAAAATAATGTAAGAATACCCTTTTGATTCAAAAGTTCCCAACAACACACTTTTAACATAAAAACACCAATTAATTTTAAACCAATTTTCACAAATATCCAGGTTCCACCATTGATGAAGTATGAAAAAGCTTAAAATTTAAAATTCAAAAATAAAATAATGTAAGAATACCCTTTTGATTCAAAAGTGCCCAACAACACACTTTTAACATAAAAACACCAATTTGAGCCTCTAATTAAAAATTGGGCATGGTAACCTTGTATTTGGAAAAATTCTCAAAAATTTCTCAAAATAAATTCTACACTATCAACTTGATTCAAATAAAATACATGAAAGGATTCTAACATACTACCAATACAATTAGAATCATTCAAACCATTTAAGATCAAGTAAATATGAAGAAATGATAAAATACCTCCATTCCCAAGCAAGAAATTCAAATGAGAGGATGTTTGCACACAAGCAACGAGAGCACGTAAGATCGCAGCCATCACTTCCTTTCCCCATTCCTATCCAAATGCAGTTGATCCCATGCAATTTCATGCCCAATTGCTCCCACAATGAACAAATCAATTTTCCTTCAAAAAGAGGGTTTTCTTTTCCCTCACATTTTTTTTCTCTCCAAAAATTATGTTTTCCAATTTTAGTCAACTCCCCTAAAAATATCTTTTCCACCCAAAGTTATAGCATTTTGAAGACATTTTGAATTTTAAATCACTCAAAACAAAATTCCCATTTCTAAATAGAATTCAACATATTTTAAAACCTTCTTTTCACACAAACTAATTTAAATCTTTTAACACTTTTAATTCAAGGAATAACTTAATCAATTCCACAATTAATTTAATTAATCAATAAAATAAATCTAATTCAGTATTAGATTATTTTATTAACTAAATTAAATTAATTAATAAAGTAACATTCCTAGCATTATAATCAAAAGCATTTAATCAATAATTAAGCAACCTAAGCCATTTAACTTGAATTTAATTAAAGACCAAGGTGATCAGGGCAACATGAAACAACCAAACCCGACTACAACCCGACGACACAAGGTGACTAGGGTAACGACTTGACACAGAAAACCTAGCTACTATCTCCCAATTAATTTTCGTTGGTCAATGGACACGCTCAAACCTGGAAACCAGGTGGAGTCGATGTCATGTACCTACCAACCTGCAACAAAGAGCATGTCGAACGTGCATATATACATAATATGATCAATCAAACCGTGAAGAGGAAATCTCAGAATCGTAGGGCACTCGCAAGCGAGTGATACAATCTTGTCCCCTTCACCAATACAATATCACTAACTGACGCATCTAACATCAATAACATGATCAACAGCATAAAACATCGTTAAATCAAATATCTTCTAAGTTAATCCAAAACATGCCATAAGGGTAACATCAGGATAACATCACATCAAAATATAACATCCACATTGTATAACAATTGCAATCAAAAGCAACCTAGTTCCAAAGTCAAAGCATAATCAGACACAATCATAACAGGGAACAACAATGCCGATCAAAGAGCCAAAATGGAGGGGTGTTACAAATTTAGAAGCAATTGTTGCCAGGGTACAAAAAAGTAAATAGAAGAAAAAAGAGTTGAATTAACAGGTTGCTACCCAGAAGAATTTTGTAAAATCATTAACCCAATTTGGTCAAGCACATACTAAATTGCCCAAGAATCCAATACTTATGTCACAAGAACAAGTGGATGATATCATAGCAATTCACCATAAGATGAATATATTTGAAGAATGGATTGAGTATTACATAAGAAAAACAGACAAACTCATTATAGATGCAATTGGGAAGTATACAAAAGCACACTATTGGTTTGAAAAATATAGAAGATTGGAAGGAAAATGCAAATTTCACTAGGAGAAGATTGATGCTGAGAGGTGAAATGTAGAAACTCTCATTCAAAAAAATGTATAAGACTTGGTAATAGAAAATATAATTTTAGAACAAGAAGTCCCATTATATGAAAATTTGAAGAAACAACTAAGTTGGGAAGGATACACTTTAGTACAATGTATAGAAGGATTTGAAAAGTTCACCAAGAAATGTAGTAATTTGATTAATAAATGTCAATATTTTATTGAAGTGTTAGCACACCAAGATCGTGATCCTTGGACATGAGGACATAAGGGTAAAGAAGAGAAATCTTTCAATGAATGGATTGGGAAACTAAATAAAGACCCTATTCCATTGTTAACTATGGAAGTCATCGATGAGATCATACATTGCATAAACACTATAGTCAGGTATTTGTTGATGATGATTTTACTCACAACAATAGGGAAAATAAATTATTCACAAATAAACTACAAAGAGCCTGTCATTCTTGAAAGATATGGAACAAAGAAAATCTAAAAGGGTATTATGCTTTAATGGGAAAAATATTGACTTCAGTTCAATCCCAAGTCTCTAGTTATTAGGTCTTGATTGTACTAGGCTCACTCTTGGGTATAATGTGATATTTATATTAATACCAGAGGGAATATGGTTGCTTATAATCATGTACACCAGATGCTAAGTTAACAAAGATCACAAAATTCAAAGATTTGAAATAATATTTCATGAACATCAACAATTTCACTTTCTATCACTTAAGTAGATTTAGCATTAAGCATTAAATAATTTCATAGGAAATGAAAATATTTTTAAAAAAATTCCATCAATTCACTTATTTTTTAGAACATTTTAAAGGAATTTAAACATCTATTCTAAAATAAAGCATAAAAATACTAAAAATTAAAAAATTTCTCTCGGTTATTCTCCATGAATGCCCCAAATAATTAACTAAAATAGAGAAACCACTTTATACTTCACTAGATTGCTTCATAGATACACATAAAGTGGTGCGATATTTTAAAGAGGTATTTTATTTTGGACATTGAGTAGGCTGCATGCACCCTTAAATCTTGCAACATATAGTCTTGTTTGATTGAACTAATAAAACTAAATACAAAAGATTCATGAGATATGTAGCTATCTAAGTGGCCTCGATATTAATCAATATCTATGTGCATACAAAGTTTTATGTGGGTATGTGTAGGATCAGCATGGAAATAATAGGCCCTTAAGTGGCAAAAAAATTAGAAAAACTAGAGTTAAGAAACTTGAAATAAAAATTTGAATAAGTTATCTATATTATTTCAAAAATATGTAGAAATATAATCTATAGAAAATTCAATGTAGTTTCTAAAACTAGGTTTGTTTAAAAAAAAAGGAAATCTATTTGGTGAAAATTTGAAATTTCAATGCAATAGTACTTAAATTTCAGTGGAAAAATAAGAAGTAGGTGTCTTTCTAACCACCCTAACTACAATAAAATGATAATATTTTTTTATAATATTTTATAGATAAGTAGAGGACTCATGTCCTAATGTGATGCATATTTTTCTGTAATCTTTTTCCAAGTAAATAATTAATTATGATTTTTTTATTACAAATTTTAAAAGCAATAAAAATCTTGTATGTTTGACCACCTTAACTTGGTCAAAACTTCATGAAATTAAAATTTCTTTTTTTAATCCTATATTATGCAAAGCAAATAATGTGACACATGCTTTGCATTCAAAAAATGTGATATCATTTGAAAGATATAGATTTTTTCAATCAGTCTATCAATCAGGACTTCAATCGTAATTTGAATAGAAAATGAATAAAAATTAATTATTAAATACAAATTAAAGCATAATTTATATTTTTGGAAAGATGAGAATTTCCTTTAAAAACCCTTTTCGTTTCATCAATTTTGGGTAAAAAAAAGTCGTCAGCCACATACCCATCATATTGCCACTTTTTGGCCCATCATGATCCTACACATAACCATGTTAGAATGATTCTAAAAATAGGAGAAAATAACAAAACTAAAAGAAGTTTTAGGTGTTCCAACATCCAAAATTTTTAAACTTCACTTAAAAGGAAAGATCCTCTAGCCTTTTATAGAAGACAAGGCACAGATAAGATAAGAAAAATACATGAGAGGAAATCCAATGGACTAATCACACCAAGGCATGTGGAATATACTAACTTATAGGTGAATTTAAATCAAATTCAATGAAGGTCAACTCTAATTGCACATTGAAGCTCTTCGAGTTTTAATCTTAATCATCTGAGTTTCTTCTTGGAACCAATAAAATCAGCTCAAACAAAATGTACGAACTTACCACCAAATCAAAGTGATCAGACAGTATTTTTGCCCCTACAACACAAGTTCCTTCTTGATTTAAAAATTCCAAGAATGAGCCACCCCCATGTAATAGGTACACTTCTTTTCCATATTATTTAACTCTAATGTCCTGATATTTTAGTATCTGTCACATCATTACAACAAACTCTATTCCAACATGAGCTTTTAAAGTGCATCATTGAACTTTGCAACATCAATAGATTTGTTCACAAATAAAATTTTCCTGACCGTCCATACCCAAACTTTGCATCACAATTTGCATCTCCTACAATAAGAAATTCCACACATTAAGTCCCCTTTAAAGAAAAAACTTATAAATATATCATGTAAATAAAACCTTTATTCAAATGTTAGTACATAAATCTCATAAATAACACACTTTCTAGCATATCATAAATCATTGCATGATTATTCACTATATATACTAGATTAATGGACTATTAAAATCATTTCATATTCTTAACATTTTAGAAAATTATTTCATTTCACATTCTTTCTTGGTACCCAGTACCTAGTATTCAGCTTTACCCATGAACTTCCTCAAACTTCGATTTTACTGGAGATTCCATTTTACCGGACTTGAAATACTAGACTAGAACACTCTACTTAGTGTTTGTACCACCTTTTCCAATTTCACATGTTTCCATTTCCCATTATTCAGTACCCATAAATACTTACATTACATAGTAATCTTTGATTAAAAATTTCTCTTTACTTTTTATTTCTGGTGATCCTTTCAACTTACTAGCTCGTGCCATCAGAGTTATCTATTTTCACTTTGGTCTCCAATTCTTATAGTCTTGGGGTGTGTTGTGAGAATACCCAATAACATGCAACAAATAAAACCAAATTTAAACCAAACTTGAAATTAAATCACCAGTTGTAAATTATAATTTATACGTATTCTAAAAGAATAAATTTCACCATTACCTAGATTCTAGCTTAAAAAGGAAAAATCCATGGAAAACATTCATGTGTGCTCTAATTAACTCTACTTTTTGGGACTTAGTGCAAAGAATTAGTTCATTGACATTTAATTACATAATATGGTAATATTTCAAGGCCAACCAGGGGTAGAGCCTTGCTATCGGTCAAGTGTCCATAGCCTCGACAAGGTTATCTTTGTAATTCCCCACAAACATAGCTCTACTGCCAGCTAGATGTCTATAGCCTCGGTAGAGTTATTTGGATGCTCCTAAAAATTTGACTTTTTTTTTTTTATAGATATTACAATAATAGCTCATTTTTCCTTTTGATATTTAAATGATAGCTCATTTCTTCTTTTGATATTTCAATGATAGCTCATTTTTTAACTTGTAGGAAATGAAGCCCACTATCAAGTCGGTAATTACAATGGTAGCGAAGTTTACCTTTTTATTTTTCATTCAATGCAAATCAATTCATCAATTCATAATTTCCTAATTTTTTTAATAATTTCCTATTGGTGCATATTTCTAGCTAAATTTTACTACTTATGAAAAATCCTAGCTAACAAAAATGCACTATGTGTTAAAAAATATGCATAAATTAAAATTTAGCAATCAACAATTTAATCACCAAATTTAAATATAAATTTAGAAATACTAGTTACCACCCTTCCAATTAAATTTTATGATGTCTTAGGTGAAATCCAACAAGCTCTACACCAAATTACCTAAAAGGGGTTTAACTAAGGAAAAACCCTATTCCCTAACAATCAACACTTTTGTTCTCTTTCTTTGTGTGAGTATATATCTAGGTGATTTGAAGGCTTGGAGATCATTGAAGATTGGGTTTCAAATTTTTTGGAGTCATCTCCCTACTTTCAAGGTCAAAATCTAAACAAAAAGTCACTTACATTCCCAAAAATTGTGGTTTTAGATCTGGATAACTAGAGGAATAGATTGAGCAGACAGACAACAGAAGATCCAAACTTTGAATTTCCACAAAGATTAAGACATCACTTGAACTAAGAAAAATCCCCTTGAACATCCCTCTTTCTTGTTGCATTTTCTTTCTTTTGTCCTTATTAAAATAATGGAGGCACATGGCTTTGATATGGCCATTTGAAGCTTGATCCATTCCACTTTTCCTTTTTCTCTTTTTATTTCTTTGATGTTGTATGTTTACCATTTGGTTATGGATTCATATATCATCTACATGCATGTTATTTTTTGGCTATGTTGGTTTTCCATAGGATCTTGATCTTGGGGGCTTGGCCGCCCTCTTGTATATTTTCATCGTATATTACCAGCATTCTTACATTTGAATCCCTCTTGATTGCATGGTTGGCTACTTTAGTGTGACTTTGAAACAAGTTCCTCATCTCACTAAGGTGGAGACTAAATGTAGTGTATAAAAATGCATACCCTTGCATTTCACACTTTTTTGGGCCCACCTTGCATTATTTATCCCTATTTATGTCTTAATTGGTCCTATTTTGCATCCACAAGCTCAATGAGTTATATCTTTTTATGGCTAATCCACACATACTTCACAAGGATAAATGATAATTTAATATTTTTTTTGAGTGTCCATGATTTTTAGGTTAGGAATAACATGCCACCTAGGGTGTTTGTTTACCCCAATGGTGTTGGGACCATGATTTTGAAAGCACCTAAATAGGTACCTTTTTGGATTTTGTGCCTTGATTTTCATTCCTTAGGACAAAGATGCCACCTAAGGTGTCTTAGTCCCGCTTGAGGTATTTTTGGGATTTAATTTCAAATTTTGGTGAGATTTATCCTACTGCTTAATTTTAGATGTTGGCTTGGTATGGTGTAATCATAAATAAATATAAATACAAGGTTCCTTCTTTCGTTTTCTCCTAACAAGAAATATAAGCATCCAAACATTCAAGTATTCAAGCATTCAAGAAAAAATCATCAAGAATTTAGAGCCATCATCAAGATTTGAGCATCATATCAAAATATTATTGCATCATGTGTATTTTTGTACTAACATGTGTAGTGTATGGTTTTGATTCAAGCAAGAAATTCAAGTCCATATCCTTCAAGTATTCAAGCATTTCAAGAACCATACCCAAGCTAGAAATTTGACACAAGTTTGAAAACTTTATTGTAGTGATTTGATGAGTTGCAAAATTGTGTCTGGCATTTCCAAGTTCCTTCACACAAACATAGGTCCATATACATTCAGAACCCCGACATATGGAAAATTCACCTCCAACAATTCACCAACGAAAAATTCACTGTTAGTAATTCACGATAGTAGAAAATTAACCTTATTAAGATTTTTTAAAATATATTTCAAAATATTTTGAAGTATATATTAAAAAATATTAATGTAGTTAATTTTTTTCATGGAAAATTGTTGGTAGTGAATTTTACTTGGTGTTGATTTGCAATGACTTAACACCCAACTTCAATGGACTCACACCCACATGGAACTACACTAGGATCCTCAATAAATAGGGTTAAGGATATATACATGAATAAAAATAGAAATTTTGGTGTCTCATAAATATTAAATCCTAGTTCACATATTAATCATTCCATCCACATGAAATCATGGCTAGCTACAACATTTAGGTGATTAAATATAAATATGACATTTTTTTGTCAATATTGAATGCCTCTTGATTCCATTGCCTATTTTATAACGTTCTTCATATTTGTAAGACCTTTCAATTTTTTTCAAACATGTTGCTTAGCTCATCTTATCCCTAATAGGATCATCTCTTAGAATAATAATTAACTCCATTGATCAAGATTGATCATAGGATTTTTATAAATGTATTCATAAGAAAAAAACATATGTTCTATTTTGTGAATTTCTTCTCACTATCAATAATTTATTTGTAAATATAAAATTATATAAAAATAAAATCACTTTTCAAATAAGTCATTAAATAGAGATATACTTCAAAAGGATAAATTTCAAAGATCAAAGAAAAGGAAAAAGCTTAAGACATATAAAAGAATGAAGATACTGTGGACTCCAGAAATAGATGCTTCACTTCCTTGTCCACAAAATTGGTACAAGGAGAGGGATATGATTTTGTAATATTCACATTAAAGGACACCTTAGATATATCAACCTAGTGGAGGATGTGATGGATCTAAAAATAAGGTATCCTAGGAGATGATTGAGATAAGAAAGGGGTTTACCATGAAGTCTAAACATTGAAAATACAAAATGTTTGTAAACATAGTGTGATATATAAAAATACCTAAAGATGACAACAAAAAAATAGAAAGATAAGAAACTAGAAGTGTCCACCTGGAATCTTGTTTTAGATGAAATGGAACTTTGAAATATTGAAAATTTTGATTTTTAAACTTGGTGGGACTTGTTTTCCATTCTAGGGGTATTAGTCCTAGATTTGGAAAACTGTATCGAAGCAAGTTTTACAAAAATGGGTATCCAAATTTGTTAAAATTTATAGAAAACACCTGCATTTGGACTCATTCAAAAAATAATGGTGAATGAGTCTAATTTTAATTTTCTATAAATTCAAAGTTTGGATCTACCCTTCTTTGTTTGCTCAATGTGTTCCTCTAGGTATTTGGATCCGAAACCTCAATTTTTAGGACTGTAAGTGACTTTTTATTTATATTTTGACTTTTAAAGTAGGGAAATGACTCCAACAAATTTGAAACCTTAAAATCACCTAGATATACACTCACACAAAGAAAGAGAACAAAAGTGTTGATTGTTAGTGAATAATGGCTTGCCTTGGTCAAACCCATTTTAGGTAATTTGACATAGATATTGTTGTCTTTCACCTAAATAAACAAAATTCAAGTTAGTCCAATCAATAATAATATTCACAAAAACTTTGATAAAGCACCTTTTAGTCTAACTCTACCTTTACACAAGGAAGTCTATAGACCCGGTTTGCTAAAATTTTCTTCTCAGAGATCCTTCCAACACTCAACCCCTTGAAACTTACAAACACCCATCAAGGCCAACTAAAAAATGTTTCAAAACCACCATAGGTTCCTTTTGAACAACTCAAAAAAATTCTTGAGAATACAAAGACCTAGTAGACCAACTAGGTCTCTTTTCCAAATAAATTTTTCTTCAATCTCACCATCACTCTTGAATAAATTCTTAGAACTTTGAAAGAGGTAACCAAAAAATCCATTCAACAAGTTTTAGATTCACAAGCTCTCATTCAATAGTTGATCTAGAAAACCCTTATTTTTCACATGTGAGGGTAGGGCTTCTTGGAATTGATGGTTCCCAACAAGATACAAACTTGAATCTACCTCCAAAACTCTCCCATATGTCTACCCACACTCAATAAACCATCACATAGCTTGAAATCACCTTATTTCATCAAACACTCTCACAATTCCATCATTTTCAAACCCTGAATCATCATTTTCTTCTGGAAATTCATACCTTTTGCCCCACAAATATTCATATAGATCAAACATAATGCTATACCATCTTAAATATAATATCTTAGGCCCATTCCACTTATATATAGTGAATAGATTATGTTGAATGGGCTTTAATCCATGATTATAACCTCAAAACTTTAAAACTACACCTACATGCCTCTCAATAGTAGTTTGATGAAATATCAACTAAAACTCAATGAACCAACCTCAAAATGGATTCAAAAAAAGGTTAGTACAAGTATTCAAATTTTCCCACAATTATTCAAACAACATGCTACTATATGATAATGTACAAGAGTCTGTAAATTCAGTTTTGAATGCAAAATACATGATTAAAGCAAAAACAAGGGTTTCTTTTATTAATTTTCCTTAAAATTCACTTCAACAACCTTGTAAAATGATGCAATGCCACTATTTAAAAAAATTTCACATAAAAATTCCCTCTTAACCAACTAAATAACTTTCATATTCAAACTGACCATTGGGTTCCCTAAAAAATGCATTTTTTTGCATTTACAACATTTGTCAAGTTTGACACTTTTGTCAATTTTGCAACTTTAACCTATGAAACATCCTAATGACCATTACATAGACACAATAAAATATTATATGATCAAAAAATACCTTATTTATCATAGTCTAAGACTTAACACACTAAAACCCTTCAACAACCCTTGTTTACATATTATTGCATTTTTTTGAGTGTCATTGACAACATTGCATCCCCTTATATTAAATAACTCCTAAATACATTCAAATGGTCCATTAGACATTATTTACACACCTCAAGACCAAAAAATCTGAAAAAAACATATTCCCAATCAAAATTGATCAAATTTAGATAAAAGTAGATTGGTGCTCCTGTACCATACAACCGCCCATAAAACATTTCCAAGTCTCTCATAAATGGATTACTAATTTCTCCAACTTGTCTTCTACTAATTTTTTTTTCTTCATTTTATCTTTTCCTTTTCCTTGGGACCATATGTTGCTGGATTGTATCACCATCTCTATAACTTAATTTCTTATCACCTAACTTTGCTTTCTTTTTGCATAGACTTCCCTAATAAAAATCTCCTGATCCTTCCTTTACTTGTGAGTTCCCTTATACATTTAACATATGAAATACACTTTTCCAAACCTTGTGTTCATCTGCTTCTTGATTTCCTATGAGGTTATCCTTGGAACTATTCTTTTGTTCTTGATTCACCTTCTCTTTTCCATGCTCCTTTGTATTTAGATTTCCTTCCTCGATGAACTCCATCTTGATTGACTTTTTCACTACTGTATTAGCAGTACTTGGCTACCTCTTCATTTCTTTAGTAGTTATTGGACAAAATATTGTCCCAAACTCAAATCCTTCTTTCTTTTTCAACTCACTTTCAATATTTTCAAGGATTTCACCATTGACCTTTCCTAACTCAGTCTCATTCATCTTTCCTTCACCTTATTTGTTTCTCTTCATGACTATGGTAGCCTACAAATTCATTTCCCTCTCATTTCATGACCTAGAAGTGGCTTATTTTTTTTTCCCTTATTTATTATCTCCTGCAAACTTTTCAACGTCTTTCATACCAAAAGTGATAACCTTGGATGCCTTTTTTTTTCTCTTTTCCACCCTCCTACAATGGGGTCAGTATAAAATTGATAACATCCTTCAAAATATGATATGTGTATGCTCTCCCATCATACATTGAGTGCCTATGAAATTTCCATGGTCTTCCAAGGAGTAAATGGCAACAATCCATTAGTAAAATATGAAAAAGAACTTTATTCCTATATTCACCAATTTGAAATTCAACTAGTGCTTGCTCTTTAACAAGAATAGATTAATCATCACTCACCCATGAAGCTTGATATGGTGTCTCAAGAGGGATCCTTTCCAACTATAACTTATCAACCATTTCAAAAGACACTATGTTAGCTATAGACATTGAATCTATCACAATTTTACACACCTTACCTTTATACTTGCAAGTTATCTTGAACAATTTCCTTTTTTGAGCCATCTCATTCTCCTTGGATTCTTGAAACAAAGTTTTTCTCACCATCAAAATTTCTCCAACTTTAGGTGCAACATGTAGAGTATTGGAATTAAGACTCTCACATTCATCTTCTTCGACAAGTTGATCTCTTCTTTTGTTGTTCATTTCTCCACCACTAGATATTGAGGAAATATTTTTAGGAAATTTATAAAAAGGATGACCAAACTCACCACACTTACAACACCTTCCTACAAAAATTTTTGGATTCCTTCCACCACCAAATCTACCTCTTGATTCCCTAAATCCACCTATAAAATCTGTAACTATTTCTTGCCCTTTATGTGCATCACCTTGGATTTAATTTGTTTGTCTTGAAGAAGAAAATGTACCTTTTCCCACTGAAGTGCTGCCACTACCTCTTGTTGACTTTTCTTGTCTCCTTTTCACATTTTCTTCTACCATTATAGCCATCTAATAACATTCTTCAATTGTCTTAGGAATATGCAAACTTATTTCATCTTGGATGTTAAATTTCAATCCACTAAGGTACTTGGCCACTTTCTCAACATCATCAACCATATGGCCTACCCTTATGCTCAGTTTATAAAACTGATTAGTATAGGTTTTCATATCCATTTCTCTTTACTTTAAATCTTGAAGCTTGTCTGACATTTTTATAGCATAATCATTTGGAAAAGAATTACCTTTTAACTTAGCTACCATCCTATCCCATGAAACAATTTTACACTTACCTCTTCATCTCCTCTTTGCTTGTTCATAATCCCACCAAACTAATGCATGCCCCTTAAATTCAGTCTTGGCTATCTTCACTTTTTCCTCACTAGATACATCCTCGCATTCAAAGAAGTTGTCTAAAGTATAAATCCAATCCAATAATGCTTCCTCATCTAGAGTACTATCATACACTGGTAATTCAACTTTTACAATTCTACTTGTTACCTTTCACTACTTTCAGTAGCTTGACCATTCTTTGGTATTTGGGGTTCAACTCTTCATCAACATCTTCATATTCTTCATCTTCTTCATCTTCAATCTTACACTCATGTCCCACAATCATTCCTCTCTTTTTTCTTTTCTCAAAATTCTTGAACCTTGTTAAGAATCTCTTTTTTAGTTCTTGCAACTTCTTGATCTCCCTCTCAATCTTCTCTTCCATCTCTTCAATCTTTCTTACCACATTATCTCTTTTTGGAGGCATCTTGAAACGTCGTTAGTTCAACTTCTTGCTTTACTCTATTCAATCAACAACCTCCAAACTTCAAAGACCTATTTCCTATGCTCTGATACAAACTAATGCAGAGCTTGTTGGATTTTACCTAAATAAACATAATTAAATCTAGTCCAATGAATAATCAGATTCACAAAACTTTCAAAAAGCATCTTTTTAGTCTAACTCTATTGTTACACAAGTAGGTCTATAAACCCAGTTTTCTCAAAATTTCTTCTCAAATAACCTTCGAAAACTCAAGCCCTTGAAACTTTTATATAACCCTCAATTCCAACTAAAATATATTTCAAAACCACCATAGGTTCCTTTTGAGCAACTCGATCAAATTCTTGAGACTATCTTGACCTAGTAGACCAATTAGGTCTCTTTTCAAAAGAAAGTGTTCTTCAATCTCACCACTAATCTTGATTAAATTCTTAGACCTTTGAAATATGTAACCAATAGCCCAATTCAATACTTTTGAGATTCACAAACCCTCATTCAACTAGTAATCCAAAAATTCTTCATTTTACACATATAACAGTAGGGCTTGTTGGAATTGATGCTTCCCAAGAAGATACAAAACTGGATCTGCCTGAAACACTCTCCAATATGTATAACCATACTTAATAAACCATCACAAAGTATCAAATCTCCTTATTTCATAAAAAAAAATCCCAATTCAATCATTTTGAAACTCTAAATCATCATTTTCTTCAAGATAGTCATACCTTTTCCCACAAAACTCTTCATGCAAATCAAACCTAATGCTCTACTATCCTAAATATAACATCCTAGGCCCATTCCACTTAGAAATAGTGAATACAATATGTGGAATGGGCTTTAATCCATGATTAGAACCTGAAAACTTTAAAACTACACCTATACACTATCATCAATAGTAGTTTAATAAAATATGAAATAAAACTCAATAAAACACCCTCAAAATGGATTCAAAAAAAGGTTTAGACAAGTCTTAAAATTTTTCCACAATTATTAAAACAAGACACTACTATATACTCATGTACAAGAGGCTACAAATTCAATTTTGAATGCAAAATATAGGATTAAAGTAAAAACAAGGGTTTATTTTATTGATTCTCCTTCAAGTTCACTTCAACAACCTACACAATGATGGATTTCCACTATTTAAACATTTTCCACACAAAAAATCCTCCAAACAAACTAAATTTGATATTCCAAATGACTATTTTGTTCCCTAAAAGTTGCATTTTTCTACATTTACAACATTTGACAATTTTGACACTTTGTCAGTTTTGCGAATTTAACCTCCAAAACCTCCTAATGACCATTACATAGACTGAATACAATATTAGATGATAAAAAAAGACCTTATTTATCAAAATCTAAAACTTAACACACTAAAACCCTTCAACAACCCTTGTTTACACATTCTTGCACATTTTTTTAGCATCACTGACAACATTGCATCCCCTTACAAAAAATAAACTCCTAAATACATGTAAATAGTCCATTAGACCTTATTGACACACCACAAGTACACAAAATCCTAAAAAAAACTATTCCCAATCAAACCTAATCAAATTCAAATAAAAGTAGATTAGTGCTCTTGCACCATAATTAAACCAAAATGATAAAATAAGACAATGAAGCTTGAACATGAATTAATGCAATTAGAAACTTTGCATGATAATTGATCTTGAATTACCACAATAAGGGATTAGGAATCTTCCCTTGAATGCCTTAGAATATGATCTTGAATGTTATCCTGGTGACCTTGTGAAGACTTGAAATGCCTAATTAGTGATTTCTTCACTTGAGAATTTAAATATCCTATGTTGCTTGGATGAAATGAGAATATAAGAGCTTGTTTATATAGGAAATGAACAAAAAGGCCCATTATTTTGATCCCTAAGGTGGAAATTTATCAAAATTCAAGTTTGAAATGTCATTTTCTGTCTCGATTTTGAAAAAGTCCTCAAAAGCGACTCATTTTCCCCCCTTGGAAAATAGGTCCCACCTAAGGGGCCTTATTCACCCAAGGTGGTGAATGAGTCCCACCTTGAGGTTTTTGAGGTAGGTCTTCGAGATTTTAAAGTGTTTTTGTTGGGATATTAGTCAAAATATGCCTCAAGATGCAAACAAAGGGGTCTAGGGGCCTATTAATGATGATATAAAGGGTGATTAAGGCTAGGGACACAAATTTCAATGTGAAAGTGTGGTCAAATACACTCTACAACATTAATATGAGGCCTACTTAGCCTAGAAAGGCACAAAATATAATGTAAATGTGTAAAAAACATTACAATGCTAGATTAAAACTAGGTTTAATTTATAAGCCTTCTAGATTAATGTGAGAATGCACTTAAATACATTTTACAACATTAAATTATGGAAGAGTTAGGTTAATTTAGCTTAAAATGGGTCAAAGACCTAATGTGGATGTGTAAAATACATAAAAATACTAGAAAAAGGTGACATTAAGTTTGATTTATCATTAATTATTCCCAAATCAGAGAAGACATACTTTTTGGTGGTCACATTTAGCCCCCAATTTAGTGAGAGGATGAACTTGCTTAAAACTCACAATAAAGTAGACATTCAAGAGGGGTTCAAATGTACTAATACAGATGGTATAGGATAAAAAGGATGAAGGAGGTAGTCAATCCCCTAGGATCAAAGATCCTACGTCAAATTGACATAAGCACAAGATGATACACACAAGGTGAATGATATGCAACAAAATAGTATACACACCATGAAATGGAAAGAACTAGAACGAAGAGAAGTAAAAATTAGGAACAAAAATAAAAAGGTGGATCAAGCTTCAACTATTTTTCAAACATGACATGGATCAGATCTAAGCTATTTGTCCAAAAAATGCATACTCACTCTGAGTCAATGAAACTATTGGTTGTCCATTGGGTGAGAAGTCCTAAAAGGTTGGAAACATACACTCATTGCTGGTATGTACTCACACACATGCAACTAGATATGTGGAAATTCATGCCTCAGATTGGGCTTCCAACTCAACCATACCAAAGTTATACCTCTTGATAACTTTAATAAGTTGCTACACAAGAATGATTTTTGAACTCCATGAGACAAGAAAAACATTGTATGATTGAAACTCATAGACATTGGAAATGCACAATAGTGTAAGATTTTTTCAAAGGGATTTGTCTTAGTTCATGCAAGGTCTCTTCTTAGGGAACATTGTTCTTAATGTCTCTAAGAGTGGAAAAGTTAAATAAATATCATTCTCTCAAAGGAAATCAAGTCTAATGACACCACCAAGAAAAGGAAACATCACAAGAAAGAATAAAATTACATAGTGAAACATGAGTTTCAATGTATCCCCCAATTTAAAGTGATTTCTAACACCATTACTATGATAAATTGCTTTAAAGTAGAAGACTAATACATGAGAGCTTACTTGAAAATCCCTATGCCAAGTCATATGTTTTTGATAAGCTACATCATGAATAAGTATGTCAAATGTGAGTGAAATTAAGGCATGTCATCAACATCTCAAGCTTGCTCTTAGATGTACATGAAAAGTTGCCAACGATCCAAAATAGCCAATGACAAGTGGCCTACAGGGACACAACTATCTAACCCATTTCCCTCACTTAGTGCAAGAAAAGGGTGAGTTGAATAGGATGAAAGTGAGTATTAGATAGAGGAATTAGTTTCTTCAACACAAGGAAGAGAACCACACTCCTTGAGATGTTAAATTTTGTTACTTAAATCCTTACATTAATTAGTGGAAGGACGATAAATTCTATTATCTGCACAAAATGAAGTCTTGTAATAATTTTTTTTTCATGTTCTTGGAGGAAGGGATATCAAGTGATCTTAGAGGAGTCTAAACAAAATACCCTCTAGATCAATATTAGATGTTTCTTTATTATAAGACAAAGATATCTCTTGCTTAGTACCAGATGTCATACCTATGTAAACTACTAATATTGTGATATTTTGTTCTCTCCTTTAAAAGAAGGTGTAAAATATAACAAACTCAAATCTGTAGTGTTTTGTGAGATGACATTGACATTAAGCAAATATGTCTTTTTCTATTTCATTTATCGCAAAGGATAACAACCAAGAACACTAGTGTCAATGAATTCAAGATTTCTTACTTTTAAAGTTGGCTTAGAAGAATCTTTTGTGAGAGTGTTGATAATAAGTGAAGGCATGTTTATTTCTATAAAAGGACAATAACCAGAACCATGAATTGTTTCTTGCATATTAGGCTCGATTGGAACACAAATACTTTGTTCTCTAGCACAACCTTTTCCAATATATCCAAGATGTTTCATAAGCTCATAACCTTTTCGATAAAGCTTATTAATACCTTTTGGGTTTACTGGTTTTTCATGATTAAGTTTGTCGAAGTTTTTCGTGTAATTTGACTTTTCTTCTAAAGTAGTTGATGGGGATGCTTTCGAGAGGTCTTCTAAATTTTTTGTTGACATTACTGCTTTCTCTTTTCCCTTGTCAGATTCTTTATGTATGATCTTGTATTCTCCCATGACTCTTTGTTTGAACTCTAAAAAACCCAAATTATCTTCCAATAGCTTCATGACTTCTTCAATGTGTTTTTCATTGTGTTTTTGTTGCATGGATTCCACTTGTATAGTTAATGTTAATTTTTCCAAAGGATTTTCCTTGTTTGTCTAAAGAGTTAAGCAAGTTTTTGGGTTGGGGTCAACTTCGATTATGAAAAATTTGTTGATATAGATGTGTTTCATTTTATGATGAAGACTAGAAGGCACTACATTAATTGCATGAATCCATAGACTGCCTAAAATGAGATTATATGAAAGATCATGAGGCATAACATGGATCAGTGTTGCTAATGTGGCCATTCCAACTGTAATAGGAAAAGTGATCACACTCAACAGTTGTCTTCCTACATTTTTGAATCCCTTAATAGAGAAAGAATTGAGTTGAAGGGTATGTTTAGGATCATCATTGAAAAAAAAGGCCCTTAAGTGGCAAAAAACCAGAAATATCATAGTTAGGCAACTTGAAGTAAAAATTTGAATAAGTTATCTATATATTTTTAAAATATGTAAGAATAAAATCTATAGAAAATTTAATGTAGTTTCTAAAATACTAGGTTTATTTTAAAAATAAATAAATATATTTGGTGAAAATTTGAAATTTCAATGCATTAGTACTTAAATTTCAAGGAAAAAATAAGAACTAGGTGTGTGTCTAACCACCCTAACCACAATAAAATGATAATAATTTTTTAATAATATTTTAAATATAAGTAGAGGACACATGTCTCAATGTGATGCATAGTTTTTTGTAAATTTTTTCCAAGTAAATAATTAACTATGAATTTTTTATTACAACTTTTAAAAAGTATCAAAACTCATATGTCTGACCACCTTAACTTGGTCAAAACTTCATGAAATTCATTTTATTTTTTTTAATCCCATAGTATATGAAGCATAGAATGTGACTTATGTTTCAAATTCAAAAAATGTGGTACCATTTGAAAGCTATAGATCTCTTACAATTAACCTATCAATCAAGAATTTAGTCATAATTGAAATAGAAAATGAATAATAATTATTTATTAAATTCAAAGTAAAGCATAATTTATATTGGTGGAAAGCTAAGAATATCCTTTAAAAATCCTTTTTGTTTCATCAATTTTGGGTAGAAAAAAAGTCATGAGCCACATACCCTACACATATCCATCATATCACCACTTTTTTTCCCATCGTGATCCTACACATACCCTGAATTTTTTATTTTTCCACATGAAGGGCTTATTCAAGAGGTTTACACTACACACATTGAGGGTTGAGCCATTGTCAACAAGGCTTCGCTTTATCCCTATCCTATTATATTGAACTATGATCATGAAAGATTCATTTTTTTTTCACTTCCAAAAGGTGGAGTTGACTTTGGTGGAAAAAAATGTTATCATTTAGTCCTTGAATCATGGTGACTATGTCATTTGGGTTTGTGCTAGGGTGAACCACAACTTGTTGCAAGGATCTTTCAAGCATATTGTGATAATTAGGTGAATTTTAAATTAGGTACCTTAGAGATATCTTTGTAGGAGTATTCCAAAGTTGTTCAACAAGATCATGTACTCTTTCCCACTAGGCAAAGGTAGGGGTGTCAGGGTTGGTTGTTGCGGTTGTAGATTGTTTCTAGTGTTATATGTATGAGATATTGTATTATGACTCGAATGTTAAGAAAAAATGTTCTAAGGTGGGTAAAAGATGTGTTGACGTTGAATAAATTAACATCCCTTTAGCGAGTAAGAGTCTAATATTGCCTCTTCATCTTCTTCTAAGGAAACTATATCATTATTGTCAATATTATCCTTTTCTTGCACCATTATATCCTCCCTAGGAGGAGAGTTTTTAGGAGAACTACAAACCCAATGTTCTTAACATTCAAGGATTGGTTCTTCTAAAATTACTTCATCACAAGTAGGGGACTGATTAGTGGTTGGATTATCTTGTTTATCGATAGTGGGGAAATTAGGGGAAGGCTCTATTTGATTGTCATTTTTCTCGAAGGTCTCATTCTCTTGTGCCATATGGTCTACCCTAGTAGGAGAGATTGTAATATGTTCATCCATGGTTAGAATTTGTGAGGAAGATTCATCATAGGTAGGGGAGGCATCAAGAGAATGACAACTATGATTTTCGTGCTTACCAAATAGATCTTCCGAAATGGTGGAAGCATTTGGGGAGGAGCAAGATTCTCATGGCTCTTAATAGGTATATCTTCTAACACAAACCTATCCTATTTACATCAAGGAGGGATATTATGATAAGGAAATTTTTTATTTTCATGGCTATCTATGACATCATCTTCTTTTGCTAAAAAATCTCACAAGCAAGGGATGAATGGAGATTAGCCAAAGTGATGTTTAGAAATATTTTTTATGATCTCCTCTTCTTGTTTCTTCCAAAGGGGAATGAGGAGAAGGACAATCAAGACCCTCTATGCATGTGTCTTCTTTCACAAATGGGAAAGGTATCAGGAGAAGAACAAGTATGATTGTTATGATTGACTACATTACCATCTTCACCAATGGGAAATTTAATATTGAGGACTGTGCCAATGGTTTGATGATTACCATGTTTCTTAATGACCTCATTGTTGTAATCTAAATTGAACTCAAAAGAGGGGATGTAGTATTTATGCAAGCCATTTTTAACCATATCAAAACCACATCTCTTGAAAGTAAACATGCTACCATGAAAAACTAAAACAAGTGCAATGCAATGACCTAAAGTGAAATGTTTAAATGCAATTTTTAGATGTGAAACAAGGTAATTTGTTGCTTACAGTATGCAACAACCTGAAAGATGAAATGTTGCAAATGAGAATTTGAAATTGAGTAATGCATGAAATGAGATAATTTAAGCTAGATCTAATGAAATTCATGTAACAAAAACTCAACCAACTGATATAGATAATTAATGGCCGGTAAGAGAAAGTGAAAAAATAAGGTATTTAATTTTGTAAAAGGTAGTTTCAGTAGTGCAAAAGAACCGATTCTCCCAAGGAAGTGAAAAAGTCCCAATGATGATTTTTTTTCCCAAATTTTTAGAAATTTCCATTTAATTTTTATGCTTTTTATTTTTTACAACTTGTACACAAAATTCAAATGCATTTTTTATATGATATTTGATGATTTGAGACACAAAAATGCAACCTATATGCACTTTCACTAATGTAAAGATTTGACACCTTCGATTGAAAATTAACTAATACAAAATACAATGGAATGTTAATGCAAGATAAATATAGGATGTAAATGCACTCCAAACCAGAATTGTGATGTTCAAAAGTTGGGTTCACCAAAATGTGGACACTAGAAATAGATGCTTCACTTACTTGTACACAAAATGGGTACAAGGAGAGGGAACTGACTTCATAATATTCACATTAAATGACACCTTATATATCTTAACCAAATGAAGGATGTCATGGATCTAACAATAAGGTATCCTAGGAGATGATTATGATGAGAAAGGGGTTCACCACCAAATGTAAACTTAGAAAATAAAAAATGTTTGAAAATACAGTGTTATATGTAAAAAGGCATAAAGATGACCATAAAATTAAAAAAAAAGCTACAAAATGGAAGTGTTCACCTAGAATCTTTCTGAATATGAAATGGCTCTAAAATCCTAAAAATGTTGATTTTAAACCTAGTGGGACTCATTCACCATTCTAGGTGAAACAGTCCTTGATTTGAAAAACTATATTGAAGCAAGATTCAAGCAAATGGGTATCCAAAAGTGCAAAAATCACCAAAAAAAAACCTATAGTGGGACTCAATTGACACTAATAGTGAATGAGTCTACTTTGAGTTTTCTATAAATTCAAATTTTGGATATGCTTTTCTCTATTTGATCAATCTATTCCTCTAGGTCTTTAGATCTAAATCCCTAAATTTTGGGATTTTAAGTGACCTTTTCTTTAAATTTTGATCTTGAAAGTAAGGATATGAATCCAAAAAAATAAAAACCTAATCTTCAATGACCTACAATCCTTAAAAGCACCTAGATCTACACTCACACAAAGAAAGAGAGCAAAAGCGTTAATTGTTAGGGAATAGGGGTTTACCTTGGTCAAACCCCTTTTAGGTAATTAAACTAAAATGATGAAATAAAATAATGAAGCATGAACATGAAGTAATTCAATTAGAAACTTGGCATGATGATGCATCTTGAATCGCTCCAACAATGGATGAGGAATCTACCCTTGAATGGGTTAGAAAATGATTTTCAATGCTATCTTGATGACCTTGTGAAGACTTGGAATACCTAACTAGTGCTTGCTTGAATTGAGAACTTGAATACCTTATGTTTCTTGGATGAAAGTAGGATTTGAAAGCTTGTTTACATAGGAAAGGAGCTCAAAGGGTTGTTATTTTGATCCCCAAGGCCAACATTCATCAAAATTCAAGTTAGAATTACAATTTTCATGCTCAATTTTGAAAAAGTCCCTAAAAGGAAATCATTTTCCATCCTTGGAGAATGGATCCCACCTAAGAGGAATCATTCACTAAAGGTAGCGAATGAGACCCACCTTGATTTTTTTGAGGTGGGTTTCAATATTTTTAGGTTTTAAAGTGTTTTTCTTAAGATATTAGTCAAAATATGCCACAAGATGTAAAAATAAGGGCCCTATGGGCCTATAAATGATGATATAAAGGGTGATTAGGGTTGGGGACACAAATTTCAATGTGAAAGTGTGGTTAAATACACTCTACAATATGAAAATTAGGTCCAATTAGTCTATAAAGGCTCAAGTTCTAATGTGAATATGTTTTTACACATTACAACGCTAGATTAAAATTAGAATTAATTTACAAGCCTTGTAGATTAATGTGAAAATAAAATGAAATACATATTACAATAGTAAATTAGGGAAATTTTAAGCTAATTTAGCTTAAAACAGGTCCAAGACCTAATGTGGATGTGTAAAAAACCTTACAACACTAGACCAAGGTGACACTAAGTCCAATTTATCACTAATTATTCCCAAATCAAGCAAGGAAAAGGTGTACTTTTTTGTTGGTCATAGGTACAAATAGAGGAATGGAAAAAGAGGGAGAACATATGAAAAACATCATGGGAGATGATAATGCACACATGCAATCAATCAAACAAAATAAATAAAAATTGAAAGAAAAATGTGAGTAAATGAAATGTGATTCAACCATCCAGTAGGTCATCTATATCCCAATCTTGTTTTGAATAGGGGAATGTAGAGCATCATTGAGAGTGACAACATCAAGTGTTGTACTAGGAGATTCACCAAGTTCAACACATGGTGCATTAGTCAGTTTAGGGGGATCACCATAGTTGTTATCATTTAAGCTCATGGAAGAGGAAAATAAAAAATTCAACTCATTATACACTTCCTCATCAATTATAGTAGTTTCTTCATTGTCATCCAAGTTAATCACAATAGGAGGACGAATGATAATATCCATAGAGGGTGTTGGAACTTGTGTTGGAGACATAAATTTTGTTTGTTTTGGTAAGAGAGAAGGGTCATCCTTTATTGCTTCTATCAACTTCAGATTTTGATTTTCAATGTTCTTCTCTTCATTCATCTTTCAAGAAATAGAATGAAATCTATGCCTATTCTCTCTATCATTTTTGTTTCTTTTATTAGAATTTTCAAGTTGTGTTTATATGGGAATGGGTTTTTCAACCATAGGTTTCTTTTGTTCTTGTGAGGGAAGAATGAAAGAAACCATATAAAGTTGTTGAACCACTTTTTGTTTAGCTATATAAATTTTATTAGGTGGAAGACTAGGAGTTGTTTGGTTTTCTCTAGGTGTTTTATAGGAAATACGAAAGGAATTTTTGGTGGATGGGTCTTGGTTTGTTATAAGGGATTTAATCTCACTATTTTTTTCTTCAAGAGGTGGATGCTCATTCACGGGTGGAGGAAAATTATGAAGGGATAATCTAGATATGCATTTTACTTTGAACTTTTGGTAGGATAGGAAAATAAATTCTTAACAGGGTCTTATAGGTTCCATGGGCTCAGGCCAAAAATAATGTAATGAAAAATTTCCATGGGAAGATGGGGATCTAAAGCCGCTATGGTTTACAATGAATATTTCATTTCCAACTGGAAACTTCAAGTGCTTATGGCAAACAAATGGTACCGCTTTCATGGAGGTAAGCCATTTGTATGCCAACTTCACACAAAATTGATCCGAATTAGATATGACATAGAATGATACATTTAATTTATTCAGTCCTACTTGTAAAGGGAGTATGATTGATCCCATCATAGTGTGAGAAAAACCATCATGTGTTTTAATCCATGCTTTTAGTTTATCATATCTATATTGTGTAAGTTCAAGTACATATAAGAGTACTTCTATGATCACATTCTCTCCATAGATATGATCAATTAAAATTTTAGGAGTGGGCCTATTATTGATTCTATTGGCTATGTAAAGAGGACCATAAAGTAAATGTGTGATGGTTTCTTCTAAAGAGAAAGTAATATGAATGGCCATTATGGTTTGGTATGTATGTGGCTCGATGTCAATCACTCCTATCATTGTATTAATAGGACTTTCGTCATTAGCATCCTTAGAATTTTTTCATCATCATTCATAGGATTTTGTTCATTACTTCTCATATTCTCATCACTTGTCTCAACATTCGTCACATTGGGCTTAGTTTCACCAACCTTAACAAATGAAATATTATGGTTGGGCATGGGACTGGTAAAAATTTGCAAGATGTTGGGAGGAGCTACAAAGTTATTACCTTTGTCATTCACACCTCCAATTTGGACATAATTAGAATCAATGAGGTCTTGCAAAATATGTTTAAGATGCTTAAAATATTCTGTATCATGTCATTTCTATTGGTGATAAGCACAATTAGCATTGTTTTTGAAGCTCAGAGGTAATGGCTTGTTAGGGTCAAGAGGTTGAATGTGAGGTAAGGTAAGCATGTAATTTTATTAATAGTTGAGTCATGATGTTGTGAAGTGTGTCAGGTAAGGGTGTAAATTATCTTTATAGATCCCTAAAGATATAAGGATTACTCTTCATTATAGAAGCTACTTGGGTATAAACTGGTTTAGTAGGTTGGGAGGTGGAATTTAGTTGAAGGAAACTTTTATTTTGTCTTCTGAAAGGATAGTAGGTGTTTTGATTTGGCAGTTCAGAATTCTTAGGATGGGTAGAGGTGGTTTTTGGTTCACTACCACCTACATAATTTTGATTATCTCAAAGAGTACAACATAAATGCATGAAGGAAGGGAGTTTCATCATGGTAAGCTTGTCTCTTATCTTAGTTTGTAAATTTTCTATGAACATCTTTTGAAGGTGGGAATTGAGAATCTTCACACTAATTTGGGAATAAAGCTAAAACATAGATTTTTGGCTCCCTAATGGCTACTCTTGGACTTCTAATGTTTTTCAAGTAAAAGGAAAGAGATAGGGCCCAAAAATGCTAATTATTCACTCAAATTATGTGTTTTGAAATGTTATCTAGGATAGATGAAGTTAACTAAATGTAATTGAATCATATAATTCAATGAAAAAAAATACAAAATGAAGATTTATTCCTTGTTTTAAAACACAATGTTTTTTGCAAAAAAGGTTAAAATAATCAACAAAAATACAATTCTTAACTAAATATAAAGTTGTTTCTCATAATGTGTGCACCTCTAAGTCTATAGAGGGCTAAAGAAAAATCTAGAAAACTTATGCAATCTAAACTTGGACTGACTAGGAATCATTTGCCACCTTGGCCAAATTAGTCCTTAGATCAAGACTTTTCTACCCAAAATCTGTTTTCTGACAGTCAAGAATATAAAACTACAACTGAATCAAATTTTCACCTTTGGAGGGACTCATTCACCATGCATGGAAAATCAGTCCACTTTCTCATTTCTATAATCTCAAAACTTGAATTTGTACCTTGACACCCTAGATTTGTTCATGATTCACTGTAGGAATCATCATCAACCCTTTGCAATGTTGGATCTTGGCAAGGAAAGTGAGATTTTTGGTCCTAAAAGTTCAACTTTTTCTAATGAAACTTGTTGTAGGATACTTTTCTTTTGAAATTACTCTTGAAGAATGATAATAAGATAATAAGAGATGAAAAATATTGAGTAAAATAACTTGAAATATTTATTTGTAAGCATCAACACCTTATTTTCCCAATAATTAGACCTAAGAGGATGACATTCACTCGAAATAAAAGTTAAATTGATTAAATTCCTACTAAATTTTTAATTTTCCCTCAAAGGGGACTCACTTTCCACCCTTGGGGAATGGGTCCCACCAGAGGGGACTCATTCATCCAAGGTGGAAAATGGGTCCTACTATTATTGTTTGAAGTTGGGTTGTTAGGATATGATGTCATTTAATGTTGTTTGTTGGGTTTTTTTTTATTTCTCATGTGAAACGATTCTCTAGATCAAAATTAATAGGTCTAAGGAGCCTATAAATGCTATTTTCGAGGGGAAATGGTTTGGAGGGACTAAAAAGTGGGTCCAATTATGCATGAAATTATCTTTTGTCTCAAGAGGGTTCAATTTTCTATGCAAAATTTAGCCCCCACTCTAGTGCCCTTATGACTCTATGTGCATATGTAAGTTAAAGGTCTCTAAATGATGCACCTTACTACATAAAAGGATACTCATTCAAAAGATGAGATAATGAAGCCCCCAATGTAGTTATCTACATAACCACAACATTATGAACCACATATTGCAATACACATTTTTTAATTTTCCAAATATCCTTTTATCTAACTCTTAGGAATTGAATTCAAGCGTAGATATATGCCCCCCTTGATTTCGCTTGCTTTACAGTGGTGGAATCAAGGTAGTGATCGAGCCATGTTGAAGAAGAAACACCATATCATAGGGAATTTCCAAGTATGATGCCATATAACAATAGGTGAATGATGATGTTAGGTGTAGAATCATGATTCCAATGCACCAAATTACATCAAAAATTGACTACCCTAGCGCCTGTTATGCTAGTTTGAATAATTGATATATTATAAGTTCTTTGAAAAAGATGATAACATTAGGTTAATATGTGAAGTAAAAAGAGATGAAAAGTCATTAAATGGAGTGGAAGAAAGTAATTTATCACTTAATATTCAGTTTACTTTCATGTAGCTTGAGAGTGATAGGTAGGAGGAGAAGATACCAAGCATATGGGATTACACACCTTTGCACCTGGTTGAGCTTCGTGAGCAGGTGGCACGTAACGAGTGATATCATGAGGTGAGTTGATTCTATAAATTTCACCATGTGATTTGAGTATATTTTAATGATTTTTATGCAGGGATAGGTTAATTAAGGGTTCTTGAAAAATTTTCACAAAGTGTCCCCTTTTCTCACAAAGTATCCCATTTCTTCACAAAGTGTCCCTTTTATTTGCAAAGTGTCTTTTTCTTTGCAAAGTGTCTTGTTTCTTTACAAAGTGTCCCTGTTGCTTTACAAAATGTCCAAAAAGGGTTCTAAAGTGTCTAGGGCCATTAGAAAAGAACACTAAGTTAACTTTAGCACACTTGCATGATGAATAGTATGAAAATTGAAGATATTAGATGAAATTTAGAGTATTTTTGTGATGATTTTGATAGGTTCTCGCCTAGTCATGACAATGCTAGGGGGATGAAAACCATAATTTTTAAGAGATCTATCACTAGCGATATCAAGAGTAGAGACAAAGCATTTGCAGTTAGTGGGCTTCTATTGGGAATATATACATGATACCACCCATGAGATACCATGATGCCATGCTAATGGCTTTGTGCAAGAATTGGGATGCAAATACCTATACCTTTCATCTTCCCACCAGGGAAATCACCATCACACTAGAGGATGTACACGATATTCTCTGAGTTCCTATTCAGGGAGTGCGAGTGTATTTTCAGGGGAATCAGTCATTTTAGGAGAAGAGAGATATGTAGTACTATCTAGGTGGACTGATAAATGATGAGAGGGTTAGAGAGTAGATCGAGCTCCCTATGCTATTATACTCTTGAGCTCATATGGTGAGATAGATTATGATGCACTTAGTGGTACTCGTACTTAATCTAGATGGATGAATGACACACTTGGATGGGGGATGAGTACACCTGATATGATGGATGTATGATCACATGACAGTCTATGCATGGGGTCACTACATTCTAGTACATTTGTACTATGATATTGGTAGATTTGTATATTGAGAGATTGATAGTATGGTCCATTGTACACTTCTATAGGTGTGGTTCCTTGAGAATATCACATGTACCAAGCCTATTAGATATCCTTGTACTATAGTGGTAGAATACCCACGAGCATTCAACTACCCTTTGTGACTGCTATGGCAATATGGGGATTTACACTTTTGGAGGGTGAGATTTGACTAGCTAGAGGAGGATGATATTCTAAGGAGACCTTATCTACTTGCTCTTTAGTGGCTAGATCCCACTAGGTAGTTACAAAGGATGTAGATGGATAGATATCTAGTATGGAGGCATGAATACATCGTAAAAATAGTCTATTATGGGTGATTCATGTGATAGTTTGGACAAGTTCTGACACTATTGAGGGCATACCCCTTCATTAGACGATTAGTGTAGAGTGCCTAGAAGCAAGGGGATACTATTTGGATAATTATAGATCATGTTCATGAGAGTGATTTCGATAATTTTGATCATGACTAGCCGCCAACATCTGACGCTTATGATGTTAGTAGCACAGATGATTATGAGGAGTGGTAGTCTTATACATGACCAGCTCCTATGTTCCCCATGGATTTCCCTCCAAGTGATGCAAAGGTAGCGGCAGATGAGGGTGATGAGTCAAAGGAGAGAGTAGAGGAGGTATGGTATAGGCCAGCATATATTTTTACTGATGTGATAGATGAGGAGTACTAGTCTAATGTTGATCCTCATTATGAGGACTAGGATTAAGAGAAGAATGAGGGGGAGGAGGAGGACTATGAGGAGGATTAATATTATGAGGAGGAGACACCCCTTGGTTAGAGTGATAATGTAGCTATTGAGGATTGATACAAGCACGGAGATTACTCACATACTTACAGGACTAGATCACGAGTAGTAGCTACAACAAAAATGAGCACTTAGAGTCAAACAGGCTAGCAAATCCTCCATTCCCCCAAAGATGAGGAGATTGACATTTCTCATGCATCTAGAGACATAGGTGATGACATTTGATTTTATGCATTTCATTTAGTGATTTTATGCTTGATTTGTGTATATATGTATCATGATGATGAATTACTATTTGTGTACATTATCTATCTTGTAGGAGCAATGATAGACTAGCAAGAATTCTATCATCTAGTATCCATGGAGATAGTGCTAGTATCCATCATGGAGGATTAGGTAGATCCTGAATATATATGTGCCCCCATCAATCATGGAAGAGGAGACAGAGTCACTCATACCATTCATGAGGTTGTGGGTAGTGTACGAGTGTGTGAGGAGGTGACTCCATCGGGCTAAGAGTGCACTACAGTCAACAAAAACCTCAAAAAATGTAGAGAGACTACATGCAGAGCTAGCACATGCATGAGCAGAGAGGGACAAGATGGCATATGAGTAGCTTATAATCGTTGGGGGAATATAGGGTATGCTGTATGCACTTAGACTCAATAGTTTGTGAACATGGTCACACATGACCATCTCACAATGTCTAGGGACTGGGTCGTGAGTGTCATATATTGAGGGGTCTATCTCTCATATACCATTATGATATTGTTTACATTATTTTGAGATGGATATAAATAAATTGATATATATAGACATGCACCTTTGATATTATGATGATGTATCTCTTTTATGTGAATTTTAAATGCTATGTGATTAATTAAATGAGTTATGGTAAAAGTATTTAATTAATGGCTCCATGATTTAACAGAATTAATGTGATCTAATGTAAAACATATTTTAGTTTTAGCATAGATACAAGATTGGTAATGAGAAAAAGGATATGTTAAATTAAATACACTAATAAGGATTTAACTTAACATGACAGGAAAGGACAAATAGTATGAAACCTAAAGCAATTATAAACTGAGAATAATTACCTTAGTGTTAAGGAAAAACACACATTTAGTTATCAAGAACAAAGCAATGTGAAAGTTATTTATAATAGAACCAAAAACCTTTAATCAAGACTAATATACCAATCATACTATTTAAAGGGTATTGGAGATAATACCAATGTAAATGTGTGGCATTAATGGGTTCCCTAAGGGGTGTTCTATCAATATGATTTAAGAGATAAGCACCAAACCCATAATTGGTATCAACTACATAAGGTCCCAACCAATTAGGGCTAAACTTATCTTTATCTTCATTGTCGACACTAACAATTCATTTATTTTCAATAAGAATAAAATATCCCTTAGAAAATGATCTAGGGATAACATGATTGTTGTGCTTGTGTTGTAATATATTGATGTGAGCTTGTACATGTTCAAGAATGTTAATGTATTTTTCATCAATCATCTCAAGTTGATGTAATTGTTGAGATTCATAAGTTTCATCATCAAAAATATCTCAAAAAACAACTCACAAAGTAGGAATTTCTAACTCCAAGGGAATAATTGCATCAATACCATAAACAAAGCTATAAGGGGTAGTTCTAGTTGATGACTGAACATTATTTCTATAATCCCAATGCTTATAAGATAGTTGCATATGCTAGTCTTTATGACTATTGCTTGTAGTTTTCTCAAAGGATTTTTCCAAGAATTTTATTAGTATTTTCAGATTATCCATTGGATTACAGATAATATGGTGCGGAAAATAAATGTTGAATGTTGAAGAGTTGGAGGAATTGTTGAAATTCATTATTCTTAAATGGCATTCCATTGTCTAAAATGATTACAAAAGGAATTATAAAGTGAGAAATTATGTGTTCCAAGATGAAATGACAAATTAATTTAGCAGCTGTTGAATGAAGGGGAGTAACTTCTACCCATTTTGTGAAATAATCTATTGTGTTTATGATAAATGTATGTCTAGTAGAAGAAGGAGGTGGAATTTTTCCAATAAGATCTAAACAACAAAATGGGAACACTGGCATGGAGCTCAACAATAGAAGCGTGAATCAAATTGTTATGTTCTTAGTACTTGTGACATCATTTAACATAGGTGAAACAATCCTTCTCCATATGTCTCCAATAATAACTAATATGAATAAGCTTTTTCACTAACGAATGACCTCCAAAATGACCTCCACAGGCACTGACATGAGCCTGTTTTAGTGCTATAGGGATTTCATAATCTTTAAGATAGTGTAATATGAGACAATTGAAAGATATTCTATACAACGCATTTGCAAGGATCACATATTTAGTTGCAAATTTACCTAAGAACTTTTGAGTAGTCATTGTGGTAGGTTTAAGAATGGTCCCATATTTTAAGTAGCTATATATTGTAGCATACCATTCACATGAAGTTGCTTGAGTTATTGCAAAAATTTCTTCTAACAGAGTATTGATTGAAGGTTTCATGATGGGGTGAATAATGAATGTGAAATATATAGAAGGATCATGTGGAGATATGAAAGAATTTGTGCTTTCCATTTCATTTGCATGTCATTTATCTTTGCATGGGATGTTATCAATGGTGAATGAATCAAATTTTTCTATTAGGTTCATTATAAGATCCTTGCATTTTAATAATTTGTCATGTTTAGTTTGATATGTACCATTTATTTTTTTGTTGACTAATTGTGAGTCACCAAAGATCTTAATATTTTTAGTGTGTAGAGATAAACCAACTTGCAAACCTACAATCAATGCCTCATACTTAGCTATATTATTTATGCATAGGAAATTTAAATGGTAGGATAAAGGAATAGGTTTTCGACTGGGTGGAATTAGTACCACTCTAGCACCAGAACCTGTTTAACACTTAGATCCATCAAAAAATAAATATCATGGTTTAATATCAGTGGTTGTGACATGATCATTAGGAAATAAATCACTAGTATGTAAAGCAAAGGGAGAAGAATCATCAACTAAGTGATTAGTTAAGGCTTGAACTTTGATTTATTTTTGCAAAAAAACTTAAGATCAAACTTAGTTAACATCACCCACTTAGCTAAGCATCGAAAGAGATTGATTTTGTTGAAAAGATATTTAAGAGCATCAAAGTTTGTGTCAACTTGTACTTTCAACATTTAGTAAATAATGGCATAACTTACTAGTAGAAAATACAAAATCCAAGCATTATTTTTCAATTGGTGAATATCATGTCTCATAATCAATTTAATGATCATCTAGATAGGGTTCACATGTCAGCACATGTTGTTAGGTTATAACACTTGGCAACATCTCATGCATCTTGTTCATTTGTAACATATCATTTTCATCATATCAATAGAATATTTAATCAACATTCCATTGTTGCTATACTTCTCTTTGTGGTTGATTATCTTTCATGTCTAAATTCCTTCATTGAAGATTCTAGAGCTTCAAGAGCTGTGCATCCATAATCCCAACATGGTATTAGAGCTAGTCCATTGAAACATCAACCCTTGATCCAAGAAGTTGGAGTGCAAGATTCTTGTAGGATTGGAGTTTTATTTTGAAGGATAGTTGGTTCAACTCAGGAGCTAACCTAATTTCTGGTGCAGATTAGGCTCTCTCTGATCTCTCCATTGCGTCCAAAAGGCCTGAAAACCCATAGATCGCCTGTTCATTTTCCAAAATTAGAGTAGATTCAGCAAAGAGCCTTTTAGGTATAATTTAGGGTTTGCATTTTTGTACAAATCCATACATGTTTGCAGAAAAAAATATTCCCTCTCAGTCCTCCATCAAGGAAATTTTTTTATAGAAAAATCATAAAAAAAAAATTGGCTATTATTGGGCATTTTTTTCTATAGTATTGGCAAAAATTTCTGTAGGGTTCGACCTGCAATTTTATTCACTGGTCGACAAGAATTATTTTTTTGCAAGCTATAGTTTTGGTGTTAATTATTTCCTCCATCGGCATACATATTTCTATCGGCATTTTTTATTTAAGTTTGAATTTTAAATAAAATTGCATTATTCAAATTTATCCGTCGGATTTTTGCCAACCTCCGCAAACTTCTTGACCCTGTCCCATCGGCCAACATCACCATGCATCACCATCGATGCCCTCTCATCTCCGGCCTCCACCTGTTGTACCCTCTATTCACCACCGAAGTCTCTGGCACCACCCATTGAATGAAGCCCTTGTCGTATATCCCCCAGTCCCATCAAAACTAAGGGCTCCACCGATCTCCGGAGCTGTGTAACCTCTGCCAACTGCGCCACCAACTCCACCACCCTGCAACCACTCTGACGCTGTCCATCCAACGACACTTGTTTTTTTTGCTAGTGCTCAGCCCCGTGGTCATATCAGTGACTAGGGGCTTATTATTTTTAGCCCCAGGTGCTTCATTTTTGTGCCTAGTTAGCTAGTGCATCATCAATCAGGCAGAATTCTTCCAAGAGGCATAACTTTTGCATACGACATCAAAAATTCGCAAACGATATATCGTTGGAAAGGTATGTCTGTCTAATTTCTAGGGGTGTGCTCTATTTTTCATATTATACTCCTATCATATTTTATTCTCAGTTGAAGTGGAAACCCTAATTTTTGGGTTTAGAGGTGCTTTCTCACTTTTTAGTTTGTTTTAGAAGCTTCACTTCAGTTGGTAGTTCATCAAATATCTACATTCAATTTTTTTCTTAGAAATATTTGTCTTGGTTTGTTTTTCTTCTCCAATGGATGACACATGATTTCAGATTCTTACTCCTCACAACTATCACACATGGAAGGTCAGTATGCATAGACTTCTTTGGTCTAAGGTACTTTGGTCCACCTTGAATGAGACTTAGCCTCATCTCACCAGAGAATATGAGAAATTCCAGCATCAAATGAAGTGTGAAGAGGCAATGGGGCTGATTTCTGCACATGTCTCTACCTCTTTGTTCTTCCATATTAAGGGGTTGTAGAATCCCAAGGAGGTTTGGGACAAGCTCAAGGATCTTTTCAGTTTTGTTAGTGATGTTCGAGATTTACAATTGGAGGTTGAACTTGCTTCACTTGTTGTTGATCAATTTCCTTCCATTGAAGATTACCTGGTAAAGTTCAAATCTTTAAGGACTCAACTTTGAGGATGTGGCAAAGATAATTCTGACAAAGAGTGCATATTCATGATTTTATCTAAGTTGAGAGGTTCCTTTTCCTATTTTGTTACTTCTTTCTATTCCACCATGGATGGTCTTGGTGATAGCTTTGTTATGCCATCATTTGAGACATTTTGTGAAAGGATAACTAGAGAGAAGTCCAAGATCAATCAGACTGATACATCCACAAAGTCACATGCATTGGTGGTAGGAACATCGAAAGAAAATGGTAAGCATAAGAGAAAATCAAAGTCAAGAGATTCTTCTAAATCATCTTCTCAGCCTAAGGAAGACAAGCCAAAGAGGTAAAGGCCCAAGTGTAAATTTTGCAATGGAGTTGCTCACATTGAGGATACTTGTTTCAAGAGAGAGATACACGAGCTTCAAAAAATACTTAAGGATCACAATATAACTCTCCCTCCTACTACAGTCAAATCTCCTCACTTCCCCTCTCATGAAGAGTCATCATCAGGTATTGTTGGCATTGCCACTCTTGAAAATCTTGGATAGGGAAATGATTTGATAACTACCTTGGTTGATAATAGAAATGGATGGGTACTTGACTCTGGTGCTTCCCAACCTGTCACTTCTTCTCAAAAACATATTTTGTGGGATACTCTGAGGTCTGTCACCTTTGATCAAATGTTCACAACAAATTTAGATATTTTCTATGTTGTTGGAATCTATGATGTTGTTCTTGATGGAAGGAGGTTGGAAGATGTTGTCTACATTCCTTAGATTTCTCATAATTTGTTGTCTATTTATCAACTTGCTCAGGAGGGATTGAAAATTGAGTTCACTTCCAATATTGCTATCATTAGGGATAGGTTTGATTTTCATATTTCCTATGGTTAAGTAGATCATCATTCCAAGGTACACAAGTTCACCAAATTTTGGGATCAAGCTCAACTTGTTCCTGACTCTCTAGATTCAAGGATAGGAAGCACATCATTACCCCCTCTGCACCAGGGTTGTGGATGTTGGATTGACTTGGCTCTTTGCATGACACCATCTTCTTCCTTAGCCACCTCTCAGTTGAGATTTTCTTCAGAAGGGATGGATACATTCACTTCTTTAGACTTGTGGTATTTGGATGGGTTCTCTTCAGGTCTTTCTGACTTGGCTACTCAGTTTCACACTGGTCTTGAGGATATTTTAGAGGGGACTACTCTCCTTTATGGGGGGGCTATCTACTCCACATATTTTTGATATTTTTGTATATATGTGATGGTTGTAGTCCTTGGGGGGATATTTTTCAATCCTCCAAACATCACTCTTCCATCTTTCTTATCTGCTTTTTGGGGAGGGGTTTTCTTCCCACTGGGTTTTCCCCTTTTCTTCGGTTGTGGGAGATTTTCTGCATCTTCATGTACATGGGTACCTAACATGGCCTCGTAGCTAGGACCCATCATCATCTTGCATAATCATTACATGTTACTCCCTAAGTTGAACTTATGGGGGGTGTTAGTGTAATTAATTAATTAATTATTACACTAGCATAAGTTAACTTAGGTCATAAATAATTTAGTCCTAGGTTGCATCATTTAATAAATGGGACAATATTCCCTTTCCTAGTTTGTGGGATAAGATTCCTTCTAGAACTTATCTCATCATTTAATGATCATCTAAATAGGGTTCACATGATGTCACATGTTGTTAGATTATAACACTTGGCAACATCTCATGCATCTTAAGTTTTACCTCTTGCTTATTTAATCGGGCATCTTGTTCATTTGTAACATATCTTTTCATCATATCAATAGAATCTTTAATCAGCATTCCATTGTTGCAACACTTCTCTTTGTGGTTAATTATCTTTCATGGCTAAAGTCCTTCATTGAAGATTCTGCAGCTTCAGGGGTTGTGCATCCATAATCCCAACACTTTAGACTCTCAAAATATTGTTTACAATCCTCTTCCCAATCAAAAGGAACACCATTTTTAAGGAGATGCATGAAAGGTAATGTGTGATCAGCTAAAGATGCAACAAAATTATGGATAGCTTGAATTAAACCTTGTAACATGTGTAATTGAGAAACATTCTTAGGAGGTAGAATGTTAACAATTGCATCCATTTTATTTGTGTTCGCCTCAATGCCTTTGTGAGATATGATGAACCCTAGGATTTTACCACTAACTACACCAAAGACACACTTTTTTGGATCCAATCGTATGTTATATTGTTTGATTCTTTGAATTATTTTGTAAAGGATTTTTACATTGTTGTGTCAAGTTAACAATTTAATGAGGATATCGTTGAAATAGTCTTCCAATATTTTGTGAATATAATAATTAAATATTAATGTCATTACATGTTGATAAGGTTCATCAGCATTCTTTAGACCAGAGGGCATCACAACCCAACAAAATGTTCCCAAAAAAATTGTAAAGGAAGTTTTATATTGATCTTGAGGGTTAACAATGATTTGATTGTAACTAGAGAATCCATCCATGAATGAAAACAAAGAATGTCCAACAATTGAATCAATGATCATGTCGATATTAGGAAGGGGAAAACCATCTTTTAAAGAGGATTTATTCAAGTCCCAAAAATTGGTGCATATCCTAATATGATTATTAGGTTTTACTATTGTGACAATGTTTGAGATCCAAGGAGAATAATCAATAGGTCGAATAAATCTTGCATCAAGAAGTTTTTCAAGTTCTTATTTAACATGCAAGGCCACATTAGGATGCATTTTTTGAATCTTTTGATGAATAGATTTAGCATTGTTATCAAGGAAAATATTATGCATTGCAATTTTTAGGTCAATTCCTGGCATATTAAAATATTTTCAAGAAAAATATTTAGGAAAATCATGAAGTAAAGTGGTTGTATCATCATGTTCCTCATCATCAATGAACTTCCCAATTTTAGTAAATTTATCTTTATCATTAATGTCAATAAGCACATCAATTGTATCTCCTAAAAGGAGTGCATTGGATTTAGGGACGTTCATAGAACAAGTAATGTGTTTCATGGAAGTAGACAAGGATGCGGTATAATAAACACCTAATATGTGTTTCAAAGCCTCATCACTATCAACATACAACAATGAAGGTGGTACGGTTGGATCAAGAAAATTAGGATGGTTAATGGTAAGTTTGTGTAGTGGTTAACATGTGATCACGTTAATTTTTAAGGATGGATGTTGAGTAGCTTTAGTTGTTTTACATTGAAACTACCCCAATCCTATTTTCATTTCATGTGTATTAGGTTCAATAGGAACATGAATACCTTGTTCATTGTTTCCACACCCTTTTCTAGTATAGCCTAATTGCTTGAAAAATTTATAACCTTTCCCATAAAGTTTTTCCATTTTGCACAAGGTAGGAAGGGATTGACAATATATCTAATCAAAATTTGTTGTGTATGTCTCATTTTCATCCATATTGTAAGAGAGAGATGTTTGAGATGATTTTTTAGAATTTTGAGTGGACATAATTGTTGGTTGTTCATGTTTCTCATATTTCTTTTGTGTAAGGATGTATTCAACCATAAACAAGGGTGTGAATTCCAAGGATCCCCAATCATCATCAAATGATTTAGAGTATGATTTCATATTATTTTGTTCAATTTCAAGAGGATCAATGTTAGAAGTTGGAATCATTATTTTCAGAGGACTTATAACCATTTTTCCAAGGTGTAAGCAACTTTCAGGCTTAGGGTCTATTTCAATTTGACATTTATGATTTTTATAGACATATTTCATGATATAATGAAGGGTTGAAGGCATTGCACTCATCTCATGCATACATGGTATGCCTAAAAGGAGATTATATGAAAGATCATAAGACATGACATGGATAGGAGTATGCAAAGTAACTACCCCAACTATAATAGGTAAAGTAATTATCGCATGTGGTTGCTTTGTTCTATTATGAAAACCTCAAATACAAATAGAACTAGGTATTATTTGTGATCTATCAACTTTTAAATGATCAAGGAGACTCATACTACACACATTAAGGGAAAAAACATTATGTATGAGAGTGCATTTGATATCTGTGTGATGGAATTGGGCAATTATCATAAAGGAATCATGTTGTTTTCAGAACTCCAAAGGAGGAAGATCATGCTGATGAAAAGTAATATAGAGACTATGGTTTTGGAAAAGAGCTACCACATTGTTCGGAGTGGTTATAGGAGAAATTATGAATTTTTTTTAGGTGGTTTGAAGATTGGTGTTGTACTTTGGTGAAGTTATAAGTAAATCACAAAGATAAATTTTGGTAGGAGTATTCTTTAATTGTTCAAAAAGATAATACTCCTTTGTAGGTGGGTTATAACAAGGAGAACTAGGCAGATTGGGTAAACGTAATGAAGGTGGAATTGGTTGTGGAAGCTGTGGGTTATTTTGTGTGTTATATGTATGAGCAATAGTATCATCACTTTATTGTTGCAATAAAAAATACTATTAAGTGGGTATAAAGGGTATAAAGTGTAGTGTGGTTGATTGGAGGGAGGAAGCAGATGTGAAGGTAGGTAAAGGATAAGTTTAGGTTGAATTACATTAACGTACTTAATTTTAGAGGTGTCACAACAAACCATAGCAGATGAGTTGGATGAGATGGAGTATTAAATAGACTCATCTAGCAAATGAAAATCATCACTAATAAAAGGTTTTAGGGGTAAACGATTGTCAACTGGTTTAGGATGTTCAAGAAAAACATTTGAGGCATGAAATTTTCTTATCGCAAGTTGGTTACCATGAGCCTTAGTGGATGGCTTATGCGAGATGAAGTCTTGGAGGGATTCATCTAACAAATCAAAGTCATCACAATCAAAAGGTTTTAGGGGAGGTTTATCATTTAGGGTTTTAGGTTTCTCATTACAAGCATTAGAGGATGAAGTGAGTGAGAGGACGCCATTAAGAGCTTCATCTAACAAACCAACATCATCACTACTAAATGGCTTGGATGAGATATTGTTTTGAATTTGAATCATGTGTTTAATTAGATCATTTGATGTATTGTGTCATTTGTTTTGGATATTTTCTAGAGTTTTTGTAATGTAAGCTAATCTAAAAGGACTATGAAATATGACTGAAAATGGAACTTGTAAAAGTGTAATACTATCCATAAACACCATGAAAATAAATGAACTATATGCTAAGAAACAAAAATAACTAAACTGAAATGGAAATGATGTAGGAGCATCTGAAGGTGTAAGGGAAATCCTTCATCACCCAAAAAATGCTTTCCATTTATGTTTCATTTTTTTTTTTAATCTTTTTGTAGATGTTTTTGCATTTATAGATACCCTTTTTGTCAAATAAGAGTTTCCAACTTTCAAAACTGCTTTTTTGGTTTTTTTGCTCAACTGCTATTTCTAGTAGTTTTGAATTTTAAGACATCAGGAGGAAAAAATTTAAGGGAAGATTCAGGATGGAAAAATAAGCACTTTGGAAAATGAATTAGGTCAAGATCATTCATGGTTTGAAAGTTATTCAAGTTTCAGTTTCTTCTTTTTTCCCTGAAAAACCTTTGAAGTCCAATTTGAGGCCCTAAACCGTCTCGTATGGGCCTAGAAATCACCAGATTTATTGGAGTAGGTTCTTAGTGCATTCTTCACTATGAGACCTTTCCAATGGTTCAAATGGTTCAAAAAATGAATTCCTGAATCAAATGTTATGGCTCCTGAAAGTTGGTCAATTTTTCTAAACTTGAAAAATTTTGAATTTCAAATTGTAACTTTTGGCACCAAACTGCGAAAACTCATAATTCAAATGTGGTTTTGGCTCCAAAACTAGATAGAAGGCTATTTATGATCATATTTTCTAATTTTTGGAAGCTTTCTAGGGAAAAATATTCATAGACTATAGAAGGGGGAAGATTTTTTAGTTGTAATTTTTTGTAGATTGCATGTATTGCAGAGCTTGAGGATTTGTGATCCTATGAATGTAATAAGTCAATATTCTGAATAATAAAATTATTCTCCAGCTTTTGTGTGTTATTTTCTATGTCTTGGGTTGAACCCTCGTTAGGTGGTATCATAGTGGGTTTTCTTGAGCATGTGGATAGATCACCAATCATGAGGCAATTCACACTAGGACCATGGTTGTGGGTTCAAGATATTCACGATTCCTTTGAGAGTGATTTCTGGTAGGAGTGGTAGTACTAGAGGTGGTAGAGGTGGTGTGGATGCTAGAGGAAGATATCCATTGGTGGTTGAGGTTTTTAGAGCCCTCTAGAGACAAATTGATGCATTGTAGGAGAAAATGAGAAGAGGGTTAAACCCAAGAAGGAGAGAAGAAAGTGAGGATGAAGAAGAGGTGGAAGATTCAGATGTAGAAGAGGAGGAAGAAGAAATTGATCAAGATCAGATGTGACTAATTAGGGCCATTTTGAAGATTGGAAAAAGACCTAGAATAGAAGACCCTAGTTATTCTGGAAGTCTGGACCCAAAAGAGTTGATCGACTCAAACAATGAGCTAGAAGATTATTTTTAGTATGAAGAAGTTGAGGACCCAGATCAGGTTAAGTTTGCAAAAATAATCTAAAGGGCCACACAAATATTTAGTGGAAAGAAGTCTAGTTGGAGATAAATCAAAGAGGAAAAGGAAAGATCAGCAGTTGGGATCTCATGGTGGAGAAATTGAAAAAGCAGTTAATATCAGTGGGCTAGGAGTTGGATTTGTTGAAGAAATTGTAAGGGTTGAAACAAGGAAATAGATCTGTGAAAGAATATGCAGAATATTTTCACATGATGATCATCAAAATAGGCCATGCAAAGGCCAACAAGGAGAAGGTAGCCCATTATATTAATGGGTTATAGTCGAGCATTTAAGAGGAGTTAAGCATGGTTAGAATGACCACCATTGAGGATGCATACTAGTTCACTCTGAAGTTGAAGAGAAGCTAAACAAAATATTTGACAATAAGAAAAAAGGATGAGGAGGTCAAAGCAGAAAGGGTAGTGGAAGATCTTTTGGAAGCCAAAATGAGGATGAGAAGAATGATAATTTCTACCACCCTCATAATCAAAATAGTTTTGATCAGAGAGGTAGAGGACGAGGAAGATTTGGGAAAGGATCCAGAAGAGGGGGTTTTAGAGGAACTTGTTTTTAGTGTGGTAAGGAAGGGAATCAAGCCTAAGAATTCCCACAACACCAAGGAAGGAAAAATAGATGGCCAGAAAGTCATGGAAGGGTTGCACATGTAGATGAGGAAGCTCAATCTAAGCATTCAGATGATGTTGAAAGGGGAGAAGCCATAGTGGTTAGAAGAGCCCTGGTGGCTTAAGAAAATGATCCAAAACAAAAGAAGAATATATTTCACACAAGGTGCAAATGTGAAGGAAAATGAACTGTTATTTCATTGTTGAAAATGGGAGCACCAATAATCTAGTTCTAGAATAGGTGGTTATGAAGCTAAAGTTGAAGAGGGAAAGGAATCCACATCTGTATCGAATTTCCTGGCTGCAAAAAGACCACAAAGTTTTGTTCAATGAGCAGTGCTTCCTAAAGTTCAAGATTGGGAGCTATCATGATGAGGTACTCTATGATATCAACCCCATGGATGCATGTCACATGTTGTTTTGGAGGTTGTGGCAGTTTGATAGGAAATATATACATCATGGAAATGCAAATAATTATTCCCTAATGAAGGATGGAGTTTGGCATAAGTTGAAACCCTTGAAAGAGTCCAAAGAAAAGGCAAGAAGTAGTGCTAGGGTTTGTTATGTTGATGGAAGGAAATTTTTAGAAGGAATGAAGCATACATGATGAGCTATGTGTTTGACCTTAAATTTCTAGAATAAAACTTAAATAATATTCTCTTGAATGTGTTTGAAGTCCTCCTAAATGTTGTATAATTCTCTTGCGAAATCTTACGATGCTTACATAATAATTCTTGTTATGAAATTAGTTGAATTAGCCTTGTATTTATAATTATCTGAAGATTTAATCTCACAATTCAAATAAAAAAAATTGACATAAAATATAGGATTTAAAATCATTAGAATCCAACCATTTTTTCCAAAAGTGGGTGACCTTATTTAAGGAAGACCCATTTGTCACCTTGGGCGAATGGGTCTTAGCACAACTAACTAGGACCATGTTTTGGGGAGGTGAAATAATATGTAAATAGGAGGTCCTAGGACATAGCGAGGACCCATTCACTAGGTGGAAAATGGGTCCTAGGTAAATATCCTAGTACTTAAACCTTTCCAATTTAAGTGTTATACAACATTATTATAATTTCAGAGAATTTCACCTACAAGAAATTCCACATTCTAGCACTTCACCTAGTATTTATGATGCCTAGGAACATTAATGGAAAAAATACCATGGGTCAAAAATTCATAATTCTAGCTCCATATGGACCAGTAACAAAGAAAAAAAATCCTAATGACACATTTTTGGAAAATAGATGCTTTGGAAACCTGCATGATGGCTCACACTCACAAAAGGATATGAATATCACAGTGAAACTTTCCTGGGAATTGGACATTCCGACAGGTGACTAATATCTTTCTGTGGATGTTCATTTACTTGTCAAACCAGGCGACGTAGACTTTAAATGGCGCAGGAAAGTATATACACTAGGAATTTGTTTTAGTCAAATCTTAGCAAAAATATATACTGGAAAGAAATTCTATCTAAGCTACAGAATGGTAATGCAGAATTCTTTAACTCAACTATGCTTGATTAAAACAGAAACTATAACAGATACGACTGAAGCACAAACCATGAACTGGCCTTATGCTGCAGGAATAGTCACAGGGATGGACTCTCTATGCTGCAGGAGCAGTGTAAGACTGAGTTTCCATAAAAACTTCAAAAGATGAAAGCTAACTAGATATCAGCAGAAAAGAACATCTAACTAATTAACTACAAATACTTACTAAGTGGGCCCCCTTAGCAAGCATCTACTGATTACACGGATGCTGAACTCAGAACTTCATCGATCTTTATTCATGAAGACAGAATGAAATACATTGTCTTGTTGGTGTGAAAACTAACAACAAACTCTGCTTCTGGTCAAACAGATTTTGTCTTTCATTATCATACTGATTCTTACATGATCTCTGCTACTCTATTTCTATCTTACCTAAAAATCATCTATTACTCATTCTATTTCTCTTCTATCACCACCTCGCGCAGGAGGAGTATCTTATTTTTAAATTAGAAGAACAACTAACTAACCAACTTCATCAAAGAAAGACGTGGAAGTAAAGTATATCCCTGAATCAAGGAACAAACTTCATAAATGAATTTATGTGTTCAACCCGATTCAGAGAGAATCTAGCGCTCCACTCTCTCCAGATTGACTTTTCATTAAAAATCTTTCCAAATCGGTTTCGGTCAAAGAGTCTTTGGCGGCTTCCTCAAAGTCGTGCAGGAAATGGGCTTTACTGCAAGGCCGAGATCGGTGCGCTTGACTCGATCATTCTTCAACAACCCGTGAAACAAAAGGTATGAGGCGCAAGAAGAGGCATATGGTACATACACGATATCTATTCATTAATCACACATTTCAAATCTACTTCACCATTTAAAAACTGTATACGATATACCAACCATTTTCGGGAGTCAACAGGGCAATAAATGCAATCAAGTCAACACAATAGGCTGCAGGAATATAAAAGTGTCTTGCTACAGGATATCCCCATAAAAGGTTTCATCAAAGTTTAAACAGCCATGAAATAACAAAAATGAAATCATTTAAAAGTTTATCATATCATCAAATTATGAGCATATTTTAGGCTCATCACTGCCCCCTACTTAGCCCAATGCTGGTCCTCCAGCATTAACTTTCCTAGTGATTTCTCTGAAGTCAGTAGTGGCTGCATGACTCTGGAATGGATGTCCAAACCTGTAATAGAATCCTCTGAAATCCCGGCACCTTTCATATCTGCGGTCTTCTAATTCACTGTTAAGATTTGTAGCCTGATGAGAATACAGGGGCCACATTAGCACAGGGGGTCTGATGTCAGTGGCAGCCACAATTCAAATCTTGTTTGAAGTCCCAATTGAATATATCTGCTAGTTCATTTGAGTGCAGCTATAAAGTTGAGGGGACCATGTGGTTCTGACTTTCTTAACCCAACAGTCAATTTTTCCATCTTTTCTCAGTTCTGGTATATGCTAATCTCCAAAATGAATATTGTTGTGCCTAGAATTCATCATATACTTGCTTTCTGATGTCAAATATTTTTGCTCTGGCTGAAACATTATTAATACCATATGTCAATGCAAACCAATCTTTCAGCATTGCATGTGGGTTTGAACTTTGAGAGCGTAATGGGACAGGCTCTGTTTTCTCAATTTCCTCATACGTTTCCCACTGTCTGCCATAATTCACCTCATTTGCTGCCCATGACATGAATGCTCTCAAATGAATATCACCAATGTATGGAAGAGGATTCCATTCTTGTTTCAAGTGGTATTAAAAAGCCATGCAAATAGAATTCACACAGAGAATTCCTTAACCAGTTAGGGGCTGCTTGATATGCTTCATAAAATTCTTTGGCAGAATGAATTATGGGGTCTTGGTTTCTGGAAATTCTCATCAATTGAAACCATAAAAACTATTCTTTGAGGCACAGAGCATAAACTCTAGGTGGCGGTCTACATTCCATAATTTGACCGGTTACCTTTAGCATTTCTATCTTAGGTTGCAACAATTGTTAGACCCCATACGGTGGCTTCCCCTTCAGAAAGTGTTCTCAAAAATTCTGTCGCAGCCTCCTTATCAAAATCATTTAAACTCAGAAAATAATTTAACCATCCATAGAGGCTAAATGCTTGGGCTGTCTGCAGGTTTTGCAACAACAATTCATGAGCTACAGGCTCATGTCGTACCAACTGACCACCCATGTCTGTAGTTTTTCTAGGTGAACTCAATTTCTTGCTGAAGATTCAAATTCTTTATTTCCTTTTCTGCTCTGGTTTTTCTCCGTCAAGCCGCCACATTTCTTTCTTTTTTCCAAAAATGAACTTTCTTAAACAAGCAGTCTTAATCGTAGTTTGCAAGAAAAAGATGCATTAAAGAAGGTCATGCAATTACGTTTGGAAAGTACCAGAAATATATTAAAGAAAGATTATTTTGCAGTTATGGCAGCGGCGAAAAGATAGGCTTCAAACGATGAATTACCCCGCCCCCTACTTAAAAGATGACATGTGTCCTCACATGTACTAAAAAATAGGTAGAGATTCGAGTGATAATGACCGGTACATGCATAGCAGTAATTGAATGGAATGAAATAAATCAAATATGTGATATGAAAAGATATGGCGTACCTTTAGTAATTGCACGTACGTGTGAAGAAAGATGACGGCGCTGCATGAATTGACAAGTTGGAAAGATATCTGAATTAAGGTTGATGCAGACAAATGAAGTGGACGGGTGACGTGGGCAGATGAAATGTACGAATTAAATGGATGGATGGAATGGATGCATGGAAGATAAAGAAATGAGGTGGGGGCGATAAATTTAAATGGAGAAAAGGGGTTTTCTTAAAAAGAAAACATTTATTATGGGCATGCCTTTTGAAAATTAGAGGAACGCTACAGGAGAAAGGCCAGAGCCTTCGGCTGCAGGAAGAGTAGCGGGAGGAACCTGAATGAACTACTTCATGAAGTCTTCCTTGGAAACTGGCTTATGGTACAATCGGAGTCGGTGGTCATTGACAAGCAATTTGAAACGGACTGGATCAATTGTAACCAGCTGCACAGCTCCATTGTCAAACACATTTTCAACCTCATAGGGGCCAAGTCAGCGTGTTGTGAGTTTACCCTAGTTTTCTTGGTACCTGGAATCATATAACAAAGCCCAATCTCCAGCAGAATTTTTTTTGGTTTTGATGTGCTGATCATGCCATCTCTTTCTCTGCTGTTGGATTACTTCTGTATGCTGCAGGGCGGCTTTTTTCATTTCGTCCAAAGCATTTAGCTGCAGGAAATGGTCCTTTCATGCTTCGGATAAGTCCATGTTGAGTTCAAGAGCTGTCCTCAAAGTTTTATGTTCAAATTCAATTGGTAACATAACTATTTTCCCATAGAGCAACTCAAAAGGTGTAGACCCAGTTGTTGTTTTCCATGTAGTTCTGTAAGCCCAAACTGCTTCAGGAAGTCTATTACTCTAGTCTTTCTTATGAATCTGCACTGTCTTTGTGAGGATTGCTTCAATTTCTCTGTTTGTTACCTCCGCCTGACCATTAGCTTGAGGATGATAGGGGTTGGACTTCCTGTGTTTGATCTTATAGTCATTCATAAATGCAGTGATCAAATTTGACGTAAATTGAGCTCCTTGATCATTTACAAGCTCTCCGGGAACTCCAAATCTGGTGAAAATTTGTTCATACAAAAATTCAGCAACTTTGTTATCTCGGGCATTAGTCATAGTTTTTACCTCGACCCATTTTGTGACATAATCCATGCAAACTAGAATATATGACTTTCCATTTGATGGTGGATCAATTGGTCCCACAAAATCCATCCCCCATTTATCAAAAGGGGTGACTATTACCTGCGGATATAGTGGAATTTCATCTGACTTAGTTGGTCTTCCCATACGCTGGCATCTGTCACACTTCCTTGTATAGGCCACAACATCCTGATGTAATGTTGGCCAGTAATACCCTGTTGTAAGAATTTTCATTGCTGTTCTTTTTGCTGCAAAATTCCCTCCACATGGTTCATCATGGCAGGCATGCAAGATATCATAAGTCTCATCTTTTCTTACACATCTTCGCATTACTTGATCAGGGCCAATATAAAACAGACAATTGGCAATCCAGGTAAAGTTGAAACTTTTCTCTGTCAACAACTTCTTTTATTTTGGGGAAAAATGAGCTGGTATTCTGTTTGCTGCCAGATAATTAGCAATATCTGCATACCAGGGTGTATATGCAACAATGTAAAACAAGTGTTCATCTAGAAATCTATCATCAATGACCTCTTGTTCCTCAGATGCAGCTGATTGAGGTCTTGATAAAAAGTTAGCTACGACATTAGCTCTTCCTGGTTTGTCAATGATTGTGATATCAAATTCTTGTAACAACAGAAGCCATCGTGCCAATCTACCAGAAATGGCAAGTTTGTTCATCAGGTACTTGATTACTGCATGGTTAGTGTGGACAAATATCTGATAACCTGTGACATAATGCCTGAATTTATTCAAAGCATATACTACTGCAAGCAATTCCTTTTCTGTAACAGTATAGTTGAGCTCAGGACCTTGAAGGTTTTTGCTGATAAAGTAGATAGCATGCTCAATTGAATTTTCTTTTTGACTTAAAACTGCTCCTATACCAAAATCAGATGCATCAGCATGTATGTGAAAAGGCAGGTTCCATTTTGGACCTTGAAGAACAGGGGCTTTGGTAAGCAAGTCCTTTAGCTGCAGGAAGGATTTTTCACAGGCCTCGGTCCACTCAAATTGGGAATCCTTTGTTAACAAAGCATAAAGTGGACTGGCAATTTTACTAAAGTCTTTTATAAACCTTCTATAATACCCTACATGACCAAGAAAACTTCTAACATCTTTTTGTTTTGCAGGAGTTTGTAAATTCTGAATAACTTCAATTTTAGCAGGGTCAACCTGAATTCCATTCTTTGAAATATGATGACCTAGAACAATACCTTCTTCCATCATTAGAAAGCACTTTTCACTGTTTAGAGACAAATTTTGCTCTCTACACCTTTTTAATACTTTTTCTAAATTCACCAGTGCTTCTTCAAATGTGACTCCATATGTAGTGAAATCATCCATATAAATCTCCATACATTCATGAGATATATCAACAAATATACTAATTACTGCTCTCTGAAATGTTGCTGGTGCATTGCATAAGCCAAAAGGCAAGACCGAATAAGCAAATGTTCCCCATGGACAGGTAAAAGTGGTCTTGTCTTGATCTTCAGGGGTAATTTTTATCTGATTATACCCACTGTAACCATCTAAGAAGGAAAAATATCTTTTACCAGACAGTGAATCTAGTACTTGGTCTACAAAAGGTAATGGAAAATGATCTTTCTTAGTGGCATTGTTCAACTCTCTGTAATCTACACATACTCTCCATTTTCCTCCTTTCTTGGGGACAATGACTAATGGAGAAACCCATTGGCTGTCAGAAATTGGGTAAATAAAACCAGCATCAAGCAACTTTTGAAGTTCATTTTTCACTATTTCTCTAAGTGCTGGATTTACTCTTCTCTGAGGTTGTCTAACTGGTGAACAATCTTCTTTGATATATATCCTATGAGTACAGACTCGAGGATCGATTCCTTGCATGTCCCCATATTCCCATGCAAAAGCTTTATGCTGTTCTTGTAGCATTTTTAATAAGTCATCCTCTTGAGACTGAGACAACTTGCTATTAACATTCAAACAATGATCTGGAGACAATTCTATCTGCTTAATGAGATTACTCATAGAATCAACGGTAATGTTTGTACCTCTTGTGGAAGCAAGTTATGAAAAATTGTCGGAAGTTTAGGCAATGAACTCTCAGAATCTAGCTGCTGCAGGAAACATTGATGCTGACTGTCACTTGGATCAAATAAATTATCTGCATCAAGATTGAATTGCAGAATTTGAAAAAGCAAAGCATCTTCACTTTGAAGTTGAGAGAATGAATCATTTTGAAGCATCATCAATTGAGCCAAAGAATTGGCTTCTTCAGTTTCTTCTCCCACATCTGGCCAAACAGGTTGGGACAAATCTGGTTGAGGTTTAGCAGGCGGATACAAAGCCAACTTCTTTGTGGACTGCCCATCAGAAATGGTCATATTTCCAGAACGACATCCTATAAAAGCATCAGCAGTTGCTAACCATGGCCTACCAAGGATAACTGGATACCCTCCTAAAGTTTCCTTAATTGATAATATTGTAAAATCAACAGGATACTCCCAAGATTCAAGAGTGACAATTACATCTTCTATCATCCCATCAGGTTTGACTGTGGAGCTGTCTGCAAGCTGCAGAACTGTGGGTGTAGACCTAATGTTTGAAATATTCAAGGAGTTCATAGTATGCTTTGTCATTACATTAATGGCAGCTCCTAAATCAATCAAAACATTTTTTACAACTTGGCCATTTATATGTATCTGTACTACAGGGCTTCCAAGGTCAATATACTTTGGAATGACTACATTTCCCAACATTATATCAGCCAATTTCCCTAAGACATGAATTTTTTGGGGATCCTTTTTCTTTCGTCCAGGCTTCTTCAAACAAGCTTCTTTAATAGCTTTTCCAAAAATGGGAACATCTTTAATAGCCTGAAACAAAGGGATTTGAATTTGCACATTCTTGAGCTGATCTAGTATATCAAAAGTGGGTTCTTCCATGAGTTTAGATTCAGTACTTTGTAACCTCTAAGGAAAAGGTGGTTTATCTTGTCTTTGCAGAACAGGTTCCATAGAAACTGTATCGGGTATAGGCATGTGTTCAGTGGAAACAGCAGGTGCATTAGATTCTTCAAAGGGTGAATCAGATATTTCTGTAATCAGAGGTGGTTTGGGAGCAGGTAAAGTAGTTCTAGACCTCAGATGGATTTCATTAACATTTAAGGCATAAGCTTGATATTGGTTGGCTTCAGAAATATACACAGGCTGTTGAGGCTGCTGCAGTTGCTTATTATTGGGATTAGGCAACGGCTGGACAGGCATAGGCATTTTCTTTGGAGGTCCAGGATTTGTGGTAGTTGCTATAGGAGGTGGCATAAGGGCCTATTGTTGTGGCTGTGGAGGCTGCAGGAACCCAGGAGACTGGTTTTGCCATTGTTGAGGACCTCTCCATTGAGGATTTTGTTGCCAATTTCCTGAAGGTGGGGTCCATTGACCTTGTGGCTGCTGCCAACCTCCTTGAGGAGATTGCCACTGCGGGGTTTGATAATTAGGCTAGCTTGGTTGAGGCGGATTCCATAGTGGTGGTGGTCCATATGCTTGTTGCCATTGGTTATTATAGCTAGAATAGGGATTACCAAAAGTTAAAGGGTCTTGAGGCATACCTTGCCTTTGGGCCCATGGTCTCCTTTGTGCAACAAAGAACACTTGATCATCATCACCTTCCATTGGTTTGAAGTCAGTAGGCAGTTGTCTGGCTTCCAGATTAGCCACCATCTTGCATCTGCAATCACGCTTCTTTTGTCTACAGTAGGGACAGAACTCAACCAAAGCTACCTCAGCTTCTGCATATTTTTTCTGAGCTTGCATAGTATCCAATTGTGTAGCCATATTATTAATGATGTCCTGCTTGAAATCAGATAGCAGATTTGTGATCTCCATTCGGGAAACTCCACCAGAAGAAGACTTCCCCACTGAAGCATGATGACCTCGACCTTTCTTAACTATTGCTTGAGAGTAGTTAAGGCATATCTTCTGTATATCACCTCCTCCCATTAGGTCCAGGGCGTCAATACAGGCATCACTGATTCCCCTTAGAAAGAGTAGTTTCTGAGAGTCCTCGTTAAGAGTATGGTTTGAGTTTCTTTTTAATGAAAACAAAAACCTTGAAATATAGTCTTCAGACTCATCCTCATACGCTGAATTGAGAATATGTCATCACCTTTAGCACTCTTACAATATTCCTTATATTTTCAAGAAATTTTTGTGCATGGCTGCCCAACTATTTACAGCGGCTCTTCCCGGACTCATGAACCATCGAGAGCTCCCTCCTTCAAAGTGGAAGGAAATAGCTTCGGTTTATGAACGTGTGTAGTCATAACTTCACGATGGGGACATCAAATTCAACCGAAAGGTTTTGGATCTTACGTGACGAACCATACAAAACTTTGGAAGCAAGGAAGAGGGAATGTTTTTAAGATTATCGGTATCTTGTTGGGGAACAATGGGAAACTCAAATGCAGGAGGTGGATTATTAGGTGGATTATTTGCCATGTCTGGGTGCTGGAATAGCAGAGCAAATGGATTTTCTTCAGGTTCGTTATCAGCTGGGTCAAACGGTAGTTCAATAAACAAATTTTCAGGGAGGAACCTTCCCAGTGCATCTCTCCTTCTTCTATGCATGCAATATGGTGAATAACGGCTTGAAAGATTTTGAAATTTTTTGACTATCAGACTAAACTAATGCTGAAAATGACTTTGTCAAACTCCTAGTTAGACACCATCCCTGGCAACGGCGCCAAAAATGGCTCGCACTCACAAAAGGATATGAATATCATAGTAAAACTTTCCTGGGAATTGGACATTTCGACAGGTGACTAATATCTTTCTGTGGACGTTCATTTACTTGTCAAACCAGGGGACATAGACTTTAAATGGCGCAGCAAAGTATATGCACTAGGAATTTGTTTTAGTCAAATCTTAGCAAAAATACATACTGGAAAGAAATTCTATCTAAGCTATAGAATGGTAATGCAGAATTCTTTAACTCAACTATGCTTGATTAAAGCGAAGCGTAGCGACTACTCTTGAAGCACAAACCATGAAGCGGCCTTATCTTGCGGGGAGCGATCCGCGAGGGATGGACTCTCACAATGCTTTCTGGGGGCGGTGTAGGCGAGTTTGCATAAAACTTCAAAAGATGAAAGCTAGCTGGATATCAGCAGAAAAGAACATCTAACTAATTAACTACAGATACTTACTAAGTGGGCCCCCTTAGCAAGCATCTACTGATTACACAGATGCTGAACTCAGAACTTCATCGATCTTTATTCATGAAGACAGAATGAAATACATTGTCTTGTTGGTGTGAAAACTAACAACAAACTCTGCTTCTGGTCAAACAGATTCTGTCTTTCATTATCATACTGATTCTTACATGATCTCTACTACTCTATTTCTATCTTACCTAAAAATCATCTATTACTCATTCTATTTCTCTTCTATCACCACATCGCGCAGGAGGAGTATCTTATTTTTAAATTAGAAGAACAACTAACTAACCAACTTCATCAAAGAAAGACGTGGAAGTAAAGTATATCCCTGAATCAAGGAACAAACTTCATAAATGAATTTATGTGTTCAACCCGATTCAGAGAGAATCTAGCGCTCCACTCTCTCCAGATTGACTTTTCATTAAAAATCTTTCCAAATTGGTTTCGGTCAAAGAGTCTCTGGCGGAGCTTCCTCAAAGTCGTGCAGGAAATGGACTTTACTGCAAGGCCGAGATCGATTGCGCTTGACTCGATCATTCTTCAACAACCTGCGAAACAAAAGGTAACAAACGCGCAAGAAGAGGCATATGGTACATACATGATATCTAGTCATTAATCACACATTTGAAATCTACTTCACCATTTAAAAACTGTATACGATATACCAGCCATTTTTGGGAGTCAACAGGGCAATAAATGCAATCAAGTCAACACAATAGGCTACAGGAATATAAAAGTGTCTTGCTACATGATATCCCCATAAAAGGTTTCATCAAAGTTTAAACAGCCATGAAATAACAAAAATGAAATCATTTAAAAGTTTATCATATCATCAAATTATGAGCATATTTTAGGCTCATCACATGACACATGGACGTCTGCATGGTGCACTAGCATCTTGACAATTTTATGAGTTTGAAAGGAAGAATCTTGAATCTTGACTCTTGACGCATGTCCTAATAGTCAAATTTTTGGGTGTAGTGGATCTTTGCCACCCTTCCATGCAATAAAGCCCCTCATTTTCTCTCATTTTCAAGGTCTAATTTATTCAATTAAGCTCTCTATTTAACTACACTATCAAATTTATCTCACCCTTGACAAGCAACACTTCTACAAGTGAAGCTCTACTAGATTAAGGTCCCTCCAATAGCTACAACTCTCTAGCAAGCATTGAATAGTGCATTCATGTGCTCCAAAAAGGGCCTAGGATAATGGATTATTCTCTCTCACACTCTTCTCCTATTACATCATTTAGTCAATTACTATTTGGTGTGCGTTTTTTGCACACATGCCCCACTGAAGGTATGGACCCCGTTTCTTTTCGCTTTTTGCTTTCTCCTTTTGACTTGGTCCCCACTTGCTTGCTTTTCCATTCCATTCATTTTTTTTAATTTGGGCACAAGTTATCTTTGGATTTGGGATGTTTTCATGATGCCTAAGTGAGTTACCAATGTTTCATTAAGTTTTGGGAAGTTGTGGAAATTTCTTTGCTGGTCACTGCCCCTTCGTTGTCATCCACGAGAATTCCTTTATAGGTCACTGTGTGTGGGTTGTCATGTGTTCATGGCCATTTTTAAGGGTAGTCAACCCTTAACATCCCCTACATTGTAGACTCCACACCTGTTGCACCCATTTCATTGTCAATCATCCTCCTTTCATCCACCTTATGCCTACCTAGCTTCTACCGCTTGTGGGTCCACCCCTACGGAAGGTTGTTTGCCATCCATCGCCTTCCCTTTTTCAGCCTTCTATTTGTCATCCTTTCATTGCTTGCAATTCCACCCCTGTAGAAGGTTTTCCACCATCTATTGTCCACTTTCTATCTACCTTCATTTGTTGCTTGTGGGTCTGCCC
>VDFB02271358.1:424078860-424299322 GCA_007258455.2 Sequoia sempervirens | reverse complement strand
ACACATACCCACATAAAACTTTGTATGCACATATATATTGATTAATATCGGGGCCACTTAGATAGCTACATATCTCATGAATCTTTTGTATTTAGTTTTATTAGTTCAATCAAACAAGACTATATGTTGCAACATTTAAGGGTGCATGTAGCCTACTCAGTGTCCAAAATAAAACCCCTCTTTAAAATATCACACAGTTTTATGTGTATCTGTGAAGCAACCTAGTGAAGTATAAAGTTGTTTTCTCTATTTTAGTTAATTATTTGGGGCATTCATGGAGAATAACCGAGAGAAATTTTTTAATTTTTAGTATTTTTATGCTTTATTTTAGAATAGATGTTTAAATTCCTTTAAAATGTTCTAAAAAATAAGTGAATTGATGGAATTTTTTTAAAAATATTTTCATTTCCTATGAAATTATTTAATGCTTAATGCTAAATCTACTTAAGTGATAGAAAGTGAAATTGTTGATGTTCATGAAATATTATTTCAAATCTTTGAATTTTGTGATCTTTGTTAACTTAGCATCTGGTGTACATGATTATAAGCAACCATATTCCCTCTGGTATTAATATAAATATCACATTATACCCAAGAGTGAGCCTAGTACAATCAAGACCTAATAACTAGAGACTTGGGATTGAACTGAAGTCAATATTTTTCCCATTAAAGCATAATACCCTTTTAGATTTTCTTTGTTCCATATCTTTCAAGAATGACAGGCTCTTTGTAGTTTATTTGTGAATAATTTATTTTCCCTATTGTTGTGAGTAAAATCATCATCAACAAATACCTGACTATAGTGTTTATGCAATGTATGATCTCATCGATGACTTCCATAGTTAACAATGGAATAGGGTCTTTATTTAGTTTCCCAATCCATTCATTGAAAGATTTCTCTTCTTTACCCTTATGTCCTCATGTCCAAGGATCACGATCTTGGTGTGCTAACACTTCAATAAAATATTGACATTTATTAATCAAATTACTACATTTCTTGGTGAACTTTTCAAATCCTTCTATACATTGTACTAAAGTGTATCCTTCCCAACTTAGTTGTTTCTTCAAATTTTCATATAATGGGACTTCTTGTTCTAAAATTATATTTTCTATTACCAAGTCTTATACATTTTTTTGAATGAGAGTTTCTACATTTCACCTCTCAGCATCAATCTTCTCCTAGTGAAATTTGCATTTTCCTTCCAATCTTCTATATTTTTCAAACCAATAGTGTGCTTTTGTATACTTCCCAATTGCATCTATAATGAGTTTGTCTGTTTTTCTTATGTAATACTCAATCCATTCTTCAAATATATTCATCTTATGGTGAATTGCTATGATATCATCCACTTGTTCTTGTGACATAAGTATTGGATTCTTGGGCAATTTAGTATGTGCTTGACCAAATTGGGTTAATGATTTTACAAAATTCTTCTGGGTAGCAACCTGTTAATTCAACTCTTTTTTCTTCTATTTACTTTTTTGTACCCTGGCAACAATTGCTTCTAAATTCATCTTCATTTCTTCTAATTTTTGCATCCAGGATGAGCTTCCAACATTGATACTTGTTATTTTATACTCCTTGGGAATTATTCCATGACATATTTTATCTACTACTAGAGTAAATATATGTAGTGTTTTTCCTCCATCTGCATTCTTCTATATGACATGTTTTATTTTAGTACCTCACCTAGGCTTAGGAGTCTATATCTATTGCATAAAACTTTTAAGATCCAAAGGTACCAATTCCACTTCCAATGGAGAAGTTAATTGTCAGATTAACTAATCAGGTGCATCTTCATTGTGCTTTACCTTTGTAACACTTCTATGTTCTTAGTTTCTAGTATGCTTAGGAACTTCTCTTACATCTTCAACATTATTTGTTGCATCCTCTGAATAATGATTATCTTCAGTATTCTTTGGCTTAGATTCTAGATTACCAAGATTCAACACCATCTCTTTAGTTTGAAGACTTGTATTTTCCTATCTAGCCAGGTGTTCAACATCAGTTCTTAGAACATCAACTTCTTCATATCATGTCACCTTAGGATTTTCTTCATCTATGACCTTATCAATTGAAATTTGTGAAGGTTCTTCATTTTCAATTTCAACCTGGTCCTCCTTTGATTTTTCAAAAACTTGTAGTTGTTCATTATCATTTTGATCATTCCCTAGTGAAGGCTAGGAATCAAAGGTATCTTCAATAACAATATCATCAGTAGGAATCTATCTTGTAGTCTCCCTTGTTTCCATTTCAAGAACTTCAGGGTTGCCCACTTTTGAAGTGAGTGTTCCTCTTTTGAATTCTTCTTCTTCAACATTTATAAGAATTGACCTTGTATCTGGAATCTCTTCCACCACTAGTTGTACCATGTGTTTATCTTTAGATTTTTTTTTAACTCATTCCCACATGGCAGCCCACTTATCCATTTTTTCTTTAATCTTATCTTCATCTATCTTAGAAAATTCATCTAAACCTACAAGATTTTTTCCTAGTGCTTGTTTTATAGTAGCCATATTAACTAAATGGGGAGAAGTGAATAATATTGCATCTCTTTAAGATGCAAACTTTGTATGTGTACTGATATTTTCTATCATCCCTACCTCTTCATCAATTGTAGGTATAGTCTTTGGTCTTGTTGTGGAAGAATATGCCACTTTTGGTTTTAGATTTACTCAAACCTTACTTGGTTCAACATATTTATGCTTACCAGCTGGTTTTAATGAACCTCCTTAGTTTGGAGCCTTAGGGTTTCATTCTTCAATATGTATACTAGCAGTTGCTTTAGCAACTTTTCTCTTTTTCTTAGCAAGTTCCCCATCCTCAACCTCATTATTTTTTTTTTGCTTTCTTGTATCTTGCAAGTATCTGTGTCTTATTTTTTCCATTCTTAAAGATTTACAAAATCCATCTATCCAATGTTGAGTCTGTAGTAGAACTAGTTCAAAAAATTTCTCAACCAATGTTATTTCCTTACTTTCATAATCTAGATCTGGAGTAGGTTCATCATAGACTCTATTTTCATTATAAAACTTATTTAATACTTCACCATGATCTTCCTCCATCCAATCTAGAACATCATGAATCTTGATAATTCATGTAGATTCTAATGAAAATCGTTTATATTTTCTTTTTCTTAAATTGTGCTCATCATCACAATTTAGCCAATAGTCTTCTAGATGTTGAACAAAAGCATGATAACTAGCTATATTATTGGAAATATTCCCTTCTAGGCCATAATAATTTCTTCAAATTTGAAAGAACTCTAAATTATACATTTTCAACTCCTCTTCACACAAACCGGCTGCTCTAATTGCATTGCATTTGTAGTTTCCTATTACAATAGAAAATTTGATAGAAGATTTCTTATGAGTTGTGCTATAAAGATCTTATGATGAATTAAACTATCTTACCAATTCTAGTAATACTATTTTATTTGTAGGGTACCTAGAAAATATGAAAGGATTTCCTTCAAACCCTTCCACCATAATTTAGATGAAAGTCTGAAATTGAATGTACCGACCTCCATCCTGACCAATAACACTCTATGCTTCCAAAGACAATTGTTTCACTTTGTTTCCTTCCATTATTTTGACCAGCTTCATGGAAAAAACATCATTAACTAATAATGCTCCTTGTACTCATGAATAGTAATTTGGGGCAAATGAGCATTTATAAGACTATTTCCTACTTCTTTACCTAGAGTACCAATTATTTTCAACCCTTGCTCATTTTCCCTTAAGGCATAGGAATAAATCACATATGATGACATATAAAAACATCTATACTTTGGAAATGCCTTTATTTGATCATGCAATCTATCGTTGATAAATCTTCTCCAATGCATTGGCATGAGATATTCCATCAATTTGGCTATGATCACAAATCCATGATTTGAATTTACTGGCATCTTTCAGTCTAGCTATCCTACTTAGCATAGTTATGATATCTTTAACATTTGGGTTGATCATAGACCTTAGAATTGGATTTTTCTCCATTGTAATTTTCTCTTGGAACCACTGTGCATTCATAATTTCTCTATTATGTTCTTTGGCACTCAAGTAGGTCTTGTTTTTTCTCTCATATCTATAGGGTACATCTAAGTAAATGTAGGAAGTCCAAATGTATATATTATTCCTTTCTCAAAGAGATATGCATAAGTTCTTTCCTCCTTAATGATGCTTTTTTCTAGGTTGTAGTAGTTTAAACATTTCATAACTAGTTTAGGGGCCTCAATTGCTAGTGGAAACTCTCATGTTAAAAGTAACCCACTTTCTATAACATTTCTTGTACATTGAGAAGCATTTTTGTATTGGTCCTACTGGAGGAATTCAACATTAGAACACCATCCCATATGAATATCATAAGTTATCCAACCAATTTCTATAACTTGTGAAATATATTATTTGAATTCATCTTTTTGTCTTGCATTAGAAGTACTCATTTTTTCTGGCATATTTTACATTTTCAAATATGTGCCTTGTGTACAAGTTAGGGTTAAATTTAACCAGTTATATTTAACAATTCAGAAAACTTGCAATTCACCTTTCAGTTAAATTCATATCAAAATAAACAACATTTCACTTATTAAGGTAAATACCATTCTCTCAATATTTTCATGTGTGAAAATGATAAACAAAATTTATGTTATTCGAGATATACCTATTTTTTCTGATGATAACAATATTTTTAGAATGCAACCTTGAAACCCTTAGTAGTTGTGTTCTTAGTTTCTCAAAAGTTTACCTTTCCTTGTGCACCATAGAATTAGTCTTGTTCATTCAATCTCCTTTGCAAATTTGCACTATGATAGGAAGTAGAGTGCTATTAAAGCAATTACATCCTTGAGGTGATGCCAAGTATGTGTTTTTAGTTCATGACCTTCATTAAATACCTATTACAATGCATTAATTTCTTGAATAAAGGTGTAATCATGGTGGATTATGGTTCAAATTATGAACACCTAAGTTTTTGCGTGCTCTCATTACTAGAGTAAATGACGACGTGAAAAGATTTCATGAAACTCTTATGTCACTTCAATATTTACAAGGTAAAATCCTTTAAGATACATGATCATTTATGATCACTAAGATTGACAACCTATGGTACCAAACATTAGAAATATTATTGGGATTGATTCACTTACCTCCAAGCTTTGAGAAAAATTGGGAGCAAAGAGAAGAATTAGGAACTGGGTTCAAGAGAGATCAAAAGTGATTCAAACATTTCATAATAGAACCTTCAATTTTTGACCTATGGCTAAGGAAAATGAAAAGAAATAATCGGACTAACCGATGTAGGAAAAAATGATCACTGAGACTGACAACCTTTTGGTGATGACTTACTAGTGGGACTAGGACTAATCAAAGCTACAACATCTTTGATGCAACTGCAACAACTCTAAGATTCCAGTTTCTAGTAAATTGATAAAACATTATGAAAACACTAGGAGACCTAATCGAAGAAAGAACAAGAGTTTAAGAAAAGACGAAGATAAATGAAAATGAAACTTTCTATTTTACCAACCCCCAAAACAATGCCAAAGCAAGTGAAAGTGAGGAAAGAAAAAAGAAAAAGGGGGGTCCACAATTTTCCAAGGGGCAAAATGGGGCATGTTGTGAGACCACACAACAAAACCCTACGTAGGACCCATTTGGCACTAGGTGAATGAGTCCTCACTAAGCCAAAAAAAAACACTTTTTGCAATAGGAACACAACATTTGACCCTTTTAAAACCTACATTTTATTGCTATATTGGTTAGGTCGATTTCATATTCTTATTTATGTGTTATAACGCTCATAAATTGAATGAAGCATAGGAGAACTAGAGGTTCGTCATTTGGTTAGTTGATTTTGGTGAATCCTATTTTCCTATCATTCACCCAACAAATTTACCTATCAAATCATTTTTATGATGATCTCCTATAGACATAACTTTTTTTTAAAAATATTTTATCAAAAAAAAATCCTACAATTCTATATAATATTGAATACTCTATCCAAAATTGTTTTTTGAAAAGACATAATCTTTTGAAAATTTGTATTGTATTTTGCTACAAAATTTCTAAAAGAAATCATACAACCATCAAATTTATCCCTCACCAAAACATTGAGTTTCAAAAATAAATCTGAAAACAAAGCTACACATAAATATTTAGTAAATTTTAGTTTTTAATATAATTGTGAAAACAAAATATGATGTTCATATTTAAAAGACCTTATTTTTCTAACCCTTAACTAATCATTTTTGAAACATCATATTATTGTAGAAAATGTTTAAATTAAATAATTATATTTCTAAATTTAAATGAGATAAATTAAATTCTACATTTATTATTTCAATTAAATAAATTTATCTTAAATAATTTGTAATTCACTATAAAACATTGCTTTCCTAGAAATAATGTAACATATTTACTTTTACCCTTAATTAATCTAATCTCCTTTATGCATCCTAGGGGCATTGCGTAAGGCCGTGGCCACTGAATTGGGGAAACCTTTGCTAGTATAAAGCAACGCATATAGTGTAAACGTCCTTTAACAAACAATTAGATATAATTCTTCGAATTTCTGCAGACTTACTCGTTGTGAAAGAGTAGAGCCTCATATATTATTTAAGGGGAAAGAGTTAATGGATTTTTTGAATGAACTTCCTGAACAAATAAGTCGAGACATCTTACTAAGAGTGCCATACAAATCCCAACCAAAGGTGAAGCAGTTGCTGGAACCTTTCAAGGAGACGATGGAATCTTTCCAGTTTTATGAAGATAGGGTAAAGTTTGGGCTGTCGCGGAAATATATATGTGTCCTCCACCGTCCTGGGATATGTATATACGACCCTGTTCATCAATCATGGGAACTGCTCGCTCCTATTCCCACCGGATTTCAAGTCGTATTGCATTCTCAGATTCTGTGTGTTAATCATAAGATTGTTTTAATGGGCTTGAAACATAATCGCAATATTAAAAAGATTTGGATATATAATTTATTATCTCGTACTTGGAAGCAAGGTGCTGAAATGCCTACGGCCAGAGCTGTATCCCCGTTTGCATGTTGTGTTTCATCTAAAGGATTAATTTACGTTGCAGGAGGACTAAGTACTGATAATGTTGGACTCCGTGAAGCAGCAGTTTACAATGTCGATGACGACAAGTGGGAGCTTCTTCCTGAGATGCAGCAACAAGTTCGCACATGTAAGGGTGTTTTTGTTGAAGAAATGTTTTATGTCATAGCTCCTCGGGGGATTGATAGAACTCAAAGATTTGACTTCCACAGAGGAGAATGGACAACGATAGTAAATATGTCTTTTAGGGATTCATTCTTGGTGGAGGTTGTATATGCATTTGGACAACTAATTGCGTTTGAATCGAACAGAGTACAGCAATATGATTGGGAACGAAATGTGTGGAGAAAAATGGAGGCCTGCCCTCGAGACTTTCCCATTCACTTCCCTCGAGACTTTTCCATTGGCCACCCTTACCACCCTTACCATCCTTCCTATGCTCGTGCCACAGTGTCGGGTAATAGAATTTTCTTGTGCATATATTATCGTGATTATGCATTTGAAAAGTATCCACTTTTTTATATGTATAAACCTGGAGCAGCTTTGTCGGAGAGGTGGATTTTTATTAACCACCCACGAAATCTTCTGGAAATAGAAATCATATCAATGACCACAATAGAAATTTAAAATGTCCCTACCTGCTCCATTACTAGACCGTTTAGACCATTTAAAACATATGATTATTCAAAATAGAGTTTAGAAATGGATTTCTTCGAATGGTAAAATTGGTGTTCTGCTATATCATTTTAAACATATGTATCTTTCAAACTGTTAAAGATGTTAATTTTAAAATTATTCGATTATATGTATATTAGTTAATTTATTTTTATTTGAAAAATAATTTTATTTATATATATAAACAAATTATTAATAGTGAGAAGAATTTTATAGAATAGAAAATACGAGTTTGGTTCTTTTGACTATGTTTATAATAACTCTATGATGAAAGCTGATCAATGGAGTTAATTATTACTTCAAGGGGTGATCTTATTACAGATGAGATAAACAACATGTTTGAAAAAATTTGAAATATCTTAGAAGTATGAAGGAGGCTATAAAATAGCCAATGGCATCAAGAGGCATTAAATATTGACAAACAATTGTATTATATGTATTTAATCACCTAAATGTTGTAACTAGCCATGATTTGATGTTGAAGGAATGAATAGTACATGAAGTGCAATTTAATATATATGAGGGCACCAAAATTTCTATTTTTTTTCATGTATCTATCATTAACCCTAATTATTTAGGATCCTAGTCTAATTGCATGAGGGTGTGAATCCATTGAAGTTGGGTGTTCAGTCATTGCAAATCTCCTTAAAGTATAAGTAATGTCTTTGTTGTATACTATCTATACATGTTTGTTTTAGGTTATTTGGATGAATCATTATTAAGTTATCCCTCAAGCCTTGGTTATTTTCAATTTTCTATTATAGTAGGTGACAACTCTAGTAAAAAGTATAGTTATGTCCTCAATTGGTAAATAGTAGCAAAAGAGTTTGGGTAGTCTATATCATCTAGTCTTTGTTGGTAGAGGGAAAATATGAATGGGTTGCAAGGAGTGTCCAATTGTATGTAAATTTATCCCTATGAAAGATGAAAAATTATATTATTAAAATATTATGAAAGGGGGTGGAGGAAACCTAGATGCCACCAAATAGAAGAGTAATAGAAATTTTATTAGAAAATATAGTAAATAAATTTGAACTAGAGTTTTAAGTCATAAAGGGAGTGCAAGAAAGAATGAAAGTATTAGAGAAATACACACAATAGAATGTTTATATAACTACATGCTAGCAAAAAAAAAGATACAACAAAGAGTAATAGGATAGAGAAAATAAATTAATTAATTAATCATGTTGTCTTACCTTATGACAGGTAGCCTATTAACTAACACATGAATAATTTATTTTCTCTTTTCTAAAATACTCATGAGGCATCAGTATTTACTAATTGAAATTTGAATGAAAATTTATATAAATTCTATTTGATCGTTCTTCTCCTTGTTAATAGTCATCTTCTCTCTTACATGATACACATCATTATGTTGATATGCAGTATAATAATATTATTTAAAAGATTAAGTGACTGAATGGATAAAATGTAATAATTAAATATTAATCTTGGAACCATTCATTGGTTAACTTTATTTTGAGGAATCACTTTGACTTATAATCATTATAGTCTTCTCGAGTGTCAAGAGACATTTGTTGCAAGTATGAAGGTGTTGACATTGATTTCAACAAGAATTCTACTAATTGGTGTAATTGATGTCAGCTATCTCTTAAGAAAATTATTTCATGATAATGATGTTAGGATATTGATTAAATTATAGAAAAGAGGTAAATAGGTTGTTCTAGGTTGTCCATGTATAGTTGAGATATTGAACAAGTGTTGTGAGTAGATGGGGCTATCTTTTGTTGTAGTTTATAAAGAAGAGTTGGATTGAAGTAATGAGCTGAGATAATGTCTTTGGTACTTGATTTCCAAGTTCTTTTGAGGAAATTTAATAGACAAAGTAAAATTTTTAGTGCAAATGTTTATAGTGTGGTTCGATATTGTGCTCCACATTTCTTATATATTGATCATTTACTTGTGTAGATCTAATATGTTGTCTATGGTTTTCAGAGGTTGTTATATTCAAAATTTGGATTTATAGGTCATTGTATAAAGAAAGATATTTTTATCAATGTGTGAACTAGTTCTTTAGTGATATTTTTTGTTGCCTTGGAGAAATGTATTTACTCTAGATTTCTCTATTGTTTCACTTTAGGTTGTGTAGATTTAGGAAATTTCTTGTAATTTTCAAGTACATTTTTATATTCAAGGTTTTCCTTGATTAGGTACAGTGTAGAATGAGTTTCAATCATCAATTTATGAATAATGGTTATGAGTTGTCTTGAGTTGAATTATTTGTTTGGTGCAATCTTGGATGAAATATTTGATGAATCTCAAGTAGTTCATGGATTATTCTAGATCATGTTCAAGTGATTTTTTTTTTCTAGAAGACACATATTTATTTAAGGAAGTGTGTACTAAATGTTTACGGTGTTTAATATAGATATTAGTTAACCTTCTATTAACAGTACATGTGAGGCTTGTAGAATTGTGTTGAGGTGTGTTTGGATCTATTTTGGTCTTAATTAAGGAATATCTTAGGCTGTGTTCATTCCTATCCACTGTAATAATGTTTAGGTACTAACCTATTTCAAATTTCTATGTATAATAGTTAGTTATTGACATTGGAGAAGATTTTGATGATGAGGATTGATATAAATAAGTGCAATAATATTTTAAGTTGCAAGATAGATGTAAGATTAATGTGAGTGATATGTATGATAATAATTTATGAAGAAGAACAAGGGAATTTTAGAGTTAAGGTTCCTAATGTAAATGAGTTGAAGGCATCCAAAATATTCCATGCAAGACTATAGAAGTGTGCAAGCAATTGTGGTGGATTTCTTGTTGCATTGAGAAGCATTCTTTGTGTAACATATCTCTTCTATCTTCTTACATTCTTTCTGAGGAAATGAGCCTTGGTTGTAAGCCTTTTTTGACAGTGATCTAGACCTCCATTCTCCCTTCTTCAACTTCCCAAGTGCACAGTTTTAGTTTCATAGTTTTTCGTTACTATTTGTTTATCCTTTTGGGTCACTTAGCATTTATTTGCATATCACATTATGTTTTCCAATTCATTTAAATTTCCAATTTTACACTTGGTGGTGAACCCCTCATTAGATCTCATTCAATCCCCATAACCATCCCTTGGCTAGATTTTAATATCCTTTGCATTGAAATCTCAAGGGTTTGTTCTTGAGTTGAAGGTTGAAGATAGCCTCTCTCCTATTAGATCCAAAACACTAGAAGCAAATGAGAGCCTCACCATATTTCCATCATTTCACCCATGCCATAATAATAACTCATAAATGTGGCACCTAAATTTAGTCACAAATTTGAGCAGTCCAAATCATCGAGAATCAACTCGACAATAAAATAATAATTTCTTACTTGTCGTAATTCATCATGAATAATATCTCATTGTTCAAAATAAGAACTTGATTTTAGCCTCCATAATCTCTTCAAAATATTTTTATACAATGTGTCACAATCAAGAATAATATCTAAACATAACTCCCTTTGATTTTACTATCTAACACATCATAACATCTATCATAAAAAAAATTGATAACAAGATCCAAAAAATACAGGGCATCTTAGATTTCCTTGAGATGTTCCTATTTAATTATATCTTACAATTCAAAATATATTACACATGGAACATAATTTCCAAGTCAAAGTAGGATGTCTCATATTTTATATGACACTTTAAAATATGAAAATTAAATTATTGAATAATAACATTCCTAAGAAATTGCAAAGATTGAGAAAAATTATTTTCCAATGTAGTGATAGAAAAAGTATCCATTTTTCCTTAGTTTGGGAATGAATAATTAACATTAAAATGAACCTAATGTTACCTTGATCTAGTTTTGTAATTTTTTTTACACATTCACATTAAGTTTAGGTCCTTTTAGACTAAATGGACTTAATTATGGCTTATTTAGGGTGTTGTAAAGTGCATCTTTACACTTTCACATTAATCTAGGCCTTCATTAATTAATGGAGGTTATTTTTATCTTAATAAATCCCTTTAATTAAAATCCAAGCTTAATTAGTTTTAGATTTTGAGGGATAAAACCTGGCACTCTTAAATGATATTATACAACAATTATTTTTATAAGGTATGTGTCCTAAGTTAGTGACCTAGGACCCATTCTCCACATGGTGAATGGGTTCTCACTATGTCATAGGGCCCACTTTTTACATAACATTTAGCATCCCTCGAAGTGTGTCCTAGTTAAGTGTGCTAGGACCTATTAGCCACATGGTGAATGGTTTCTCACTTAAGCCTAGTGCCCCCCCTTGGAAAAAAAAATTGGCGATATTCTAATTATTTCAAATTCTTGATTTGATGTCAGCTTGTTTTATTTGAATTTATGGAATTAATAATAAGATAAGTAGAAATACAAGGCTATTTCACTTAGTTTCACATAGCAAATTTTTATTCAATTATCCTAATATTTTACAAGAGCATTATAGAGTATTCAAGAGCATTCAAGGGAAAATTATTGAAGTTTATTGCAGCAATCAAGATATCAATCATCATGTGAAATGAATAGTACATCATGCATGTTAATGAGCTAGTGTGTTAATGTAGCATTGGAGATCCTATTCAAGGATTATTTCATGTAAAATTTCATGATCAAGATCAATAAACATTCACACCGCTTCATGCAAGATTTTTGATTTGTACTCCAAGGTTCAATTGAGGTTTAGCATATTGTTACATATCATAGTTCATTCATCATTCCTTTATGTGTTGTTTCATTTCAAGGTTTAATTACCAAAATGGGTTTTGATTAAGGAAAACCCCTATTCCCTAACAAAACAATATTTCTCTTCTCATTTGAAGTGTGATTGCAGGTTTTAGGTTAAAGATCATTTGGAGTGAAAAAAATTGTGAAGTTGCAAAGTTGTCAAATTTTTCTCCATTCTTGAAAAATCATGGAAATTGAGGTAAGAATATTATTTCAGACTTTTCGAGAATCTCCCACTAGGATCTAGAAGCGCATACATTGAAGAATAGAACCAATAAATTGATTTTCTAGAACTTTGTCGATGACAATGTTACCCACAAAAATAGTGTAGATAAAATCCTCATAGGAAAACCACAAAGAACCTATCTTTACATCAAATACTGAAACAAGATAACCTAAGGGTCTGAGTAATAGGAAAAGGTTGACTTAGCTTAATCCCAAGGATTTGGTAGTCATGTATTGACCATACTAGGTTCAATTTACGGTATGATGTGATATAGTTGTTAATATTTAATCTCAAGGGGTCTATACTTATCTCTAGTTTCATTAAGAATCATTGGTATTAGATAAAATATTTTTAGTTGGATCATAAAATAATCTCATGAAATCAACACTTTTGCAATAATATTTCATGAAAATCAAGAAAATTTTCTATGGCTTAAGTAGATTTAAATTTAAGCATTCAAAAATTTCATAGAAATGAAATATTTTCAATAAATTTCCATTCATTGATTTATTTTTTAGAATAATTTTTGAAATTTAACATCTAATCTAAAATAAAGCATCAAAATACTAAATTTTTTTTTTATCCAGGTTATTCTCCATGCATGCCCCAATATTTAATCAAATCAATTAAAACCACTTCATACTTCACTAGGTTGCTTCATAGCTAGGCATAAAATAGTGTGAGATTTTAAAGAATGATGTTTAGTTTGGACATCAAGTAGGTTCTATATGCACCCTTAAATAGTGCAAGACATAGTCTTGTTCGATTAAACTAAAAAACCAACTACAAAAGATACATGAGATAGGTAGCTATTGAATTGGATTTGATATTGATTAATTTCTATGTGCATACAGGTTTTTAGACTGGAATGATTCAGAAATAGGAAAAAAGAAAAAATATAAAGGAGTTTCGGCTCTTTCGACATCCATAAATTCTAAACTTAAAAATAAAAGTATAGTAAATAACCTTTTATAAGAACAAGGCTTCAAGAGTTTGAAGCTAAATTCTATCAAGAGAATCAAAAATAGAAAATCAAATTGTAGCATGTGGCATATGTTGGTTATCATCAAAATATTCTAGAAAAAGTCAAATATTTGACTTCTTTAGTAGCAACAACCTTCAACTTCGAACTCTTGTACACAATTCTCCACATAAAACAATCCTATAAGAATTTCTTAGAATACTAGATAGGAAACTTTTACCATGACCGATAACAACCTACAAAGCCAACTTTAGCAATATTTCTTTGTGACACTTACGATATTTGATATCTGGTAATTCCTTATATCACTTAGAGTTGTGCTTTTGGGAACCCTTCTTCATCTTTCTTCAGTTAATATGCTCAAAAAGCATTTAATATCTAATTTTTATAGTCTTTTGAAATTCCTTGTATTGGATTCCAACTGAACTTGTGCTTGGTGTAATCTTTTGATATCTAGAGTAGTTTTGCATTCCTTTGCATTTTATCTATTGCATACAAGACTATAGTTATTTTGCAATGTAAAATCCCATCAATGACTTCCCTGGTTAACAACTGAATAGGGTCTTTATTTATTCTCTAAATCCATTCCTTGAAAGATTTTGCTTCTTTACCCTCTTGTCCTAGTGTTTGGGGATCACAATCTTGATGTGCCAACACTTCAATGAAATATTGGTCTTTATTAATCAACTTAGTACATTTCTTGGTGACCTTTTCATATCCTTCTATACATTGTACTAAAGTTTCACCTTCCGAACTTAATTGTTTCTTCCATTTTTCACATAATGGGACTTATTTTTATAAAAGTATATATTTTCTCTTACCAATTCATGTACATCATTTTGAATGAGAGTTTCTACATTTCACCTCTTAGCATCAACCTGTTCCTCATGAAATCTACATTCTCCTTCCAATATTATATATTTTTCAAGCCAAAAAAGTGCTTCCTTATACTTTCCAACTACATTTGTAACAAGTTACTCTCCTTTCCTTACGCAATACTCAATCCATTCTTCAAATACATTCATCTTATGGAAAATTGTTGTGATAGGATCCACCTATTCTTGCAACATAATTACTTGATTCTAAGGAAATTCATTCTTTGCTTGAATAGATTGGGTTAAAGAGTTTACAAATTTCTCTAGGCTAGCGATCTGTTATTTCACCTCTCTTTTCTTCTATTTACTTTATTGTACCCTAGCAATAGTTGATTCTAAATTCATCTACATTTCATCTAATTCTTGCATCTAGGATGAGTTTCCAACATTGATAGTTGTTATTTTATACTCCTTAAGTGTTATTTAATGTCAATTTTTATCTACTACTAGAGTAGATATATGGAGTGTTATACCTCCATATGCATTCTTTTGTATGACATGTTTCATTTTATCTCTTCTCCCAGGATTAGTAGTCTCTACTTCTTGCATAATACTTTTAAGATCTAGAAGCACCAATTCCACTTCCAATGGGGAAGATAATTCTTTGATTAACCAAGCAGGTGCATCTTCATTATGCTCTACCTATGTAGCACTTATATGTTCTTGGTTTCCATTATGCATAGGAACTTCTTCTCTTGCATCTTCAACTTTATTTGTTACATACTCTAAAATAGAAATATCTTCAGTATTCTCTAGCATAGATTCTTGATTACCAAGATTCAACACTGTCGAGCTTTAGTTTCAAGATGTACATTTTCTTGTCCATCTAGGTGTTCACCATCAATTTTGAGGACATCACCTTCCTCATATTCTATCACATTAGTATTTTCTTCATCTTTTACCTTATCACCTAAAATTTGTGAAGGTTCTTCATTTTCAATTTCAACCTAGTTCTTTCCTTTTCGGTATGTGTAGGATTATCATGGAAAAAACAAGACCTTAAGTGGCAAAAAATTTAGAAAAATTAGAGTTAGGCAACTTGACATAAACAATTGAATAAGTTATCTATATTATTTTAAAAATATGTAAGAATAGAATTTGTAGCAAATTGAATGTAGTTTCTAAACTACTAGGTTTTAAAAATATATATATATATATATATATATTTGGTGAAATTTTGAAACTTCAATTAAGTGGTACTTAAATTTTAGGGAAAAATTAAGAAGTATGTGTCTATTTGAGCACCCTAACCACAATAAAATGATAATATTTTTTTATAAATTTTAGATATAAGTAGAGGACTCATGACCCAATGTGATGCAAATTTTTGGTATTTTTTTTCCAAGTAAATAATTAATTATTAAATTTTTATTAATTTTTTTAAAAAAATATAAAAACCCATATGTCTAACCACCTTAAGTGTGTCAAAACTTCATGAAATTCAATTTTTATTTTTTTAATCCTATAGTATAAAAATAATATAATGTGACACATGTTTTGGATTCAAAAAAAGTGATACCATTTGAAAGCTATAGATACTTTTCAATCAACCTATCAATCAGGACTTTAGTTGTAATTTGACTACGAAATGAATAATAATTACTTCTTAAATTCAAAGTAAAGCATAATTTATATTGGTGGAAAGCTGAGAATATCCTTTAAAATCCTTTTTGTTTCATCAATTTTGGGTAAAAAAATCTAGTTGTCAGCCACATACCCATCATATTGCTACTTTTTGGGCCATCATGATCCTATACATACCCTTTTTTAGAAACTTTTTCGTTGCTCATTATCATTTTGATCATTCCCTGGAGAAGGCTAGGAATCAAAGATATCTTCAATAACAATATCACTAGTAGGAATCTATCATATAGTCTCCCCTATTTCCATTTCAAAAACTTTAGGGTTCTCTTGTTCTAAAGTGAGTGTTCCTCTTCTGAATTCTTCTTCTCCAACATTTATAGGAATCAACCCTATATATGCAATCTCTTCCACCACTGGTTGTACCATGGCTTTATCTTTAGATTTATTTTATTTTACTCATTCCCACATGGCACTCTACTTATCCATTTTCTCTTTAAGATTTTAGCCTCATATGTTTGAGAAACTTTATCTAAAACCACAAGAATTTTTCCTAGTGCCTATTTTATAGTAGTCATATTAACTAAAGGGGAAGAAGTGAGTAATATTGTATCTCTTTGATATCAACACATTGTCTATTTACCAATATTTTCTATCATTCCTAGCTCTTAATTTGTTGTAGGCACGGTCTTCAGTGTTTTTGTTGAAGAAGATTCCACCTTTTTTTTAATTTTATTTGAACCTTACCAAGTTCAACATGTTTATTCTTACCAACTAGTTTTAATGAAACTCGTTGGATTAGAGACTTATGGGTTCTTTCTTCAATATGTATAACAAATTTTCTCTTTATATTAGCAAGTTCCTCATGCTCAAGCTCATTTTATTCTCTTTGTTTCTTTGTTGAATATTGCAAGTATGTGGGCCTTATTCCTGCCATTCTTAAAGCCTTACAATAAGCATCTATTTAATATTGAGTCTATAGTATAACCAATTCAGATAGTTCCTCAACCGATGTTATTTGGACCTTAATTTCATAATCTGGATTTGGAATAGGTTCATCATAGACTCTATTTTCATTATAAACCTTATTCAATACTCCACCATCATCTTCCTCCGTTTGATCCCAAACATCATGAATCTTGAGATTTCATGTAAATTTTAATGACAATCTTTCATATTTTCTTTTTCTTACTTTGTGCTCTTCACTACAATTTATCCAATAGTATTCTAGATGTTGAACATGACCACGATAACTAGCTATATTCTTGGATATATTCCTTTCTAGTTCATAATAATTTCTTTGAAGTAAAAATTACTCTAGATTATACATTTTAAACTTCTCTTCACACAAATTGACTGCTCTAATTGCACTATTTCTAGTTTCCTATTACAATATGAAATTTGAGTGAAGGTTTCTTATGATCTATGCTATAAAGATCTTGGGATGGCTTCAACTATCTTACCAATTGTAGTAACACTATTTTATCTATAGCATACCTAGACAACATGAAATCATGTCATTCAAACCCTTCCACCCTAATGTAGGTGAAAGTTGGAAACTAATTGTAACAACCTCCAATATTTCCAATAACACTCCATGCTTCCAGAGACAATCTTTTGGCTTTTTTTCTTTCCATTATTCTGACTAGCCTCATGGAAAACACATCATTAACTCTACAATGATGCTCCTTGTATCCATGAATAGTAATTTGGGGTAAATGAGCATATATTAGACTATTTCCTACATCTTCCTAGAGTAGCAATTATTTTCAACCCTTGCTTATTTTCCCTTAAGGTGCAGAATTTTTTTATTTTTTTTTTACTGCAGGAATCGGGTAGCACGACCCCCTATAAACTACAGTGCACCTGGTAAACTTTTTAACATGACCGGTGGCGCTGGTGCGACATGACCTCCGGTACCACGGGGGTGGGGGAGACTAAGGTGTAGAATTAAATCACATATGATGACATAGAAAAATATCTGGACTTTGGAAATTCCTTTATTTGATCATGCAATCTATCATTGATAAATCTTTTGCAATGCATTGGCATATTACTTTCCATTAATTTGGCTATGATCACAAACATCCATGATTCAAATTTATTGGCATCTTGTATTCTATCCTATTTAGCATAGTTATGATATATTGAACATTTGGGTTGAACATAGACCTTAGAATTTCCTTTGTCTACTTTTTAATTTTTTCCTAGCACCACTGTGTGTTCATAATTTCTTTGTTGTGTTCTTCAGCACTTAGGTAGGTCTTAGCTTTTCGCTCATATCTATAGGGTACATCTAAGTAAATGTAGGAAGCCAAAATGGATATATAATTCCTTTCTCATATATATTTCATAAGTTCTTCCCTCCTTCTTAATGACACTTTTATCTGAGTTGTAATAGTTTAAAAAATCCATAATAGTTCAAGGGCCTCCATTGCTAGTGGAAACCCTCCTATTAAAAGTAACCCACTTGCTATAACATTTCTTGTACACTGAGAAGCATTTTATTATCGTGCATGTGTGAGGAATTTGACATCAAAAGACCATCCCATATGAGTATCATTAGCTATCCCACCAATTAGTATAACTATTTAAGTATAGTATTTGAATTTGTCTTCTTGTCCTACTTTGGAAGTACTCATTTTTTCCAACGTATTCTTCATTTTAAAATATGTGCCTTGTGTATGAGTTAAAGATAAATTTAACTATTTATCTTAAAAAATTTGTAAAACATTCAATTAACCTTTCGGTTAAATTGATATCATAATAATCACCATTTCACTTGTTAAGCAAAATACCATTTTCTTGAGATCTTCATGCATGAAAATGATGCACAATTTTTTTTAATTTAAGACATACCTCATTTTTCTAATGATGACAATATTTTTAGAATGTAACCTTGAAACCCTTGGTAGTTGTGTTCTTAGTTTCTCAAAATTTACCTTTCCATGTGCACCACAATCCTAGTCTCATTCATTCAATATCCTTTGCAAATTTGCAGTGTCACACAAAATAAAGTGTTATAGAAGTGTAGACATGCAAAATTAACATTATGCACTTAGTTCATATTCATCTGCTCATTAAATTAATCAAACTTAGCAAATCCATTCACCAAGTAAATCAGGACTATTTAATTATTCCTACGGTTATTCATTTAAATTAAATAAATCAAGGTCTCACATCAACCTTTTAATTAAATAAACCAAAAATTATTTAATTAAATCTCCAAATGCATATTCCATCCCTTTTTTATTTAAATAAATCCATATATTCAAGTCAAAAGGGTCAAAACATCCTAATCATCATTAAGCTAATCTAATCCTGATTGACCTAACCTAAGAACCCATCACATTCCCTAGCTTTTTCCACTTGCACCAATAAATCAATTTATTGATTTAATAAAATCAGCATTTTCCATCAACATGGCATCTTTGAGGAATATTCCCTCAAATTTGAATTCAAAAGAAAGTGGACATGTGCATCCAACAAATCGTTTATGAGCTCTTACATGGCTCTTATATGTCCCTAGCACAAGTCAAACTCAACATTTACTCTCAAATTCAAATTTGTAATCTCCCTCTCTTTGGCACATTGACAAAATGTGCTCATCCTCAAGCCTATCACAAGTTGACAAGTGGACTCTTCTCATTGGCTTATCTTTAGTCCCACATCATCCATGTTTGGAATTATTTTATCACTTTTGGCCATAAACAGAGGTCTCCTCTATTGTTCAAATCCTCCATAAATCCACAACTCTCATGCAAAGTTACTCTCTCCAATTGATAGCTAATTTTCCCCATCTTCATAGTATCTTCATATCAGTTTCATCATCAAGCTTGAGAAGGGTTGGGAAAGGGATAATTTTCACATCAAAGTAGCACCAATCCAATATGGGATAGATATACTTCATATTTTTCTTTGTATGCTTTTATTTATCTTGTTATTTGATAGCATTTTAAAACATGTTAGATTATCTCATATGGATGTTGAAGGTTTGTTTTGCTTAAATACACTAACCATGCTTATGTATGTTAGTTTTTTTTAACCATTTACATATTTTGACATCCACGTAAATGGCGCTAGAAGGAGGGCCTAAAGTCTTTATAACTGGTTTAAATTCTTTTTGAACTATGTGATGGTTAAAAAAAAATTGGTTTATTGGAATTTTTATTGAGAAATCCTCTGAAGAATATTAAATATATGCTAGACTTTAATGCCATTCCAATAGGAAATGAAATAGGACATATGTGGATTAATAGATGATAAATACTTTTGAATGCAAATCTAGTCATGATTTTTTTAGCTGGCAGCCACACATCAATCGCCTATCTTCACTTTATAGAAGAAGAGCTTCCAAAACATTATTTATATCTTAAATGTGTTGAAATTTACCAAAAATTCCATGATGCTTCTTAAGTTTTGTTCTGATGCATTCATTTCTATGGTTGTCAAATGCATTTGCTTGAAATTTTTCTTTTTTCTGCAAATGAAATACTGACCGATTTCTTTCAATATTAGTCAGTGCCAGCATTAACACACTTTTTGAATATGTAGTGCAACCCAGTCAATATTGAAATATGTACATCATTAGGTTTGTACTTGCAAAGAAATTGAACCCAACAATGCCATATTTTATAATAGGCTCATTATTTATTTCATTCCAAATCTAATCTTGTTGTTGTGATCCTGTGATTTATGAACTACATGAAGGACATCTTGCTTACCCAAACAATACCTCTTTCAATGGAATCATACATATGAGTAGATATACTTGGTGAAATCAAAGATGTTGAATACCAAGCGTAATGATAGGTGAAGTCTCAAGGAAGGAGATTTGCAGGATGGTTATGCCTTCACGTGGAAGCTGCAGTTCACTCGCATAAGCCATAAGTCACGAGTGGTTTATCTCCTTTAGCCCATGTTCATGTTTTAGTTTTCTTGATAATTTTTTGGTAAAAGTTGCACGTTTGGTTGAGTAATGCATTGGACTTCTACCGCACTCTTTATTTTTGTCCACATAAGCTTCAACCATTTAAGTGCAGTTACTCTTACTCATTTTGTGTAAATATTTGTCTATGTGACATCTTTTTTTTTGAGACTTGGGTACTAATAATTGCAGATTTAAGGTAATATCTTTTCTTAAGAGCTTCCTTAGAAAATCTGCATTTGTGCTCATTTATGCAATCATTGCACCTCATTCTATGGGAAGACATCTCTTGAGGCATTTTGTAAAACCTTCATATGCCTTTTCATTTCACCAGCTAGTCTTTGTTCACCTCCCTATCTTTTGTTGCAAAATTTTTCATATCTGCATTAATTGAAAATAGAATGTTGTAGAGGTTTAAATAATCTCTCTAATTCCATTGTCAACCTATCTCTACCACAACGCTTGAGCATAATAGGAAGTTTAGAAAAATAAAAGGAAAGAAACCTCCCTGATTCCTTTGGTGTTACCTGCTAATTGCATGAACTTGAGAGTTTCTTTATTGGCGGGTACATTGCTAGTGCTTATCTTCATAGCTCATAGGTTGTTTCTAAGTAATCATTATTGTGCCTTAAAAAGAATGAAACCTAATCATAGGTCAAGATAAAACAATGTTAATGTGAGCAAAGAGGGCTGAAATCTTGATCAACAACATACTATATACAAATTACACCTTGTGTCATTTCGAATTCGCAGTTCATATGACACCCAGATGGTAAGTTTAGATTAATTGGTGGTAGTATACACTTACTTTATACTAGTGTTGAGCAAATAAAATAGGGTGATTTCAGCAACTAGGCAAATGGTAGTGGTAATGAATGAGCTATGGAGGATGACATCACAAGTATTCTTCCATACCCTAACCATTTAATGACACATGATAGCCATGCTTACCACTACTTATATTGTAGAATTTGCAGAGCGTAATTTTGACAAAGAAGTCATTTCAATATTTATGGTTGGTTAATGTATTGAATGCATGAAAAGGGACAGATAGGAGGAGCGTCCTATTTCAAGCCTCCTCATAGTAATTTCAATACAAATAGAGGCGCTTCCTTTAGTCCCCAAGTTTAATCTTTGGGAGGAAAAAGATTCACCATAGGAGTAAATTACGCCAACATTCCAATGCATTCTTAGGTGGTCACCACAACATTTGAATTTTCACAACTTAAAATATTTGCAAGTGCACCATCATTTGTTAGGAAGATTTCTTTATTTTCAATATATTTGATTTGAAATTCCATTGGGAAATGTGTGTGGATTTGAGTGTCGATTAAAAGCATCAAGATTTGATCTAGCAAATGTATCTATTTTTCAAATCAATGTCTAACTTTTTTTTTACAATGCAGATCAAGTGTGGGAATACAAAGTCAATTCATTTAAAATATTAAAATTGAATGGCCTCCTCATAGTGAAATTTGTCAAAATTTTAAACTTGATATTCTACTTGATGATCTACGAAAAGTAAATGATATTTTTCTTTATGAGATCTTTCGACTCGATATTTTGTCTTGTATCTTTTGACATATACTAAATAACCCTGAATTGACTTGGAAAGTCTTTTGAAGTGATAATTTCTTTCTAGAAACCAAGGATATCATTTATAAATGTGACAATATGAAACCACCAGTGTGAATGTAGTTAATCAACTAATATTTGAGTTTGTAGGAGTCTAGTGAATCAACTAATATTTGAGTTTGCAGGGGTTTGTATCTTTATAGTGAAGATAACGACCTTACCAAAAGCTATTGGTTTTGATAAATAGATGCAAGATGGCATATGGATGAAACTTTAAAATTTGCATTAAGAAACAATGGTGGTATTTCTCACGTAAGAATCACAAGCACAATTGAGTTGAAGAAGTGAATATTGAACTTGAGACTTGAAAACAAGAAAAAAATCATTTCTAAATGCTTATTGAAATAGCTTGAAGCGTCTATTCCCTGATTTTATTTTTTGTTTTGGCCAACTAGACCATTGATATGATCTTTCAAAGTTAGGCTAAAATTGAACCTTTCAAAATTACTAGCTTTTTTATTTTGGACTAAAACTGAACAAGCAACTTCACATTTTATTTTTTGGTGCTTAAAATGAATTCATCATTGGTTTGAGGCTTAAAATGAACATGTGTTTTTCATGTTTCTTAATCTCTTATTTGAAGTAATCTCATCTAAAAAGGCATATGCACTTCTCTCATGCCTCATGGTGATCTTGAGAACCAAAAGTCTTTTTGATAACATTAAGTTGCATAAAAGATTTCCTCCACACTTCATTTTGGGAACTAAAATTGAACAAAATCTTGTGCGAGTGTGAGTGAGCTTATTGTATGTGTTCTCCCTTTGTTTCTAAATAAGGGTCAATCAAACTATGAATAATTTTATTTTCTTTTCTCTATCTTAGAGGGCCTGCCTTGGAGAAAAAGTACTCATTCAAGAGAATGACTCAACCGATAACACTCTAAAGCCAAGAGTATTTCCAGTCAGGATATAAATGTGGGTATTGGAAGAAATGTCAATATCACACGGTTGATTCCAATGAGATGGATATGAAAGGGGACTCTCACCGTATGGGTCAATCTCCATGAATGGAAAGTTTGAAATAAAACCCTTGTTTGTAGTGGCCTTTTAACTCATTCACTGAGTTTATCGAAGTGGTGTATTGGAACTTAGATTCCAAGCAGTTACTTTCCATGTCTGATCTTGGTTAAAGTATAGAGGTTAAGACTTCATTCTTAACATACCTTTCTACTCTCTCCTTGGTTGCATGTAAAATCATCTCTTCTTCTACGAAGGGCATGAGGTAATCCCACTAAGAAAAACATACCAATTGAGCTAGGATGTCATATTGCTTGTGGTTACAAAGCACTTTGCTTGTTTGAAGAAATTTGCAAACCAACATTCAACATCAGCGTCAAATCTCAAACCCTTTAGGAGAATCAAATATATTTGAAAAAATTCTCATGTTATTACTTTCCCTTGGGATTTGTATCCTTAAAGGCTTCTAAGAATTTGGATTTCATCTCAATTTTCTCTTACTAAGGTCAACAATAGGTAACTCTTGCCTCAAATTTCCTTGGTTTCCGCATAATACACTATGTGGGATAAGGGGAAAGTTGAGACATTAGACATCTAGATTCAAAAACTTAATAAAGAGTGTGTTTGTGGTAAAAAGAATCCATTAAACAAAGATTAAATCAACTGGATCTCACATGTGTACTTGAAATCTTTTGGTCATCTGGTTTTCATGCAAACATTGGTCTTTTGATTTTGAATTACCTTTACAGAAAGGCATGTTCTTCACTATCTTGGTCTAGTAAACAAGTCCTTCCTAGGTTTATTTAGGATCAAATCAAACACTTCATCCAAATTCCAAACATCTATCAAAAGACATCCCCCAAACAACTTTACAACTTTGGAAACATCATTCTAGACTTGGGTAAATCATCAAAATCAAAATCACCTTGTTTAGTTAGGTGTATGGGAATGCATCCTTTCTCATACATTTAATTGAATTAACAATCTTTTGAAGAAATTCATCCTAAGATCACATCTAACATCTTAGTGTTTACAATTCCATTATCCAAATCAAAATCAATCAAAATCAAACCCTAATTCTAGCATCGATCCAAAGTCCCTAAATGTTCAACACTCATATCATTTCCCATTTTTATCTTTCATCTTGTCATTGGTCCTAAGAACCTTAGAGGTCAATTTTGCAACAAGGTAAAAACACAAGAGGAACATGGAATACAAACTTGATCCATACATCATGATTAATCCAAATCAATTGAATTTTCAAAGCCTTACAATGTCGATTGATTATCAAAACTCACATTTATACTATCCATACATGGGATCATTACCTTTTACAAATTTCAATGGCACAACGAGTGTGAGTATGCCAAAATCAAAGATTGGAACACATTTCCCGATGGTAGAGCTAAGTCCAAACCTACAAATCCTCCAACCAAACAATCAATGCATGAGCCTTCAAATGAACAACATCATCCCACCAAATCCCTACATGCCAAATGTGAATGTACCAAGTACAAATTTACCAAGCATGAATCCAACAAAATTTGGGATAATTTTTTTTGCGAATCATAAAAATGGTGTTCAAAGTCAAAATAAGATGTTAACAACTCCATGTATTAATCCAAGTCAAGGTGACACCATGCAAAATCCAAGTTACCTAAAACAAGGCAATGTGATTCCCAACATCAACAATGTTCAATTTCAACCTGTCGTGCCAAATCTGAACATTCAAAAACCACAAGTATGCATCCCAAATCGACTTGAACAAAAACCAAATCAACTATATCAAGGGATTCAAGATCAAAATCAAGATCAAATTTTGAGAGATCAAATTGATACACTTACCAAATTAGTTGAGTCATTGCACCAAGAGACATCTCCACCACCATTACCCATATCAACATCATTCCTTGGTTTAGGGCTTCCCCCTTTACCTAGCACCAAGCACTCCATCCAATTCAATCCACATAACACCAATCAATCCATCACTTCAAATCATTTGAATATACCATCAACATCACACCAACAGATGGTATCTAATCAAATGACAACATCAATCTTGAAAAATAAAAATATGGTCTCTCAAAGACCTATCACCTTGATCAATCCCATCACATCTCAACCCCTCACTACCATGATCAGTCCAAGCATATATCAACCACTTGTCACTACATCCAACACAATTTTGAATCTGCCACCACTACCACCAAAACCAAATGCAGCAAGACAATATGACATTGCGCTAAAAGCTCACCAAGCCTACCAAAATGCCATCCAATAATATCTAGCCACATAACAAGAAACACAAGTTCAAAAAGTGCAACAAGCCTCTCAAGCTTCCCAAGCCTCGCAAGCTACCCAACAAACACAAGCACAATCACAAAAAATGATAAGTATTGGGGATAACGATGAACATTCAACCATTGGTGATAGCATTGGAAATATCCCCACCACAATTGTTGAAAGAAATGATCAATATCTATCCATCAAAGAGAACATTGAAGATGTTTATATCTTGTTCGAAGATCAAATCAACACACATCAAGAGTCACTTTTCAATCATGATCAAAATCCACCAACAATACTCGACAATGATCCAATTCAAGAAATGTAAACATCATTTGACCCTATGGTCGAAGACATTGGAAATCCCTCCACCACAATTTTTGAAAACAATGATGAATATCTCTCCATCGATGAGCACCTTGAAGATGTTTCCACCCCCTCAAATGATCAACTCACCATACATCAAGAGCCACTTTTTAGTGATCTATTTCAAGGAGGGTTAGAAATATTTGATTCTATTGACATAATACACAATCCATTGACCTATGTTCATGTTGAAAATGTCTGTACATCGCTTTATGAGTTAGAGGAAATATCTCAAGAATTCATTCCAAAGAATGATCAACATCTTTCACCAAAGTCTAGCAATGGTCCTTTCCAAGAAATGTTGACCTCCTTTGACCTCATGGTTACAGATACTGAATGAACCCTGAACTCGACACTTGAGGATATTGAACCACTTACGATGTCTAATGATGACATCCAAGAACCCTTTGTAAGCAATCCATCCTTTAAAATTGACCCATGTCAAGAACTTGATCCAAAGCATGTCGAAAGCAACTCTGAAATCATTCAAAATCAATAATTTGTATCTCCAAGATACTACAATGATTTAATGGAAACTCTCATACCTATGAAAGATGTATATAATCCTCCATCTACCCATGAGATGCTTTCTATGGATGGAAACGTAGATGAGCTTCATCTAGAACAAAATTATGTTACACAAAAAGAGCATACTATTAACTCCTACAGTCAAACTGAGTTATCAACATCAAGATCAGATATATTCTAAATTCAAACTGAGGACATTAGGTATGCAAATATCCAACATTATCCACTCAAGGAAACATGTTAGATAAAATAGTATAATTCAAAGTTAGCGAAGCAGCAAATTGAAACAATGTCACCTACTATTGTCATTTATCAGAGAGTGCTTACTGAATAGGACATCTCAAAATAGGAAAAATGAAAGCATGAAGGTACTACTACTGGTCACCATACTAGGGGCAGCTTCGTCTCAAGCAAATTTCAACATAAGGAGCACAAAGAGTCCTTATGATGAAATCGATGCCAATACTACAACCAGTCATGTCATAACTCTTCATCCACCCATCACCCCATCCACAAATTGGGACCAACATCAGAAGAAAAATTTGAATAAAAGCACTAATAATTTTATCAAAGCAGAAGAAACAAGGAAGCATAATGGAAAAATCAAATATGCATGGATACCAAAACATACATAGAAAGGTTGTCCCTATCAAACTTGATTAGTCAAAGAAACTATGGGGCAAAATAAAAAAGGAAAAATTATCCATCAAAGAAAAAAGTAGTCTTTTCAAATGATGTACAAAGTATATCAATCAGTTGGTCCTAATTCCACACACACTTTCGTATCCACCCATAATTTCTTGTCTTCCCAAGTTTGGAGAGTCATAGATTCCAAGTTGTCAACCAATCCATCTTTTATGATCCCTAAACACACTCCATCCACACCTCCATGCATAATATCCAATTATCACATTGACCATGTATTGGAAATGACCCTTCATCATAAGGATCCTGAAGGCACTTTATTGTGATGTATGCACAGAGACAAAGTTAACTCTGGTATCGACAAAGAAAATCAAGAATCTGAAAAGTTGCATTTAGGTCCACGTATCTTAGAAAAGCAACTTCTTCACACAAGATACTGATGGCACATTATGACAGAAGCGTCTACATCAACACCAACAAGTGGGTGAGCATGAATCTTTCAAAAAAATAAAAAAAATATAAAATTATGAAAATCCAAAAAAATTAGAAAATGGATTGAAAACAGTAAAGATAAAAAATCATCCTCTAGTGAAAACCACTACGATGGCACTTTGGATAGGTACCATGATGAAAACCTGGAAAACATGCATCATGTGTAGAATCAAGCATCTGCATCTACCACTTCAGGTGAAATCACCACATCCTATCCGTAATAAATCAAGCATTTAATCCATCTTATCCATGATAAATCCATTCATCCATGAACCATATATCCAATCCATTTTTATCCATCAACATCCCTCATCCAAGTTCTCTTGATCTTGATGAAAGTTTGGGGCATACTTTATGCTTGCTTATGGTAAACATCTTAACATGGGTTATTTTGATTTATCCTATCTTATCTAATGTTATTTGAGCCATGAAGCATTATCCAAATGAGCATTCTTTATCTAAACACCTTATCTTATCGCAAGATAATCCTTAGCATCCTTTGTGTGCTTACCATATCCATCCATCCATAAACCTATCCAAGCATCCACACATCGCATTCCATACATTGCTAGACACTGGGGGCAGATATTTAGATCTTCCTTAATGAATAAAACTTGATCTATATCCTCTGACTTATGTGGTGATCCAAACATTGGAAAATGTGAAATCAAATTGGTCAAACCACCTATGAGAAAAATTCCAAATCACTAGCCCATGGCATATTTTGATGAGTAGATGTTCCTTATCAAGCTTCATCGTTCATCAAACATCGATCCAAACAATCAAGATCAATCACATATAATGCACCCTTCAAACATCACGTCAAATCATTCAAACAACTTTTGTTCCAAACCAAGCTTCATCAAACATGATCAATCAAATCCAATAAAAAAATCATCATCTCAGGATATCATTGTGTTGCTTAACACTATCCTTGCAATGTTGTTCATCCTCAACAATGTTATCATGATCAATCCTAATCATTCAAATCCTTGCATTGTTGTGCATCCTCAAAAAAGTTATCATCTTCAATCCCTCATAATCTTGGGGTATCCATCCTAATCCTTGTGTTTGCATTGTTGTGTATCCTCAACAATGTTATCATCATCATCAATCCATCGATTCAATCATTCAACCTTAGCTTGGTCTTCAAAAAGCTCCCAAATAGAGCATTGGCATCATCACACATATCCATATCCAAATCATCAAAATCATGTGAAAATACAAAACACCCCAAAAGTCAGAAAACATCAAAAACATGAAAATCGCCCCGCTAGTCAAAATGGAGTTAAGAAAGATATTAGATGCAGGATTCATCTGACCAACAGACTATCTAGAATGGGTATCAAACTTGGTACCTATTTCAAAACTTGATGGAAACATCAGAATCTGTACAGACTTCAGGGATTTGAACAAGGCATGTCAAAAAGATGACTTCCCACTTCCAAATATTGACATGATAGTAGAAATGATAGCTGGACATGAGATGCTATCATTAATGGACAGATTTTTAGGATACAATCAAATCATGATAGCAAAAGAAGATCAACACAAGACAACTTTCACTTGTTCATGGGGGACATACTGCTGGAACATGATGCCATTCGGCCTAAAGAATGTAGGAGCAACATACCAGAGGGCCATGACTTAGATATTCCATAACATGATCCATAAGATGTTTGAAGACTATGTCGATGAAATCCTAGCTAAATCCAGAAAAATAAAAGATCACATAGCAACCTTAAGTTCCATTTTTGAAAGATTGGAGGAGTGCAAAGTCAAACTAAATCCCAAGAAGTGTTTCTTTAGTGTACAATTAGGTAAATTGCTAGGATATATAGTGTCCCTGAGGGATATTGAGGTGGATCCAACAAAAGTAAAAGAAATCCTTGAAATGGAGGCACCAAAAACCTTAAAGCAATTGAGAGGTCTACAAAGCAGACTTCAATCCATTAGAAGATTCATAGCACAACTGGTGGACAAACAAAACCCATACTCTCACCTACTGCACAAGGGAGTAGCGTACAAATGGGATACCAAGTGTGAAGAGGCATTCAACAAAATCAAGGAATATCTACTCACACCACCAATCCTAATGCCACACACCCCCAAGAAACCATTGATCTTATACGTTTCAGTAACAATAGCAACCCTTGGAGCTCTCCTAGCTCAGCATGATGAAAACGGAATGGAGAGGGCTACCTATTACATCAGCAGGACAATGGTTGGTCATGAGATAAACTATTCATTCATCGAGAAAGCATGTCTTGCAATAGTGTTTGCATCTCAAAAATTCAGACATTACATGTTGGTACACAAGATAAAGCTCATCGCCAAAATTGACCCCCTCAAATATTTACTATCGAAGGAAATACTCACAGGAAGAATTGCCAAATAGGTGATGATATTGTTAGAGTATGACATTGAGTATGTCGAGTAGAAATAAATCAAGGGTCAAGTTATTGTAGATCAACTAGCAGAGGCACCAATCTATTCAGAGAACCCTCTTGTCTCAAAGTTTCCAGATGAATCTATTTTCAACCTCAACATAGCTGACCACTGGAAACTATACTTCGATGGCTCATACACATAGCATGGATTAGGAGTTGGTGTCTTCTTCATCAACCCACAAGGGGATTGTATACCAAGGTCTTACAAACTAGCATTTCCCTACACTAATAACATTCCAGAATATGAGGCTTTAACCATAGGTCTCAGAATAGTAGTGTAGTGGAACATCGTAGCTCTCAAAGTATATGGAGACTCCCAATTGATCATAAATCAAGTGAATGATGAATACTAGACCAAGGAAAACAAGCTCAATCCATAGAAGAAATTGGTGGAGACTCTAAAGGAATCCTTCATCAAAATTACATTGAAGTAGATACCTAGAACCAACAACAGAGTAGCAAATGCTATGACAACAATTGGGTCCCTACTGAATATCCCCAACAATGTTCCAAAATATGAATTCCTAATAGAGCAGCTTCTTGTGCCCACGTTTGAGGTACCTGAATCAGAATTTGTGTCTGAAATCGTTGGTCACAGTGATCCTTGGTACCATGAAATTTACACATACCTTCATATAGGAGTCATACCGCTGACCTACCTTCAAACCTAAAATGAATCTTTGTTAAAAAGGCATCTAGATTTGTCATCCTAGGAGATACCCTATATCGTAGGAGCATAGAAGGAGCCCTACTATGTTGCTTAAATGTTGAGGAGGCATTAGCCACTCTAACTGAAGTACAAAATGATATTTGTGGTTCACACTCGAGTGGAATGACCATAGATAAGAAATTGTTGAGCATGGGGTATTAATGGCCCATAATGGAAAGAGAAACACATGATCATGCCAGAAAGTGTCTACAATGTCAGCAACATGGGAACCTCATCCATGCTCCAGCTCAAGAGCTTCATCCTATTGTCACACCATGGCTCTTTTAACAGTGGGGCCTTGATCTCATTGGAAAGATAACTCTGACCTCATCTAATGACCACAAATTCATCATAACAACAATGAAGTACTTTACTAAGTGGGTGGAGGCCATACCCATGATGTACATAACTGGGAAGTAGATTTCAAAGTTCATCTTGAACTATCTCATTTTCCGCTATGGTGTTCCATAAACCATTATCTCAGATAATGGGATACCATTCAAGAATTAGGATTTCTGCAACTTGTGTGAGAAATTCAAAATACAACATTGCTTCTCCACCTTGTATTATCCCCAAGGAAATGGCCAAGCAAAAGCTGCAAACAAGACCATTATAAAAATACTCAAGAAAATAGTTAATGATGCAGGTCATGACTGGCACCTATAGATTAATCCCGTCCTCTGGGACTATCAAACCAGCATCCATATACCCACCAGTGCCATGCCCTTCTCCTTGGTCTATGAATCAGAAGCAATACTCCTGATTTGGATCAAGCTCCCATCCCTCAACATATCACTGCAAAACCTCATCATGGATGAAGAGTACCAGGCATCAAGACTAAATGATCTAGAACTACTGGATGAGAGACGTATAGATGCCTTAAATCATTTGCAAGTCTATTGGAATAGACTCAAAAGGAGCTACAATAAGAAAATAAAAGGAAGGATGTTCGAAGTTGGAGAACTGGTATTAAAAGAGAATCAGAAGAATGTCCCAAACCCAAGCAGCAAAGGAAAGTTCAAACCCAATTGGTTGGGACCATTCATCATAACAACAAGTTACAAATTAGGGGCATATCAACTATCAATACCCGAAGGGGAACCTCTGCAAGAGCCCATGAATAACTCTCATCTCAAAAAAAATTACGCCTAAATCTTTCAAGGTATAGAACCCAAAAAAAAATTTAAAAAATTAGAAAATGTCCTAAAAAAATGGTTACCTTGGCAAAAACCTAGCAAACAGGCATCTTGGTGACAACAAAAAAATTGAAAAAGCAAAAAATTCAAAAAAAATTAAAAAAAGGATCAAAAATAGTAAAGAGAAAAAAATTGTCCTCTAGTGAAAACCACTTTGGTGGCACTTTGAGCAAGTACCTTGGTGAAAACCTGGAAACTAGGCACCTTGCCTAAATAAGCACTTCCCATCCACTAGGATCTTTACGGCTTGTTCTGCATCATCCATCCATTTCGTTCATCCACTCGCATTTGCACCATAGCTTGGTCCTGTGTTCGTATCATGATCCCTCCTAGTACTACTCAACCCATCCTTAAGGTCAGTTTGTCCTGCCTTTATCAGAGTAGTCTATTACATCACATTGGGGGCATGTTCTTATTGGATCGGATTCATGTATGATCTTAAAGTCTTCAAATCATAAAATCCAAAAACATCAAAAAAATCAAAAAACCAAAAAATCTCAGAAAATCAGAAAATCCAAAAACATCAAAACATATCAAAATCCCAAAAATAGGTCAAAAATTTAGTCAAAAATTCAAAAAAAAAAATCTTTTCAAACTATGTCGTCTATGATCTGGAACATAAGTAAGGTTGATCTTTGATCATCCCCCAAGACACTTAGGTCAGTCCTTTATGAGTCTGTCATAATAAGCTGACATTTCATCATGTATATCTTCATCTGTAAATTGGTCAAGTTGTCAATCGAACTACGTGGTCCCTAAGTGTATAATGTAGGCAAGAATAATCTGTTGATCAACCCCCAAGGCCCCTAGGATAGGTCTTCAGGTTAGTCTCTTGGTCAAAATCTTAGAAAATCCAAAAATATTGGAAAATTGAAAAATCAAAACATTTGAAAATGTCGAAAAATACCAAAAACAACCTCAAAACATTGCAAAACTCCAAAAACATCCAAATATTTGAAAAAGACCATCCACCTCATCTTTCTTGCACCCGCAATATACACCACTCATAATAAATTGATCATCATCCTCAACCTTTGGTGAAATGGTTAGAAACAAGTCTAGCAGCTTAAAAGTAAAACTCAAAAACATCAAGTTTCAAGTCTAAGTTAGTACGTAAACAAGTTGTTTAATTCTTTGTGTCGATAGTCCATCATCTAATCAATCACATATCAATCATTTGATAACATCATGTCCTAGCATGTATCCTTCGTACAAGGGGGATATTTTATCAGAAAGAGCACTTTGGATAAATGAAATGACATGCCACTATCCACTAACATGTCCTAGGATGTATCCTTCCTACAATGGGCATTATCTTTTGGCAATAGTTTTGGTTCTTATCCTTAAAAACACATTCCCTTTTGGTTAGTGGTATTAAAGAACATCAACTTGTTTGTGTGATTTATCTTTGTCTTTTAACTTATCTTATTGCGCTTAGTCCAAGGACCTCTCGAGGATATCCAAACGAAGGATTTAGAGAGATAAGAATGGGGTAACGAACATTATTATTTTGTCTACTGTGCTTGTTGGATGTTCTTGTAAAATAACCATGGTGAATATTTTCTTTGTTAGATATGTATAGAGGATGCTTTGGATAGCTTGTAGACTATTGCATTGATTGGTTATACTTTTCCATGTTTTGGTCTAAGGTGTTTGAAACTTCAAAAGTGCATCCTACCAAGGTTTTTGTATGTCAGGTGTGAACAAGAATACTCTTATCTATTTGTCGAGTCAAATTCCATCACACTAAGTACCACGCCATCCTGGTTCTTTATACCTTGATGCATCATGCTTATGCGTGTTATCAAACATAAGGTAAGTGACCCTTTAAAATCCCAATCCTTGATAAGAAAATAATCCATCTATCATCATCATTTCTCATCATCTTCTCTCATAAAGTTGGCTTGTTGGATCCTCTTGTCATCATCTAATGTCTTCTTTTCCACACTAACATCACAACATGAATGGTTAATCATCATAACTAGGGCATCCATCTTGCATCCACAAACCATTAGTATTATGCATTTCATCCCACATGTATGTTCATCATCATAATATAGATCTGTTAGTCTAAGCATCTCATAAATCATCACATTTGCATAAATCATATATTTAAATAATCATAGAATATCATCATCATAATATAGATCTTTTAGTCTAAGCATCTCATAAATCATCCATTGCATAATCACACCATATCACATCATCCATCTCATTCATCATCACATCATATCATCATTTAAGTTGTTTTAGATAATATAGATTTTTTATTCTAAGCATCTTAAAATCATCTCATTTGCATCATCATCCATAACCATCCATTTTGAACCTCTTTATCGTGAGATTGACCCTCAAATTGAGACTTTTTGCTCGATCTTTCGAGGGGGAAATGTACCAGTGTACTTTCCATTGGGGCATCTGAAAAATTAGAATTTTTTAAAAATTTTGATCATGAAAGGTTTATTCTTTGAACCAATGCAACGAGTACATTGCTTCAAAGAGGGGAAAAAGGTAGACATGCAAAATTAACATTATGCACTTAGTTTATATTCATCTACTCATTAAATTAATCAAACTCAACAAATCCATTCACCAAGTAAACTAGGACTATTTAATTCATTCCTAAGGATATTCATTTAAATAAAATAAATCAAAGTCTCCCATCAACCTTTTATTTAAATAAACAAAACTTTATTTAATTAAATCTCCAAATGCATATTCCATCCCTTTTTTATTTAAATAAATCCATATATTCAAGTCAAAAGGGTCAACACATCCTAATCATCATTAAGCTAATCTAATCCTGATTAACCTAACCTAACCACCCATCACATTCTCTAGCTTTCCCACTTGCACCAATAAATCAATTTATTGATTTAATAAAATCAATATTTTCCATCAACATGGCATCTTTGAGGAATATTCACTCAAATTTGAATTCAAAAGCAAGTGAACATGTACATCCAACAAAGCGTTTATGAGCTCTTTCATGGCTCTTACATGTCCCTTTCACAAGTCAAACTCAGCATTTACTCTCAAATTCAAATTTGAAACCTCCCTCTCTTTGGCACATTGACCAAAATGTGCTCATCCTCAAGCATATCACAAGTTGACAAGTGGACTCTTCTCATTGGCTTATCTTTAGTCCCACATCCTCCATGTTTGGAATCATTTTATCACTTTTGGCCATATATAGAGGTCTCCTCTATTGTTCAAATCCTCCACAAATCCACAAATCTCATGCAAAGTTACTCTCTCCAATTGAGAGCTAATTTTTCCCATCTTCATAGTATCTTCATATCAGTTTCATCATCAAGCTTGTCAAGGGTTGGGAAAGGGATACTTTTCACAAAAAAATGTAGCACCAATCCATTATGGGATAGATATACTTCTTTTTTTTCTTTGTATGCTTTTATTTATCTTGTTATTTGATAGCATTTTTAAACATGTTTGATTATCTCATATGGATGTTGAAGGTTTTTTTTTCTTAAATAAACTAACCATGCTTATGTATGTTAGTTTTTTTTAACCATTTTAAGATTTGGACATCCACAAGAAGCAACCACATGCTTGAGATGATGCCAAGTACATGTGTATTATTTTCAATATTTATTAATTACCTATTAAAATACATTAATTTCTTGAATAAAGGTGTAATCATGGTGGATTAGGGTTCAAATTATGAACACCTAGGTTTTTGCATGGGCTCACTATTACAAGAAAAGATGATATGAAAAGCTTACATGGAACTCTTATGTTACTTTGATTTTTATGAAACAAAATCCTTGAAGATATGTGACCATTTACGATCATTGAGATTGACAACCTCCAATACTGAACCTTGGAAAGATTACTTGGAACTGAGACACTTACCTCCAAGCTTTAAGAAAAAATGGCAGTAAAGAGAGGAAGCAAGAACTGGGTTCAAGAGAGATCAAAATTGATTCAAACATTGCATTAAAAAACCTTTGATTTTTGACCTATTGCTAAAGAAAATGAAAAGAAATCATTAGAGTAACTAATGCAGGAAAACGTGATCACTTGGACTGAGAACCTTTGGGTGACAATTTACTGGGTGGGACTAGTACTAATCAAAGATACATCTTTTATGCAATCACAACAACTCTAAGATTCCAATTTATGGTAAGCTGATAAAAAATTATGAAAACACCAAAACACTAGATCTGGGAAAGAACAAGGACTTAAGCAAAGACCAAGAAAATTGAAAATGAAACTTGCAATTTTACCAACCCCCAAAACAATTCCAAAGCAAGCAATAGTGAGAGGAAAGGAGAAAGAAAAAGGGGGGTTCACATTTTTCCAAGGGGAAGAATGGGGCATGTTGTGAGACCACACAACAAAACCCTGAGTAGGACCCATTTGGCACTAGGAAAATGAGTCATCACTGAGCCCATTAAAAACACTTTTTTCAATAGGTACACAACATTTGACCCTCTTAAAACCTTCAATTTATTGCAATATTGGTTAGGTTTGATTTCATATTCTTATTTATGTACTATACCCCTCATAAATTGAATGAAACATAGGAGAACTAGAGGTTCATTATTTGGTTAGTTCATTTTGGTGAATCCTATTTTTCTAGGGTTCACCACCCAATAAATTTACCTATCAAATCATTCTTATGATGATCTTGTATAGACAAGTTACGTTTAAAAAAATATTATCAAAAAAAAAAATCCTATAATTCTATATAATATTGCATACTCTATCCAAAATTGATTTTTTGAAAAGACATAATCTTCTAAAATTTTGTATTGTATTTTTCTACAAAAAATTCTAAAAGCGACCTTACAACCATCAAATTTATTGCTCACCAAAAAATTGAGTTTCAAAAATAAATCTCAAAACAAAGCTACACATAAATATTTTATAAATTTTAGTTTTTAATATAATTGTGAAAATAATATGTGATGTTCATATTTAAAAGACCTTATTTCTCTAGTCCTTAACTAATCATTTTTATAACATCATATTATTGTATACAATGTTTAAATTAAATAAATGTATTTCTTAATTTATATGAAATAAATTATAGTCTACATTTATTGTTTCAATTGAACTTTAAAATGGTGAGTAAACTTATTTTAAGCAATTTCTAATTCAATCAAACATTGATATTGTAGAAATAAATTTCACACATTTTTCCTTTTACCCTTAATTAATTTAGTGTCTTTTATGCATCCAAACGGCATTGGATAACGGCATGGCCAGTGAATTGGGGAAACATTTGGTAGTCTAAAGAAACACCTATAGTGTAAATGTCCTTTAACAAAATAAGATATAATTCTTTGAATTTCTACAGACTCCACTTCTTTTGCAAGAGTAGAGTCTCATATATTATTTAAGAGGAAAGAGTTAATGTATTTTTTGAATGAATCCCTAAACAAATAACTCGAGACATCTTACTAATATTTCCATACAAATATCAACCAAAGATTAAGCAGTTTTTGGAACCTTTCAAGGAGACGGTGTATCTTCCCAGTTTTTATCAAGATAAAGTAACGTTTGGGTTGTCACAGAAATTCCTACAGCTAGAGTTGTATCCCCGTTTGCATGTTTTGTTTCATCTGAAGGATTAATTTACATTGGAGGAGGACTAACTATTGATAATGTTGAAATTTTTGAAGCAACATTTTACAATTTTGATGAGGACAAGTGGGAGCTCCTCAAGGGATTGATAGAACTCAAAGATTTGACTCCCACATAGGAGAATCAACAACAATAGTAGATATTTCTAATTTCATTTGAATCAAATGAAGTATAGCAATATGATTGGGAACAAAATTTGTGGAGAATAATGGATGACTTTTACATTTCCCACCCTTACCATGCTTCCTTTGCTTGTACTGCAATGTTGGGTGATAGAATTTTCTTGTGCATATATTATCATGATTATGTATTTGAAAAGTATCCACTTTTCTATATGTATAAACCTAGAGAAGCTTTGTTAGAGTGGTGTATTTTTATTAAGGGTGATCCCACAATCGTGGTTTACAATTTTTGGCCAAACTGGACACTAAAATAATTTTTTTAAACTAAATCTTCACTTTCGGGCACCTATAGCAGCTAAACCGTGAGGAATTTGAAGATGATGCAAACTAGAGTTTCATGACATTTTTTCTATAGATTCTAAATATATTTTTTTCAAAAAATTTAGAATCAGATTGCACTTCTTTTTCCATCTCCCTCGACAACTTGTTTTTTTCAAAAAACAACATTTAAAAAAGTGACGCTCACCGTATAATGCATAATTTTTTTTCCATGAAGGATAAAATTCTAATTATTTCAAATTTAGATTCATAACTCTAATATCTAGTGCTTCCACTTGGTTAGATAGTTTTTTATTGAATATTTTTCTTTAATCAAGTTTCAAATTCAAACTAATTATAATTCGACATAGCACCACCGATAATGCGTAACTTTTTTTGTATGTATCGAAATTCAATTTTTTTCTTTTTTGGATCAAGGACTTCAATATCTGGTGCACTCATTTTTTAATTTTTTTTTAATAATCTACTATTTTTCCACATGTGCAGAATAGAGAACTTAATTTTTGGTGAAAAACCTACATTCAAGAGAAATAAAAAATAAATATAATAATTAAATTAAATTTATTTAAAATTATACTTTTTGGGAAGCTTATAATAAGGACTACATACTTTCAAAAAATAAATTTTAAATGAATTCATTTGATCTCCCAAAAGGTAAATCAAAAGTGGCTTTTAATCAGCATTTTGATAGGTGTAAAGGAGACTTTCTTATAGGTATGGTTTAAAAATAGTGGGGTTCTATCCAAGGGGGTTTGATTTAAGGTAGTTTGATTAAACTATCTTCAATTGGAATTATTTAAATGTAATATTTTAAGGCTTAAAACATTATATTTTCTAAAACTATGTGATTTCAACAAAAATTAGTTCCTCCTAGAAATTGTAAACCAGCTTTGTGGGATCACCCTTAACCACCCACAAAATCTTCTGAAAATAGAAATCATATCAGTGACCACAATAGAAATTTAAAATGTCCCTACTTTCTACATTAGTAGAACATTTAAAACCTCTCTAGCATGATTCTCTCCCTCCTTGGTAGATCCATTCTCCACCATGGGCTGGCCAGGGGTGGCCCTTTAGCATGGCATCAGGGAGTGGTAGTGGTGGCTCTGGGTGGCCCTCTGATGATACTAATGCTTCTAGTTTTGTGTGGCTAGACTTTGGTAAGAGTTTCCCACACTTGGCTCTTACAATCTTGCCTTTTTGTGAGGATGAAGATAAAAATAAAGATACTAATGATGGTTGAGGTCCTCCTCCTGATGTTACTCCTAAATCCACTGATGTATGGGGGAATAAGGATGATAAAGACCCTCTTGCATTTTTTGGAATTTCTTTCACTTTCTGATGGCCTTGTTCTTATTATATTTGTTAAAAACTTGATCATTTAGTTTTTATAGGCATGGCCCATATGACTCCAAGGGTGTACCTTTTTACCACCCACTTTTTTTTGTGAATATATACTTTTATATTATTAATTAATATAGATAGCTACTTATTGATAAAAAAAAAAAGACTTTAGAAATTTATTGCTTTCAATGGTAAAGTTAGTGTTAAACATATGTATAATTTCAAAATAATATTTGATTTTATTTATATTACTTAATTTATTTTTATTTGAAAATTAATTTTATTTTAATATATAATTTTCTATATATACAAAAATTAATGATAGCGAGAAGAAATTTACATAATATAAAATATGAGTTTTGTTGTTTTGACTATGGTTATAATAATACTATGATGAATGTTGATGAATGGAGTTAATTATTACTCTAAGAATCAATCTTATTACAGATGAGGTAAACATCATGTTTGAAAAAAAATGAAATTTATTTAGAAGTATGAAGAAGGCTATAAAATAGGAAATGGGAAGAGGCATTAAATATTGACAAAAAAATGTAGTATTTATTTTTAATCACCTAAATGTTGTAACTAGCCATGATTTGGTGTTGAAGGAATGAATATTACATGAAGTGGGATTTAATATATATCAAGCCACCAAAATTTCTATTTGTATTCATGTATCTATCCTTAACCCTATTTATTGAGGATCCTAGTGTAATTGCATGAGGGTGTGAGTCCATTGAAGTTGGGTGTTAAGTCATTGAAAGTATTCTTATAGTATAAGTAATGTCTTTCTTCTATACTACCCATCCATGTTTGTGTTAGGTTAATTAGTTGAATCATTATTAAGTTATTGCTCAACCCTTAGTTCTTTTCAATTTTTAATTATAGTAGGTGACAACTCTAGTAAAAACTATAATGTCCACAATTCATAAATAGTAACAAAAGTGTCTTGGTAGTCTATATCATATAGTCTTTGTTGGTAGAGGAATAATATGAATGTTTGTGAGGAATTTCCAAGGGTATGTAAATTTATCATTATGCAAGATGAAAAATTAGATTACTAAAATATTAGGAAAGGAGGTGGAGACAACCCAGATGCCACCAAATAGAAGAGTAACAGAAATTTTAGAAAAATATATAGTAAATAAATTCGAACTAGAGTTTTAATTCATAAAGGGAATGCAAGAAAGAATGAAAGTATTAGAAAAATGCACACAATAGAATTTTTTATAAGTACATGCTAGCACAACAAAAGAGACAACAAAAATTATTAGGATAGATAATAAAAATAAATAAAATAATCATGTTATATTACTTTATGACATCTAGCCTATTAACTAACACGTGAATGCTTTATTTTCTCTTTTCTAAAATACTCATGAGCCATCAATAGTTACTAATTGAAAATTTTATGAACTTGTATATAAATTCTATTTCATTGTTCTTTTCCTTTTTAATAGGCGTCTTCTTCCTAAGATGGATACGCATCATTGTGTTGATATGAAATATAATAAGTTATTAAAAAGATTAAGTGACTTAGCGAATAAAATATAATAATAAAATATTAATCTTGGAACCATTCATTGGTGGACATTATTTGGAGGCATCACTTTGACTTATCATAATTATACTCTTCTCTAGTGTCAAGTGACATTTGTTGCAAGTATGTTGTTAACATTAATTTCAATAGGAAGTCTTCTAATTGGTGTTTTCATTGATTTTAATTGTCTCTTAAAAAGTTATTGCATGATAAAGTTGTCAAGAATATTGAGAAAATTATGAAAGAGAGGAAGATAAGTTGATCAAGGTTGTGCATGTATAGTACAAATAATGAGGAAGTGTTGTGAGTACATGGAGCTATCTTTTGTTGCAGTATCTAAAGATGAGTTGTATTGAAGAAATGAGCTAAGATGATGTCTTTTGTACTTGGTTTCCAAGTTCTTTTGAGAAAATTTAATAAAATTAGTAAAATGTGCTGTGAAAATTTTCGTAGTGTGCTTTGATATTGTGCTCCACATTTCTTATATATAGATACTATGCTTGCAAAAATATGATATCTTGTTTATGATTGTTAGAGGCTATTATATTTAGAATTTGAGTTTTTGGATCATTGTATAGAGCAAGATATTTTCACAAGTGTGTGAACTAGTTCTTCAGTGATATTTTTTGTCACTTCAAAGAAATGTATTTTCTCTAGATTTGTCTATTTTTTGGCTTCAAGTTTTTCATATTTGAGAAGCTTCTTAGAATTTTCAAGTATCATTCTATATTCAAGGTTTTATTTGATTTGGTATACTATAGAATGAGTTTCATTCATCAGTTTATGAATGAGGGTTACAAATTGTTTTGAGTTGAGGTATTTGTTTGGTGCGATCTTGGATGAAGTATTTGATGAATCTAAAGTAGTTCATATATTATTTTAGATTGTGGTTATGTTAATTTTGTTATCTAGAAGTCTTAGAATTATTTAAGGAATCGTGTACTAAATGTTTCTAGTGTTTAACATAGGTATTAGTTGACCTTTTGTTAGCACTACATGCGAGGCTTCTAGAAGTGTGTTGATGTTCGTTTCAATCTATTTGGGTCTTAATTAAGGAATTTTTTATTTCTCATTCATTCCTATCCACTATACGAATTTTAAGGTAGTAACCTATTTTGAATTTCTATGTATAATTGTTAGTTGTAGACATTGGAGAAGATTTTGAGGATGAAGACTGATATAAATAAGTGTAATAATTTTTTAAGATGCAATATCATTGTGAGTGATGTCTATGATGCCAATTTAAGTAGAGGAACATGTGAATTTTAGTGTTAAGGTTCCTAAATGAAATGAGTTCAAGGCATCTGAAATCTTCCATACAAGACTATGGAAGTGTGCAAAAAATTCTGGTGGATTCCTTATTGTATTGATAAATATTTCTCTTCTATCTTCTTGTATTCTTTTTGAGGAAGTGAACCCTAGTTGTGAGCCTTTTTGGACATTGTGTCTTATTCTAGCAATGAGCTCTTTTTGTACTAATTTTTTTATTACTTTAAATTGTGATCTAATCCTCGATGTGGTGTTTTCCTCTTTAATATCAAAAAAGGGTATATATTTTTCCACACTTCATTTTGGAATAATTAATAATAAAATGAGATTAATTTTTCCTTACTTTAGTGTTGTTATTGTGCCCTCAAAAAATGGCCTCTTGTAATTTTTATGGTCTTTTAGGTCTTCTTTCATAGTGTTGGAGCTATGTTGCTTTAATCTTATGATGGATCTTGGCTTGAACATGCATATTTTGGTGCTAATATTCAGATAACAACATCTTGTGGAGTTGTGAAGTTTTGTAAGAAATTTCTACATTCTTGTAGACTCCATTTAATGAAATTTTCCTAAAAACCACATTTTCACTCATTAACAAGTCCTATTTTTAAGTGTTGTAAATTCTTGTAACAAGATTTCATGCTTTTCTAGGCATATTTTCAATATTTACATCCTAGTCATGCTTTTTTTTTTATCTCTTTGTGCCCTCATATGCTTAAATTAAGTGTATTTTTGGGTCTTATCCCAACAAACAACATGAAAAAAAAATTTATTCATGACACTTTGTTTTGGGTCCCAGGAGGGACTCATTCATCGAGGGTAGCGAATGAGTCCCCATTGGCCCCAAATTCAAAATATTTCAAAATTTAGTTCAAATTTTTTCTCAAATTCACTTCATGTCAGCGTCTGATGAGGTATGAATAGATATTAAGGCACAAAATTTGTATAAAAAAGTTATTTTCAGCTCATTTTACATCTCCTAAACAATCAATTCATCCAAGCAATCAAGCATTTTGCATCATCAATTCAAGAACTTTCAAGCACTTTGGAGTAGCCATTGACATCACTTCAGATTTGCAAGATCAAGGATGTGGGTATGTAATAATTTCATGTTATTCATTTATCATTTCCTTTTCTTGTCATTCATTTCTATTGGTTTTGATTAAAAAAGTAGGGTTTGACCAAGGAAAACCCCCATTCACTAACCCCCAACATTTTCCCCCATTGTGAATGTGTATTTGCAACTTTGTTTTGCAGATTTAACATGTTTAAAGGAGTTGAAAAGTGGAATTAAATTCAACTAGGCTCTTCAATTAACCTCATCATCTTTTCAAGCATTTCAAACGTTTTCAGCCCGTTTTCTCTAGAATTGACACTAACAACCCAACATTCAGACTTTGCAAGATCTAGTGAAGCAATGTTGCCTCCTAATTTTCCATAAATCTTGGAGAGGACTAATTTTCCACCCTTGGAAAATGAGTCCCACCTAAAAACTAAAAATATACATTTGTTCATAAGTCAACTCCTGGCTATCAAAAATTAGTTTTTGAAACTTTTTCAACAATAGGAGGACTAATTTACCACCTTTGGTGAATGAGTCCCACTATGAAAAATAAGAAAATTTCATCAAAATTCCAAACATTCTAGAAATCTCATACAACTTATAGGTGCACCTAGATTTGATCCTGTACCTTTTGTTCTGAATATTTCTTTCTATTTCATATTTCATAGTTTTTTGCATATCACAATTTTTTTTCAAACATAGCTTAAATTGCACTTTAACATTCATTTTAGATCATTCCAATTAGTTAATTTAAGTTAGGTCACCTCATTTACATCATATTAAATTGCATACATCCTAATTTGAATGTGCATAAGTATTTTAGGATCTAAATCTCTATCTTTCTACGTGAAAAGCCCTAGGAAGAGAGTTAAGCATTTAGTTTCCCAAAATCTATGTTACAGTTATGTTTTTTACACATTCACATTAATTTTAGGGTCCTTTTAAAATAAATTGACTTGATTGTGCCTTATTTAGGTTGTTGTAAAACATATCTTTACACTTTTCCACTAATTTAGGGATTTATTGATTAATTGAGATTAATTTTCTCTAATTAACCCCTTTAATTCAAATCCAAGCCTAATTAAAGGAAAATTATAAGGGATAAAAGCTGAAATTTATAAGTTACTTTACACAACACTTAATTTTATAAAGTATGTTTCCTATTTAGATGATCTAGGACCCATTTACCACATGGAGAATGGATCCTCACCTAGTTCTGTAACCCTATTTTCAAATAAAATTTAACATTTCCCTAACTATGTCCTAATTGAGTGGCCTACAATCCAGTCACCCTATTGTGAAAGGGTCCTCACTTAGACCTAGGACCCCTCAAAATATATTTTTGGTAGTATTTTAATGATTTAAAATCCATAATTCATGTTAGTTTGTGATATTTGAATTTCGAGAATTAATGTTAAGATATTTATGAATACAACAAAATTTCATCCTACGAGTCAAATACTTTCATGCAATCAAGAAATTTTCACAAGAGCATTATATGAGCATTCAATATAATTTCTAAGGCATTCCAGGGTAGACTTATTGAAGATTATTGCAGCAATCAAGATTCATCCCCTCATGTCAAAAATCTAGTGCATCATGCATGTTGTTGAGCTAATATGGTGATGTAGTGTTCAAGATCAATCATGAATATTCAATGACATTATCTCTAGTCAAGTTTCATGATCAAGATCTACATTCATTAAGGAAACCTCATGCTAGATTGCATATTTATTATCTAAGGTTTTAAACAAGGTATATTTGTTTCATGTTTCATGCTTCGTGTCTCATTGTTTCATCATAAGGTTTAATTACCAAAATGGGGTTTGACCAAGGAAAAGCCCTATTCCCTGAAAAAAAAAAATCTCTTCTTTGATGTGTGATTGCAAGTTTTAAGTTAAAAATCAATTGAAGAGAAATATTGGAGAAAGTTACAACATTTTCAAAGATTCAAGAAAGGATGTAAAATCATAAAAAATGGGCTACGTGTTTTATGTTTGAGTTCCTAACAATGATCGACTAGAATTTGGGAGTGCATACTAGTAGAAAAAAACCCATAAACAACTTTCTAGGAGCCCTAATCAGAACCCATTCACCATATGGTGAAATAGTCCTCAAAGAGGTATGAAAAATAAATTTTTACATGTACATAGTATTTCACCCTCTCCAGATCTTCCTTTTCACTGCCAATTGGGTTAGATTTCATTTATTTTACTCTCATATTATAACAAAAATATTGAATTAAATATAGAGAAATAAAGGTTCATCATTACATATCATTTTAGGTTTACCATCTATAGACATACAAAATTAACATCATGCATTCCACATATTTAATTAAATCATATTCACTTGACCAATTAAATAAAAAAAGTTTAATTGATTAATCTCCTAAGGTCATCCATTTAAATTAAATAAATCCATCTTTATTTGATTTAACATTAACATCATTCCCTTTAGCTAAATAAATCAAAACATTTATTTAACTAATTCTAAATCACTTTTCATCTCCTTTTGATTTATTTTAATCTATAAATCTAAGTCAAAAAGTCAAAATCACCTAACATCATCTTAACTAATCAAATCCTAATTAATGTTAATCCTAATCACCCACCACATCCTCTAGATTTTCCCACTTTCACAAATAAATGAATTTATTGAGTTATTAATTCTCCATTTTCTCTCAACATGGCATGAAAAGAGAATATTATTCCAAATTTGAATCTCCCACCAAGTTGACATGTACATCCAACAAAGAATTAAAGAGATATTACATGTCTCTTACATGTCTCTTGCACAAGTCAAAATTGGCATTTAATTCATCTTTCATCCCCCCTAAACATGTCATGTCATCAAATTCAAATTTCAAATCTCCCCCTCTTTGGCACATTGACCAAAAATGTGTTGATTCCTCAACCTCTCACATTTGGACAAGTGGCATCTTGCCATTGGTTGGTTTTTAGTCCCACATCCTCCCTGTTTGGCATTATTTTATCCTTCTTGGCTATAAATAAAGAGTTTCTATATGGCACGAATCCTACAAAATTTAGTATCTTTCTCCACAAGTTTCTCATCTTGATACACAATCTTCATCATTTGACATCTTGCTAATCCATCATCAAGACCTTATGAAAAATGGGTTGGGAAAGTGCTACTTTTCACATAAAAGTAGCACCAATTACCCCATAAGATCAAGTGTTTGATTTTTTTATAGAATAGGAATAGTTATCTTTGTTTATAGTTTCTCAATTATTTCATGTTTTTCCTTGTTCTTTAACAATGCAAATCAATTTTATGGGGAATTATTATTCTAACCTTGCATTTTGATCTATTAATTTGATTGTTTATTTTGTTCATTCAAGTTTGGAAATGGGGTTCACATTATGGTGCCCATTGTGGGGCACTTCATTTTACTGCTTCATCACTTTTTTAATTTTTCTTCAAACGTTGTTCTTGGTTATCTTACCCATTTTCTTTAACTAAGAGAGCTGATTCTCAAGTATCTTCAATCATTGAATATAAATTTTCTTGCATCTTCTATGTATGCTCATCAGATGTATTTAAAGTCTTTTTAAATACATTATGGTTGTTGACTTTACTCCTACTAATAACATCTGCTTGAGATTTTCTTATGCATTTTTTTGAATCCATCTATACGTATCTTGCTTCAAAGTTTCCATTTTCCGTAGGCAGAAGGCTACTAAAAATGGCTATGTAACTTAGCTTATGAGTATTAGTCGTGTTTTCTTGTGTGTTACTGAAGGCCTTATTGATAAATCCTTGTTGTGCCTCTTTCATTATCATTGAAAATCATGAGTCAAATTTTCATTAATATGGCATCATACCATATGGACCGCATGCCTTCCTTTACACACTTCTATGTCCATACTTTATTCTAGAGCACCTATTTTGGCATAGTAGAAAATACATTGGAAACTATTGTAGCATTTAGTTTTACACCTACCAATTGCATTAGTTTAAAAGTTCATAAAAAAATCATTCACTGATCTCCTCTTTAGCTAATAAATAGCTTTGGAAAAAATCTTGTGATGGTGTCCATAGAAATTTTTAGGAGGAAAAGTGTTAATAAAATCAAATTGAGCCAAAACCTTTTGATTTGACAGTGGCCTTAATAATAATTATTCAATATATTCCTCTTCTAGTGGCTATCGATGTCTGTGTGTTGAAACTTAGTGCAGAAATAGTTGAATTATGAATCATAAACATGCCTTGTCTATACTGCAACATACTTTCTTTATGTTATTGTCATCAATATTGTTGCTTTTTCAGTATTTATACAGCTTAGATTTGATTTGATTTATATAGACAATTTAATGGTACTAAGTCTGCCAAGATTAATAGTTAAACCAAGCATTGAATTTCTTCTAGCTGGGCGATTAATTTCATATATTAAAGTCTATTTTGAAATGCTCATTCAAAATTGTTAAAGGGTTGTACATTATTACCTAGCCAACTATGAAAGAAATTTTGTACAACTATCTATTGTGTAAGAAACTATGCAAGGAGGTGTTGTGTGTTAATTTTTCATGTCAGTCATTTAATGCACAAGTCCAAGCTATTTGTTTAAAATTAACATCTGAAATTAAACCTTTAGAGCACTATTTTCATTGATAATTTGTTTCTCAGTTCCTTGGCTCAAGGAGGAAAGTGGAGAGTCTGTGATAGCTTTTTTTGATCCCTTTCATTAAGTTTCAACTTGCAATCATCACAAAATCAATCTCCTTCTAGGACATTGCAAAGAAGTGTTTGCATGTAGTAAATATGTTCAACACCCTCATTGCACTCATTGTGAATTACTAGCATTTCCTTGTAGCCAAAATTACCACATATATCATAAACTTTCATGTCATTCATTTCATCCTCTATTGTATTATAATTTATATATTTAGAAGGAAAACCATTATATTCTAAACTTTTAATCTCCTTCTATCATAAATTATGAGTAGTAGATCATAGGTGTGTTTGCTGAAGATCAAGTTTTCTCAAGTTTTACCATTTGGCGACTCCTAGTTTATGCACCTATTAAGTATATTTGATTTTTTAATGAGAAAATGATCTTCCTGGCAGAGATTGGCCAAGTAAATCCCATATAATCATAGTGTTGCATCTTTTACTTGAGCCCATCAACACTATCCACTCTAGCATTTGCATTGACACAAGGCTCGATAAGCCTCGCAAAGGTGATCATTTACTATTTGATGTGTTTTATTCTACAATAAATTTTACTATGTCATCTCATCAAATTGATTGGAAGAGACTGAGATCAATGGTAGGGAGATTTGGTAGCTTTTTTGTGGTTCTAAAATTTGGCTTATTAAGAATTGAATGACCTCATTGAAGGGGAATTTCTTAGAATTATAAACTCATATTCTACTTCATGATATCATTCTAACATGTATTAAATACAGTGAAACAATTGATATTTGAGATTGCAGCAGGAATCTGTATCTTTCTAGGGAAGACAAGTGCAATGCTTTCTTCCTTGTTGGCAGACAACTACTTTTCAACTAGAGAAACTACCAAATATTTTTGTGCTTACAACATGGAAAAGTGGTTATTACAAATGATGGAATATGATTGAAACTTCAAAATTTGCATCAGGAAACAATGGTGGACTCTCTCACATGAGAATCAAAAGGAAAGCATATTTGAGTAAAAAAAAGAAGTGAGAATTAGAATTGAAATTGAAAAAAGAATTTTTAAATTATTGTTTCAATAACATGAGGAACTCATTCTCTCATTTTTTTTTCTTTTTTAGGACAACTTTCTCTCAATTTGGATTTAAAATTAATCATTTATTGATTTTTTTAAAAGTTGGGATAAAAAACTGAAACTCACTAGAATTTTATTTTTTGGATTAAAAAATGAACAAGGCAATCTTTAGATTTCAATTTTGATGCGTAAAAGGAACTCATCATTGCTTTGAGGTTAAAAAAAAAAGTGTTGAAATTGTGTGATCTTGTCTTTGGCACATTTTGAGTGCATATCCTCTCCCCTTCCGCTTTGTGTGATCCTAGGTGCAAGATAAACACTCAAAATGCATTTTATTGCTTTGAGTCACCTTTAAGAGAGGACTTACAATAAGAAATTACTCACGACAGGAAACTCATAGGAAAGTCCTTGCAAGCACGTTTACTGGCGAGATATATCAAAAGATCTGAAATCATGAGAAATTAGCATCAATTTGTGCCAACAACAGACTAAACCTAATCCCATGCCTTAAGTGGAACAAAAATGGTTTAAAAGCCTTAAGTGGCCAAGAGGGTGAGTGTTGGTTCAAGTGTTCATGGTTTTTTGTCATTAAGAACCTTGTCTATAGTAACCAACTACTCTATCCAACAAGTTTATCAAAGTAGTGCATTGGAATTTAGATTCCAAGAAGTTAGTTGCCATGTCTGATCTTGGTTAAAATATAAAGGTTAAGACTTCATTCTCTACATACCCCTATATTTTTTCCATGGTTGAATGTAAACTCATCTCTTCTACTATGAAGGGAATGAGGAAATCCCACCAAGAAAAACATACCAATTGAGCTAGGATGTTATATTTCTTGTGATTCAATTTGAAAACATAGTGCTTGGATGCAAGACATTGAGACAAACATTAAAAAAATCATTCAAATTTGAAACCCTTTAGAAGATAAAGTATCTTGGAAAAAATTCACATGCTACTGCTTGTCCTTGGGATTCTCATGCTTAGAGAATTCTAAGCATTTGGATTTCATCTCAATTTTCTTTCCCTAAAGTCAACATTAGGGAACTATGCTCTTGAAACCTTGATTTTCACATAATGAACCTTGTGGAATGAAAATGGAATTGAGAGATGGACATTCAATTTGAAAACTAATCAAGAGAGTGTTTGTGGTAAAACAAAGTCACTAAGAAAAGATAACAAATTGGACCCCACACATGTGCTTGATATCTTTTGATCATATGGTTTTCATGCAAACATTTCTCTTTCGGTTTGAACTAATCTTAGAGAAAAGTGTGTTGTTGAATATCTTGGCCTAGTAAACAAAGTATCTATAAGTCTCTTAGGATCAAAATAAAAACTTTCATCCATCTGGCAAACATCAAGATAAAAATCACCTCACAAACAATTCTTGGAAATCTTGAAAAAATTCCTCATCCTAAACTTTGGAAAAATCATTTGAACCAAATAAAATTTATATTGTTTAATTAGATGTGTGTAGAGGAATCCTTCTCTGCATATTTAGTAAAATTTTTAATCCTTGTGATAACATCCAACCTCTTAGATTTTATGAGTTCACCATCTAAATCAAATCAAACCAATCCAAAATCAAATCAATACATCAATTGAATTCCTAAAGTTTAGTATCCTCTTCAAGGTTTCCTAAGAGTTCCAATCATTCACCAATCATCCATTTTCATATCTCATCACCATCCCTTTGATCCTTAAAATCTTAGACTTTCCTTTTTGTACCTAGAGTTTAGATCAATCCAAAGAATTATAGGTTCACCTCCCACATTCTTGAAAATTGGTCCTTACTTTACTGTCCAAACTAGACCTCAAAACAAGAAAAACATGGAATATAAACTTGATTCATACATCATGAGTGGTCTAAACCAACCAAACTCTCAAAGCCTTACAATGTTGATTGACTATCAACACTCACATTTATACAATCTGTACATGGGATTGTTCTCTCCAACAAACCTCAATGGTACCAATGTGAGTACGCCTAGTCAAAAGTTTGGCATAAGATTCAATGGTACACTCTTCCCAATGATAGATTTAAATCCAAGTCCAAACCTAGAAGTCTATCAACCGAAAAATAAATTCATGAGCCTTCAAATGAACAAAATCATCCCATCAAATACCTACATGCCAAATGAGAATGTACCAAGTACAACTTTACAAAACATGAATATTTTGAATCCAAACTTGGTAAACTTTGGGATGGATATGTTTGCAAATCATACAAATATTGTTCAAAATCCAAACTAGATGTTAATGACTCCATGTATTAATCCAAGTCAAGGTAACACCATGCAAAATAAAAGTTACCTAAATCAAGGCAATGTGATTCCCAACATCAACAATGTTCAATCTCAACCTATCATGACAAATATAAATATCATCCCAAATTGAAACATTGTCCAAAATCAATCAATCCAAGGAAATCCATCAAGCACCAATCAAATGATTGCATCAAATCCTCCAAATATACCATTGATATTGCAACAACAAATGGTATCCAATCAAACAACAACGTTGATCCTAACAAATAAAAATGCAGTCTCCCAGGGACTTATCACCTCAGTCATTCCAACCATCACTATCACTTCAATCATTCCAACTACCACTCTCACACCCATCACATCTCAACCCCTCACTACCATGATCTCTCCAACTGTATCTCAACCACTTGTCACTATATCCAACACAATTCGGAATCCACCACCACTACCACCTAAACCAAAAGTAGAAAGCCAATACAGTAATACACTAAAAACTTACCAAGCCTACCAAAGAGCACCCCAACAATACCAAGTTTCTCAAGCTACCCAAACCTCCCAAGCCACCCAAGCTACCCAAAAAGAAAAAACACAAGCAAAAACATGAAAAATGATAAATATTGGGACAATGATTAGTATTTGACCAATGACCATGTTAAAAATGTCTCTACATCACCTAACAAGTTCGAGGGAATATCTCAAGAATTAATTCCAAAGAATGATCAACATATTTCACCAAAGTCTAGCAATTGTCCTTTCAAAGACATATTGACATCCTTTGACCTCATGGTTGCAGATATTGAAGGAAACCTCAACTCAACACTTGATCCAAGCACACTCAAAGATAAAGAGGATAATGAACCACTTTTTATTCCTAATGAAGATATCCTAGAAACCTTAATAAATCCATCCTTTGAAACTGACACATGTTAAGAATTTGATCCAAAGCATGTCAAAAGCAATTTTGAAATCATTCAAGATCAAGAGTTTGTATCTCCAAGCTACTACAATGGTTTAATGGATACTCTCCTATCTATAGAAGATTATCATATCCACATAGCACATATTCATCCATATACCCATGAGATGATTTCTTTGGATGGACACGTAGATGATCTTCATTTAGAAAATGATTCCTTTACTCTTGACATTATTACACAAAAAGAGTAGGTTATTGATTCATACAATCAAATTGAATTATCAACATCAGTATTAGATATATCCCAAATTTAGAATGAGGACTTCAAGTATGAGGATATCCAACATTATCCACTCAAGGAAACAAGTCAGGAAAAACAATATAATCTAGAGTTAGTAGAGCAGAAAATTGAAACAATGTCATCTATAGTGGTCATTTTTCAAAGCATGTTTACTGAACAAGACGTCTCAAAACAAGTAGAATCAAGGAGCGAAGGTGCCACTACCACCATACTAGGGGAAACTATGTCTCAATAAAAGACCAACATAGATAACATTAAGTCCTTATGATGAAACTAATGCCAATACTACAACTAACGACATCATGAATCTTTATCCACCCATCACCCCATCCACAAATTGGGACCAACATCAAAAGAAATATTTGAATCAAAGTAAGAAGAAAATTATCAAAGAAAAAGAACATAACAAGCATAATGGACAAATCAAATACAAGTGGGTGCCAAATAAGACAAAGAGAGATTATCCCTATCAAACTCCATCAGTCAAAGAAACTATGGGGAAAAATTAAAAATGGAAAAGTATCCATCAAAGATGTCCAAAAAAGAAAAAGTAGGATTTTCAAGTGACATAAAAATTGTATCAAATAGTTGGTCCTAATTCGATGCACACTTTTGTATCCACCCATGATTGTTGATCTTCCCAAGTTTAGGGAGTCAAATATTCCAAGCTATCAACAAGTCAATATTTTATTCCTAAACACAGTACATCCATGCCTCCATGCATAATATCTAGTTCTTACATTGACCATGTGTTGGAAACAACCCCTCATCATAAGAATTCAGAAGGCACTCAATTGTGATGTGCACACAAGGATGAAGTTAACCCCAATATCAATGAAGTAGATCAGGAATCTCAAAAATTGTATTCAAGTGTGTTTATCTTGGAAAAGTAGCTTCTTCAAGTAGTATATCAATGGCACATTATGATATAAGCATCTACATCAACACCACTAGGTGGGTCAGCATGAATCTTTCAAAAAAACAAAAAAAAACAAAAAAAAATGAAAATCCAAGAAAATGAAAAAAGATTGAAAACAATAAAGAGAAAATCATCCTCTAGTGAAAACCACTATGATGGCACTTTGGATAGGTGCCATGAAGAAAACCTGGAAAACAGGTATCATGTGTGGAATTGAGCATTTGTGTGCACTAGTTCAGGTGAAAGCATCTCATCCCATCCATTATTTCATCCATCTTATCCATAATAAGTCCATTCATGCATGAACCATTTATCCAATCCATCTGCATCCATAGTCCAAAATATCTTGACCTTGATGAAAGTTTGGTGCACACTTTACACTTGCTTATTGTATAAATCTTGAAATGGATCATTTTCATTGATCCTATCCTACCCCACATTATCTGATCCACGAAGCATTATCCAAGAAAGCATCCTTTATTCAAACACCTTATCTTATGACAAGATAATCCTTGGCATCCTTTTCATGCTTACTATATCCATCCATCCATACACCTATCCAAGCATCTATCCATGGTATTTCAAAAATTTCTAGACAATGGTGGTAGATATTTACATCTTGCTTTGGTAATAAATCTTGATATATATCCTCCAACTTATGTGGTGATCTGAAAATTGGAAAAGATGAAATCAAATTCGTCAAAGTATTTGTGATCTAAAATAAAAATCACTAACCCATGGCACATTTTGATGAGGAGATGTCCTAATCAAGATTCATTTTTCATTGAACAACAATCCAAACAATCAATATCAGTCGTATCTAATTTTCACACCAAACATCACATCAAATCATTTGAACAACTTTTGTTCCAAATGAAGCTTCATCAATCATCACCAATCAAATCCAATCAAAAAATCTTCATCTCGAGATATCCTTGTGTTCGTTAACACTATCCTTTCATTGTTGTGTATCCTCAACAATATTATCATCATCATTCCCTCATCATCTTGGGATATCCATCCCAATCCTTGTGTTGTGTAACACTATCTTTGCATTGTTGTGTATCCTCAACAATGTTATCATCATCAATCTAACAATCCAATCAATCAACCTTAGCTTTTTTTTCCACAAAATCCCAAAACAAAGCACTAATATCATCATGCATATCCATATCAAAACATTTATTTAACTAATTCTAAACCATTTTTCATCTCCTTTTTATTTATTTTAATCTATAAATATAAGTCAAAAACTCAAGAATCACCTTACATCATCTTAATTAATCAAATCCTGATTAATGTTAATCCTAATAACCCATCACATCCTCTATATTTCCCACTTGCACAAATAAATCAATTTATGTATTTATTAATTCTCCATTTTCTCTCAACATGGGATAAAAAGAGAATATTCTTCCAAATTTCAATCTCCCCCAAGTTGACATGTACATACAACAAAGCATTAAAGAGATCTTACATGTCTCTTGAACAAGTCAAACTTGGAATTTAATTCATCTTTAATCCTCCCTAAACATGTCATGTCATCAAATTCAAATTTCAAATCTCCCCTTCTTTGGCACATTGACCAAAATGTGCTCATTCCTCAACCTCTCACATTTGGACTAGTGGAATCTTTTCATTGGTTGGTTTTTAGTCCCACATCCTCCATGCTTGGCATTATTTTATCCTTCTTGGCTATAAATAGAGAGCTTCTCTATTGTATCTGATGAGCTCAGGATATGCTCATAATTTGAGTATCATGATGTATTTTTAATATCTATACTTTATTGCTAATGGATGTTTTAACTATGTGATTAAATACTTTTTATCTAAAATTGGGTAGTATCTTGTAGCAGTACATTCCTATATTCCTACAGCCTAACATCTCGATGTGTCTTATTAATTACCCTATTTGACCTTCCTAATGATTGGTATAACACATATGGTTTTTGAATAATGGGATAGATTTAATATGTGATTAATGAATGGATCGTGTTGTTTGCCATGCATGCTTTCTTTCACCTTCGTCACCTTGTGCATCACAGGTTGTTGAAGGGAGCATGAACGAGTCAAGCGCAGCAGATCTTGGCTCTGCAGTAAAGTCCATTTCTTGCACGACGTCGAGGAAGTTGTTCTAGGGAAGACTCTATGCTCGGGTCGTTGGGAAGAAACTTAAATGATCATTTAATCAGAAAGAGTGGAATGCTAAATTCTCTGGATCATGTTGAATGGATATGTTTTCATTTATGAGAAGTATGTTCCTCGGTTTCAAGATTCATTTTATGTCCACGTCTTTCTCTAGTTCAGTTAGTTAGTTTTTTTTCTGGTTTAAATAAGTGTTCCTCCTACGCGAGTGAGAAAGCATAACAAGCATAGAAAGAATATCATGTAAAAGTTAGTATGTTAGTAAAAAGTAGAGTATGTAAGAGTTAGTACTATGATAGGAGATAGAGTTTTGTGTTAGTTTTCATATGAACATAACAATGTACATCATTCTGAGTTTATGAATAAAAGTTGATGAAGTTTTGAGTTCAATACTGGCATAATTAGTTGATGCTTGCTAAGGGGGGCCACTTAGTAAGTATCTGTAGTTAGTTAGTTAGTCGTTCATTTTCTGTTGATCATAAGTTAGATTTCGTTCTTGAAGTTTCAATGCAAACTTAGTCTTATATTGTTCCTGCAACATCAGGAATCCATCCCTGTGTCTGTTTCTTAGTTGGTAGTTGTTATGGTTTTTGCTTTGATTACGTTTAGAAGGCTTCACATTACATTCCTATAGCATAAGTAGAATTCCTTTCACGCATTTATTTCTGGTAAATCGTGACTAAAACTAGTTCTTAGTGCACATATAGTGCCACTCCATTTCAAGTATACGTTCCTTGGCTTGACAAAGTAAATGAATGACCATAAGAAGATGTTAGTCGCCTGCTGGAATGTCCAATTCCCAGGTTAGGATTTGTTGTGACTATTATATCCTTTTGTGGGTGTGACTAGTATCAATCCTACTCAATCTTAGTATCTTTCTCCACAAGTTTCTCATCTTGATGCACAATCTTCATCATTTGACATCTTGTTCATCCATCATCAAGAGCTTATCAAAAAGGGGTTTGGAAAGGGCTACTTTTCACATCAAAGTGGCACCAATCCCCCCATAAGATCAAGTGTTTGATTTGTTTTAGAATAGGAATTGTTATCTTTGTTTGTATTTTCTCAATTATTTCACCTTTTTCCTTGTTCTTTAACAATGCAAATGGATTTTATGGGGAATTCTTATTCTAACCTTTCATTTTGATCTAATAATTTGATTGCTTTTTTTTTTCATGCAAGTTTGGAAACGGGGTTCACACCCCCTATTTTTCTATGTTTGATTATGGTGAACCTGACGTTTTGAACATTATATTTTTTTGATTTTGGATTCCTCTTTCATCCTTTATTTAGATCTCTCATTCATTTGCATCTATTTTCACTAAATTAGATCTCTTTTTGGGTGTCTAGTTTGTATTCAACTTTGAATTGCATCTTAGGATTTCATTGTTCATATTCTTTAAATCTAAAAAGTACAAAAGAAATTAGTTATCTAGCATATTCATAATATAAAATTTCATTTAAAAATTAAAATAAAAATGCATGTCAAACTAGGTCTTCTAGGTTATCATTTTCTCATAATTCTCACTTGCATTCCATACTGAATTCACTATAGCTTAAACTGAATCTTTCTATAATAAACCCAAGTTTGAAAACAACTATAAAACACTTAAAAATATATAAAAATTGTATTCAAAACCCTAATCTAGTACCCATTCCCCCCAAGGTGAATGAGTCCCTAATTAGGCTCATTTTTTTTTTTTGGGCATTAAAATATTTAATTTTTCACCTTTGTTTTCTTCTTTAAGAATTATATTACTATTTTCTAAGATTTTATTTCATTAATTTCAACATATTTAGCATAATTTGATAATTTGGTGCATTTTGTGATTTGAAATTTGCATTTACAAGACTTCATTTTCATATTTTTTCATAGTGTAACAAAATTCTTACCTTGTTTAGAATCTAAAAATTTCATTTACACATTGCACACTAGGTCATTACATTACATATTATCGTACTTTCCATTTTTGGTTTGTACACAATCTTTGTGAACATTGTATGATCTTTACAACTTGGTGTCCTATTACCACTAATGTTGTAAGACATAGTTCACAAATCATGTCATCCCATAATACACCATTTGTCACAGATCTCTGATTTTCTAACTCTCTTTCTAATAGTTTTGATAATCAACCCCCTTATGGTTCATAGAATGCATACTTCATTTCCCATGAATTCCCTTCCTACAAACAATGTGCATTATATTTCTAATATCCCACAAGACAACATAAGGAGGCTAGATGAAGAATTAAATAATTTACAAAATTTAATGAGAACCAAACCTAATACTAGTAATTCCATTTCTCTCATAGGGAATGTAGTACCATTCCCTACTTCATATCATTGAATATTTAATTTTCCTCCTCCTCAAAATCCTCTCAATACATCTCACACACATAAGAGAAAAGAAGCAATAAATTCTTATCACTTTACTACTCCTAACACATCCTTTTTCTGGAAAAGAAAAGGCTCTGCAACTAGAAGAAGAAAGTGGCAAAAACATAGTAATCAAACCAAAGGAGAAGAAACAATTAATGAATGAACATAAAAATACTAAGTTATCATAGTTGTATTAACTTCATAAATCTCTTTATAATTTGTTACAACTATCAAAAAATGAGACAATCTTCTATACCATTTTACATTGAAAACTGATTGAATTACCACCTAAATGTGCAAACTTTACCAAGAGAAAAACTAATAGGATTGAACCATATTGTACTTATCATGGATTATTTAGCCATCACACTGATAATTTTTGTCTTTTAAAGAAAATTTTGAAGAATTTTACACCCTCTAAAAATCAAACTTGATGGAAAAAGTATGCATCTTGATCCTTACCATGTAATAGTTGTAGGACCTTAGTATGCTAACTATTACATATTATAAATTCATTGAAAATAACTCTCTTTATTTCAAGAAGCTCATTCTAATCACCTATGCCAGCTCATCCTTTTCCTACACTTAGTGGGGGAAATAGGTTAGATAGCCTTGTCCTAGCTTTGGCCCTTAATGTTGTCCCTTTGGTTAGTTGTCTCCTTTCCATCTTTACTAACTAATATTAGCATGTGGATTACCTAGAAATAGGTTGAATCACATGTTCCTTACTAGTATTCTTTCTTTTTTTCTTTTTTCATGTTATTACATGCACCTAATGTGATCTCCTGCACTATTTTGTTTGATATATCTCTTTTCTTTTACATTCTTCTATAGCTACATTCTTCTCTATGTTATAAACATTTAACCTTTTTCTCTTGTTTTGTGTCTTCATTTTTGGGATCATCACACAAGGAATTGAGACATTTAGGTCTCTTCTATGTTGACCCAAAATTATTTTTATTTCTTTTCACTTTCTATGTGTCATTAATCTTGTAGTATGAGTATTTATGGAATGATCACATTTCCAAACTCTATAGCAATATTTAAGCAAAGACATACTGACCCTGAATCCATAGACCCCTTATGTATTTTTGGGGGAAACCCCTCATTCCTTTTTTATGACATAGCTATATTTTAGAAATATATGACTTGGAATAGGGCTTTCTGAGGAATCTCTCATGTACTAGGATTAAACATTGGCTTCTTTAAGGAAATTTCTCACAGCAATTTTGTTAGCAACCGATTTAAAGTGGGGCTTACATTGATAATATATTTCAAAAAAATTCATGTTTGATGGTGAAATTTTAATTTTTCTTGTGATGCATCCTTTTCTTGGTGAATTCATTGGGTTTGTTATCATCCAAGAGTGTGAATTGGACTTTCCTCTTCATGGTTACACAAAAAACTACATTCACTAAGTTGTGAATCTTTTACTATTGACTTGTCCTCTCTTCGAGACATTAGGAACAATTTGTCTTGAAGAAGAAGAACCTACATGTATGAAGAAAAATAACTTTAAAAAAAACCTATATATAATATTTATAAGTATTTGGCATAACACAACTTGTTGACTTGTTGAAGCTCAAAACACTAATTCAAGTCTACCTAGCAAAACAAACCATTATTTCCTATGGATCCTTGCCTTCCATTGTGATTCCTTAATGAAGTTTTCACAAGGATAGATTTTATATGGTATGCAAGCCTAATACGATTCTCTCATTTTACACCCTTTTTTGTGTTGCACTCTGGTATCTTATTGAAGTTATTAGATGGATAGATTTTATATGGTTAGTATGATGAGATCCAACACAAAGACATTACTTTCTCATTGTATAGTGAGAGTTTATACATATGCATGACTTTCTCAATAAGCCACTTTATTGAAAGAATCACCTAGTGGATAATCTAAAGTTCAACTACCTTAGAGTGACCACAAAACCAATATCTTAGATCTGTTCCACATTACATTGGAAAATCTAGGATTTGTCTTTTTGGTATTTGATATTTTATGATTTTTTATATTTTTCATTGTTACATACATAAGTGTCTTAAATGTCTACTTTAGTGTGAGTTTTATGTTGGGTCATACTCTAACTAAAGCGAGGGAAAAATTTGGTGTCAAAAAAAGGTATCCCTTTTTCCACACTTAATTTGGGAATTAATTAATACTAAAATGATCTTAATGTTGCCTCAGTTTAGTTTTGTAATGTTTCTTACACATTCACATTAATTTTAGGCCCCTTTGTAAGATTTGGCTATGGATATAGCCACCCAAGATCTAAAGGCCTATGGAAATCACAAATTATTTAGAAGATCAATATGAAAATAATAAATCTTATTAATATCAATGAATACAAAAATAATTAATGTGCAATATAGTAGAGACCCCTTGGTTATATACACAAGCTAAGATACAAGATTTTATAAGATTATGAAAAGTCTCTTAATCATATGACATGATATAACTTATTACTACTACCTACGTCACATGTGTGAATTGTCAAAATAAGATGAAAACAAATGGAAACTAACACCTTCTAGAAAGAATCTTAGAACCTAAGTAAATTTAATATGTGAATATGTCCCCTAAGTCCCTAGTAAGTGAAATAACTAGGTAAAAGACATTTATTCACACCGAACCCCCTCCTGAAGTCCAACTTAGGGGAAATATTATTATGCAATTGACTCAAAGATGTGTCCCAGCTATAAGACCATGTTAGGACATTCTACATATGTAATTCAATCCATCACAAATGGAGAAAAATAAAAAAATGAGTTGGATAAAAGTCCTCAAAAGAGAGAGAAAAAGAAACAATAAACTTCTCTCAAAAAGATGAGGACAAAACCTTGAGTGAGGAAAAATTCCCCCTAGAAAAGATAACGAAGAAGGTAAAGGGAACCCCCTTGAATAAAAATCTCGCACCCCCAAGAGAGATAAAAAATGGTGATATGTACTCTTAGTGAATGGTTTGATGAAGATATCTACAACCTACTCTTCTATAGGACAATACTATAAATCAATGACCTTCTCTTGTATTAGCTCCCTAATGTAGTGCATGTGGATCTAGATGGTTTGTGTACAGTACAAAAAAGGAAACCTGCTTGATTTGGGGAATAATTAATGATAAATTGGACTTAAAAATCCCTTGATTTAACAATGTGATGAAAATTTGTTATAAAGTGTCATAAAAGACTTTCACATTTTTCTAGACCTAATGAACCCATCTTCCCTTAATTCAACATTATAAAATGTATTTTCACATCAATCTAGAAGGCTTGTGAGTTAAACTTAATGTTAATATAGTGTTGTAATGTGTCTTACACATTGACATGGTATTTTATTCCTTTCTAGGCTAAGTGTACCTCATTTTAATGTTGTAAAGTTAATTTAATCACACTTTCAAATTGAATTATCTTCTCCAAGCCATAATTGACCATCACATCATCACTAATAGGCCTCTATTACCCCATATTGTGCATCTCGAGGCCTAATTTAATGAAATATATAATGAAATCAACATATAAACTAGAATTTGTTACTCCTCAACAACCCAACTGGAAAATGGACTCCTCTAGGGTTAATTCACCATATGTGGTGAATGAGTCCTGCCAAGTGGGACTGATTTTCCAAGGGTGACGAATGAGTCCCATTTGGTTAAATTTTGACTTTTGAGAGAGAAAATTAGGAAATTTTCCTATAAAATCAAGTCTCTAAACCCTAATTTACATCTCATGACTCATTTACACATCTTTTTTCATTCATTCATCATTTATTTTCTATCTCAAGTTAAACAAGTTAGGGTTTCCTCATTGCAAATTATCAAGATATCTTCCCAAAACATTCAAGGGCACATTCTTCATGTTTTGTTGTATAAATTCAAGATAAATATTCATTTAAAGGTGATAAATCCATTATTTCATGCTTCATTACATTCTTTTCTCATTTTTTTAATTACCTACAAAGGGGTTTGGCCAAGGCAAACCTCAAAGCACTAACATTGAAGATTTTTTTTTTGTCTTGAGTGTTTATAGATTTAGGAATCTTGAAGAATTGGAAATAATTTAATATTACATTGAAAATCTATTCAATTCATCTCTTCATTGGATAAGTCAAAATATCCACAAAAAGTCACCTTTAGGCTTGAATTTGACAGTTTCAAAAATAGACACCCGAAAAAGAAGTGTTGACTGAAGACTCTTGTTTCCACCTTTTAATATTGATAAATTAAAAATTGGAATCATTCACCATGGGTGGTGAATTATTCTCACTACCATGAATTATTTTGGTTTTGTACATTTTCATATACCCATTTGTCCAAAATAGGCTCCAAAATAGTTTCACATAATTGGGATTGATTCACCCAAAATGGAAAATGAGTACCACTAGGCCTAAAATAAAGATCAAAAAAATTTAAAAATCCATTTAAAGTCTCTAGCAAGTCTATAGGTGTACTTTAGTTTCATTCATTTTTTTTGTAGTTTACCTTCATTTCTAGGTGTTTTTACATTACAAAATGTGTTTTCAGATATTCATCATTCTCTTAGTTTTCATTCATTAATCAATCAATTTTATCAATTAGCTTCATTTATATTATTTAATTTAATTATAATTACATCACACATACTTTAATTTGAGTGAACCACTTATATTTTGGTGTGAGACCTATCTCTTTCCTTTAGGTGAAAAACGCTAATTGAGTAAAAGAGACAACATTTCACAACCCTAAAAATCTATGGCTCATTCTGGTTAACCTATTTTTATTTTTTTTTCATTTCTAATTTGTATTTCGTTATCATCCTAGAAATAGCTTGCATACATTATATTTTGCATTGTTTTGTATTCTAGGGTTTGAAAAACTTGCATTATTGAACAACTCATTTAGCTTGTATTTTGCTTATAATTTCCTTAAAAGATTCCAAAATTATGCATCTACATATTAGTTTTGCATCATAAAACATCACACACATAAAAAAAAATTCAATTCTTTTGAATATTCTACCTAAACCCCTAACTAGGACTCATTCACCATTCTGGGCGAATAAATCCCTCTCTAGATTTTTAATTGTCTATTACAAGATTAGAAACCTCATTTTTGTGCTTCCTAAGCCTCCTAGTATCATATAGTATAAGTTTGGAGAGTTTTGGTAACATTTTTTTAATGCATCTAGTTCGAAAACAATATTTTAGACTACTCATTCTTCAAGTCACTTCAATTTCAAACATCCCTAGATTTGAAAATGTTCACATTTCTGAAACTTTGCATCACATGGCTAAAATTACTTTTCACTTTTGCATACACAATATTTCTACTCATAAAAATTCTGATAATTTTGATAAAATTTCTTTTCATTCTTTTATATACATTATTTACATTCTTAAGGTGTTGTGTACATTGGATAAGAGTGTTTTGCATCTTTGCATATACATTTTTCATATTGTTGAAACATTGCATTTAATTATTACATGTGCTTATCATTTTTATTCAAACAATGCTATTACCTTACATATTTGAACATGTTAAGAAACATTTCCTATCCCCTCCATGTAAGAGTGTTTTAGTGTAAGAGAATACAACTTTGGACATTCCTAATGACATACTTGTTCTTCTCCTAATATCTCTCTTTTTAGTGAAGAAGATATTTTCGTAGAAGACTCAATTCATGAGAGTTTTGAGAATAATATTTGTTTATTTCCTTTAACTGCTCTTATTGGACAATACATTCATAACCAACATAACACAACTATAGGTAATCATGACAATAGCATTCATTCTTCTCCTAGTATCTCTCATAGTTGTGCAGAAGATACTTTGTTGTTAGAAAACATAATTGATGATGGCCATGAGTATCTTAGTTTTCCCCCTTCACCTGGTGACACTCTTCTTGAGAAAGAAAGTTCAACTAGTGATCATTCCCCTCATTGCAATGAAGTCATTTTATTAGAACCAATCCCTAAATTTTGAGAACATTTGGTTTGTTCTCCTAAACACCCTTCTCCTAGGGAGGATATCATGATGCAAGATGAGGATAACTCTCACTTGCTAAGGGATGTTAACATTATTCAACCTTAACTCATTATTTATCCTCCTTCACATAAAACAAAAACTTAAACCAAACCTAAACATTTCCTTTAACCACCTAAGAATAATGCATCACAACAACTGAATCATAATTCTATTTCTCATACATATAACACTTGAAGCAATCTGAAACTACAACAACCAACCACAACACCCCTACCCTTTCCTAACCCTATCATTCCTAAGCCTATCTTCCCAGTACCTCCTAGTGGAAAGGAGTATAATATTTTCACACATATAAATAATACTTCTAATAAGAGATCATTATGGGACCTCATTCAAGTCTCCCCTCATTATCACAACATGATTCAAAATGCATTACAACAAGTTCCTATCCCTTATAACATGCAAAAAAATGATTTCGCATCCATGGTTCAAAACATAAATGATGACATTATTTTCCATGAAAGTGACCTCCCTCCTTTGGATGTGAAAAACCAAAAGGAACCATTCATGATCATCGCTCAATAAAAATTAAAAGGGATTAAGAGAACTCTTGTACACACTAGCTCTACTATTTATGTGTGTGGAGTGAACCTTGTCGATCAACTAGGCATCAATAAATCTAAATTTCAACATAATCCTTTATTTATTAGGGGATTTGATAATGTAGGAAAACAACCACTTGGTGTGATCACTTTACCTATTACAATTGGAGTGGCCAAATTTGAAGCACCAGTCCATATTATGCCTAATAATCTTGCAAATAACCTTCTATTAGGTTGACCATGGATTCATGCAATTAATTTTGTGCCTTCTACTCTTCATAAAAAAATGATATACATCTAAAAAAACAAAGTGTACACACTTGAATCTGACCCTCATCCAAATAGTTTCTTGAAAATTGAGCAAAAAAATAAAATCCCTTGAACACATTAACACCAACCACACAATTAGAACTTGCACAACAAAAATACAAACAACATATTGAACAAGTCACGATGCTATTAGAAGATGATTTTGGTTCTTTGGATTTTGAACATGAATTCATGGGTAAGTACAAAATAATCCAAAAAGATTCAAATAAGGGAAATGAAACAACAATAATTTCAACATAAATTGCATGTGACCTTTCAAAAGCATCTTCCTCAACCACTTTAGACAAAGAATAAAACTACATAACCACCTTTGCTGGTGATTATCACCAACCACCACCCAATCCTAAAGAAATGAAAAACATTTATGGAAAAGGTAATAGGCTTATGAAACAACTTGGATATAGTGGAAAAGGATGTGGTGCTCATGAAAAAGGTATATGCATCCCTATAGAGCCTATCACACATAAAAAAAACTTATGGTATTGATTAATGTCCTTTGATAGAAATCACCAAGCCTTTACTCAACATCAACAATCTCACACAACATACTCCTAAATAAAATTTAATAGTCATCCATCCTGAACTCTTTGACACTAGTGGTCTTGAAAATAATCCACTACAAAATATGAAACATACAAATACACATTTTCTTAATGTCAATGTCATCTCACAAAATGTTCATGATTTGAATTTTTTTGATTTTATACCATCCTATAATGGAGAGAAAAAATTATTACAATTTAAAGAGTCTTTGCATAGATATGAAAACTAATACTAAGAAAGGGGTATATTTGATACAAACCACAAGAACACCTTCTAACATAGATCAAGAGGGTATCTTATTTAGACTCCTCCAAGATAAAATGATCACACTCGCTCCCAAAACTCAAAATAAATTCTATTACAAGACTTCATTATGTGCCTATCATAGAGTTCATGGTCACTCCACTAATGATTGTAAAGCTTTGAGTAGTAAAATCCAACATTTTAAGGAGTTTGGTATTCTTCCTTCTATGGGGGAACCTAATTCTTCTAATTGATAGTGATTTTCACTAAAAAATGCATCTTATCAATAATTTTGGCTCACCCTTTTCCTGTACTAAGTTGGAGCAATGGGTTAGATACTATTATCGGCATATATCACTTGTAGTTGCCTACTTTGGCTAGTCATTAACCATTCATGAATACATAAGAGCAAGCTTGGGATGTGGATGGCATGCATTAAGTTGGCTCATATGTGACATACTACCTTATTCATGATGTAGATTATCAAAAACATATGACTTGGCATAGGGCTTTCCGAGTAAGCTCCCATGTCCTCTTCTTCTACTTTAAAGAAATTTCTCATAGTACTAGTATTCAAAACTACTTTAAAGTGGAGGCATACATCGCCTCTCATAGTTCATTGTGTGATTTCATTTTCTTTTGATTCCCTCTCTTGGACAAATTTGGCACAATGTTCCCTAGGATGAGACCTTGCACTTGTCCTCTCTTCTAAATAAGATGAGAATATTTGAACTTATCCTCTCTTGGAGACATTAAGGATGATGTTCCCTAAGAGGATACATTGAACTAACTAAGAAAAATCATTTTGAACATTCATTAAACCACTTACAATGTCTATGAGTGTCAAGCATAAAAAGTTTTCCTTACTTCATAGAGCTCAAAAATAATTTTCCTTCATGGTGCCTTATTAAAGTTATTAGGAGGTATAACTTTGGTATGGTTGAGCAAGAATCCCATTCCAAGGCACAACTTTACCCATAGCCACCTATGTGTTTGTGATTACATACCAGCTATGAACATATTTTTTTGACCTTTTGGGATTTCTCACCCGATAGATAGCCAAGAGTTTCATCACCCCAAAATGAGTAGAAATTTTCTTTTTGGACAAATAGCCTAGATATGATCCACAACTAGCTGGGAAAATGATCAAAGCTTGATCCACCTTTTTATTTTCACTCTTCAAGTTCTTTCCATTGCATGATCACATATCTTGTTTCACTAAATTTCTTTCACCTTATATATGTCCTTCTGCACTTATGTTGGTTTTAATTTGGATCTTGGATAATGAGGGCTTATGCAACCTCCTTGGATGTTTCTTATTTTTACCATCTACATGGGAATGATTGCACCTCTCTTGAATGTCTACTTTAGTGTTATTTTGAAGCAACTTCATCCTCTCACTCCAGTGGGCGCTAAATGTACCATAGAAAAAAGGAAACCTACTTGATCTGGAAAAAAATTAATGATAAATTGGAATTAATATGACCTTTATTTAGTGTTTTGAGGTGTTTTTCACATCCACACTAGGTCTTAGACCCTCTTGAATGCATTTAACAATGTCTTGTAAAGTTGTAAATTGTTGTAAAATACTTTCACGCTTTTCTAGACCTAATTAACACATCTTCCCTTAATTCAACATTATAAAATGTATTTTAACATCAATCTAGAAGGCTTGTGAATTAAACTTAATATTAATCTAGTGTTGTAATCTGTCTTACACATTAACAGTGGATGATGTGCCTTTCTAGGCTACGTGGACCTCATTTTAATGTTGTAAAGTGTATTTAATCACACTTTCAGATTGAATTATGTGTCCCAATACCTAATTGACCTTCACTTCATCACTAATAGGCCCTTATTGTGAATCATGATACCTAATTTGATGAAATTCCCAATGAAATCAACATTTAAACTAGTTTTCCTCATTCCCCAACAACCCAATTGGAAAATGGACCCCTCTATGACTAATTTTCCATCTATGGTGAATGAGTCACTGCCAAGTAGGACTAATCTACCCAAGGTGGCAAATGAGTTCCATTTGGGTCAATTTGTAATTTTCAGTCACAAAAATTAGGTTTTAAGTTTAATTTTTCTTCATGTCAACCTTGGGGATCCAATTTATAGGAAAATTAGGAGATTTTCCTATAAAATCAAGTCTCTAAACCCTAATTTACATTTCATAACTCATTCACACATATTTTATCATTCATTCATCATTTATCTTCTATCTCAAGTAAATCAAGTTAGGGTTTTATCATTGTAAGTCATAAAGATAGCTTCCTAAGATATTCAAGATAAGATTCTTCACTTTTTTTACAAAAATTCAAGATAAATATTCATGGAAAGGTAATAAATCAATTTTTTCATGTTTCATTACATTCCTTTCTCATTTTCGTTTAATTACGTACAAAGGCTTTTGATGAAGGAAAATCCCCATGCCCTAACATTCAACATTTCTCTCTTTTATCTTGAGTTTTTTCATATTTAGACATCTTGAAGACTTGGAAATCATTGAATATTCCATTGTAAATTTTTTCAAGTCATCTCTTCATTGATAAGTCCAAATACCCACAAAAAGTCACCTTTATGCCTAAATTTGATAGTTTCATAATTAAACACCTAGAGAAGAGAAAGTGAAAATTGAATGCTCTTGTTTCCACCTTTGAATATTGAGAAATTGAAAATTGGAATAATTCACCATGGTTGGTGAATGAGTCCCACTACAAGGCATTATTTTGGTTTTCTTCATTTTTCAGATACCCATTTGTCTAAAATAGGCTCCAGAACGATTTCACGGAACTGGAAATGGTTCACCTAGAATGGTGAATGAGTCCCACTAGGCCTAAAAATTAAGATTAACAACATTTCAAAATCCATTTCAAGTCTTAAACAAGTCTATAGGCACACTTTTTTAGTTTCATTCTTTTTTGTTGTAGTTTACCTTCATTTCTAGGTGTTTTGACATGACACAATGTGGTTTCAAACATTCGTCATTCTCTTAGTTTCCATTCATTAATCAACCAATTTTATCAATTATCTTCATTTAGATCATTGAATTTATTTATACTTACATCATACATAATATAATCTGAGGGAACCACTTAGATTTTGGTGCGAGATCTATGTCTTTCCTTTAGGTGAAAAACCCTAATTGAGCAAAAGAGACTTAGCATTTCACAACCCTAAAAATATATGGTTCAATTTGGTCCTTTGATATTGAAATGGGTTCTTAAAGATCTAGATGGCACTATAATTATCACAATGGAGGACCGTGGAACATTGAATTTTGAGTCCAAACTTAGAATATTTTTAAGATAAATAGCCTTAGTAGCAGCATTAATAGCTCCTCGATACTCAACCTCAGTTAAAGAGAGAGAAATAGCATGTTGCTTCTTACTCTACTAAAAAATGGGTCTAGAACTAAGGTGAAATTTAGAGACAAAATTGGACTTAGGATCATCAATATTTCCAATCCAATCAAAATCTATATATCCAACCAGGTTGAGTGATGTACCTACTACATAGTGAGTCCCATAATATGGTGTACCTTGTATGTAATGCAAGATGCATTTGGTAGCTTTCCAATGAAGCTCATGTGGTTCTTGCATGAATTGTGAAACCATGCCAACTAAAAAAGAAATATTAGGGAATTTGTGAGTCAAGTAGATGAGGCTCCCAAAAAGTTGGTGATACAAAGTGGCACCAATGAGTGGAGTAGAACACTTGGCCTCAAGTTTGACTCTTGATAGAAATGGAGTAGGTATAACCTTATAATAAGACATGTGGAACTGAGCTAGAAGGTCAAGACCATACTTGGGCTTAGAAATTGTGATCCTAGAAGAGGACTGTGTGATCTCAATCTTGAGAAAGTATTGCAAGAGGCCCAAGTCAGTCATATAAAATATGTGTGAGCTACCTGTAATGATCAAGTCATCAACATACAAAACAAGAAGCAAGTGATGGTCACCCAGTCACAAAATATAGAAATTCAAATCTGAGTGGCACCTAGAGAATCACATGTCGAGAGAAGAAAGGAGTCCATATTGACATAACAAGACCAAGGGTCCTATTTGAGGCTATAGAGATACTTTTACAACCAACAAACCAACAGATCCTCAACAAATTCCAGTAGCTATTCCATGTGAATCTCCTTTGCAAGATCTCTGTGAAGAAATGAGCTCTTCACATCCATTTGATATAAAACCCATCTATGATTTGATGCAATGGCAAGAGCCAAGCAAATGGAGTTTATCTTAGTAACACGGGAAAATGTTACTATGTTATCAATACCAAAAACCTATGAGAAACTTGTAACAACAATTCCATCTATTGTATATTTGGTCTAATACATCCACTTACATTGAACCAATTTCCCCCCTTAGGAAGAGGAACTAATTTCCATGTGTGATTCCTCATCAAGTAACTATACTCTTCCTCAATTGTTGAATCCCACACAAGAAATTTTGTATGCTTCCCTAAATGATTGCGGATCTAAAGGTATAGCAATGTAGATATGTGGAAGATGCTAATGTTGTGACCGATTCCTTCAAGTTTCTAAGGATCCACAACAATATTTCCTATTTGACTTGAGATTCTTTCAATCCCAATGAGTTTATGAAGATGATGGAGATAAAGCATGAGAATCATAAACCTCATAATGAGAACCTTATGAATGTGGAACCCTTTGAGTAGGAGGTGATGCAGAATCATTCAAGTCACTATTATATATGTCCACTGTGTAGGAAGGATGATGAGGATCAAAGGTCAAGATAGGAGAGTTGTCCTCACAGTGAACATTCATATTAATGAAGATTTCATGTCACTCTACATCCATGAGTTGCTAGCCTTTGACACCATCTAGATATCGAACAAAGAAGAAAGGCCTAGTTTTAGGTTCCAAAGCCTTGCACTTTTGTGGAGTAATGTGTGCCCAAGTTGGAGAGAAAAAACTAAAAAAAAATTCACAATTGGTTTCCTACTACACCAAGCCTCAAAAGGATTCATCCCTTTCAATTGCTTGTGGGGAACCAGATTATGAATGTGTGTAACACAATTAATGGGTTTAGCAAAAAAAATTTGACCAAGAGAATGGGAATGTATCATGGAGCTAGCTATTTCCTTGAAGGTACTATTTTTCTTTTTATTAACACCATTCTACTATGGCGGGTATGTAACTGAATGCTAAAGATCAATCCCTTCAAGAGTAGAAAACTACACAAGGTTATGGTTCACATATTCTTCACCATTGTCCATATGAAGAATCTTGATATACTTTCTGGATTTCTTGTCAATATGAGCCTTGAAAATTTGAAAATTTTCAAAGAATTCATTCTTTTGGTGAATAAAGTAGACCCAAGTGAATCTAGATTAGTTATCAATGAAGGTGAGTGCATAGTGAGACTTGCTAAAGGAAAAACCTAGAAATTATCCTACTAGACCAATGTGAACCAATTGAAGAACTTCTAAAGCCCTCCAAGACTTCTATTTATCAAACATCTCTTTTGGATTCTTACCCATAACACAACCTAGACATACAACATCTAGGGTCTTGATGTAAGGTAGACATGTTATCATATCCAGTGAGCTAATATGTTGAAGATAGCGGCAGTTATGATGTCCAAATCACTCATGCCGTAACATACTAAATTGAATGAGTGAGCAATGTTGTAGAATGAGAATGTGGCACAAAGTGAGTAAATTTATATAGTCGAGACTCATTATTGATTTTTCCCACTTAACTAGGGAAATATTCTCAAGATATTTGATCACAACTACATCTAGAGAAAACTCAACTTTCTTCCCATTCCCAAGATGAGTGATTTGGTAGAATAAAAGAAGGTTGGAACACAACTCAGGAACACAAAAAACATTCTTAAATGATCCATCATCCATGTCAATTGAAACTTTTCCAACAACTTACACCTAATTATATTCACCTATAAGATTGTGAGGTACTATGTAGGCTCCATTGAAGAGAATTTTTCTATATCAGAACCCATGTGATGTGTAGCACCTAAGTGAAGTATGCCTTGTTGTAACAATCTTGTGACTACAAAAATTTCCCATCCTTTTCCTTTATTTCATTGTGAAGAATTAGAAGGAGATTTTTCTTTTTCTACGAAGATGGAAAATTGATGTTAAATTCTTCTCGAGGAGATTAGTCAATTCATCAACTTGCTTAACATGACAACGATCCTCATCATGGAAAAATTTCTTCCAATAGACACAAGTTGGTCTCTCCTTTTGAGAATTCCCCTTCTTGGAATATGATGAAGAGTCTCCTTGCTAAGGATAAGATAATTATGCATGATCTTTGCATGGCTTATTCTTTGTTTTGTTTTCTTTCTTATTGGATCATGACCTATGTCATTCCACCAAAGCTTGTGACTTGGATTATTCAAGAATAACCATAGCGATAAATTTTATTGTTCAAACATCAACATCTATATGAATGAATCAAATGTTGTACTATAGGTACTTCCCATAATCAACTAATGAGTTTGAAGACTAGAAACAAAAGTTGCATATTCTAAAGGAAGCTTGTCCAACAAATTGAAGACCAACTATGCATCCTTTTTATCAATACCACAATATTTAATTTGTGTTTTTAGTTCATTAGCCTTAGGTACATAGTCTTCTATTGTAGAAAAATTCTTTTGATCTTTATTAGTGAGATCATTATCAATTTGTATCCCCAAACCTCATCAATTTTTCCATAAAATTGAGGAAGTTTATCCCAAGGTTCCTTAGCTGATTTATACTTATCAAAATGAAAGATGAGATTAGAAGAAAAATATTTCTTGAGTGTTCCAAGAGCCATAGTATTTTTAATTATCCATCCACTTTTTAAATTTGGATCAATTAGTTCTAGAATGGATCCATCACTGTAGTGGATTAATCCTTTTTCCATTAATTTAGTTAATGCATTTATTTTCCATGTTGCATATTTATGTGGAGTTAAAGAAGAAAACATATAATGAACCATGGATAAAATATAAAGAGCACAAGATAGAACTCAAAGCACAATCACACAACACAACCCCCTAAAATTCACTCAATCAAAGAACCCACCCCACCCCCCAAAAGAAAATAATTTTACAATTTATACTTAGTGTGGTTATAATAGACACATTAAAGAAATATCTAAGCGGAATTTTGATTTAAATGCTTACAATTTCCACATATGACATATATTTTGGGAACCTAAATGCTTAATTATCTTCTTAGGGGTTTTCACCTAGAAAGAAAGAGATTTGGGCTCCAAAATACTTATGCACATTAAAAATGGATGTATGCAATGTGATGTAATGTAAATGGACATATATAAGTGTAATTCAGTTATGGAATTGATTTATTAATATGCAAAAACTAAACAAAAGACTTGTTTGAAAATACATTGTGTATTGCAACAATGAACTAGAAACCTAGGTAAATGAAAACATAAATTAATGATATTGAATAGAGTGCATTTGGAGGTAGAATGAGGTCACTGGAATATTTTTGAATGTCTCTAGAACTTCTATTAATGGCCACTAGGAGTCATTTTCCAAGCATGGCAAATTTTTCCTAATTCTGCTAAAATCTTTTGGAAATATGTTTCTAACTGATGGGAGTTGAAATCTAAGAAAATAAATTTTTAGGTGGGACTCATTCACCATGGGTGGTGAATCATTCCACATAAAAAAATATATAAAATCAAAGATTCTATGGAGTTAGATATGTACTTCTGCCTCCTACAAGTCTTTGCTTCTAAAATTGTCAGATTCAGTTCTGAAAATGGCTTTTTGTTGATGATTTTCCTTGAATGAAGGAAAGTTGACTTGGATGACTTTGAAATTATATATTAAATTATTCAAAAGCTTCCAGAGGACCCAAATCTACATACAAACAAAACCAGAAGAGAAATTATTGATTGTTAGGGAATGGGGGTTTGCCTTGGTCAAACCCTGTTTAGGTAATTAAACCAAAATAATGATATACAAGAATGAAACAAGTAAAAATGAAATATATTACCTTTAAATGGTGATTTATCATGAATTTATATATAAATGCATGTAAAATCAGCCCTTGGATGATTTAGAATGCTAACTTGAAGACCTCCAATAGAGAAAACTCAACTTGCTTGATTTTTGATGGGAAATAGATGATGAATTGATAATGAGAGGTGTGATGATGAGACAAGATGTGTAAAATGAGTATAAAAAAACTTATTTATAGTTATCAAGCTTCCAAAGGACCCAAATCTCCATACAAACAAAACCAGAAGAGAAATTGTTGATTGTTACGGAATGGGGCTTTGCCTTGGTCAATCCCCATTTAGGTAATTAAACAAAAATGATGAAATAAATGAATAAAACATGTAAAAATGAGATAAATTACCTTGAAATGGTGATTGATCATGGATTTCTACAGAAATACATGTAAGATCATCCCTTGAATGATTTAGAATGCTAACTTGAAGACTTATATTGGAGAAACCCTAAGTTGCTTGACTTGAGATAGAAAATAGAAGATGAATTCAAGATGAGAGATGTAATAATGAGAAAAAGATGTGAAAATGAGGATAAAAATACTTATTTATAGTCAATTTTTCCTTAGTATCCCAATTATACTACATCATAGGCTGACATGAATTGAAAACAAATATTAAATTTTACTTTTTCCCACTCAATGGTCAAAATGGGGGCCAAATAGGACTCATTCACCACGCATCATGAATGAGTCCCACCTAGATGGGACTAATTTTTCAAGCATGGAGAATGGATCCTGCAAGGGCCATTCTAACACCTATGAAGCTTAGGAGATAGGAAATAAGGTTTAAAATGCCATCTTGTTCAGCGTTTGATCAATTAAAGCATCAAGATGCACAATATGGGTACAATAGGACTTATTAATGATGACATAATTGTTCAATAGGGCTTGGGACACATAAATAAATGTTAAAGTTTAATTAAATTCACTTTACAACACTAAAATTAGGTCCAAATAGCCTACAAAAGCACACAAACCAAAGTGAATGCATAAATCACATTACAAAACTACTTTATCTTTAAGTTTATGTTAAGATCCTTCTAGATTGATGAAATAATGTTATTATAATGTTAATTCACTTTTACATTGCTTACCCTTACCATCTTTCCTTTGCTTGTGCCATAGTGTGGGGTGATAGAATTTTCTTGTGTATATATTATCATGATTATGTGTTTGAAAAGTATCCACTTTTTTATATGTATAAACCTAGAGTAGCTTTGTCAAAGAGGTGGATTTTTGTTAACAACCCACTAAATATTATGGAAATAGAAATCATATCAATCACCACAATATAAATTTAAAATTTCCCTACCTGCTCCATTACTAGACCATTTAAAACATATGATTATTCAAAATAAAGTTTAGAAATGTATTTGTTCGAATGGTAAAATTGGTTTTCCGCTATATCAATTTAAACATATGTAACTTTCAAACTCTTAAAGACGTTACTTTTAAAATTATTTGATTATATGTATATTAGTTAATTTATTTTTATTTGAAAAATAATTTCGTTTTATATATATAAACAAATTACTAATAGTGAGAAGAAATTTAAAGAATAGAAAATATGAGTTTTTTTTTTCTTTTTTCTATGTTTATAATAATTCTATGATGAATATTGATCAATGGAGTTAATTATTACTTTAAGGGGTGATCTTATTATAGATGAGGTAAACAACATGTTTGAAAAAAATTGAAATTGTAGTATTTATATTTAATCACCTAAATGTTGTAACTAGCCATGATTTGGTGTTGGAGGAATGAATAGTACATGAAGTGGGATTTAACATTTATGATGGCACCAAAAGTTCTATTTTTATTCATGTATCTATCATTAATCCTATTTATTTGGGATCCTAGTGTAATTGCATGAGGGTGTGAGTCCATTGAAGTTGGGTGTTAAGTCATTCCAAGTCTTCTTCTAGTATAAGTAATATATTTCTTCTATACTATTTATCCATGTTTCTGTTAGGTTAATTGGATGAATCATTATTATGTTATCCCTCTAGCCTTGGTTATATACAATTTTTTATTATAGTAGGTGACAACTCTAGTAAAAAGTATAGTTATATCTTCAATTGGAAATAGTAACAAAAGAGTCTGGGTAGTTTATATCATCTAGTCTTTGTTGGTAGAGGTGTTGGATTTTGGTAGTTTATTGTGGTTTTTTGTCCTTGATGTCAAAAGAGAGTTTGGTGGTGTGATTTCCAAATAGTTCAATTGATTGGTTGTTTGACATACTTTCATGGCATTATGACTCATAGTCTTTGACATTGGTATCTTGACATATAGTTTAGTTGCTTTTGGCATACTATTGTTTAGTTGGCACATTTATCTTGGATTATGGAATATACATTTTTGGAACACTTGGTTTTGGTATTCTTGTCTCAGTCTTTGGAATTCAGTATATTTTTCATGAACACCATTATGATGTAGATTTACTTTGAGTTCTATATTGTTGTGGTATTGTACTTGCTGACTCCATGTGCAGATTGTCTTGCATATACAGGTGTTGAGCTATGGCATTGGATTTTAGGTGATATCATTTATATGGTTGATCATTATATTGTTTTTTAGTGAAGGTATAATTGTGTTTCGTATTTCATCTTTGTGATATCTTTATTGTTTTTTAGTGAAGGTATATTTGTGTTTTATGGTTGATCAAATTGTATTTATATGCACATAGCATTGATTCATTTATTGGTGCTAACATGATAAGGTGAAAGTAATTGTTTCACTAGCACACATTATATTGTTTTCAAGCTTCACTTTCATATCATTTACTTTTGGCATAAAGTGTAGAGGAATTGATGTGTAGAAGTCTCTAGTATTGTTTAGAATCTTAGATAATCTTTCAGAGGTCTTGGTATTCATGTTTATGATCAGTTCACATGGATTTGACTTGGATTTTTTAGTAATCGAGTTCTTTAAAGTAACATTTTATGTTTTAAAAGTGGGCACTTGAATTTTTTTTTGTTTACATGGAGTTATCTTGGTTTCACTTTGGTGTTAAATTATACACAACGAAACATGTTTTATTTTCCCTTGATAGTTATCAAGCTTCTATTGTTTCAAATGACATGTTTTTATTTTAAAAGGAAATTGAATGTTATCGAGCTTACCGTATGACATAGTTAATATTAATTTTATGGGTATCAACCTTTGTTAATGACTAAAGTCATAAAGTTTATGACTATCATCTTTTTCATTCATTTAAGTCTTGTTCAAAAGACCATCAAGCTTATTGTTTTTCATTTGTTTTTTTTCTAAACAAATTTTATTAGCATTGAAAATTGATGTGTAAGAGACACATCATCATTATGGGTTGAGTTGGTAGTGCAATATTTGTTGGTAGACTTCAAAATATATTATGATGTTCTTTGGACTTCAAAGTTTTTATTTTGAAATCATTATGCATTCATTTGAGTGAATGATTAGGGTAGAGAGAAACCCTAGCCACCTAGAATTGACAAAGAAGAAAGATTAGATCGATAGATTTAGAGAACTCAAAGTCAGGTATTATATTCCTTGTTATTTTCATTTGTTAACAAGTAATATTAACTACTAATATTTGAAATACATTGTTTCCTAATCAGGATTTGCAAGTTGTTTATAAATCCTAATGATATTTGATGTATGGCTTCTGGGGTTGTTTAGAAAACCTAACTGCATTCATTGATTTGAGGATTAGTTTTGAGAAAGTTTGTTGATTAACAAACAAAGTTTCATTGTTCAAAAATGATTAATCGAAGACTCTTCAGTTATTCCTTTTAGAGTCTATTTTAAATATTTTTTTATTATATAAATAAATGGTTGCAATCAACTTCCAGTGTAGAGAATTTTTATGGCTGAGGATGAGAGTTGAAGTAACAATAGGGCTTACAAACTTGTAAGGGTATTTTATTGAAACATCTTTATAGTGCAAGAAAAGGGGTTTTGAGAGAACATTATTCTCTTTGGTTCTATATAGAGATTATTTTTTATTGTAGAATATTTTTATCATCAAGTACAAGAATTCACAATACATATTGTGTAATGGACTATAATGCATAATATCCTATTGTATACTATTAAGATGTTGTGATTGCAGAAGATAATTGCAATTAAAGGACCTTGATAGTTTACATTGTTTATTGAGAAACATTGAAAGATGGGTTTGTGCTCTTTGATATTGGTGTCTCTAAATGAGGGGTTAGTGCTCCTTGACTGGGTGCTCATAGATTAGCCTATAAGGCATTGTAAGTAGTGGTTTTTGAAGTTAAGACAATAAGGCAGTTTTGGAGTGTTTTTTCTTCCCTAAAAGGATTTTCCACTTGGAAAAATTGTGTGTTCTCTTCTTGTGTCGTACGTTCTTATCTTGTTTAAGTTCTCATTTTTTCATTTGTCAAATTGTTTAATGAAAGGCTCTAATATATGTTTCATATATCATTCTAAAAGGATTTTAAGTATAAAGTTCAATCTTTCATAAAAGTGTCCAAACTTATGCATAAAATTATGTGAAAATAAAGCATTGAAAAATAATTGTTCAAGATGTATAATATGAAAAATTACAATTATGCTTGGAAATGGTTGAGTAAAGTCATTGTGATCAATCATTTTTTTGTTAAATTATGTTGACCTATGCATGTTCACTCTACATTTAAAAGGTTACATAAAGTTGTTTCAAGGTCTTAGTTCAAGTTGTAAGTCAAGTGAAAATTTTACATTACTCTAATTCACCCCCCTCTCAAAGTAATTCATCTTCCAAAAAGAGGGAAAGTATGAGTGGGTTGCAAGGAATGTCCAAGGTTATGTAAATTTATCCCTATGGAAGATGACAAATTACATTATTAAAATATTATGAAAGGCGGTGGAGGAAATCTAGATGCGACAAAATAGAAGAGTAATAGAATTTTTTTTTAGAAAATATAGTAAGCAGATTTGAACTAGAGTTTTAAGTCATAAAGGGAGTGCAAGAAAGAATGAAAGTATTAGAGAAATACACACAATAGAATGCTTATATAAGTACATTCTAATGGAATAAAAGAGACAAAAAAGAGTAATAGGATAGAGAATAAAAATAAACAAAATAATCATGTTCTCTTACCTTATGACATCTAGCCTATTAAATATCACATGAATGCTTTATTTTCTCTTTTCTAAAATACTTATGAGCCATTAGTATTTACTAATTGAAATTTTGATAAACTTGTATATAAATTCTATTTGATTGTTCTTGTCATTTTTAATAGTCATCTTCTCTCTTAGATAAATACACATCATTATGTTGATATGAAATTTAATCTTATTCAAAAGATTAAGTGACTCAATGGATAAAATATAATAATAAAATATTAATTTTTCAACCATTCATTGGCTAACTTTATTTGGAGGAATCACTTAAAATTATCATTATTATATTCTTCTCGAGTTTCAACTGAAATTTTTTGCAAGTATGAAGGTGGGTATGTGCAGGATCATCATGGAAAAAACATGCCCTTAACTTGCAAAAAAATTAGAAAAGTTAGAGTTAGGAAACTTGATGTAAAAATTTGAATAAGTTATCTATATTATTTCAAAAATATGTAAGAATAGAATTTTTAGTGAATTGAATTTAGTTTCTAAAATACTAGGTTTATTTTTTATTTTTAAAAAATATATTATGTGAAAATTTGAAATTTTAATAGAGTAGTAGTTTAATATTAGGGAAATCATAAGTAGGTGTTTGTCTAACCACCCTAACCACAACAAAATGATAATAATGTTTTTATAATATTTTAGATATGAGTAGAATAATCATGTCCGGATGTGATGCATAATTTTTTCTAAATTTTTTTGGGGTAAATAATTAATTATAAATTTTTTATTACAAATTTTAAAAAATATAAAAATGTGTATGTCTAACCACCTTAACTTGATCAAAACTTCATGAAATTCATTTTTTTAAATCCTATAGTATGTGAAGCATAGAATGTGACACATTTTTTATATTCAAAAAATGTGATATCATTTGAAACCTATAGATATTTTTCAATCAACTTGTCAATCGGGACTTTAGTCCTAATTCAAATAGAAAATGAATAATAATAATTTATTAAATTAAAATTAAATCATAATTTATATTGTTGGAAAGATGGGAATCTCCTTTAAAACTCCTTTTTGTTTCATCAATTTTGGGTTAAAAAAAGTTGTCAGACACATACCTTACATATACCCATCATATCGCCACTTTTTGCCCCATCATGATCCTACACATACCCAGGTCTTGAAATTGATTTCAATAATAATTCTACTAATTGGTGTTGTAATTGATGTCAACTATCTCTTAGGAAAATTATTGCATGATAAAGATGTCAAGGATATTGAGAAAATTATGAAAAACAGGGAAATAGGTTGATCTAGGTTGTGCATGTATAGTTGAGATATTGAGGAAGTGTTGTGAGTACATGGAGCCATCTTTTGTTGCATTATATAAAGAAGAGTTGGATTAAATTAATGAGTTGAGATAATGCCTTTGGTACTTGGTTTCCAAGTACTTTTAAGGAAATTTTATAGACAAAGTAGATTGTGTAGTGCAAATGTTCATAGTGTGCTCCGATATTGTGCTCGACATTTCTCATATATTGATCCTATACTTGTGCAAAAATTATATGTAATTTATGGTTGTTAGAGGTTCTTATATTTAGAATTTGGATTTCTGGATCATTGTACAAAGCAACATATTTTCACCAGTGTGTGAACTAGTTCTTAAGTGATATTTTTTTTTGCTTAGGAGAAATGTATTTACTCTAGATTTCTCTATTGTTTGGATTTAGGTTGTGTATATTTGGGAAATTTCTTGTAATTTTCAAGTATCTTTTTATATTCAAGGTTTTACTTGATTAGGTACATTTTAGAATGAGTTTCATTCACTAGTTTGCAAATAAGGGTTACAAGTTGTTCTGTGTTGAAGTATTTGTTTGGTACAATCTTCGATGAAGTATTTGATTAGTCTCAAGTAGTTCATGGATTATTCTAGATCGTGTTTAAGTGAATTTTGTTTTCTTGAATTCTTAGATTTATTTAAGGAAGTGTGTACTAAATGTTTTTGGTGTTTAACATAGGTATTAGTTAACCTAATTTTATTCACACTACATGTGAGGCTCCTAGAAGTGTGTTGAGGTGTGTTTGGATCTATTTAGGTCTTAATTAAGGAATATTTTGGGTTGCGATCATTCCTATCAACTGTAGAAATGTTTAGGTGCTAACCTATTTTGAGTTTCTATGTATAATAGTTAGTTATCGAAATTGGAGAAGATTTTTGTTGATGTGTTTTTTATGCACTTTTCAACACAGACAAAGTGTAGGTGCACTACCTCTCTTGAAAGACAATCTTCCACAATCAGATTGCAGACACTATCCCAAGGTCTCTAATGTCAGGTCTTGAGAGTGCTCAGAAATCTCAGTTGTTTTGTGCGATTTGCTTGAATCACAAGGCAGTCTTATGGATGAGTTACAAAGCATGGAAGTTGGGTTTGTAAATGCAGTTTCAAAGTGCTGAAAGTGAATGAACAGTGGCTGTCCATTCAAAACAAGTTGAAACTCATCAAGTTCATCTGATTTCGCTTCATGGTGATGCTTTGGGTCCTACTCTAACCAAGGATTAAAAGAAATAACAAAAGGAGAAGGGTTAAGAAAGCTATTCTAATCCTAAGCTACGAATGAACAGTAACAATGGTGGTTGCTAAAGTAGACAGGCTTCCTAAATTGGGTTTTGCTTGGCCAACAGAAACCTACAGTTGCACAATACTAGTGCAATCTTCTAAGGACTGCAGATTTTCAAATTGCATACACACACCATGTGCATGCAATCAAACTAAGTTGCAGCAATAAAGGAAAGAGGCTCAGACTAGCTTTGCAAAGTGATTCATCATCAATGAACCACAAAAATCATGAGCTAGAAGTTCATGAAATACTGAAACAGAAAACACCATCACCACTCCCATTCAAGAAACTAACACTAAAATTAACATGGAAGGTGAACCATGCATACATAAAGAGAAAACTCAAAAGGAACACCCATAAATCATGCAATGTTGCTTTCTATTGCTACAGAATGTCTTTACATCAATTCTCCAACACTTACAAATGAGGGGCAAGCCCCTATTTATAGTTTTTCAAAGCCCAAATGAATGGCTAGGATTCAATTACATCGAATGGCCCAGATTCAATTACATTAGGGTTTCACCTACCCCACAATATTCAACAATTTAAAAAACATTCCTTGTCTTTTCCCTGTTTTGTCACCTAGTGAGAGTCACTGTAGCAATTTTGTCACTTAGCTGATTTCCCTTTTCACTATAGTAGAAACTGCTTAAAAGTTGTTTTCTTACTTGATGTGTTTGCAATGTTCTTCCTCAGATCAAATGAGCCCATCGACGATTGGCATCAATGGATTGGTGGCCCCTGATTCAGGCAGAAAGCTCCTTAGAAATCATTATCATCTGGAAAAAGGTAGGACAACTCCCTCAATGGGCCTCTTCGAAAGACCTACAAAAGGCTTCTTGACTACTACAAACACGAAGTGTCGTAAGTGCATTTATACATGAGTTAAGGAAAATGTCACTCAAACCTACAAATTCCCTGTTAGATCTATCCATGCATCATCAAAATATCTTGATATTCATATTTGGAGCTCATTTGGGCCATAAACATTAATGCGCATGCTTCAAAGGTGTGAGCGCCAGAGGGTGGAAAGATGGGGGAACAAAAGCTAGAAGGCAGACAGTAGATGGAAGCCAAAATAGCCAGGAAGAAGGTGGGCTCCCAGATGTTCAAAACAGCCAGGAAGGAGGTAGGCTCCCAGATGTTCAAAATAGCCAGGAAGAAGGGAGGCTCCTAGATGTTCAAAACAGCCAAGAAGGAGGCAGGCTCCTAGATGTTAAAAACAACCAGGAAAAAGGGAGGCTCCCAGATGTTCAAAATAGCCAGGAATGAGGTAGGCTCGCAGATGTTTAAAACAACCGGGAACGAGGTAGGCTCCCAGATGTTAAAAATAGCTAGGAAGGAGGCAGGCTCCTGGATGTTCAAAACAGCCAGGAAGGAGGTAGGCTCTTGGATGTTCAAAATGGCCACGGAGAGGTGGAGCCCCAAAAACGGCCACGGAGGGACCGGCCTCCGGAGGCCGGAAGGGAGGTGGCCGCCGGATGTTCAAAAATGGCCACAGAGAGGTGGGGCCCCAGAAATGGCCACAGAGGGGCCGGGCTCTAGAGACCGGAAGGGAGGTGGCCGCCAGATGTTCCAAAACGGCCACGGAGAGGTGGAACCCCAGAAACGGCCACAGAGGGGCCGGGCTCCGGAGGCCGCAAAGGAGGTGGATGCCGAATGTTCAAAACAACAAAAGGGGGCTGAAGCTTCGAAACCATCAAAACTTAACCAAACATTGATGAAACCTTGACAGTTCATTGACATCCCAGATCCAAAAAAGGGTGACCCCAAAGTCAAAAATGAGGAAACAGGAGCGACGGGGGTTCACGGATGTTTCTAGAAAGCCAAGGAGGAAGGGAATTCTGGAGGGAAAGTTCTGAAACCATCGCAACTTAACGAAATGTTGACGAAACCTTGACAGTTCATTTACACACTTCAAACACATCCTAGATCCAAAAAAAGTTGCCCCCAAAGTCAAAATTGTGGAAACAGGAGCGACGGGGGTCCAAGGATGTTTCCAAATAGCCAAGGAGGAAGGGAATTCCGGAGGCAAATTTCTGAAACCATCGAACCTTAACAGAACCTTGAAAAAACCTTGGTAGTTCATTTACACACTTCAAACACATCCCAAATCCAAAAAAGGTTTCCCCCAAAGTCAAAATTGAGGAAACGGTAGTGAGGGGGGTCCGCGGATGTTTCCAAATAGCCAAGGAGGAAAGGAATTCCGGAGGGAAAGTTCTGAAACCACTGAAACCTAACGAAACATTAACGAAACCTTGGCAGTTCATTTAGGGACCCCAAACACATCTCAAATCCAAAAAAAGGTAGCCCCAAAGTCAAAGATTTGGAAACCAGACCGACAGGGGTCCACGAATGTTTCCAAAACAGTAGGAACAAGACAAAGGGTAGAAAGGGGACGAACGACTTTATTTCTCTGTGAATTTGAATACCCTAAGTGGGTGAATTTGGTCAAGGGAATTTAATTCTTTGAAGGCACCTGGCCAATTTGGGATTGGATATGGGAAACACAAAACAAGACAGGAGCAAAGCAACCTGTCAGAAGAAAAAAAAAGGGGGTCCCTGCCTACTGTGGGGCATGTGTGCAAAACATGCACAACAAATGGCGACTCACTAGGGAAATGCTCTAGAGTATTTTGATGACAAACTGGAATCATGAACCCAGAATCTCTGGTTCTGACCTTCACGCTAGGGAAAACAAACAAGACTCCCAACCAAAGTATCAAAGCCACTAGCCAACCCAACTTTTAGTATGCTGAAAATCTAGGTGTGTGCAGTTGCATTAATTGTCATCCTTCGGTTGCTATAGGAACCCAAGTTCTGTTCAGTTAAGCTACGTAGTTTATTGTAACTCCAAAAGCATCTGGGGCATTGCCTCGCTGCCAGTCAGGCATCCATAGCCCCGACGAGGTTATCGCTATGATTCTCCCAAACATTGGTCTACTGCTGGCCGGGTGTCCATAGCCTCGGTAGAGTTGCTCAGATACCCCTGAAAAGTTGAATTTTCCTTTCTTTTAATTTTTAGTGTTTTCTTTATTTCTTTCTTTTCTCTTTTCATTTCTTTTATTTCAACCTGCAAGCATTGAAGCTCGCACTTAGGGCTGAGAATCACAGTGGCCCTGGAGCAGAATTTTAGATTTTTCACTTAACTAGACTTCACAAAATGCCCTATAGTGACCATTGAATTCTTAAGATGTATAAAAGCTATAAAATTTCAGAATATGTCAAAGTTAGACTAAACCAACAAATTATTCTCTTCAAATTAAATACCTAGATTACTTGACACTAACAAAAGACCTTCACCATCCACTCTGAAGACTTGATTAGAGTTTGACAAAGAAATATGTAAAACAACCCCAGGCTTCTTGACTACTGCAAACATGAAGTGTCGTAAGTGCATTTATACATGAGTTAAAGAAAATGTCACTCAAACCTACAAATTCCCTGTTAGATCTATCCATGCATCATCAAAATATCTTGATATTCATATTTGAAGCTCATGTGGGCCATAAACATTAATGTGTGCTTCAAGGGTGAGAGCACCAGAGGGTGGAAAGATACCGGAAGAAAAGCCAGAAGGAAGACAGTAGATGGAAGCCAAAACAACCGGGAAGAAGGCAGGCTCCCGGATGTTCAAAACAGCTGGGAAGGAGGCAGGCTCTCAGATGTTCAAAACAGTCAGGAAGGACGCAGGCTCCCAGATGTTCAAAATAGCCAGGAAGAAGGGAGGCTCTCAGATTTTTAAAACAGCCAGGAAGGAGGTAGGCTCCTGGATGTTGAAAACAACTAGGAAGAAGGGAGGCTCCCATATGTTCAAAACAACCAAGAAGGAGGCAGGCTCACAGATGTTTAAAACAGCTGCGAACGAGGCAGGCTCCCAAATGTTAAAAATAGTCAGGAAGGAGGCAGGCTCCCAGATGTTCAAAACAACTAGGAAGGAGGCAAGCTCTTGGATGTTCAAAACGGCCACAGAGGAATCGGGCTCCGGAGGTCGGAAGGGAGGTGGGCGCCAAATGTTAAAAAATGGCCATGGAGAGACGAGACCCCAGAAACGGCCATTGAGGGGCTGAGCTTTAGAGGCCAGAAGGGAGGTGGCCTCCGGATGTTCCAAAATGACCACGGAGAGGTGGAACCTCAGAAATGGCCACAGAAAGGCCAAGCTCCAAAGGCCGTGAAGGAGGTGGCTGCCAGATGTTCAAAATAGCAAAAGGGGGACGAAGCTCTGAAACCATTGAAACTTAACCAAGCTTTGACGAAACCTAGATAGTTCATTTAAGCACATCAAACACATCCCAGATGCAAAAAATGGTGACCCCAAAGTCAAAAATGAGGAAACGGGAGTGACAGGGGTCCGTGGATGTTTCCAAACAGCCAAGGAGGAAGGTAATTCTGGAAGGAAAGTTCAGAAACCATCGCAACTTAACAGAATGTGGACGAAACCTTGGCAGTTCATTTAAACACTTCAAACACATCCTGGTTCCAAAAAATGTTTCCCCCAAAGTCAAAATTGTGGAAACAGGAGTGATGGGGGTCCACGGATGTTTCCAAATAGCCAAGGAGGAAGGGAATTCCAAAGGTAAAGTTCCGAAACCATCGAACCTTAACGGAACATTGACGAAAACTTGGCAGTTCATTTATGCACTTCAAACACATCCCAAATCCACAAAAGGTTGCCCCCAAAGTCAAAATTGAGGAAACAGCAGCGACGGGGGTCTGCGGATGTTTCCAAATAGCCAAGGAGGAATGAAATTCTAGAGGGAAAGTTCTGAAACCAGCGAAACGTAACAGAACATTAACGAAACCTTGGTAGTTCATTTAGGGACCCCAAACACATCCCAAATCCAAAAAAAGGTAGCCCTAAAGTCAAATATGTGGAAACCAGACTAACAGGGGTCCACGGATGTTTTCAAAACAGTAGGAACAAGACAAAAGGCAGAAAGGGGACGGACGACTTTATTTCTCCGCGGATTTGAATACCCTAAGTGGGTGAATTTGGTCAAGGGAATTTAATCGTTTGAAGGCACCTGACCAATTTGTGATTGGATATGGGGCACACAAAACAAGACAGGAGCAAAGCAACCTGTCGGAAGCAAAAAAAAGGGGGTCCATGCCTATGGTGAGGCGTCTGTGCAAAACATGCACAACAAATGGCAACTCACTGGGGAAATGCTCCAGAGCATTTTGATGACAAACTTGAATCACGAACCCAGAATCTCTGGTTCTGACCTTCATGCTAGGGAAAACAAACTAGATGCCCAACCAAAGGATCAAAGCCACTAGCCAACCCAACCTTCAGTATGCTAAAAATCCAAGTGTGTGCAGTTGTGTTAATTCTCATCCTTCGGTTGCTATAGGAACCAAAACTCCATTCAGTTAAACTACGTAGTTTATTCTAACTCCAAAAGCATCTGGGACATTGCCTCGCTACCAGTCAGGCATCCATAGCCCCGACGAGGTTATCGCTATGATTCTCCCGAACATTTCTCTACTGCCGGCTGGGCATCCATAGGCCCGGTAGAGTTGCTCAGATACCCCTGAAAAGTTGAATTTTCCTTTTCTTTTAATTTTCATTGTTTTCTTTATTTCTTTTATTTCTATTTTCAGCTCTTTTATTTCAACCCACAAGCATTGAAGCTCGCACTCAGGGCTGAGAATCATAGTGGCGCTGGAGCAGAATTTTAGATTTTTCACTTAACTAGACTTCACAAAAGGCCCTATAGTGACCATTGAATTCTTAAGATGTGTAAAAGCTATAAGATTTCAGAATACGTCAAAGTTAGACTAAACCAACAACTTATCCTCTTTGAATTAAACACCCAGATCACTTGACACTAACAAAAGACCTTCACCATCCACTCAGAAGACTTGATAATAGTTTCACAAAGAAATATGTAAAACAACCCTAGGAAATAAGTATGGTTGTTGTGCAGATAGATGTGCCCAGCTAAAATCAAAGGGACCCCAAGCAAAGCAACAACAAAGCGAAAGAAAACAAAAAGAAAACAACCTACACAGATGAACTAACCTAAGGAAAGCAAGAAAGTGGAGTATTTACAGGAAGTCTATACTACTCAAAAAATGAGCTATGATCAAAGATATTTACAAAGCACTATGTTCAGGCGCGACAAACCAACATTAACATTCATTGGATTTTGTAATGCATGTATGAGCAAACAGGCAATCGTTATCATTCTTAACCATGCAAACTTGTCTTTATATTCTTAAAAAAGAAAATCAATTTTGCAGCACTCATCTTCAACCACGTCATCATGAAAAATCAGCAATTGAGGAGGCTCATTGAACCCATGGTTAATCCATAAACATGTTCCTTTTCCCTCATTCCCATAATCAAAATAATAAGTGCAAGTATGAAAATTAACTAGAGCAAGGAAGGATAGAACCTAGATGTCATCACACAGAGGTGGCAGCGTTGGAAAGTCGAGAGCAAGCATAACATCCTTGATCATTGCATTGGCAGCCTCGGGTGGGTGTGGTGGAGGGTGCATCACTTTGGATATTAAGCGTGCATAAGGCTAGGAGGACGGGGCAGCAAACAACTCTTTCAAGCTACCAATGGGACCCACAATCTCCACTGATTGTTCCTCGAGCAAGTACACCTCATTTGCGTGGGTTTCCATTGCCAAAACCTCTTCTTGATTGTTGTCTTCAAGGGGTAGCATGCTATCCCATCTCCTTTCCCAGCTGTCAGCCTTATTTTTGTGATGTTCAGTGTCATGGGATGAGGACATATGTGAATCTATCCTATTGGAGCCATCTAAATATGAAGGAGGATCAACAACGATCATGGCATAAGGACTCTAAGTTGCATCTTGTATTCGGTTGAGTGCTTCATCTCTATTAGCAGCTATCTCAGCACCTCCACCTTTGTCTTCTTCTTTTTGTTGTTCATGCATCTCATCATGACATTCACTCATTTCCTCTTGCTCACTATCGCTGTAAATGGAGAAGGAGCTCCTCTCCCAATCTAGAAACTCTAGTGCATCACTGTTTGGGGGCTCAAGGAGTATGTATTCATCGCTACCATCTTCTAAGATGTGCTCTTCCTCGGCATGAGCATCCCTCCATAGTGGAGCTCCCAATGGAAAGAAGTCGTCAATCGATGGCACCTCATCAAGGGGACCAAAGTCTACTACACCATTTCCCTCCAAAGACTCGCTAAAATGTCCATCGTCCATGGTAGACAGCTGCTCTTCAAAAGGAAGAACTTCTTTGTGACTGGTGGACAACATTTCCGCTTGATCTACTTCATCGCTCGGAAGTCTGAGACTATATTGCTATCCTTCTATTGCTGCCCCAACATCCTCTTGAGGTCCACTTTCAACTGAGCCATCACTTGATTCAGACTTTAGGTCTTCTTTTTCGATATGCGTAGCAAGTAGAGGAGGTCAGGTACTTGGTTTCCTTGCTTGTTCTTTGACTTGCTTGATGACTTCTTGGCACAATCCACATGCAAATTCAGAGTGTGATGAATCATGAAGTCTGCACCAATTTGGCAATAGTAGAACTTCCAAATACACTTGGTATTTTAGCTCCTACCAATCCTTTTCTAATCTGGAGATGAGTTGGCCATATCTTTCCGCTATTGAGTCCTCATCATCACTTGAAAATGAATTTTGATGGTAGACAGCCGTAGCGAGTGGTTGCTCCCACTCCTCCAAATCTGCATTTTTAGATTCTCGATCGCTGTCATTGTAGATGGAGAGGTCTTTTGACCTGATTTTGCTTATGTTTTTACCATCTCCTTCTGTTGCCTCAAGTATTTTAGCCTCCTCTTCTCCCTGATCTTCAGCATCTTCATTGGCTGTCCCAGCATGCACGACTGTAGACTACATTGGTTCATCATCACCTACCAATTGCTCTTCTTCTAGAGTGGAGGACTGCCCTTGATTGGTGGAGGGAAGGCCTTCTAAATTAATTTCAATCAAATTTTCACCAAGGCACCTTGCTGTCCTAGGAAAATCTGCCTCTTCCTCCTTGTTTTCAACTTCAATGTTTGCTGCTCCAACATCAACTTGTATCAAATTTCTTCGTTCATCCTTACTTTGTTGTTCTCTTGATGTTGACAACTCTTCTTCCTCATTGGATAACTTCTCCTCATTGAGATTTGGCTGCTCCAACTTGTCCAAACAACCCTTGGCTTGAGAAATGATGTTGTCACATGATGGACACATAAATTCTGAATGTGGTACATTGTGAAATCTACACGAACTTGCCATTAGTACTTCCTCTAACCTTGGTCCATCCTTGCTGCTCAAATGTTCCTAGATCAGCTTTTTGAATGTCTTGGCTGCCATGGTTGTCAATTCTTCCTCTGAGTTTGCAAGCACTAAAGGCTAATAGATTTCCCAAAAGAGAATTTTTCCTTGCAATACCCTTTCAATTCTACTCAAGAATGTGAGACACCCCAACTCGTTGTCCCTATGAGTGCAATGGATTTGACATCTGTCTGCCAACGCAAACTGCTGCAATGGCTTATTTAGTCTCTTATTCAAATGTACATTTAACTGAGTGATGTCAATTTGTGCATGCTACTCCATTTTGACTTAGCTTCTTTTTCCTTCAGAAATTTCTAATTTTTAGCATTAAAAAAGATCTCCCTATCTCAATTTTTTTCTTTGAAAGTGCTCTTTTCGATTCCCCACTTTCAACTTTGTAGCCTCAACTTGTCATGCCCTCCCTCTAGCGCTAGTTTTGTTGATGGCGTTAGGAGGAGGAGAGCATAAAATGAATCACTTCCAATCTTCAACTTTGTATTCCCAACGTGTCAGCCCTCCTTCTAGCGCCAGTTTTGTTAATGTGTTTTTTATGCACTTTTCAATAAAGACACTGCGTAGGTGCACTACCTCTTGAAAGAAAATCTTCCCCAATCAGATTGCAGACACTATCCCAAGGTCTCTAATGTTAGGTCTTGATAGTGCTTGGAATATCTCACTTGTTTTGTGTGATTTGCTTGAATCACAAGGTTGTCTTACGGATGAGTTACAAAGCATGGAAGCTGGGTTTGTAAATGTAGTTTCAACTTGCTGAAAGTGAATGAACAATGGCTGTCAATTCAAAAAAAAAAGTTGAAACTCATCAACTTCATCTGATTTCACTTCATGGTGATGCTTTGGGTCCTACTCGAACCAAGGATTAAAAGAAACAGCAAAAGGATAAGGGTTAAGAAAACTATTCTAATCCTAAGATGCGAATGAACAGTAACAATGGTGGCTGCTAAAGTAGACAAGCTTCCTAAACTAGGTTTTGCTTGGCCAAGAGAAACCTACAGTTGCACAATACCAGTGCAATCTTCTGAGGAATACAAATTTTCAAATTGCATACACACACCATGTACATGCAATCGAACTAAGTTGCAGCAATAAAGGAAAGAGGCTCAAACTAGCTTTGCAAAGTGATTCATCATCAATGAACCACAAAAAACATGAGCTAGAAGTTCATCAAATACTGAAACAACAAACACCATCACCACTCCCATTCAAAAAAACTAACATTAAAACTAACATGGAAGGTGAACCATGCATACATAAAGAGCAAACTCAAAAGGAACACCCATAAATCATGCAATGTTGCTTTCTATTGCTGCAGAATGTCTTTACATCAATTCTCCAACACTTAAAAATGAGGGGCAAGCCCCTATTTATAGTTTTCCAAAGCCCAAATGAATGGCTAGGATTCAATTACATCGAATGGCCCAGATTCAATTACATTAGGGTTTCACCTACTCCACAATATTCAACAATTAAAAAAACATTCCTTGTCTTTTCCCTGTTTTGTCATCTAGTGACAGTCACTATAGCAATTTTGTCACTTAGCTGATTCCCCTTTTCACTATAGCAGAAACTGCCTTTGCAGTGTTCTTCCTCGGATCAAATGAGCCTGTCGACAATTGACATCAATGGATTGGTGGCCACTGATTCGGCCAGAAAGCTCCTTAGAAATCGTCATCATCTAGAAAAAGGTAGGACAAATCCCTCAATGGGCCTCTTCAAAAGACCTACAAAAGGATTCTTGACTCCTACAAACATGAAGTGTCATAAGTGCATTTATACACGAGTTAAGTAAAATTTCACTCAAACCTACAAATTCCCTATTAGATCTATCCATACAAGGCAGGCTCCCAAATGTTTAAAATAGTTGGGAACAAGGCAAGCTCCCAGATGTTAAAAATAGCCAGGAAGGAGGCAGGCTCCTGGATGTTCAAAACAACTAGGAAGGAGGCAGGCTCTTGGATGTTCACAATGGCCACAGAGAGGTGAAGCCCCGGAAACGGCCACGGAGGGACCTGGCTCCAGAGGCCAGAAGGGAGGTGGTCGCTGGATGTTCAAAAATGACCATGGAGAGGTGGGGCCCCGGAAACAGCCATGGAGGGGTCAGACTCTAGAGGTTGGAAGGGAGGTGGCTGTCAGATGTTCCAAAATGGCCACAAAGAGGTGGAACCCCGGAAACGGCCACAGAGGGGCTGGGCTTCGGAAGCCGAGAAGGAGGTGGCTGTTAGATGTTCAAAATAGCAAAAGGGGGACGAAGCTCTGAAACCATCGAAACTTAACCAAACTTTGATGAAACCTTGATAGTTCATTTAAGGACATCAAACACATCCAAAATCCAAAAAAAGGTGACCCCAAAGTCAAAAATGAGGAAACAGAAGCCAAGGAGGTCCACGGATGTTTCCAAACAGCCAAGGAGGAAGGGAATTTCAGAGGGAAAGTTCTAAAACCATCGTAACTTAACGGAACATCGAGGAAACCTTGGCAGTTCATTTACACACTTCAAACACATCCCGAATCCAAAAAAGGTTGCCCCCAAAGTCAAAATTGTGGAAACACGAGCGACGGGGGTCCACAGATGTTTCCAAATAGCCAAGGAGGAAGGGAATTCCGAAGGAAAAGTTCCACAACCATCGAACCTTAACAAAACATTGACAAAAACTTATCAGTTCATTTACGCACTTCAAACACATCCCAAATCCAAAAAAGGTTTCCCCCAAAGTCAAAATTGAGGAAACGGTAGCGATGGGGGTCCGCGGATGTTTCCAAACAGCCAAGAAGGAATGCAATTCTAGAGGGAAAGTTTCGAAACCACCGAAACCTAACGAAACATTAACGAAACCTTGGCAGTTCATTTAGGGACCCCAAACACATCCCAAATCCAAAAAAAGGTAGCCCCAAAGTCAAAGATGTGGAAACCAGACCGATAGGGGTCCACGGATCTTTCCAAAATAGCACGAACAAGACAAAAGGTAGAAAGGGGACGGACGACTTTATTTCTCTGTGGATTTGAATACCCTAAGTGGGTGAATTTGGTCAAGGGAATTTAATTGTTTGAAGGCCCCTGACCAATTTGGGATTGGATATGGGGCACACAAAACAAGACAAGAGCAAAGCAACCTATCAGAAGCAAAAAAAAGGGGGTCCCTGCCTACGACGAGGCGTGTGTGCAAAACATGCACAACAAATGGTGACTTGCTGGGGAAATGCTCCAGAGCATTTTGATGAAAAATTGGAATCACGAACCCAAAATCTCTGGTTTTGACCTTCATGCTAGGGAAAACAAACTAGACGCCCAACCAAAGGATCAAAGCCACTAGCCAACCCAACCTTCAGTATGCTGAAAATCCAAGTGTGTGTAGTTGTGTTAATTCTCATCCTTCTGCTTCTATAGGAACCCAAGCTCTGTTCAGTTAAGCTACGTAGTTTATTCTAACTCCAAAAGCATCCAGGACATTGCCTCGCTAGCAGTCAGGCATCGATAGCCCCGATGAGGTTATCGCTATGATTCTCTCGAACATTGGTCTACTGTCGGCCGGGTGTCCATAGCCCTGGTAGAGTTGCTCAGATACCCCTAAAAATTTGAATTTTCCTTTCTTTTAATTTTTAGTGTTTTCTTTATTTCTTTCTTTTTTCTTTTCAGCTCTTTTATTTCAACTTGCAAGCATTGAAGCTCACACTCAGGGCTGAGAATCACAGTGGCGCTGGAGCAGAATTTTAGGTTTTTCACTTAACTAGACTTCACAAAAGGCCCTATAGTGACCATTGAATTCTTAAGATGTGTAAAAGCTATAAGATTTCAGAATACATCAAAGTTAGACTAAACCAACAACTTATCCTCTTTAAATTAAACACCCAGATCACTTGACACTAACAGAAGACCTTCACCATCCACTCTGAAGACTTGATTAGAGTTTGACAAAGAAATATGTAAAACAACCACAGGCGATAAGTATGGTTGTTGTGCACATAGATGTGCCCAGCTAAAATCAAAGGGACCCCAAGCAAAGCAACAACAAAGCGAAAGAAAACAAAAAGAAAACAACCTACACAGATGAACTAACCTAAGGAAAGCAAGAAAGTGGAGTATTTAAAGGAAGCCTATACTACTCAAAAAATGAGCTATGTACAAAGATATTTACAAAGCACTATGTTCAGGCATGACAAACCAACATTAACATTCATTGGATTTCATAATCCATGCATGAGCAAACATGCAATCGTTATTGTTCTTAACTATGCAAACTTGTCTTTATATTCTAAAAAAAGAAATTCAATGTTGCAACGCTCAAGTTCAACCACGTCATCATGAAAAATCAGCAATTGAGGAGGCTCGTTGAACCCATGGTTAATCCATAAACATGTTCATTTTTCCTCGTTCCCATAATCAAAATAATAAGTGCAACTATGAAAATTAACTGGAGCAAGGAGGGATAGAACATGGATGTCATCACACAGAGGTGGCAGCATTGGACAGTCAAGAGCAAGAATAACATCCTTGATCATTGCATTGCTAGCCTCGGGTGGGTGCGGTGGAGGGTGCATCACTTTGGATATTAAGCGTGCATAAGGCTGGGAGGACAGTGCAACAAACAACTTTTTCAAGCTACCAATGGGCAGCACAATCTCCACTGGTTGTTCCTTGAGCAAGTACACCTCATCTGCGTGGGTTTCCATTGCCAAAACCTCTTCTTGATTGATGTCTTCAAGGGGCAGCATGCTGTGCCATCTCCTTTCCCTACTGTCAGCCTTATTTTCTTGATGTTCAGTGTCATGGGATGATGACATATGTGAATCTATCCTATTGGAGCCATCTGAATACGAAGGAGGATCAACAACGATCTTGGCGGAAGGACTCCAAGTTGCATCTTGTATTCGGTCGAGTGCTTCATCTCTGTTAGTAGCTATCTCAACACCTCCACCTTTGTCTTCTTATTTTTGTTGTTCATGCATCTCATCATGACGTTCACTCATTTACTCTTGCTCACTATCACTGTAAATGGAGAAGGAGCTCCTCTCCCAATCTGGAAACTCTAGTGCATCACTATTTGGGGGCTCAAGGAGTATGTATTCATTGCTACCGTCTTCTGAGATGAGCTCTTCCTCAGCATGAGCATACCTTCGTAGTGCAGGTCCCAATGGCAGGAAGTCGTCAATCGATGGCACTACATCAAGGGGACCAAAGTCTACTACACAATTTCCCTCCAAAGACTCGCTAAAATGCCCATCGTCCATGGTACACAACTTCTCTTCAAAAGGAAGAACTTCTTGGTGACTGGTGGACAACATACCTACTTGATCTACTTCATCGCTCGGAAGTCTGAGACTGTATTGATGTCCTTCTATTGCTGCCCCAACATCCTCTTGATGTCCACCTTCAACTGAGCCATCACTTGATTCAGACTTTTTGTCTTCTTTTTTGATATGGTTAGCAAGTAGAGGAGGTCGGATACTTGGTTCCCTTGCTTATTCTTTGACTTGCTTGATGACTTCTTGGCACAGTCCGCATGCAAATTCAGAGCGTGATGAATCATGAAGTGTGCACCAATTTGGTAATAGTAGAACTTCCAAATCCACTTGGTATTTTAGCTCTGACCAATCCTTTGCTAATTTGGAGATGAGTTGGCCATATATTTCCGCTATTGAGTCCTCATCGTCACTTGAAAACAAATTTTGATGGTAGACAGCCGTAGCGAGTGGTTGCTCCCACTCCTCCAATTCTACATTTTTAGATTCTCGATCACTGTCATTGTAGATGGAGAGGTCTTTCGACTTGATTTTCCTTATGCTTTTACCATCTCCTTTTGCTGCCTCAAGGCTTTCAGCCTCCTCTTCTTCCTGATCATCAACATCTTCATTGCCTGTCCCAGCATGCATGACTATAGACTTCATTGGTTCATCATTACCTACCAATTGCTCTTCTTCTAGAGTGGAGGACTGCCCTTGATTGGTGGAGGGAAGGCCTTCTAAATTAATTTCAATCAGATTTTCACCAAGGAACCTTGTTGTCCTAGTAAAATCTGCCTCTTCCTCCTAGTTTTCAACTTCAATGTTTGCTACTCCAACATCAACTTGTATCAAATTTATTGGTTCATCCTTACTTTGTTGTCCTCCGGATGTTGACAACTCTCAGCCTCTCTAGATAACTTCTCCTCATTGAGAGCTGGCTGCTCTAACTTTTCCAAACAACCCTTGGCTTGAGAAATGATGTTGTCACATGATGGACACATGAATTCTGAATGTGGTGCATTGTGAAATCTACACCAATTTTCCATTAGTACTTCCTCTAACCTCGATCCATCCTTGCTGCTCAAATGTTCCTGGATCAGCGCTTTGAATGCCTTGGCTGCCATGGTTGTCAATTATTCCTCTAACTCTGCAAGCGCTAAAGGCTAATAGATTTCCTAAAAGGGAATTTCTCCCTCCAATACCCTTTCAATTTTGCTCAAGAATGTGAGACACCCCAACTCGTTGTGCCTATGAGTGTAATGGATCTAACATCTATCTACCAACGTGAACTGCTACAATGGCTTCTTCAGTCTCTTATTCAAATGTGCATGTAACTAAGTGATGTCAATTTTTGCATGCTGCTCCATTTTGAATTAGCTTCTTTTTCCTTCAGAAATTTCTAATTTTTAGCATTAAAAGAGATATCCTTATCTCATATTTTTTCTTTGAAAGTGCACTTTTCGATTTGCAACTTTCAACTTTGTAGCCTCAACTTGTCATGCCCTCCCTCTAGCGCCAGTTCTGTTGATGGCATTAGGAGGAGGAGGGCATAAAATGAATCACAATCTTCAACTTTGTATTCCCAACGTGTCAGCCCTCCTTCTAGCACCAGTTCTGTTGATGTGTTTTTTATGCACTTTTCAACACAGACAGTGCGTAGGTGCACTACCTCTTGAAAGACAATCTTCCACAATTAGATTGTAGACACTATCCCAAGGTCTCTATTGTCAGGTCTTGACAGTGCTTGGAGTATCTCAGTTGTTTTATGTGATTTGCTGGAACCACAAGGCGGTCTTACGGATGAGTTACAAAGCATGGAAGCTGGGTTTGTAAATGTAGTTTCAAGGTGTTGATAGTGAATGAACAGTGGCTATCCATTCAAAACAACAAGTTGAAACTCATCAACTTCATCTAATTTCACTTCATGGTGATGATTTGGGTCCTAGTCTAACCAAGGATTAAAAGAAATAGCAAAAGGAGAAGGGTTAAGAAAGCTATTCAAATCCTAAGCTATGAATGAACAGTAACAATGGTGGCTGCTAAAGTAGATAGGCTTCCTAAACTGGGTTTTGCTTGGCCAAGAGAAACCTACAGTTGCACAAAACTAGTGCAATCTTCTAAGGAGTTCAGATTTTCAAATTGCATACACACACCATGTACATGCAATTGAACTAAGTTGCAACAATAAAGGAAAGTGGCTCAGACTATCTTTGCAAAGTGATTGATCATCAATGAACAACAAAAAACATGAGTTGGAAGTCCATCAAATACTGAAACAACAAACACCATCACCACTCCCATTCAAGAAACTAAAACTAAAATGAACATGGAATGTGAACCATTCATACATAAAGAGAAAACTCAAAAGGAACACCCATAAATCATGCAATGTTGCTTTCTATTGCTGCAGAATATCTTTACATCAATTCTCCAACACTTAAAAATGAGGGGCAAGCCCCTATTTATAGTTTTCCAAAGCCCAAATGAATGGCTAGGATTCAATTACATCGAATGACCCAGATTCAATTACATTAGGGTTTCACCTACCCCACAATATTCAACAATTAAAAAAACATTCCTTGTCTTTTCCCTATTTTGTCATCTACTAAGAGTCACTGTAGCAATTTTGTCACTTAATTGATTGCCCTTTTCACTGTAGCAGAAACTGCCTAAAAGTTGTCTTCTTACTTGATGTGTTTGCAGTGTTCTTCCTTGGATCAAATGAGCCCATCGACGATTGGCATCAATGGATTGGTGGCCCTTGATTCGGCCAGAAAGCTCCTTAGAAATCATCATCATCTGGAAAAAGGTAGGACAACTCCCTCAATGGGCCTCTTCGAAAGACCTACAAAAGGCTTCTTGACTCCTGCAAACATGAAGTGTCGTAAGTGCATTTATAGATGAGTTAAGTAAAATGTCACTCAAACCTACAAATTCCCTGTTAGATTTATCCATACATCATCAAAATATCTTGATATTCATATTTGGAGCTCATTTGGGCCATAAACATTAATGTGTGCTTCAAGGGTGTGAGCGCCAGAGGATGGAAAGATGGTGGAAGAAAAGCCAGAAGGTAGATAGTAGATGGAAGCTAAAACAGCCAGGAAGAAGGCAGGCTCCCGGATGTTCAAAATAGCCAAGAAGGAGGCAGGCTCCCAGATGTTCAAAACAGCTAGGAAGGAGGCAGGCTCCCGGATGTTCAAAACAGCTAGGAAGAAGGGAGGCTCCCAGATGTTCAAAACAACCAAGAAGGAGGCAGGCTCCTGGATGTTAAAAACAACCAGGAAGAAGGGAGGCTCTTGGATGTTCAAAACAGTCGGGAAGGAGGTAGGCTTCCAGATGTTTAAAACAGCCAGGAATGAGGCAGACTCGTAGATGTTAAAAATATCTAGGAAGGAGGCAGGCCCCCAGATGTTCAAAATAACAAGGAAAGAGGCAGGCTCTTGGATGTTCAAAATGGCCATGGAGGGACCGGGCTCTAGAGGCCAGAAGGGAGGTGGCCGCCGGATGTTCAAAAACAGCCATGGAGAGGCGGGGCCCCAGAAACAGCCACAGAGGGGCCGGGCTCTAGAGGGCGGAAGGGAGGTGGCCACCGAATGTTCCAAAATGGCCATAGAGAAGTGGAACCCCGGAAACAGCCACAGAAGGGCTGGGCTCTAGAGGCCGGGAAGGAGGTGGCTGCCGGATGTTCAAAACAGCAAAAGAGGGATGAAGCTCCAAAACCATCGAAACTTAACCAAACTTTGATGAAACCTTGACAGTTCATTTAAGCACATCAAACACATCCCAGATCCAAAAAATGGTGACCCCAAAGTCAAAAATGAGGAAACAGGAGCGACAAGGGTCCACGGATGTTTCCAAACAGCCAAGGAGGAAGGGAATTCGGGAGGGAAAGTTTTGAAACCATCGCAACTTAACGAAACATCGACAGAACCTTGGCAGTTCATTTACACACTTCAAACACATCCTGGATCCAAAAAAGGTTGCCCCCAAAGTCAAAATTGAGGAAACGGGAGCAACGGGGGTCCGCGGATGTTTCCAAACAGCCAAGGAGGAAGGGAATTCCGGAGGGAAAGTTCCAAAACCACTGAAACCTAACAGAACATTAACGAAACCTTGGCAGTTCATTTAGGGACACCAAACACATCCCAAATCCAAAAAAGGGTAGCCCCAAAGTCAAATATGTGGAAACCAGATCGACAGGGGTCCACAGATGATTCCAAAACAGCAGGAACAAGACAAAAGGTAGAAAGGGGATGGACGACTTTATTTCTCCGCAGATTTGAATACCCTAAGTGGGTGAATTTGGTCAAGGGAATTTAATCGTTTGAAGGCACCTGACCAATTTGGGATTCGATATGGGGTATGCAAAACAAGACAGGAGCAAAGCAACCTGTCAAAAGCAAAAAAAAGGGGGTCCCTGCCTATAGCGGGGCGTGTGTGCAAAACATGCACAACAATTTTGAAGATGAGGATTGATATAAAGAAGTGAAATAATATTTTAAGATGCAAGATAGATACAAGATCAATGTCAGTGATGTGTATGATGCAAATTTAAGAAGAGGAACATGTAAATTTTAGTGTTAGGGTTCCTAAAGGAAATGAGTTGAAGGAATCTAAAATCTTCCATGCAAGACTATGGAACTGTGAAAGAAATTGTGGTGGATTTCTTGTTGCATTGAGAAGCATTCTTTGTGTAACATTTCTCTTCTATGTTCTTATATTATTTCTAATGTAGTGAACACTAGTTGTGATATTTTTTGGACAATGCGTCCTATTCTATCAATAAGCTCTTTTTGTACCAGTCTTTTTATTACTTTATATTGTGAGCTAATCCTCACCATTGTTTTTCCCTCTTTAGTGTCAAAAGAAGGTATCTTCTTTTCCAAAATTAATTTAAGAATAATTAATAATAAAATGAGCTTAATGTTTCCTTAATTTAGTTTTGTAATGTGTTTTACAAATTCACATTATCTTTAGGGCCCTTTTAAACTAAATTTACTTAATTGTGCCTTATTAAGCATTTTGAAAAGTGTGTCTAAGGTAGGTGACCTAGGACCCATTTTCCACATAGAGAATGGGTCCTCACCTATTCCTATGACCCTATTTTAAAATAAAATTTAATATTTCCCAAAGTGTGTCCTAAGTGAGTAGCCTAGTACCCATTCATCCCATGATGAATGGGTCCTCATTTAGACCTAGGAACCATCCTTGAAATATGTTTTTGGCAGTATTTTAATGATTTTAAATCCATAATTCAATGTCAGCTTGTGATATTTGAATTTTGGGAATTGATGTTAAGATATGTATAAATACAACATCATTTCATCCTAAGAGGCTAATACTTTCAAGAAATCAAGAAATTTTCATAGGAACATTATAGGAGCATTCATGATCATTTCTAAGGAATTCAAGGTTAGAGTTATTGAAAATTATTGTAGCAGTCAATATTCATCTCATCATGTCAAATATTTTGTGCATCATGCATGTTGTTGAGCTAAAATTGTGATCTATTGTTCAATATCAATCAAGCATTTTTGAACGAATTATCTCTAGTCAAGTTCCATGATCAAAATCTACATTTAATGACACCTCATGCTAGATTATGGATTTCTATCCATTTACTACCAAATTTTGTTGTGCCCCAACAGTATTATGGTAAATTTAGTGAGTGGGGGACCAATTTGTGCTTCAATGAATACCTCTAGTATTTTTATAGAAATATGAATCTTCTTTTTGGTTTGGAGAAAAGGATAGAGGGAAATGTAAATATAAAACATAAAAATGGTGATACACCAACTATTTTACAATATTTCAAAGTCAATCATTCTTGTGATTGAAATAATTAGACATAGAACACTACAATCCTTCATTGTTGGAAAGAGAAAAAACAAAAAAGGCTGACAACAAGCATAGTGTAGTCTTTCAAATCTTTCCACAACCAATTTTCATTAAGCTCCAATCAAACATCAATATTTCTAAGGGTAATAGAAAAAACATTCAAAAATTGCATGAAATCTCCCTCCTAATACAACATAATATAATAAAACAAAAAAAATTCAAAAAAAAAAGAATTCCAATGGCATAATCTAGTTTTCACAGGTTATTATTCTACTATAGGAGCATACATCGAAATCAACTACTTAAACTATTCAAATTCAACTTGCAAGACACTATGTTTAATTCAGAATTAAAACATAAAGAAAGAAAGCTTGATAAAGGCCATACATGCATAGTCTCAATGATTTCTTTTCACTAGTTCATGCTTTAAATATCAAATTAACTTTAAAATAGAGGTTAGATGTTAATTTGACAATAGTTTAAGCCTTAAAAGGTATAGCATGCTAGAGAAAAGTATTCCTACAACTTTACTCTTGAAAATAGTTCTATATCCTAAGAAAACAAAAAAAACTTTTCCTCAAAAAAGGAAACTAAAACTTGGAATCCAACCCTTTCATTTGTCACTGCCTCTCATTTATATCTATAGAAAGAGGAAATCACCACCAGAACATAAAATTAATCATTTCCTGGATCCTTAGTTAGGTCACAATAATCTCAGCTCATCAATTCTTAGCTACCACATTAATTATTTATAGATATTTAGCAAAGATAGAGGTCTATAGATAATCAAATCCTAGAAACATAGCCTAAAAAAAAGGTCTAGTTGATCAATCCCATCATCCAAAGGAACTAAATCAAAGCTTAAATCCTGAAAACCAAGAAAAGAAAAAGGCTAGAAAGCTCCAACAAACTCCCAAAAGAAATCACTTCATAAGACACACAATCCACCCACAATGAAGAAATGATGTGTCAAACAAGCGAAAACTTTTGAGCTCATGAATATAACTCCTTATAAAATCTATGACAAGCCAAAACATGCCCAAACTCTCTCCCAAAATGAAGGTGAGAAAAGAAAGCTACGTAGCCACAATGTGGCACATTTTACACCTTTTTGATAACTCTACTTTAGTGTGGGAATATCTAATACTAAAAACATTATACAAGCCAAAAATCAAAATTAGTAAGGAAAAAATGCTTCATAGTTTTGGTGACTCATAGGGGGTCTTCACTTGTGGAGGCACAAACCTTGGCCTCTGGTAAATCTTAGAATTTGAGGAAAGTTGAATGTTACACCTCCTAGTATGCATCAGTTGGTAGGATGAGCATACGAATTTTCTTGTATGCGTGCACTAGCTTGAAAACCTCTTTAAAAGAGGGAAATCCCCATTTTGAAGAAATCACTCCAAGATGATAATAGAGTTGACAAAGAGGATAAATCTTGTGATTAATATCATTAGCCATGGACATTGTACTTGAACCTTGGATTTTTGCAGAGGTCTAGTTCTTATGTCAAATTACATCTATGATCTGCTCAACTATCAACATATTTTCATTTGGTGAAAGAAGAGGAGGTAGCTCGTAGTTAACCAAAATGCTAAAGTCCTTAATCTCAATGACCCACTTGTTTACCATCATTTGACACTCTTTAAACTTTTTTGCAACCTTGTGACAGTTGATGATCTCATTAGCTTTGATAGAGATGACCCATCGATTGGGAATCCCCATACTTTTTAGGGCCTTATGAGTGGATACACATAATTTGGAAATGAAGCTTTATGATTCCATCACTCAGGGTGAGATTTTTTGTATAAAGTTATTTTCCATCAATCCAACCTTAACATTTAATTCCCAAACATCTCTTAAGAATTTTAAAGTGGTCCCAAGAATGGTAACACCAACTGTGATCCACTCACAATGTGTGGATACTAGCTTCTTCATTATCGAGAGGGTTTTAGATCCTCATGTAGTATCCAAATAATTTTTAAACTAAGACTCTCTCACTCTTGCACTTTCCTCGATTTGACTTCTCTCTCTAAACGAATTTTTCAATTCTAAGATCAGCCTTCCGATCTCTTGTTTTGACTCTTCTTCTTTTTCTTGGTTCTTCCAAAGATCATTGAAAGTTCAAGATCAGACATCATTCAACTCTCTTTTCATATTTCACTGAGTTCCTTTTAATGATATGTATTTTTTTGGAATTTAGTAGCCAAATCACCTTTCAAAATTTCAATTTCATTATGAAGGTCAACTTGTTCACTATGAGCTTCTACAAGAAAATTATATTTTTCCCCATGTTGGCCTTGAATTTTCCTTACACGAGTCATTTTAGCTTCTCTGGCTTAGATCTCATTCTACATTTTACTCACTATTTCCTTCACATTTTCCAATTCTACCTCATGCTTCTTCAATTTCCTATCCAGCCTCTCATAGTCAGCATATACAACCTTATGAGTGGCCTTACATAGGACAACTATATCACACAAACAAGGTTTGTTAAAGTATAGGCCCATGGCATTAATTTTGTAGTCGTCCATCTTCATTTTCCATTCGAACTTGGAAAAAAGTGGCTTCATGGTAGTGATTAGTAGAGATTTCTACTCTTCCTTGTAGCAAAGTTCAATCTTCTTGGTAGTAGAAATCTTGGCCTTTTTTGACAACATTTTTTTGTTTTGTTTTATCGAGCTTGCTTGGTAGCATAAAAATGGCCTAGAAGAGTTTGAGGGACATTGATGCTTTGTGGTATAATGGAAGCACTAGAAGGAATTTTGAAAAGAGTGACATAAGGGGAATCATTAGATGTATGAGCATGCAGGGACACAAATTGGAGCATTATCATAGAAAAAAGTGGGATACCAAAATAGAGAAATAGGTTGATGGAGAGGTTCCTTCCTACTAGTAGATTGTCTAGGAGTGATGGGTAAAGCGAGGATATTAGCTATTTTAATTGGGCCCTTGATAGGTAAATTAAAGAATCAATAGTGGCCACAATAGATGATGCTACTTCCGTGCACAAGGTAGCTTCAAAAGATTCATTGAAAATGGAAAGGAGTGCATTCAAGATTATCATCTTAGAGTCTGAGGATGGAAGATTACTTTCCATGGGAGGAGGCAGGGGATTAACCAAAGATAAAGAAATAGGAAGACGGGGAGAAAAACTTACTTGAGCCACAATATTCAAGACATTTTGTAGGATAGACTTCACTTCTTCTTCTTGTCAAGTTGGTACATCAAGTGCACATAGATCTTAGACTCATCTTCCTTTTACATGAATGAAACTAGTACAATCTGATCCTTTGGTAGCCAAGCCCTCCAAAACTTGGCCTTCAAAAACCATAGTGGACCCTCTCAAAGACTATTAGGTCCTTTTCCTTTTAGTTTAGGTACTGGGAGAGGATAGGGCTCGTGATTCCTTTCCGCCCAAGTCTCTCCTATTGTTGAATTCTTGAGGTCGAGAAGCCTGATGTAGAACTTGTTCCTCATTAGTTTCATGTATTGTCTCTAGATTTTTGTTATCAAATCAACCTCTTTATGATATATTTCATCAAATTCATCATCATATGGTTGGAAGTTACTAAACAAGGCTCTTAGGAACCTCATATCATCTCCAAATCTCTAGAAATTTTCATTTTTCCTTTTTGACCTCCCTCATGCTTCATTTGTGTGTTGAGGGGTTTTCCCTTCAGGAGATTCCTCTGATACTCCACTTGCAATTCATATAAATTGATCCATTTTGGTCACTGGAATGGAATGCAAGCCAAATTAATGAACACCTTCATGCTTTAACAAGTCAGATTCCTCCTCTTAAAATCATGACTAAGTCCATAAACCCAAATCTCATGTTTCAAACTGTAAACCCTATTTAGGTTATAGTCCCACTTGTAACAAATGAAGACCAAGACTAAGTCCATAGGTAAATTCATGATTTCACCCTTGAACTTTCACTTACTTAACATTACCTAACTTTTTGCAATTAGGAGGGGAAGTAGATATATCTTTGTTTTCCTTCTTTTGGTTCCATAGATCTTGTTGACAATGGTTACCTGATGGCATGCCTCCAACATGAAAACTATGTCTATTACAAATCTGGGGAGTTAGATAGGCTCCTGGGAAAGCCGTGAAATTTGATTAAAGTGAAACCCTCACATTAATAAAAATCCATTAGGGTTATCATATCTTCCATCCATTATATTACCTCCTTGATAGAAACAACCAATAGGGTGAAGCAACAAATCTTGAAGCACTTGCCTTAGAAAGTGATCTACAAACTAGTAATAATCCCCTATTATTGAAAACACATGGGTCCACATAGAAATTTGATGGATACATCCCTTTCATCTAACCTAGACACTAGTATATTCCTCTCCAACCACTCAAAATTATGATGAAAAATTAAATGATCCAAGACAAAAGACTACCTAAATTTAGACTCATTAGTGTAATCCTTCATCTATTCTAGCATGTTTCCAACTACCACCTCAGTAAAATAATAGTACTCCTAGCTCCTACCCCTTTCAAGTGCATAATCTAGGTGAAACTGAAAAGGATTGACCTTCTCATCATTATCAAGTCCAAAAACCTAGGCCAATATCAAGAATACAAACTCTATGTCCTTTAATTTCTTGTGTGAATGAGCAAAGATAAGTTGACCTCTCTTCATCCTTTCCTTTTCCCCATCCTCATAAATTTTTTTTTCTTGTCCTTTTATTCCTCAAAGGTGTCCATCTATCCTTCATCAAAAATTTCAACACCACAAGTCATAGGGATGCACAACATATCTTGTATGGCTTTAGCAGAAATGGTAACCGTGATCCTATTGCCCTTGATGGCATTTTTCCTTTGATTAAATCTTTTAGAACATGCATTTACCAACTCAAGGCATGGATGTATAGTAGGTAGTATAAATTGTGGTACACCATAATTCTAGAGCCTAAATGTAAAACTTTCTGGTAGTTCATGCTCCACCATCCTCTAAAACTCACCTTCCCTAAAACTTTTAGGGCTAGCTGACAACTTAGGGTTGAAAAAATTATTGATGATATCTTGCACTACCTCTCTTAGGATCCATTTATCAGGTAGTACATTCTTACATAATTTGAATGGCCATTCCTCGACTACTGCAGAATTGGAAAATTAGTTCCACCCAAAAATATCAACCTAGCTAGGCATTTTCTTGAAAATTCAACTCTTACCAGAGGTTGACGCTTCCTCCATTGCTATATGTGAAAGTTGTTGAGAATATCCTTAACTAAAATGACCACTTACCTTTCACTTCTTTGGAGAAATCTACTTTTGAGTGCAGTTAATTCCCTTGCCCATGCATTCAGTTAAGGCTATGTCATTACCGCTAGTCCATTAAATGCTACCACCAAGGTGATACGTGTGGATTTGATATCCATATCCCTTGGGAATGCTGAGAGAACCATGAGAATTGAATTACTATATTCTCCCTGCCACCTTTTTAACAAATAAACTCATTGTATTGAAAAGTGTGCTTTTCACTATGTGAAATGGGCTAAAGTGATACAAGGTACCCTTGAAAAGACATGACCATTAATTTTTCAAAGCTTTGCATGTTAGTCCATGTCTTTTCTCATTAATAAGATAGCCAGTGCTAATGATGGTAAATGAAACATGTCAACAACCAACATACAAGAGCATTTACTCCCAATGCCCAAATTTATTTCTCAAGACATTTAATCAAATTTTTTGTATGATTTATCTACCCTTCCTTATTTTTACTTAATATTTTCTTGTTTTCATCTAGCCAAAAATGAACCTTTGGTTGGTTGAGTTTGTTAGCTCATCCTTTTATATATAGCTATGCCACCTATGAAATATTTATTAAAAAATATAGCTTCTTAAATTTAGCAGGCTTTTCAATTATTCCCATTCTACCATAATTCTCTGCTCTATCAAAATTTCTACTAGCTTAGGTACTCCTATTCGGCCCTCCTATGGAGGCCACAATATTGCTTTGTGGGGGAGGTCAGTAGTGATTGAATTAAGCACCAAGTGAAGAAATGTAACCACCTTGCCATGGTTACATTTAAGTGAGTAGTTGGATAGGACTTCATCAACAATGAAAACTAGCTCTAGAGAAACTACAAAGTCCTTTCCCACTTCATGGCCTTGCTACTTGACCCGAATGTGGCCAAGCCCATGATAATTGAACTCTATCACCAGATGTTCAACACTTCTTTGATGGAAGGGCTTGGTGAGATAGTACAAGAGGGCCATCCTTGGCATTGGTATCCTGAGTAGCATGGATCTTCATAGGCACATGGACTTTGGAATATACATAACATTATTACCCTTCCTTTCTGACTTTTGCACTATGGAGCTTAAGACGCATCACTGCTCTTCTCAACAAGTGGAAACCTATTTGCTATGAGAGTATGGAATGCAGCATGTTTTCAGAATTTTTTTGTAGACCACATGTCTTGTGTGTTTAGCCCCCTTTTGTGCCTTGATAGATAAGAAGAAGAAGAACCCAATAATGAGACGTTTCCTTCCTAGACAATAGTTAGAGGCTTTACCTTACTATTTTTCACATGTTGCCTTGCTTTTGCTTCTTCTTGCTTTCCTACTCTTTTAGGGTTTGTTCGAGAGAGCCTCATGTTTAAATCAAAGCCTCGAGCCTTGCATTATATTAATTTTTTTTTATGAATATAATATAATACAACTTTTTGTTTCTTTAGTGCTATTCTTAGATGGCTTATTCTCAAAATTTGGAACATATTTACAAAAATTATACATGTGATACATAATTGTTAATTTTTTTAAAGAACTATGTATTTTAATGGAATAACTTTGGATAAATACTATTCAATGGTATATCTAAAGTGTTTCCTTCAATATCTTCAAGTTCATATGCATTCTTCTCCTTGCACACACTAATTTGGAAGGTTCCCTTCCATAGCGCTTCAAATTTTGTGTTTTGCCCTAGTGTTCTAGTACATTATTTGTACTTTAGCACTCAGATCCCGTCTTTGAATTTTAGGTTAGAAGATTTTTTTTCAACTACCACTTTACTATTTGTTGATAGTTGATCATGGATTTGTAAGCTTTTACTCTATCTTCTTCTAGTTTGAGGATTTTCACTAGCTATACTTCCATTCCACTATTTTCTTCAATTTCTAGTGCTTTTAGTAGTTGTAAGGTAGGAATCTCTATTGAGTAAAGGGTTCCTCAGTTCCAATTGAGCTCAAGGAAAAGAAACATTCTTTCTTTTGCAGAAAAAATATTGGCAATGGGTACACTTTTGCACCAAATGATGTGCTTTGAAAAACATAGAAGGCTAATAATATCCTACTTGCTTTATATTTAAAGCGATAGTCTTGGCAGAGAAATGTCCACCCTCAGGACTATGATGCAATTCATTAAGAACTCTTTCTTCCTATAGCTTGTCCAGAAATCAAAGAAATACACCATCATAATTTCTCCTAAATAATACACCCTTAATTAATACATACCTAGTGTCTTGCAATCGGTAGTATCACTTTTGCATATACTATGTCTGATCAAACTCCCATGATTCTTCAGACTCGAATTGGTTTGAGTAGATCTTATCAGTCTCTTTTTCAGCATTAGGATGTGATTCCTATGCAATGTATTCAAATAGACCTCTTCCCTGAACTATCTTGGTTGGTCCAATATCCACATCATATTCTAGGATATTGGTGATCCAATTTTCCCTCTTTTATGTTATCATGCCCTCTGTAATATATTCTCGCACACTAGGATGTGCCATGAGAATAGTGATCTTGTTTGCTAAAACCAAGTCTTAGAACTTCTTTAAACTTTTAACAATGGAAAATGCTTAATTTTCTACAAAATTATACCTAGATTCATAACCTTTCAAGGTCCTTGAATGGAATGTGATAGGATGCTCCCTATTATCCTCATCACACTTTTGAGTGAGAACCAAAGGTATACTATGTTGGCCACTATACACAGAGTATAAATTCTTCAGAAAAATTTAGGCTGACCAAGATCAGGACTGCAAAGATGGCTACCTTTAGCTACTATAAGCTACTATTCCTTTGAGGGTCCACTTGAAAAGTAGGTTCTTAAAAATAAATGTAATTGGTCTCATAATGCCCGGTGAAATATGATATAAATCTCCTGATAAAATTGATCTGCCCTAGAAAATATTGTAGTCCATTTTGGTTTACTAGCAGAGGTAATTCCTTTAGAGATTTGACCCTTTTGGGGTCTACTACTACTCCCTCCTTTGGTACAATAAATCCAAGGAGCTTACCTTGAGATGCTATGATAATCAAGTTGATCAATCCCTTGAAAGCAATATCTATAATGCCTCATCTTGTAACATAAGGAATGATGCATTGTCTACGAAAGTGTAATAATTTTTTTTTAAGTGTTAATTTTATCTTTATTATTTGCACACATTCCCTAAGATAAATGATGACACACTACATGAAAACCCCATAGACAACTATAGTATTTAGCATTTCATTTATTTATTTAACATAAACTTAATATAATACATTGTATAACATTTGAATTTCATCAATGAAGGTATAAACTACAAATAAGATTCTTGCATTGCATTTAAAATAACATTACAATACTCATTCTCCAAATGAGGTAGATCAAATAATAGTTTACAAATACGTATTACAAATATTCACCTCATTAACAATTGAGGAATGTTACAAATATAAAATTTCCAATGATACAAATAAGGATGTACATATATCCACATACGAGCTCTCCATCCATGAAGTACTCGTTGCCACGAACATGAACTAGGAACCCAACGGAGTAAGGTGCACATTCCACCCAGCCATGTGGTACCCGTAGGTCCACCCCCCATGCTAGGAGATAGTAATAAGGTTCCCTAGACATAACCTACAAACCCTAGACACAAGTACATACTTAACTTATTGGCTACATTACTTCCAGATTAGGATAATCAAATATACTAAGTTCACAAGGTAACTATTATTTTACGTGGAGTGTCATCACAATGTTGCATAGGTTAACCTATTGTTTCTTCCAAGGTTTTGACCTCCAACTAGGGTTACCCTAGCAATCTCTTACGAAACCCGGCCCCATATGCAAACTGTTTTAGAATCAAATATCTTTTAAAATAACAAGATATCGATTTTCCATTCCAGGCCTTCTCAACTTATTCTCAAGACTAAACTAGCCCTTGAGTCTATAAGTGAGGCTTATTAATCTAGTTAAAGGTTTTAAAACTAACTAAAGTGTTATTTTAGTTTTCACTAATTAGCTAACTCTACATGAGTTACCTAGGCACCACTTTGTGTGTCAGCCCTCACATAGAGCCACTCCCCTAAGCATAACACAAGAAATCTAAGTTCACTAACTAAGGTAAAAAAAGTGCACAAAAATTAACATATAATACCAAACAGATCATAACGGACATCAAATCTTTGTTCATAAAACTAGGTGTCTAAACACAAAGGAAAACCATGTGCACTACCCTAGTTAACTCAAAGGATTGTATTTAAACAATAACAACTCCCACATTTAACAAACTTATCTGGAAGACTTATACTTCTAATACATTCCCAATTTGCCAAATAAAAGAGAAAATACAATTTAAAGAAAATCAGGGATAATAAGCATCTATTACTAGGATTTACTAAATCAAATCAAGACAAATAAATTTAGCATGAAAATAAATCACATTGCTTAAAATTCATTATCAAATAATCTAATTTTAACTTTCTCAATTTCACATGAAAATAAATACTAAATTTTCTCAATCAATCTTATTGTTTTAAAGATAATTATTCTCATGCATTACATGCACCCTATAAATAAAAGAAAATTTTATTTTAATACTAAAACTATTTTCTCAATAAAACAATTATATATATATATACATATATATATATAATTTAAATTTAAATACTTCGAATCTCGAGATTAATAAATAATTCAGATTTAATAAAATAACTTAAAATTCATAACCAAATGAAACTTATAGCAAATAGGGTTTATCACTGTGTTTACACAGTCGTCGACTGTGCATACACAACCCACAGCTGTGCTCACACAGCCCACCCCATACGAGTGGTGACTGTGGTGGTAGTCATCGCTGTCTGTGAGGACAGCACCAAATACCTCCATAGTCATCACCCTATGTGGGGGCGGCTATGTGGGTAGAACCTGCGGCCCCCCTTCAATATATATATTTTTAAATTTTTTTAAAAAAAAAAATTGTTTTACTATCTCGCCTGTACGGCGATAATCCGAATTCAATTTTTTTATAAAGAAAATCTCTCAGGACAATTCTCATAATTTTAGGGATATATATATATATATTTATATTTTATGCAACAATTTATATATATATATAAATTTAATCAATAAAACTAACAGATTTGGGAAAATAATTTCATAGAGGATTTTTCAACAGGGAATTTAGAAACTTATCAATTTACACAAAATTTAATAGACAACTTCGTTTCCAAAACCAAAGGGTTTCTTTTTCATCCCAGATTCTTAAAATCTATTATGATAGAGGTTTCAACTATTTCCTTTTGAAACTAGTTATAAGTTTAACAAAAATATTCTGGGTTGCTCTCTAATTTCACTATAAAATCTTATTTTGTAAAATGCACATATAGGTAATGATTTTCTACATAAATATTTTCTAAATAATTTCCTCGAGAAGAACAGAGGCTTCTATAAAAAAATTGTTTCCTCAGACAATCTTTTAAATTCACAATATTAAAAAAAACTTGCGCGAATCTAATTTATTTACATAGGCAATCTATTCAAAAAGGAAACAAATTAAATACATAGGGAAATACATGTATTCCTGTAGCTTGAAGAACTTGGCTGTAGAATAGATGCTTTGTTTTCCTATTGCGTGCAATCTTCCAAAGCCCTTACAGAACACCAATTTCCAGAAAATGAAAATACTAAACTAGAGAACTTCTTCCAGAAATATTAAGCAATTCACAAAGGAAATCACAAATTTTGACAAATCAATTTTTTTAGCAGAACCCTATTCTTTTCATTTCCCATGAAGTTTTTTTCCTGTTTTCCCCAATTCCCATAATATCTTCCGAGAGAATCCTCAAGAAGAAAAAGCCATTAATTTAACTAACACACTTGGCAAGAAGAAAATATCTTCTAACAACCTCTCAGATGATTCTTTCTTTCCTCACTTATCAATAATTTAATTAATTTTAAAGAATTCAAAATTCAAATTTTAATTTCCTTTTCTTTATTTATTTATTTATTTATTTTATTTAAAATTCCATTTCCACAAACATTTAAGAATATTTAATCTATTCTCACAATAAAGTAACTTTAATTTAATTATTTTATTTATTTAATTAAATAATTTCAATCTCAATGATTAAATTACTTAACCAAATAAACTAATTTAATTATCAAATAAAATATAAAGCTTTTATTTACAACATTTAAAATTAATTTAAATATACATTAAATTAAAAGAACAATAATCTAACATTAAATTAAAAAAAAATTCCTTTCATAATAGATAATCCAATGAGACACAAATGAGACAACCAAAGACACCAGACTTAAACTGATGACATACTATAACTGGGTTTGAGACCATACTAGGTAAAACCTTGTTACTACCTCCCAATCAACATTTCCATTGAGTCTTGACAAGCTCAAACCTGAGAAACCAGGTGGAGTTAGTGTCATGTACCTGCAATCCTGCAATCAATACATAAAAACCAAATACCAGGGTCTATCAATGTAAAAATATGCTAACAGAAAATCATAAGCAAAATGGAGGGGTACTACATCTGTAATACCCCTCATACTGCTTAGACTTATTAATTTCTATGATGATATTATTAGGGTTGATTTGGTTGGTTGTAGTTGATGATGTTATTCCTTGAGTGGACCTATTCGTTTGATATGACATTATTAGGATGATTGTTAATACTCTGTGTGTTGTTTGGATTATTTGTTTATTTAAATGAATTGCCATTAATGGTTATATGTCAATGTGATGTTCTTATGGTGATGTTATTTAATTCAGTAGTATTATATGATGCAAATGTTTAATAATTAGTTAAGATGCAATAGTTTAATATCATGTTACCTTATGTCAATTAGGTTAGAAATGTTAGCTCATTATCGATATTATAATTGTTAGAATAGATTAGGTGAGAGGACAGTGTAGCATCACTCGTTCACGAGTGCCTTGGTACACTTCAATTCCTTCTCACGATAGGATGTTGATTTCATATGTATACATGTGCTACTTGACGTTTATTTGGATGCAGGATTGCAGGAATAAGTCTCGATTCCACCTGCTTCGGCAGGACAGGGCGAGCAATAAATTAACCCAATGGGTAAAAGTTGAAAAAGGGAGTAGGTTTGGAAGTGTCCCCGTCCCAAGTCCGTCGTCTGTTGTGAGTCGTTGTGTTATGATTGAAGTTTTGTCTTTGTCTTGTATGTAGTTTCATTGTTGAGTATTTATTTAATTCTTGGTTAGTGTTTTAAATTAATTAATCTTATTTCATAAATTAATTAATTAATGTTGTCTTGTTATTTGATTTAATTGAGAGTTAGAAAAATGTTAAAGTTAAATATATTATAAATTAAAAGTGATTTAATTAATTAAAAATGCAAATAATTATAAATTAAATTAATATTGTTAAGAATAATTAGATATTATATTTTTTTATTAATATTAAATTGGAAAATTATGTGAGGATAATCTCTGAATTAAATAAATTATTTCAATTAAAATTTTAGATAAGTGTGAGCTTTTAAAAGCTGGAAAAGGACCAATAAGGAAAGAGGCTTTTTGGAAAAGAAAGCAGAAAAAGATTCATTGATTTTAATTAGTGATTTATTATTTTTATGAGGGAATGATTCACACACAAGTTTGCTTCTGGGAGTTTTTGCTCTGTAGTTTTCAATCTAGAAAGGAAAAATAAGAGAAATAGTTTTCTTAGTGGTTGGAGGTATTTTTTTGGGTAAAACGATTGTGAGTTTGAAAAGAAAAGATTATTCAGTAGATCAATAAAAGCAGAAGGTCGAGAAAAGAGTTGCAGGAGGAATTTGAGAGGAGGTTATAGGCGGGATTCTTCTTCAGACACAGGATTCCAGGTTTTTCCCTTTTTAAATTTTTGATACTCATTAGGTTTATAAACAAATCTGATTGCTATGTTTTCGAAATTGTTTTGAATGAAGTGATGTTTGAAAACTTGTTTGTGTTTAAAACTCTCGAATCTTATATAGTAAATTATAACAGAACTTGTTTTAAAATCCCTCAACGTAGTTTAGTAGAGAAAACTAGTGTGCTTGAAATATAAAACAAAAAGAATCATTTCTGATGGAAGATCGAAATTGCATGTTTAAATTTATATTGAGTTATTGAAGATCCATGGTTGAGCTACTTAGAACCTCGGGTTAAATATATTTATTCATATTCAAAGATTAGATATACTTTTATTATCATTCTGATTGAATCGATTTTCTGGGTTAATATCTATCTTGCATGAAACCCTGAAGTTTTTATTGTTTTGTCATAAGTTTTGTTTAAATACAAATTCTCTATATATTATTTATTATATTGATATAAATTAATTGTTGTGTATATATTTATAGATTTAAGCATTTGTTTATACAAAATAAATGAATAAATAATTGTTCATATACCTGTAAGCTAGATCGTGCCTCGGTTCCTGTTTACTAAATAAAATATTTATATTCGTTTTTATTGAATTTCGAAATCCGCATTTTTAAATTCGTTTTAATATAAAAATACATATATAAATAAAAATAAAGGATGTCTGGTCGAATTCGATTTTTGGAATTCGCGCTGTGTTATTGTATAAAATCAATATGTTATACATAAAATAAAATTAAATAAAATTAAATTAAATAAAATTAAATTTTAATTGTTTGGGGGTGCGGGTCGGCCGAGGCCGTACCACCCACGGCCCCACTGTGGGGCTGCGGCCACCACAGGGTGGTACGCAGTACCACTGACTGTGGCAGCCGCGGCCACCACAGGGTGGTACGCAGTACCACCGCCGGTGGGACTGCGGCCACCACATGGGGTACGCAGTACCACCAGTGGTGGGACTGCGGACCTCCCACTGGGAGGTACTGCCATATATAAAACTTTTATTTTAATTTTTTTAAAAAAATTTACTTATTAATTTTATTTAATGAGCTTTGTTCTTATTAATATTAGTTTATTTAAATATATAAATATATATATATTATATAATATTTAATATATATTTAATATATATTATTTATTATATATGTATATATATATTTATTTATTTCTGGAAATTTAATTCAAATTTTGTTTTAATTATATATATTTTAAACGCAGTTTAATTCGAATTGTTTTGTATAATAATATGATTCTATTTGTCTTATTAAATATTATTTTTATACAGATGGGGTTTGGTTATTCATTTCAAAATTATAATTTTCTTTCAAACAGAATAGGACATAAATGTTAACTTTATAGAATGATTTTTCAATATAGTGTTTATTTATTTAATTTATTTTGAATATTTATATATAAAGGAGATTTATGTATATGTATGGTGAATATGTTTTAATATTTTGTAATAGTATAGTAAATTAGGAAATTGGAAATAAATTTATTGTGTTGTGTTGGAAAGAGTATACTCGTGTAATTGATTGAGTTGTTAGGTGGAATTGATTGTTCATTGTAATTTGTTTCCTTTTTGGGGTTGGATTAAACGTAATTGTGAATCTTGAAATTATTTGTTAATTCTTCTGTGGCATTTCCTTCTTAGTGTTTTTGTGTCGTATGGAAAAACCCTAAGTTCACCCTATTGTTCGTAAGAGTATAAGTTATCGTTAAGGGCTTCCAGAGATGGAATGTGTGTCTTTCATGTTTCTTTTATTCCCCATGTCGGGCAATTAGGGTTAAGGGTATTGTAAGTCTTCTAGAGAAGTTTTTCTTGATTGGGATGTTATGTGTAGAGGTTCATTTTGTGAATCGCCATGATGTATTGTACTATGATGTTGTACCCGGTTTCCACGAACGAGATTTGTGCCTCCTAGGAAATAGGAGTGGGTAATGATGTTTGTACCTCCTTTGGAAGGAGTGTATTCGATTTGGTATCCTCCAGTGTTTGGAGTGAGTTCCTTGTTTTGGTTTTCTCCTTGGATTGGAGAGTTAATGTTGTTTAGTTACCTATTGTGGTAACATGCCTTGTGTGTTGTCGATAGGAGAGTGGCTCTTTGTGGGGGTCCGGCACACAAAGGGGCGCCAGGGTAACCTACCTAGAGTTTAATTAAGTGGTAATCTAAATGAATTAATGGGGGGGCTTTCACACTAATAAAGATAAAGGATATCTCTCTCGTGAAGCAAGTGAATGATAAGGCTCGAGATGAGATGGGATGCATAGTTTTGCGTGAGGGTCCGGTGGCCGGTAGAGGCAAGCCAGGGTAAGCTAGGATGGGGGTCCGGTAGCCTAGGAAGGTTGAGCCAGGGTAACTCATGGCAATTTATGCATGACACTCTTCCTATGTCAACAGTTAGCTAGTTATTGTGCGATGTTCATGATTTGTGTTCTATGGAAGCATTGTAACCTCGTGTTAAGTGACTTTTTGATTGTAGTTGTTAAGTGATTTTGTATCTGTAGTGGATAAGTGAATTATAGATTTATCTTCGGTTATTGTTGGAAGTAGTCTTTGATATTACGTCTTGAGTTCATCGATGTTGTGAGTTGGACTTGTTATTTTTCCTTTGGATTTGTCATTGTTGAGTTTTCTAAGTGGTCTTTGATGTTAAGTTGTCTTTTTGGAGTTAGTCTTTGTTATTGTTAGCGTACTGGGTCAGGGACCCTTCCTTGTCTACTCTCAGCACGGGGGTGGTTGGGTGGAACGTGCTTCGCACCCCATTGGGTTCCCTTTTGTTACAGATGTTTTTTCTTATTGCAGGGCTTTTGGAGGATGTTGATGATCCAGTGTCCTTATGTACCAAATAGATGTATATACTCTTGATGTAATGTATTTATTGATGTATCATCTCCCACGTGTGTTGGGATGACCTTGTAAATTGTATATGTGGTTATTGAGATGTATGTTCCGACAATTGTATTTTACTATCATTTGGATGTAATGTATATGCAAGCCATGTATGTAATTAGGAACGATCACTTGTAATAGTTGGTTATGTTATGTTGTATCTATCAAAATATGTAACACTTTATATCTTTATAATTCCATGTATTGTCATATGTGCATATGTTATTAATATGGATATAGTTGATAGATATTTTAAATGATGAAATGGGAATGAATAGATTTGCGTAATAGATTAATTTTTGTTATCTTATTATCATTGTTATGGGTTAGTGTAGTCATGTCACTTCGTGTACCCCATTGGAACTAGTTGTGCCTCATAATACATTGTTATGTTATAATACTTAAGTATGTTTATTATATTCTTTAAAAAAAATAAAAATTGTTTCGTTGTTATTAGTTCCTTTGGGGTTCGCACGGCGGGGCGTGACAACATCCTCCCCCCTAGGATCAGGCTTGCTCTTGAAAGCCTACGAATAGATAGGGATAAAGTTCCCTCATGTGTGTCACATTCACATCCTCCCAAGTAGCAGAAGCCTCATGACTAGGATCCCATTGGACCCTCACCTGATCAATGTCTCGACCCCTCAGAATGAGTCTCTAGCACTGAATAATGGCCACGAACTCCAAAGCCAGCTTCCCATTCTCTACCTGTAATGCATTCCAATCTAGTACATGAGAAATGTTGGGTTGATATGGTCTAAGAACTGCGACATGAAAAACATCATGAATACATGACAAACTGGGTGGTAAGGCGAGTCGATACGCCACAAGACCAATCCTCTCTAGAATCTCAAATGGCCCAACGAAATGAGGCACAAGTTTTGAGCATTTTCCATAATGGATTGGACTCTTTCATGGTCGAACTCGAAGAAATACTCTATCACGAACTGCAAACTGTCAGTCTACTCTATGTGCATTGTTATACTTCTTTTGTCTATCTTGTGCTGCTATCAACTGTTCTCTAATACAATCAACCTGTTGCTCCATGTCTTAAAGCATCTCAAGAGCAAGTAACACTCTATCCTCTAGTCGATCCCAACTTAATGGAGTTCAACAAGGATGTCCATATAACACTTGAAATGGTGGCATGCCTATGGAACTTTGATATCAATTATTGTAAGCATATTCTACTAAATACAGATATTCCTCCCAACATGATTGTTGGTCCATTACATACATTCTAAGCATATCCTTAAGTCTTTGGTTAACTCTCTCAGTTTGACCATCTGTTTGAGGATGATATGTTGAACTGAAGTTCAGCTGTGTACCTAGAGCATGTTGTAATGAAGTCCATAGGTCTGAAGTAAATACAAGATCTCTATCTGATATAATCCTATGAGGAACTCCACGAAATCTAACTATGTCCTCCATAAATATCCTAGCTACAAATGAAGCATTATAAGATGATCATACTGGTGAAAAGTGTGCCACCTTAGTCAATCGGTCTACAGTTAACATAATGGCATCATGTCGATGTGACAACGTAGGTAACCTAACTATAAAATCAACTGATATAATATCTCATTTCCATTCAAGAATGAGATGTGGTTGTAATAATCCAGCGGGATGTTGATGCTCAACTTTGACTCTCTGGCACTCAAGACATCTCGACACATAATCAGCAATATCGCATTTCATACCAGGCCAAAAATATAGTTGTTGAAGATCCACATGCATCTTCTTAACACCTAGATGAGCTGAGTATGGAGCTCAATGAGATTCAGTCAAAATTAATGTACAAAGACCCTCTGAATGTGGTACATAGATATGATCTAAATGTCGCAATAAACCATCTGGGTCAAGGGTGTACCCTATAAATTGACCCTCTAAAGGTCTACCAGATTCTGAATGTGGTACATAGATATGATCTAAATGTCACAATAAACCATCTGGTTCAAGGGTGTACCCTATAAATCGACCCTCTAAAGGTCCACATGCATGTCTGACTTGACTTCCTGATACAATCTATCAGTAGGATGTGCTGCTAAAATTTGACCCCTCAAATCCACTTCAAGAGTAATAGCATAAATCTCATGTCGACAACAACTGAGAGCGTCAGCCACCACGTTCTCTTTTCCTTGAACATATTTCACCTCAAAATCGTATTCACACAAGAACTCCATCCACCGTCTCTGTTTGGCATTCAAGTTGGATGCATAAATATATATTGTAGACTACAGTGATCAATGTGAAGTTTGAAATGGTGACCCAATAAGAAATGCCTCCATCTAACTAATGCATGCACAACTGTAGCAAGCTCTAAATCATGAGTGGGATAATTTAGTTCATGATCCTTGAGTTTGCGTGACTCATAAGCGACCATATGCCCATCTTGCATCAGTACTACTCCCAAACCTTCCAAGGATGCATCAGTGTAAACTACAAAATCCTTAGTAGGATTAGGAACAATCAATATAGGTGCATTAGTCAACTTTTCTTTACATGTCTGAAAAGCCAACTTACACTGCTCTATTCAAACAAATTTCTTCCCTTTTCTCTGAAGAGAATTAATAGGATGCCCAATCCTAGAAAACCCCTGAACAAACCATCTATAATATCCAGCTAGAACCATACAACTATGAACTTCACCTACATTAGTAGGCACAGGCCAATTAATAATAGCTTGAATCTTTGAAGGATCCATAGCAATACCCTTTCCAGATATAACATGACCAAGGTATTTCACCTCAGTTTGAAAGAAATCACACTTCTTTAGGTTTGCATACAATTGATTTTCCCTTAAACACTGCAATACCTGTCTCAGATGCTCTTCATGTTCCTTCATATTTCTTGAATAGATCAAAATATCATTGAGAAACACAAGAAAAAAATGGTCAAGGTATGTATGAAAGACACCATTCATCAAACTCATGAATACTAATGGTGCGTTCATTAACCAAAATGGTACTACTGTGAATTTGTAATGCCCATAACGAGTTCAGAATGCAATTTTATGAATGTCTGCTTCAACAATTTGCAATTGATGGTAACCTGATTTTAGATCAATTTTAGAGAACACATTAGCTCCCTTGATCTGATCGAAAAGATCATCGATTCTAGGAAAAGGATATCGATTCTTAATCATTACCTTGTTCAATTGACGATAGTCAATGCACAATCTAAGTGATCCGTCCTTCTTCTTTACGAAGATGACAGATGCTCCCCACGAAGAAACACTTGGATGAATAAAACCCTTATCTAATAGTTCCTCCAACTAGATACGAAGCTCCTCTAACTCCTGATTAGTCATTCTATATGGAGCTCGAGATATAGGATCTGCTCTAGGAACTAGGTCAACTCTAAAATCAATATCTCATTTCGGTGGCATTCCAGGTATATCATCTGGAAACACATCAGCGAATTTCCTTAGGATAGGATGATCATCAAGAGATATCTCTTGACTCTCTCCTTCTTCCAAATCAATAATTTTTGTTGCAAATAGTTGACAACCATGACAAAGACATCTCTTTAATTGCATAGCAGAAATCATCCGCAAAGAGATAGGTCTTTGAACACCTATGATTTCCACTTTCACACCTAAATCATTAATGCAACTATCTTAAGTCGACAAATCACAGCATGTTGAGATTCTAACCAATCCATACCTAAAACTATATCATACGATCCTAAAGGTGTAACATGAAGATCCATTATGGTAGATAACATACCAATTCTAAGTTCACAATTACGTACAAGGTTCTCTACCGCTACTTTCACCCTAGAGGCAAATTCTACTTGCCACTTACTGCCTTGCTTTACCACCAGAAGACCACATCGCTCAATGATGGTGGGTAAAATAAAGGAGTCGGTAGCTCCAAAATAAAAAAGAATAGTAACACTAACATCCTATAACTTACCTAAAGTCTCAACCACTGTGTTCTGGTGATCAGCTTGGTGGTTCTTAACCACAGCATAAACTATATGAGAATGTCATGCATCACCAACTGTAGGCTCAGACGCTGTTGGTCATGGCCCGAAACCTAAAGAACCTCTCATAGGACACTTCCTAGCAATGTGTCCTTGCTAACCACATGAGTAACAACTATTGCCCCTACCGAATCCTCTGCCACCCAAAGGTGTATTGGATTGTTGAAAGCTACCTCTACTAACCGTAGACTGCACACCCTGAGTTGGCTAATCCTGTCTATTGGGATTATTGTGCCAACAGTTGTGGTTCTTTCCTAACTGTAGACTATAACCTTGCCGAGGTTGTGAATTTTTGTTCTTTTGAGGTGTACATTGCTATTGCTGCCCACCCTTAGGGTGTTTGTTGGTTCCTAGAGGAACCCCCTGTCTGTACCTGTCCACCCCATGGACCAAAACCTGTTGTAGAAGCACTACCTATCTATACTCTTGTGTGTCCACCCAATGCCATAATGATATTCTCTTCCATGATACATGCCTTCTCCACAACAACCTCCATAGTCTTCGACTCAAATACTCTGACTCCACCGCTAATACAGGCATTTAAGCCCCTAATGAAGTGTTGAACCAACATCGCCTCATCATCTACAATCCCTGCATATTGTTTGAGCTCTAAAACCTTGTGCTCAAACTGCTCCATGGACATAGCCATCTAACGTAAGTCATGAAACTCATCCGCACGTCCCTACCTCCAATGCTTAGACAAGAAGCGTGCTCTGAATCTCTCCAAGAACATATCCCATGAGACTGCTCCTATCTCTAGGTGGAACTTTTTCTCCTCTAAATGCCACCAAGTAGAGGCAAAGCCTCTAAGATGTATTATGGCACAATGAGCATGTGTGTTGCTACCATAAGGATGCATTGCAAAGCATCGCCCCAAGTCAATCAACCAAGTTTCTACTTCTAAACCACCCCCGAATCCATCAAATGTAGGAGGGTGTGCCCTCAACAAATCCCGCATATGACCTGTAATAATAACATCCTGCTACACTATATCATCAACTCTCTTTGGAGTTCTATCACGTTCCCTTATCACCTCGTATTCCACTTCCTGTCTACATCCAAGTCAAGCTAGGACCTCTTCTAGTAAAGGGTGCAACTGTGATCCCTCTACTTCTGACTATTCTAGAATTTGTGCCTCATTCCTTTGATCCAGCTATGGACGCAACTGTTATGCCTAAACACTCTGATGAGGGCTCAGAGGGGGACTAACCTGAGGGATCAGCCAACGACCTCCACCTCGACCTCTACCACGTTGCCTAGGTATGATCCTACACGTAAAAAAATAATGAGTCTCATATACTAAACAACCCAGGCTAATAGATAACAATACTATGTACTAGGTCAACCTAATGGGCTCACAATTACCGAGAGCATCTAGTGTTAGAACCTTGGCTCTGATACCAATCTGTAATGCCCTCTCTTGTAACCTAAGGAATGATGCATTGTCTACGGAAGTGTAATAATATTTTTTTAAAAGTGTTAATTTTATCTTTATTAGTCCCACACATTCCCTAAGATACGTGACGACACACTACTTTAAAATCCCATAGACAACTATAGTATTTAGCATTGCATGTATTTAATTAACATAAACTTAAAAGCATACATTGTATAACATTTGAATTTCATCAATGAAGGTATAAATTACAAATAAGATTCTTCCATTGCATTTGAAATAACATTACAATACTCATTCTCCAAATGAGGTAGATCAAATAATAGTTTACAAATACATATTACAAATGTTCACCTCATTAACAATTGAGGAATGTTACAAATATAAAATTTCCAATGATACAAATAAGGATGTACATATATCCATACACGAGCTCTCCATCCATGAAGTACTCATTGACATGAACATGAACTGGGGACCCAACGGAGTAAGGTGCACATTCCACCCAACCATGTGGTACCCGTAGGTCCACCCCCCGTGCTAGGAGATAGTAATAAGGTTCCCTAGACATAACCTACAAACCTAGACACAAGTAAAACCATAGACCAAACTACACAAGTACATACTTAACTTATTGGTTACATTGCTTCCAGAATCAGGATAATCAAATATACTAAGTTCACAAGGTAACTATTATTTTAGGTGGAGTGTCATCATAATGTTGCATAGGTTACCCTAGTTTTTCTTCCTAGGTTCTGGCCCCCAACTAGGGTTACCCTAGCAACCTCTTACGAAACCCGGCCCCATATACAAACTATTGCGGAATCAAATATCTTTTAAAATAACAAGATATCAATTTTCCATTCCAGGCCTTCTCAACTTATTCTCAAGACTAAACTAGCCCTTGAGTCTATAAGTGCAGCTTATTAATCTAGTTAAAGGTTTTAAAACTAACTAAAGTGTTATTTTAGTTTTCACTGATTAGCTAACTCTACATGAGTTACCCAGGCAACACTTTGTGTGTCGGCCCTCACACAGAGCCACTCCCCTAAGGATAACACAAGAAATCTAAGTTCACTAACTAAGGTAAACAAAGTGCACAAAAATTAACATATAATGCCAAAGATATCATAACAGACATAAAATCTTTGTTCATAAAAATAGGTGTCTAAACACCAAGCAAAACTATGTGCACTACCCTAGTTAACTCAAAGGATTATATTTAAACAATAACAACTCCCACATTTAACAAACTTATCTGGGAGACTTGTACTTCTAATACTTTCCCAATTTGCCCAATAAAACAGAAAATACAATTTAAAGAAAATCAGGGATAATGAACATCTATTATTAGGATATACTAAATCCAATCAAGACAAATAAAATTAGAATGAAAATAAATCAACTTGGTTAAAATTCATTATCAAATAATGTAATTTTAACATTCTCAATTTCACATGAAAATAAATACTAAATTTTATTAATCAATCTTATTGTTTTAAAGATAATTATTCTCATGCATTACATCCACCCTATAAATAAAAGAAAATTTTATTTTAATACTGAAACTATTTTCTCAATAAAACAATAATATATATATACATACATATATACATATATATATATATATATATATATATATAATTTAAATTTAAATACTTTGAATCTAGAGATTAATAAATAATTCGGATCTCATAAAATAACTCGAAATTCATAACCAAATGAAACTTATAGCAAATAGGGTTTATCAATGTGTTTACACAGTCACTGGATGTGCTCACACATCCCACGACTATGCTTACATAGCCCACCCCATAGGGGTGGTAACTGTGTTGGCAGTCATCGCTGCCTGTGAGGGTAGCGTCAACTGCCTCCATAGCCATTGCCCTATGTGGGGATGGCTATGGGGGTAGCCCATACAGCCCCCCTTCAATATATATATATTTTTAAATATATTTTTTTTTAAATTCGTTTTACTATCTTGCCCGTACGGCGATAATCCGAATTAATTTTTTTTATAAAGAAAATATCCTAGGACAATTCTCATAATTTTAGGGATATATATATTTATATTTTATGAAACAATTTATGTATATATATATAATTTTAATCAATAAAACTAACAAATTTGGGAAAATAATTTCAGAGAGGATTTTTAAATAGGGAATTGAGAAACTTATCAATTTACACAAAATTTAACAGAGAGCTTCGTTTCCAAAACCAAAGGGTTTCATTTTCATCCTAGATTCTTAATATGTATTATGACAAAAGTTTCAACTATTTCCTTTTAAAACTAGTTATACGTTTAACAAAAATCTTCTGGGTTGCTCTCTAATTTCACTATAAAATCTTATTTTGTAAAATGCATAGATAGGTAACGATTTTCTACAGAAATATTTTCTAAATAATTTCCTCAAGAAGAACAGAGGCTTCTATAAAAAAATTATTTCCTCAAACAATCTTTTAAATTCACAATATTCAAAAAAGCTTGCACGAATCTAATTTCTTTATAGAGGTAATCTTTTCAAAAAGGAAACAAATTAAATACATAGGGAAATACATGTATTCCTGTAGCTTGAAGAACTTGGTTGTAGAAGAGAAGCATTATTTTCCTGTTGCATGCAATCTTTGAAAGCCCTTCTAGAACACCAATTTCTAGAAAATGAAAATACTAAACTAGAGAACTTCTTGCAGAAATATTAAGCAATTCACAAAGGAAATCACAAATTTTGACAAATCATTTTTTTTAGTAGAACCCTATTCTTTTCATTTCCCATGAAGTGTTTTTCCTGTTTTCCCCAATTCCCATAATATCTTCCGAAAGAATCCTCAATAAGAAAAAGCCATTAATTTAACTAACACACTTGGCAAGAAGAAAATATCTTCTAACAACCTCTTGGATGATTCTGTCTTTCCTCACTTATCAAGTATTTAATTAATTTTAAAGAATTCAAGAATTCAAATTTCAAATTTCAAATTCCTTTTCTTTATTTATTTTATTTAAAATTCCATTTCCACAAACATTTAAGAATATTTAATATATGCTCACAATAAAGTAACTTTAATTTAATTAAATAATTTTAATCTCAATGATTAAATTAATTAACCAAATAAACTAATTTAATTATCAAATAAAATATAAAGCTTTTATTTACAACATTTAAAATTAATTTAAATATGCATTAAATTTAAAGAACATTAATCTAACATTAAATTAACAAAATTTTCCTTTCATAATTAATAATCCAATGAGACAACCAAAGACACCAGACTTAAACTTGTGACATACTATAAATGGGTTTAAGACTAGACTAGGTAAAACCTTGTTACTACCTCCCAATCAACATTTCTGTTGAGTCTTGACACGCTCAAACCTGAGAAACTAGGTGGATTCAATGTCATGTACCTGCAATCTTGCAATCAAAAAAATAACATACATATATATAATCCATTATTCAAACACACCATGCGGAGAAAATCATAGAAATCACAAGGCACTCGCAAGTGAGTGATGTAACTCCGTTCTCCACACCAATACATATCACATCAAACTGATAGAATAACATCAACTAAACTAACATAAGCATATATAGGGCAATAAGATCTAAAGTAAACATCTATGCTAACATAAAGCATGATAGAATTAATTACCACTATAAAATGTATCATCATATCACAAAATAAATCCACTATCACTCTAATTTCAATGATCAATACATCAAAGCAAAATACTAGGGTCTATCAATGTAAAAACATGCTAATAGAAAATCATAAGCAAAATGGAGGGGTACTACAATATCCATTACTCATTGAAAAGTCTCCTTAGAATTGGAAATTCTAAATGATATCTTTGAGTATGCAAACATTCCCCACTTAGTAGTAAACATTGTCTTATGTTGGTTGGATTCCTTCAAATAGACTTCATTATATCCTTATAAACTATCTATCAAAGAGAACATCTTTGATCCAACCATAGTCTGCAAGATCTACTCCATTAGTGGCAATGGGTACATTTGGTCTTTTAATGAGGCTTTATTCAAATCTTGGAAATCGACACAAAGCCAAATATCAACATTCTTTTGTTAGACTAGAACCTAGTTCTACATCTAGGTAGAATGTTGGATAGGGTATATGATCTTTAAATTGACTTTTTTGGTTAGCTCTTGTGCCATGAATGCTTCGACCTTCAAGTTGACTAGCATATTATTTTGTTAAAAAAGTTTGGATCCTTCTGTCAAGTCAATGGTATGTTGAATTATGCCTAGGTCATAACCTCTAAGATCATCATAGGTCCAAGCAATAACCCCATCATATTTGAAACATAGATCCTTTATTCTTTTCTTGTCCTTGTGAGGAACTTCCCTTTTGAATTTCAACTTTTTATTGCTTCCAACATCAAGCTCTTCATAATCCCTTGCATTCGTAGTGAACCTTTGCTTTCCATTTCTTGCATCTTCACAATTAAAGAGATTTGCAAGAGAAATTAGCTCTTAGGGAACATTGTTCCCTTTCAATTGGATGACTTTCTTCTCAGGAAATTCTGCTCCTAGTGGTTAATAGTAAGAAGTTGTCCTAAGCAATTTGGATGTCAGGCTGATGCAAGAAGTTAGGTACACAAAAAGCTAAAAAACTGGAAGTGTTTTTGCTATTTTTCAAAAAAATTCACACTTGGACTGAAAAACTTGAGGCACTTACACAATGAATCTTAAAAAAAGTCAGGAATATTAAATTTTGAATTTTGAATCTAGTTTCCAAATATGTAAATTATTCAAATACAAAAATTATAGAAATTAAATTTTGATGGGGATCTATAAAAACCACTTTTTAAAAGTCCCTAATTTTTTTACCATACCAAGCACATGTATGGACAACACTTTTTTATCCAAATAAAAGTATTTTTATAATTCCATTTGGGAAAAGAGAGCTAACAACATGAATATTGATGTGGAATTCTTTTTGTAATTTTTTGTTGAAGATATTTTTTATTGATTTTTTATTGGCCTTAATTGTTGTTTTTAAAAATCAACATGTACAGACAACATAATTAGACCTAAACTAAACAATTTTTTAATCTTTTTTTTTCATTGTGTAGATAATTGTCTGAAGTTTGATGCCATATAATTTTTTACAAGAAACATAACCAAAAAAATTTATTAAAAAACAAAAAATGCCTCATATTTCAAGTTTAAGGACTAGTTTGCTTAGAAATTAATTTAAAATATCAAACATAATCAAATCTTAATAAAAATTATATATTTGGAAATTAGACATCCTGTTATCTAATGGGTTTTAATTTTATAGATTCATTTAGAAAAAAATGTCTATTAGCCATATTGCCAATGTTTGACATTCTTCTTCAATTTGCCTTAGATTTTTAGTTGTAGGTCAAAGCCTAAGACTCGAATTGCCAAGTCTTTCCCAAGCCTACAAGCAAAGCTACATGTGGGTTGGGAATTCAATTTTTAAATAACATGTATGCATTTTTAAAAAAAAACATGTGTTTTTTATTTTCTTGATTATTTAAAAAAAAAATACTTTTTAGAAATGTGTATGCGTTTTGTTTTACAAAACACGTGTTTTAAAACAGGCACCCATTTTACATTAATTACAAAATACGTACACATTTTAAAACATGTATTTTTTTCTAAAAGGTATTTTTTTAAAATAAATACCTTGCACATTATATAAAACGTGTATGCGTTAAAATGTGTAGGCATTTTTTTAGTGCATTAGCATATTTTAGGCTTGGGTAACCAATGCATAATGCATACAATTTTTTTTAATAATGCGTACGCCTTTTCTAAGAGATTTTTTTTGCAAAAATTTCCCCTCTTTGTGTATCCAACTTCTTTACTTTACCCCGTCATCATCAAACACTTGTTATTTTTGATTGTTGTTAGGAATTGAGGGTTGGATGATGACTTGCACCACAATCTACTTAGTTTGATCAGAAACTAGTTCGAATTGTGAGTTGACAGAAGCCATCTGATCAACAACACTATTTTGCAATCAAGAAATAACTTGTATATTGAAAGCTTTGAAGCTCTTGATAAGATCACAAACTTTATGTCTATAGGACTTCATCCTTGTGTGATTTTTTAGTTTCTTGTCCATAGGCTTGGCTCAACACTAGCTCTAAATCTCTAAAAGCTTCTATTATCCTTATGCCTATCTGCTCTACAACAATCAGCCCCATAAACTAAGGCTTCATATATTCAACATCATTGTTGGAGCATGAGAAAGGAAAATGTTAAGCTTTGAGGGTCTCTAATTCTATCAGAGATACTAATCGAACACCTGCTCCAAAGCCAGCTTTGCACTTGGTGCCATCCAAATATAGGGTCCATAGAATATTCTCACCTAGATCATTACATTCATCTCGATCCTTCATTAATTTTAAAAACACTTGATCATCATGAAAAATCACATAGGTTCCTAGCCCTATTACATTGAAGTTTCCAAATGGATCAGAGTCAATGAATTGCTTGAGTATCACCTCTTCTTTAGGAGTCCAATCACTTGTATCTTCTTCATCTTCTAGTATTTATACATAATAGCTCTCTTGCAAAGTGATGGAGGTCTGCATCCCATCAAAGCACAAGGTTACATTTTCTGAAATGTGGTTAGCGTGAAAATATTTAGATATAATATTCATATTCACCCTGTCCTTGGTTCTCAATATTAGGTGGGACCAATCAAGCGTTAAGTATCCACCAAGCATTGCAATGAAATCTCTTGAAAGACACATTTCGAAAAACTTGGAAATGTCTGTCACTACTATTTCTTGTGTGAATTTTTGGCTTGGACATGAGAAGAGGATTAGAGATATATCCTTTATCTTACTGACAATTAGAACCTTCTTCCCATCTAGTTGTATGATTCCTTTTTCGAGAGGCTCATACTTAGGTTTGAAGGAATCAACCATTTGTTTTGGCATGACAATCATTATAGCCCAAAAATAAATCCTATTTTATGCAAATGATTATCTTCCACAATGTGTTAAAAAGAAAGGTGTGGGATTTGGATTTCTTACCTCTTTCTCTTTTGCCTTACCTACATAGTTAAAATAAGTTTCTACTTTTGAAGCTTGAAGGGATGACATAGATCCTTTGTCTCCTCTTTGGCTACATGACAGAGTTGCATCTACTTACAGGATTAGTTCTTCTTTATTTAATGCTTCCTAAAGCAATGTCTATTTTTTGGGAATAGATATAAAGTCCCATGATGATACATTATCAAGTGACTTCTTCAATTGTTCCACCACATTGAGAATTCCAACTAGTTGATTCTTAGTCTTGCATAGTGGTATTTCTCTTGTTTTTAGAAGAAGAAATTTCATCATGACTGGGCTTGGTGTCTTGTTTCTCTCCTTTTCTACCAACAATAGATTGTGTGGCTATAGAAATAGACAAATAATGGGTGATGAAGCTTGCTTTTCCTATGGGGGCAGTTGACATGGCTGAGGATGTGGAATAGATTATTGCACATATTCTCTTCTAAGCATTCTTCTAGATCTTATGTTGTAATACAACTCCATTTATGGAACACTAGTAATTAGAGCTTCATTTGTGAACACTGCATCTTCTTCTTCCATCCAGGAACATGGATCTTGATCGGGTGCAATATCCAATTCTTGCTCCAAGGATATTCCTTGCTTTATGCTCTGAAATAAGCATTTTCCATTTCATAAGATTCATTTTCATTTGTATTCAAGAGCACACCTTTTCTCCTCTATTCTGCTATCCTTTGTTTCATATTCCCTCTTGGGAAATTTTGGGGCATATGCCTATCGATGCATGGAAAGCATAATACATTCTAATCTTCTAAATTTTTCTAGAATAGGATCAAATTTTTACATTGATTGTCTTTGAATTTCTATAGTGGCATGGTCACTGGAAGTATCTGATTTGTAGAAATTTCCTATTGACTTCCTCCTCTAGAGGATCCTTGGTATGGATTCTATTGAAAATATGAATTTTCTCTGCCATAGGATTGTGTAGTCTAATTTATATGTACTACTTGTCGTCATTTGATAATGAAAAACTCATTAGATAAATTCTAGATGAGACTCTTCATATTGATGATGTTTGTCATGATTGAAGAAGATCCTGACGAGCTTGTTTGAGCAGTGAGATACATGTACATATACTATGGCATGATCGACATCCATTGTTTAGTGGAAGTGCTTAGCCTAGCTTCTTCTCAAAGGCCACTTAATATTCCTTTGAGGATGGAAGCTTCTTAGCATCAATTAGAATGTTCTCCGCATGTAAACCCACCTCATTTGCATAAGGAAAGATATCCCCTCCCATCGAGGTTATCATAACTATGATGTTTGAATTGAGAGCCTTCAAATAGGACATGACCACCATTGTGGCTTGGTTTCAATTAGTCACATGGATCCTTTTCTAGGTCTTATAAACATAGTGTTAAAATCACTCATGGAATGTTTTAGCACTCTCTTAATGGTGATTAGTTGTTGCAACAATGAAGAGTTGTCTCCTTTCTATGAGAAGCATTTTAACAACCGCTCTCTGAGCTAATTCTAGGAGATGATAGAGCCTAAGTCCAAAGAATGATACCATTCTTGGTCCTTTTGTTTGAAAGAGGTAGCTAACAACCTCAAGGAAATGTTCTCCTCCACTATATTATGCACAGTACATACCTCCACTATATCTTCAAGGTGTTCAGAAGGGGTTTTCAAGTCTTCTCTAGAGAATTTGGAATAGCCTTGAGGGTGTTAGTGGGTGTGGCAAGCCATACATCTTGGCATGTGGGTGGATGTAGCAGACTACCACTATCCCAAGTTATGAAATTTCTAGGATTAGGGGGAGGTACATGAGTCATAGAGAAAATATTCCTATAAATTAGGTATACAAGAATTCTAATTTGGAAGGTTAAGCTTCTACATGTATTAAATAATACTCTAGATATTAGGATCTTCTTTCTCTATTCCTCTTTATAGGTGATACAAATCATGTAAGTCTTATCCTTCTTGGTACTAAGGTAGGTAACTGAGACTATTAGAAGTGGCCTCTTGAAAATGCTCTTGTTTGAACTCTAGGCATGAAAATTCTAGTTTCCTTCATTAGCCCGATTTAAGAAATATTTTTGACATCTAGTCGAGTAGTTAGAAAATTTCTTGTCCCATCGAGTGTTCCATAAAAAGAACTATTTATCATCAAAGCTTGCACCTCTCTGACACTCTTATGGGAAATTTAGTGCGTAGGGTACTAATTTTCACTTCACTTAATACCTCTAGGATTTTTATTAAAATTAGGCTCTTCTTTTATGTTTGGAGAAAAGGGTAGAAAGAAATGTAAATATAAAACATAAAAATGATGATGTGCCAACACTTTTACAATATTTCAAACCCACACATTCCTATTATTGATATAAATAAACAAATAATGTCACAACCCTTCATTTTTCGAAAGAGAAAAAATAGGAAAGCCTAAAAACAAGCACAATAAAGGCATTGAATTATTTTCACATGAAGCATTCATTAATGTTCAATCAAACATAAAGATTTCAAAGGGTAATTGAAACAATATTCAGAAATTCCACGAACTCTCCCTCCTAATACAACATAAAATAATAACACCACCTTTAAGAAAATTGAAAATTCCAATGAAATAATACAATTTTCACAAGTTATTATTCTACTATACAAGCATACAACATGGAAATTAGCTACTTAAACTATTCAAATTCATCTTGCAAGACAGTGTTTCATTCAAAATGAAAACATAAAGAAAGAAAACTTGATTAAGGCCATACATGCATAGTCTCGACAATTTATTTTCAATAGTTCATGCTTTAAGTATCAAATGAACTTTAAAAATAGTGGTCATATGCCATTCTGACAATATTTTAAGTCTTAAAAGATATAGCATTCCAAAGAAATGTAGTTCTACAACTTTACTCCTGAAAATAGTTCTATATCCTAGGAAAACTAAAGAAACTTTTCCTGAGCAAAGGAAACTGAAAAATTGGAATCCAACCCTTTCATTTGTTGCCACCTCTCTCTTATAGTTGCAGAAAGAAGAAATCATTGCTAGAAAAGAAATGTAATCACTACTAGGTGTTGGAATTTGATAGCACTCAATTTGATCATAGATCCTTAGTTAGCTCACAACAATATTTTCTCATCAATTCACAGTTGTCACATTAACACTTTTTAGATATTTAGCAAAGATGGAGGTCTGTAAATGATCAAATCCTAGAAACACATCCTGGAAAAATGGTCCAGTTGACCAGTCATATCACCCAAAGGAACCAACTTAGAGCTTCCACCCTGAAAGACAAGAAAAGAAAAATTCTATCAAGCTTTGAAAAACTCCCAAAAGAAATCACTTCATAAGACATGAAATCCGCCCGCAGTGAAGAGATGACATGTCAAATAGGTGGAAACTTTTGAGCTCATGAATATAGCTCCCTAGAAAATATCTGACAAGCCAACATGTGTCCCAAATCTCTCCCAAAATATTGGTGAAAATGAATGCTATGCAACCACCATGTGGCACATTGCACACCTTTTTGATAACTCTACTTGAGTGTGGACACATCTGAAACTGAAAATATTATACCAGCTAGAATTGAAGATGATCAAGGAAAAGATACTTCACATTATCGAAGGATTTAAACAAGGTATCATTGTTCTATGTTTCATCCTTCATGTCTCATTATTTCATCATAAGGTTTAATTACCAAAATGGGGTTTGACCAAGGAAAACTCCTATTCACTAAAGGAAACAATTTTCTCTTCTTTGATGTGTGATTGTTGGTTGTATGTTGAAAATCAATTGAAGAGATAAATTGGAGAAAGTTACAACATTGTCAAAGTTGCAAGAAAAGATGTCAAATCATGGAAAATGAGCTACAACTTTTATTTTTGGCTTTCTGATAGTCATTGACTAGAATCTGGGAGTATAGACCTAATAGAACATAACTCATAAAAAAAATTAGGAGCCCTTATCAAAACACATTGGCCATAGGGTAAAAGAGTCCTTGGTGAGGTATGAAAAAGAGCTTTTTACAACATGTACATAGTATTTACCCTCTCTAGATCTTCCTTTTGACTATTAGTTGGGTTAGATTTCATTTATTTTAATCACTTTCATATTATAGCACACATATTGAATGAAATATAGAGAAATAAAGGTCCATCATTACATTTCATTTTAGGTTTACCCCCTATTTTTCTATGTTTGATTATGGTGAACCTAACCTTCTGAATATTATAATTTTGTGATTTTGGAGTCCTCTTTCATCCTATATTTATATCTTCTATTCATTTGTGTCTCTTTGCATTAAATTAGGTATCTTTTAGGGTGTCTAGTTTGCATTCAACTTTGCATTACATCTTAGGATTTCATTGTTTGTATTCTTTAAATCTAAAAAGTACAAAAAAAATTAATCATCTTGTATATCATATACATCATTTAAAATTTCATTTAAAAATTAAAATAAAATTTCATGTCAAACTAGGTCTTTTAGGTTATTGGTGCTAGCAAGAAGTTGAGTCTAATTTTTGGCCATTTAGTGAAAGTGTTTTCCCTGATTTTCAAAATTTGACACATTTGACCTTAAAATTTGATGCACTTAGAGATGGAATCTTGGAAATAGTCACTAATCACAAAATGTAATACTCAGATTCTAGTTTTCAAATATGTAATTTATTTCAATACCTAGATGATAGAAATTTATTTTCAATAGGAATTTCTAAAAACCACTATCTAAAATTTTTTTTTTTTCATACCATGGACACGCACGTCATCCATATTTTGACCTAAATAATCATATTTTTTAAAATCCTTTTGGGAAATATTTTTAACTCATTGAATCACACTTTCCATATTTTTTTGTAATTTTTAATATATTTTTTATTTATTATGTTTTATTGACCATATTTTGTGTTTTCAAAAATCATCTTGTATGTCATGCACAAGATGACTAAAATTATGTTAATAAAAAGTTATAAAAATACTAAAATTCCCTGATAATTCAAATTTATGGATCAAATTCATTAGAAATTAGATGAAAAATAAGAATTTTAATCCAAATGTAAAAAAATGACATATTTAGAATCTACATTATCTCCTCTTTAATGGGTTGTAATTTCATAAAAAAAATTTACAAAAAATGTCTTTATACGTATGCCCAAAGTCACTAATTTCTTGTGGCATTGCTAGGACCGTCAACATGCAGATCAAACTAGGTCTAGGGCCTATGTTCGAATCCTCAAACATTTTCCCAAACTAGAAAGCAAAGCACAAACCCGACCAAAAATTCATATTTTAAAAAATAGGATCTTGTTCTATAATAGGATCCTATATCATATAAAAAATAATTTTTTCATGCTTTTATGAAACAATATCCCATTTTGCAAAACACAATCCCATTTTGAAAATTGTCAAAATGGAAAATTTTCCATTTTTGGAAATTTTTCAAAATGAGATCCTATTTTGAAAAATTTCTAACAATTTTCAAAAAATAGAAACTTTTCAAAATGGGAAGTCGATTTCATTTTTTTGCATAAGGAAAAAAAATTCCACATTTTTTGGACTCATATTCTTGCTCTTCTCTTATCATTTTCTTATAATTTTCACTTGTATTCCATATTTAATCACTGAAAAATTAAACTAAATCTTTCTCTAACAAACCTAAGTCTAAAAAACATTGGAAAACACTTAAAATGTATAAAAAATTTATTCAAAGCCCTGATCTAGAACCCATTTTCCCTAGGGTAAATCAGTCCCTAATTAGGCACATATTTTAATTTTTGGGCATTAAAACATTCATTTCTACACTTTTGTTCACTTCTTTAAGATTTCTGTTATTGTTTGTTGAGATTTTATTTCATAAATTTAATTGTATTTAGCATAATTTGATAATTTAGTGCATTTTGTGATTTTAAAATTGCATTTACAAGACTTCATTTTCTTTTCTTTTTTACATTGTAATAAAAAAAATATCCTTGTTTAGAATCTAAAAAACTATATTTACACATTGCACCTTAGGTCATTACAAGATGCAAGAGCATCCTAAGTCAATGCATAATCGACATCACCAAAATAAAATGTTGTTTTGAAGTTTGGTAACATTTCATGAAAAACCCTCTATTAGGAAAAATTTAGACTATATTTCGAATTTGATGGTGAAAGCTTTGGAGTCTGAACAATTAATAGTTTTGGAGATTTAAAATTATTTTCCAATTTCACTAATCGATGGACAAATTATATTTAGTGTTACCTTTAGATTTGCTTCTTTTGTATTTTGTGGGAAAAAATATTCATATTTACCTTTGCAAAATATGATATTTTATCAAATGTGTAATATCAAAGGAAACTTCAAATAACCATTTGGAGGTGACGCTTCATATCTTAGCATGAACAAAGGTTTCTAATTTAAAACTAGGTAGAAGCAAAATTTAGGGAATGAAAGAAAGATGGTAGAGGGGTTGCTAAAGTAAATGAAAATATATTGAAGACCCCCAAATTGTTGTGTCAAAGAAGATGCACAATTAAAATTAATAAAAATTTAGCATCAATGGATGATAGTGAGAGGATAAAGGTGCACTAGGGGTGATTGAAAAAATAATATTACTCAGCTCACCCCATAAAGGTAGGATTGTATTGATGAAGATTTGCAAGCCAAGGGAAGAGGTTTGGGTTGATGCCAGACCATGAGAATAGAATCCAAAGTTTGCAATAATACTATAAAGGATAGTGTAGGAATAATATGGAGGTAGTGAAAAATCCTTGACTTTTTCATTTTACTGCAAATTAAAATCAAATTAGATTTTAGTATATTGAGATACACAGGATGGGAAGAGAAATCACAGTGGAAAAGAAAACTTGTAGTCATGATAAGCTCACCACATGGAAGATAGGGATAGTTGATTGTGATTTTAAGATTAAAATATATTACATGAAGAGAGTGTAGTGATGAGACTGCAAGGAGGAGTAAGAGGGTCATGTGAGACTAAGCACACTTGACTAGATAAGAGGAGGTCATGCAAAGGGAAAAGGAATATTAACTCATTAAGCCTGGAGAATTCGCCAAGTATTGAGCAGTTTGAATGATATGAAGTTGAAGGAAGAATATGAAGATCTCGTGTTCTTTGAGAAGGGTGAGTCAATGGTAGATATAGTGAAGTGAGGAGTGGGATAGACTAGAGGGAAATAGAGCTTTCAAGAAATTGTAACATTATTTCATGAAATTTTAATGGATAAAATTGTTTGATTATTGAAAGTTTCAATAAATTTTTGTGCACAATTATCTATCAATTTAAATTGACAAAAGTAATTGTAAATTTTTTTGGGTTAATCATTTATGGATTTTTTGTAATTTGAGTTTTGGAAGTTGTGTGAGTTGAGTTTCCTTTTCTTTGAATCAGTTGGTATCAGAGCTAGCATATCCTAAGAGTGGAAAGTATTCACCAAGACAAGAGAGGTGTGCGAATTTTTTTTGTAGGCATGAAATAGAGTCTATAACTTCTATCCTCTAGTAGATGTGAAGCTACGTAGAAGGTGTATATTTCCTCCATTGAGAGAAGAGAGAAGGTGGGTAGACAAAGAATCTACCAAAATGTTTGTTAGGTAGTGGATTGTCTAAAGAAAGGGTTGTGTGAAAGAAAATTATTGTAGATGGAATGGAATCATTGTGATAATCAAGGTTTTATTGTAGCATATAATTGTTCCAAAGAAGACATTGTGGAAGGATTTAAGGTAATTCAACAAATAGTTTTCATGTATGGTTCGCAAGATTTCTATCTTCCATTAAAGAGAAGCTTGAATCTTTTATTCCCTAGGAGTATGATGTGGGAGCGTCTGAGTCAACACAGAATTGACATCATCAAAATAAAATCTTGTTTTGAGGTATGGTAACATTTCATGAAAAACCATATTTCAAGAAAAATGTAGATTGTATTTTGAATTTGATGGTGAAATATTTGGAGTTTGAACAATTAATAGTTTTGTAGATTTAAAATTATTTTCAAATTTCATTGATCAATTGACAAATTATATTTGTTGTTGCATTCATATTTTCTTCTTTTGTATTTTGTGGAAAACAATATCCATATTTACCTTTGCAAAATATGATATTTTTATCAAATTTGGAATATCAAAGGAAACTTCAAATACCCATTTGGAGGTGATATATCATATCTTAGCATGAACAAAAGTTTTCTATTTAAAACCGGGTAGAAGTAAACTATAGGGTGCAATAGAAAGAAGATAGAGGGACTCCTAAAGTAAATAAAAATATTCTAAATACCCCCAATTTTTTGTGCCAAAGAAGATACACAATTAAAATTTAATAAGAATTCAACATTAATGGAGGATAGTGAGAGGATAAAAGGCACACTATGGGTGATTGAAAAAAATTATATTACTCAGCCTACCTCATAATGGTAGGATTGTATTGATGAAGACATGCAAGTTGAGGGAAGAGGGTTGGGTTGATGTGAAACCATGAGAATGAAATATAAAGCCAATAATAATACCGTAAAGGATAGTGTAGGAATAATATGGAGCCAGCGACCAATACTTGAATTTTGTATTTTAACACAAATTAAAATCAAAGTACATTTGAGCATATTGAGATGCACAAGATAAGAAGAGACATCATAGTGGAAAACAAAACTAGTAGTCATGAGAATCTTGCTACATGGGAGAGAGGGATAGTTGACTAAGAGTTTAAGATTAAAATTGTACTACATGAAGAGATAGAGCAATGATAAGACTGTGAGGAGGACTAATATGTCCATATGATACCAAGCATGATTTCCCAGAGAATGGGGGGTCATGCAGAAGGGAAAAGGAAGATTAAATCATTAAGCTTGGAAAATTTGCAAAGTATTGAGGAGCTCAAATGATTGAAAGTTGAAGGTAGAATGTGAAGAGTCTATGTTCTTTGAGAATGGTGATTCCATGGAATATATAGCAAGGTGAGGAGTGGGATAGAATAGAGCGAAATAGAGTTTTCAAGAAATTATAACACTATTTCATGAAATCTAAATGGATATATATTTTTGATTATTTCAAAATTGAATAATTTTTTTGTGTGCAATTGTCTATTGATTCAAATTGACAAAAGTAATTATCATTTTTTTGGGTTAATCATTTATGTATTTTTTTGTAATATGAGTTTTGGAAGTTGTGTGAGTTGATTTTTCTTTTTTTCAATCATTACATTACATCTTACCCTACATTCCATTTTGGGTTTGTACACTATGTTTGTAAAACTTCTATGATCTTTACAAGTTGGTGTCTTATTAGCACTAATATTGTGAGACATAATTCGTGAATCATGTCATCCCACAATACACCATTTGTTGTGGATCTTGTAATTTCTAACTTTCTTTCTAATAGTATTGATAATCAACCCCTTATGTTCCATAAAATACATACTTCATTTCCCATGAATTCCCTTCCTACAAACAATGTGCATTATATTGCTAATATCCCACAAGACAACATAAGGAGGATATATGAAGAATTAAATATGTTAAAAAAAAATTAATGAGAACCTAACATATTGCTAGTAATTCCATTCCTCTCATAAGGAATGTAATGCACTTTTTTTCTTCATATCATTCAATATAATTTTCCTCCTCCTCAACATCCTTTCAATACATCTCATATGCATAAGAGAAAAGAACCAATAAATTTTGATCACTTTACTACTCCTAACACATCCTTTTTTGAAAAAGGAAAGGGTTTGTAGTTAGAAGAAGAAAGTGGTGAAAAAATAGTAATCAAACCAAAGAATAAGAAACCATGAATGCATGAGCATCAAAATATTATGTTATAATGGTTGTATGAACTTCCCAAATCTCTTTATAACTCATTACAACTATCAAAATTAGAGACAATATTCTATAATATTTTATGTTGGAAACTAATCACTTTACTACCTAAATGTGCAAACTTGACCAAAAGAAAAAATAATAAAAATTTACTGTATTATACTTATCATCGATTCTTTGGCCAACACACTGATAATTGTCATCTTTTAAAGAAAATATAGAATAATTTTGCACCCTCAAAAAATAAAACTTGACTAAAAAAGTATGAATCTTGCTCCTTACCATGTAATAGTTGTAGGATCTTAGTATGCTCACTATTACATATTATACATCCATTGAAAACCATTCTCTTTATTGCAAGGATCTCATTCTCATCACATATCTCAGCTCATACTTGTCTTGCACTTAGTTGGGGTAGGGGGTAGATAGCCTTGTACTAGCTTTGGCCCTTGATGTTGTCCCTTTGGATATTTCTCTTTCTTTCATATTTATTGACTGATATTGGGATGTGGATGACCTGCTAATAGGATGACTCGCATGTTCCTTACTAGTATTTTTCCTTATTTTCTTTTTCATGTTACTGCATGTGTGTAATGTGATCCCTCATACAATTTTGTTTGATATATCTCTCTCTTTTGGTTAATTCATCTATATATAGCTACGTTCTTCTCTATTTCATAAACATTTAACATTTTTTTCTTGTCTTGCATTTTCCTTTTAGGGATGATGCAAGGCGTTGAGACATTTAGGTCTCTTCCATGTTGACCTGAAACGTTTTTTTTTTCTCATTCTATATGTGTCATTATTCTTGTTTTATGAGTATTTGGGGAATGTTCACATTTTTTTATCTCTATCGAAACATTCTAGCAAAGACATGCTAACCCCGAACCCATATATCCCTTATTGGTTTTTGGGGGAAACCCCTCCTTCCTTTTTTATTGCATAGCTTTATTTTGGAAATATATCACTTGGAATAAGGCTTTCTAAGGAATCTCTCATGTCCTAGGAATTAACATTGGATACTTTAAAGAAATTTCTCACAACAATGTTTTTACCAACTGCTTTAAAGTGGGGACATACACTGATAATATCTTTCAATGTTTTTCATGTTTCATGGAGTAATTTTATTTTTTCTTGTGATGCGTCCTTTTCTTGTTGATGTCATTGGGTTTTTTGTCCTTCAAGGGTGTGATATTTCTTAGCAGAGTACTTTCCTCTTATTGGTTATGCTACACATTGCATTCCCTAAGTTGTGAATATTTTACTGTTGACTTGTCCTCTCTTGGAGACATTAGGCATGATGATCCCTAAGAAGAATACATTATGTGAATGAAGTAAAATCACTTAAAAAAAAATCCTATATATAATGTTCATAAGTGTTTGGAATAACACAACTTGCTAACCTTGTGAATCTCAAAACACTAATTCAAGTCTACCTAACATATCACACAATTCTTGCTTGTGGGGCTTTTCCTTCCATTGTGGTTCCTTATTGAAGTTCTTAGGAGGATAGATTTTATATGGCATTCCAGAATATTATGATTCTCTCGTTTTCCACCCATTTTTTTGTTACATTGTGGTACCTTATTGAATTTTTTAGATGGATAACTTTGGTATGGTTAGTATGATGAGAATCGACACAGAGAAATGAACTTCTCATTGTACGGTGAGATTCGACATAGATGCATTAATTATTTTAGTAAGCCACTTTATTGGAAGACTCATTTGGTACACAATCCAAAGTTCCAATACCTTAGAGTGACCACAAAACAAATAGCATGGATGTGTTCCACATAACATTGGACAATATAAGCTTGATATTCTTAGTCTTTGATATTGTATCATTGTGTATGTTTGTAGTTCTTTCATATATAAGTTTCTAGAATTTCTACTTTAGTGTGAGTTTGATGTGGGGTCATATTGTCACTAAACTGGGGGAAAAATCTAGTGTCAAAAAAAGGTACCCCTTTCTGCACACTTAATTTTGGAATTAATTAATAATAAAATGATCTTAATGTTTCCTTTGCTTAGTGTTGTAATGTTTTTTACAAATTCACATTAAATTTAGGGCCCTTTGTAATATTTGGCTATAGAGATAGCCACCCAAGATCTAAAGGCCTATGGAAAGAACAAATTACTCAGAAGATCAATGAGAAAAGAATAAATTGTATTCCTATCAATCAATACAAAAGGAATAAATGTAAAATCTAGTAGATACCCCTTGGTTATATAGCCAAGGTGAGATACAATATGTTATAAGATTATGACAATTTTCTTAATCATATGACATGATACAACTTATCACTACTACCTAGGTCACATGTGTTAGTTGTCAAAAGATAAGATAAAAACTAATGACAAATAAAACCTTCTAGAAAGATGCTTAGAACCTAAGTAAACTTAACATGTGAATATGTCCCCTAAGACATTTATTCACAACAAATACCCTCCTTAAGTCCAACATAGGGGAAAGATTATTATACAAATGACTCGAAGATGGGTCCTGCCTACAACGCCATGGTAGGTACACATGTAAACCTGAAATGAGATCCCTCAAAAATTGAAAAAAAAGGAGAAAACCAAGTTGGAAAAACCTCCTCCCCGAAAGAGAGGAAAAGAAACAAGAAACTAATCTCAAAAATATGAGAAGTAAAAAACCTTGATTGAGGAAAAAATTCCTCCTAGAAAAGATAATGAAGAAGGTCAAGTGACCCCCCTTGAATAAAAATATATCACCCCAAGAGAGCTCAAAAATGGTGATATGTACTCTCAATCAATGGTTTTATGAAGATATCTAAAACCTACTCTACTATAGGAAAATATTGTAGATCAATGAATTTCTTTTGTATTAGCTCCTTGATGTAGTTCCTATGGATCTTGATATGTTTGGTCTATTGATATTGAACTAGGTTCTTCAAGATCTAGATGGTAGTCTAATTGTCACAATGGAGGACCATGGACCATGTAATGTTTAATCCAAACTTAGAATATTTTGAGGAAAAATAGCCTTAGTAGCAACATTAACTGCTCCCCGCTACTCAACCTAAATTGAAGAGAGATTAATAGAATGTCACTTCTTACTCTACCAACAAATGGGGCCAGAATCAAAATTTATAGAAAAAAGTAGAATTATGATCATCAAGATTACCAACCTAATTAGAATCAATATATACAACCAAAATTTTTTATCAAGAGAACATGAATGTATCATGGAGCTAACCATTTCCTTGAGGGTCATGTTTTTATTTTTAGTAAAACCATTCTATTTTGGTGTGTATACAAATAAATGCTAAAGATCAATCCCTTCAAGAGTAAAAAATTGCACAAGGATGTGGTTCACATATTCTCGACCAATTTCAATATGAAGAATATTGATATACTTTCTAGATTTTGAAACTTATCAAATACTTCATTCTTTTGGTGAAGAAAGTCGACCCAAGTGAATTTGGAGTAGTCATCAATGAAGGTGAGTGAATAGGGAGCCTTGTTGAAAGAATAAGTTATAAATTGGCCTACTAGATACATGTGAACCAACAAAAGAACTTCCAAAGCTCTCCAAAACTTCCCTTTCTAATACTTCTCTTTTGGATGCTTACCTATAGCACAACCTGAACATACACCATCTGAAGTGTTGATGCAAGGTAGACTTGTAACCATGTACAATGAACTAAGATGCTAAAGATAGTGGTAGTTAAGATGTCTAAATCACTCATGACATAACTTACTCACTAAATTTGAATGAGTGATCAATACTGTAGGATGAGAATGTGGCAAAAATTAAGAAAAATTATATAGCCAAGACTCATGATTGGCCTTTCCCACTACAACCAAGGAAATATTCTCAAGATATTTGACCACAACTATGTCTAGAGAAAAATCAACTTTCTTCCCATTCCTAAGATGAGTGATTTGGTGGAATGAAAGAAGGTTGGCACATAAGTTAGGAACAAAAATAACATTCTTAAATGATCCATCATCCATGTCAGCTAAACCTTTTCCAACAACTTCCACCTATATATTATCACCTATAGGAATGTGAGGTACTATACAAGGCTCCAATTAATAAAATTGTTCTATATAAGAACCCATGTGATGTGTACCACCTAAACCAAGTATCTATTGTTGTAACTATCTTGTGGTTGCAAAAAGTTCCCATCCTTTTCCTTTATTTGATGTGAAGAAGTAGAAGAATATGCTCCCTTTGTGTAGGAAGATGGAAAATTGATGTTATTCTTCTTGAGGAGATTAGTCAATTCATCAACTTGCTTAGCATGACAACTATGCTCATCATGACCAACTTTCTTGCAATATGCACAAGTTCGTCTCTCCTTATTTTGAGAATTCCCCTTCTTGGAAGATGATGAAGAGTCGCCTTGCTAAGGAGAGGATGATTATGCTTGATCTTTGTGTGGCTTATTCTATGATTTCTTATGTTTCTTATTAGATCATGACCCATGTCATTGCACAAAACCTTGTGGCTTGGATGATTTGAGAATACCCATAGTGATTAAATTTGATTGTTCAAGCATAAAATTTCTATGAATGAATCAAATGAAGGTGTACTATAGGAACTTCCCATAGTCAATTGATGAGTATGAAAACTAGAAACAAAAGTTGAATATTCTGAATGAAGCTTCTCCAACAAATTTAAGACCAACTATGCATCCCTGTTATTAATATCACAATATTTGAGTTGTGCTCTTAGTTCATTAGCCTTAGTTAGATAGTCTTGGATTGTAAAAACAATATTTGGATCTCTATTAGTGAGATAATTATCAAGTTTGTATCTCCTAATCTCATCAATTTTTCCATACAATTGAACAAGTTTATCCCCAGATTCCTTAGCTGATTTAAACTTATCAATATGAAAGATGACATTAGGAGAAAGCCATGTATTGATTGTTCCAAGATCCATAGTACTTTTAATGATCCATCCACTTTTTAAATTTGGATCAGTTAGTTCTAGAAGGGATCTATCAATTTAGTGGATTAATCTTTTCTCCATTAGTTTACTCCATGCAATTATTTTCCATGTTGCATAGTATGTTGAGTTAAAGGAGGAAACATAGAATGACCCATGGATGAAATTTGAAGAGCACAAGAGAGAACTCAAAGCACAATCACACAACATAAACCCCCAAATTCACTAAATTAAAGAACACCTTCCCCTGCAAAAAAATAATTTTACACTTTATATTTAGTGTGGTTACAATTTCCACTTCAAGGAAATATCTAAGTGCAATTTGGATTTCAATGGTTACAATTGCCATGATAAGGAAAGATCAAACTATGATCACTATGCAAAAGATCAAATTGTGATCTATGCAATACAAATTCCAAACTAAGCCAAATAAGGTTGTGCTAAAAGTATACTTTTTGCTCACAATGAATATAAATTAACATCATCAATATGTTTTTTTTTTTTTAAATGCACTTTTAAGAAAAAATCACCTAAAAAGGAGTTTGTATGAGCCCCAATAGAACCTCGAAAGTTCCAAAAAATGGTGACTAATCAACAACACCTCTGAAAATTTGAATTTTCTAAAAAATACATATATAAAAATTAGAAACCATTTGCACTAGCGCATAGAGTGAGAAAAATTAGCCCAAAAAAAAAAATAGATTGAAAAAGGGAGAAAAAATGAACAAGATATGGGCCTCTATAGTTCAACTTCAAAACTAAAAAGAAAATGGTGAGGAGGGCCAAAAAACATAAAAAGCTACTAACGTCACTAATGACGTAGGCTAATGTTAGTAGATAACTAGAAAAAAATTGATGGTCTTGAGTTCATCATGGAAGAATATTCTCCTTGATTGGAATATGCTTTCGCTTGGATATTCTTGTCGAGTATTCTCATTTTCCATAGTGACCAAATGTTTTTAAATGGCTAGAATACTCTTTCAAAATTCCACAAGTTTTAAAATGCCATAATTTGAATATGTCAGTTTTATAAAAGTGATTGCCATTTTTTTTAAATTCTCTAGCGATGGGACTCTAATGACCAGATGTGAGGACCATAGGTGGCAGGGCTTCCTACCCAAGCATATAGAAAAACATAGCATTTATGTACCCTTAAGGTATTGGTTTGTTGGTTGAAAACTGCAAAGTATGCAACTTTGTGAATTGGCATCTTTTCAAAAAAATTATATAATAATTTTTATAATAAAAATTGTTTTTGAAAAGGAAAAAATAGGTTTTACAGGGACCTGAAACCGCAAAGTTAAAACAACAAAAGATAGATCAAAACAAGTCCCGACAAACATACAGCTGTCCCAAAAAGGAAACGACAGCACAAAGAGACAACAGGGTCCAAAAAAGGACCGCAAAAAAAACTAGAAACAAACACCACCGCACTACTCCAAGCTGTTCATCAACTCCTCGGCCTCCTTTTCAACATCCTTCATATCCTGTAACCCCTGCTTGAGGATTTGCACCGTATGTGAGTAAATCGGGTTCTTCCTCTTCGTATTAGCCCGGGTGCAAGTCAAAATCCCTTCAACAACAGATCTGTTGCAACCTCTGTCTGCATCCAAATCCACAACCAGCTATCCCTTTTGATTTTTTTCAAGCTTTTCCACCATAGCATTAATGATAATGGTGTTATGTGTCACGCCCCGCCGTGCGAACCCCAAAGGAACTAACACAACGGAACAATTTTTTTAAAAAAAAGAATATAATAACATACTTAAGTATTATAACATAACAATGTATTATGAGGCACAACTAGTTCCAATGGGGTACACAAAGTGACATGACTACACTAACCCATAACAACGATAATAAGATAACAATAATTAACAATTACATAAATCTATTCATTTCCATTTCATCATTTAAAATAACTATTAAACAATAACCATATTAATACCATATGCACTTGTGACAATACATGGAATTATAAAGATATAAAGTGTTACATATTTCGATAGATACAACATAACATAACCAACTATTACAAGTGACAGTTCTTGAATAAATACAAGGCCTAAATATATATCACATCCAAATGATAGTAAAATACAACTGCCTGAACATACATCCCAATAACCACATATACAATTTACAACATGGTCATCCCAACACACGTGGGAGACAATACATCAATGATTACATTTCATCCGAAGTATAACATACATCTGGTACAAGGATCACTGGATCATCGACATCCTCCAAAAGCCTGCAATAAAAGATATAACTGAAACAGAAAGGGGAAACCCAACGGGGTGCGAAGCACGTTCCACCCAACCACCCCCGTGCTGAGAGTAGACAAGGAAGGGTCCCCGACCAAGCATGCCAATCAATAGCACAAGACTAACTCCAAGAAGACAACTTAACACCAAAGACCACTTAGAAAACTCATCAACAAAAAATCCAAAGGTACAACCACAAATCACTGACGAACATAACAAGTTACAATCACAACATCAATGAAACTCAAGTCACAATATCAAAGACTACTTCCAACAATAACCAAAGAAAAATCAATAAATCACTTCCAGAGGACTTCAGTAAATCACACAAATAGAATGTTAGAGTAGAGTGTCATCGCATGGTTTCACATGGATTCTCCAGACAACCTATACAAGGTGCCGCCTCCATCTCTACATGGATTCTCCAGACAACCTAGTTAAGGTGCCGCTTCCATCTATGGTTCTCCTGACAACCTATCTCAAGGTGCCGCTCCATAGGGTTACTCATGCGGAGTCATTGACCTTTCGTGAGGACAAGGTAATGACCTTGCCAACCACGGCCTTCTCAGTCCCCTTTAGTCTATGATAGCACTAACAGGCAGACGAGGCTTCACAATTATCTTATTAGTGTTTAATCCCCACCCGTGGTTTATTACTTAAGTTATCACTTATTAATCTAACTCTATGTGGGTTACCCTGACAGCCCCTTTGTGCGCCGGCCCCCACTAGAGCCACTCTCTCTAAACGCTCTAGCACAAGAATATCCAACTGAACAGGATTGTATCAACAAGGAAAACTGAACCAATAATGGATCAACCGCGAGGCATAACCCTCTTGCCCAAAATCATACGTATAACGTTCACAAATGTACAATCCAAATGCACATTAACACCACATCCAAGGCCAATCATAAGGACAACATCAAACCACAAGATGGAATAAAGATAGCAGTAACCACTCCTCTGAAAGCCCTAACCACATCATAGGGTCCTATAACCAGACAAGCTAATACAAGGATTTACCTACAAGACATAACTCAAACAAAAGAAAAAATCACAATTAAACAAATAATACTCGAGAGGCAGCAAAAACATATATAATGTCATAAAACTCATTCTAATAAACAACAAATTCTGCCAATTAAATAAATCAACTACTCAAGAACACTCCGTTAACTAACACGTAGTTTAATTCTAATTTTTACAATTACACTAATATAATCCTAATGTATACTATATTTTTCCAACACTACACACATGAAATTATATGTATAAATACTTACAAGAATAAATATTTTAAATTCACTAAAACAATGACATCTCCTTTATATAAATAAATATATAAATATACACCTTTATACACACCTATATTTTAAAATAAAATTATTGTAAACATTCTACAATTAAAACATTTATATAAAAAAAAAAATCATTTTATCAGAATATATATATTATACAGTTTATAAAATATTATTCAAGAAAATATTATATAAATTAATATATAAATTAATATATATATATATATATATATTAATTATATATAAATTTATATTATATACTAAAATTGAGTTAATAAAAAAAATAAAACTATAAAATTTATTTTGTAAAACAAAATCGAATTTTATTAAATAAAATTAACAACTTTTAATAATAAATAAAATTAAAAAAAATAAAAAAATAAAAAAACAAAACAGACCGTGGCTTTTCCCCACGGCCCCCACGCAACAAGGAGGGCTGCGTACCTCCCAAAGGAGGTACTGCGTACCTCCCAAGGGAGGCAGCCCCCACTGGGGCGTGTCACAGCACCCTCGGCCCCCCAGGGTCGGGGGTGACGGCCAGCGCCGACCACTCCCTTCCCCAAATAAATTTATTTATTAAAATTTATTTATTAAATTTTTTAAATTTTATTTTATTTTCAAAACCCTTTTATAATTAATAACCTTCATCGCCCAGTACGGGCACGGAAACAGAGAACATATGATCACAATTTTTCACAGAATAATATTTTTTTTTTGCATCAAACATAATTATATATTATATATATTTTATATATATATAAATATATATATAATAAAATCAATGCATAAACATGTATATATGTGAATAAGCCATTCAACAGATGGCAATATCTAAAAATTGTTTTTCTCAAACAGATTTAAGAAGAAATTAGACTCATAAATTTCAATTCATAATAATGATGATTTTCTTTTTCAACACAATTTTTTTTTAACAACTACATTTTATAATGAAGAAATTCAGAGGATTTTGCTATAGTTTTCCTCTCAATAACCACGGGTTTTCAATTCATAACCGATAGATTTTTCCCTACTAATACAGATCTACATGCAAACTCAACCTTCAATCTAAAACAAGTTTTTTTTATTTCAAACAATAATTTTCCCTACTAAAATTAAAGAATTTCAGAACAGATTAACTAATGTTTTCAACAGAAAAATCAAGGGTTTCATTCGAATAACTCTTCAAATCACAAATCTTCTTTCTATAAATTTTTCAATACATAGCCAACAGGTATTATTCAAAGCACAACAAAATAATAATAAATAGTAAAGGAAGAACCTGGAGTCCTTCGTCTGAAGAAGAATCCCTTCTGAAAGCTCCTTTCGAATTCCTCCTGCAGCTCCTCCTCGAATCTATCTATCTTCCAAACAATTATTTTCTCCCCAGTTTTCAACAAAACCCAATTCTTTTCTTTTATTTATTTATTTATTTTTTTTCCCTTTTCAGATCCCAGAACCACATAGTAGAGGTTCTCTGTGTGTGAATCATCTCCCCATGAAAAAAAATAATAAAACAAAATAAAACTCAATAAAGCTTCCCTGCTTTCTTTTCTCAAAAAGTCTCCTTCCTATTGGTCCTTTTCCAACTTTTAAAAGCACAAATTTATCTACAGTTTTTAATTAAAATAATTTATTTAATCTAGATATTATCTATGCAAGATGTGCTAATTTAATATTTATAAAAAAAGATATTATTTAATTATCTTCAACACTATTTATTTAATTTAATTATTATCAACAATATTAATTTAGAATAATTATTTATTCTTTTAATAAATTAAATCACTTTTTAATTTATAATATATTTAAATTTAACATTCAACTAACACAAAATTAAATCAAAACAATTAGACAACTTTAATCAATTATCTTATAAAATAAGGTTAATTAAATAAACATGACCATAAATCAAATGTATACTTCAATAATCAAACAACACAATTAACGAGAACCAAAACTTCAGTCATGACACAACTCACAACAGACGACGACTTGGGATGGGGACGCTTCCAAACCTACTCCCTTTTTCAACATTTTTACCCGTTGGGCTAGTTTATTGCTCGCCCTGTCCTGCCGAAGCAGGTGGAATCGAGACTTATTCCTGCAATCCTGCATCCAAGCAAACGTCAAGTAGCACATGTATATATATATATATAATCAACATCCTACCGTGAGAAGGAATTGCAGTGTAGCAGGGCACTCGTGAATGAGTGATGCTACACTGTCCTCTCACCTAATCCATTGTAACAATTACAATATCCATAACAACTAACATTTCTAACCAATTGATCATAAGATAATATTCTAATTAACTACTGCATCATAACTAATTGCTAAACCATTGCATTATAAAGTAACACAGAATTCAAATCACAAGATCACCATACGATTATCACATCGACATATAAAACATTCGAGAGAAAGCATTGTATAATAAAATAATCCAAACTCTACATACAGAGTATCATAATAATAATATCAATTGTAGCAATCAACTAAAATACGCAACCACGCACACCACATCGATGAATCAATCACCATCATAATTCAGTATCACACTAACATATAAAGCAAACAATAGTAGTAAATAGTATCAAAAACATGGGGGTATTACATCCTCCCCCCCTAGAATATGGCTTACTCCTGGAAGCCAGTAACTAAACAAAATAAATAATCCTCACTAATATGGAATGCATTATCCCATGACACCAAAGTTTCATCACTTGGGTCCCGCAGAACCCGCAAACACATGATAAGATCTACTCGCATCACCTACTGTCGGCTCAGAAGCGGCTGGTGCCTGACTAAAACCTATAGTGTTCCCTTGAGGGCACTTCCTCACAATATGACCCTGCTGCCCACATGAGAAGCAACCTGTACTCCACCCAAAGCCTCTGACTCCAACTGGTGCACTCGATTGTTGAAAGCTGCCTCGTGATGGTGCTGACTGCATACTTTGTGCCGGCTGCACAAAATGATCAGGTCTATTACGTTGCCAACTCCAAAACTTCCTGTTCTGCGATCTATTTCCCTGATGAGACGGAGAGCGTTGTTGTTGCTCACCCTTAGTGGGTTCCTGATGACCTTTAGAGGTCCCTGCAGCCAAGACTGGACCTCCATGAAAAATAACACCTGATGCTGGTGTATTGCCCATCTGCCCTCCTATGTGTCCACCCAGTGCCATAGCTAGATTTTCTTCAACCAACCGAACCTTCTCGACTGCTACCTCCATTGTCTTCGGCTGGAAGACTCTCACGCCACCACTAATGTGGGCATTTAAGCCTCGAACAAAATGTTGCACTAACATCCCTTCATCGTGGCTGATACCTGCATACTGCTTCAACTCATAAAAGCATCATTCGTACTGCTCTACTGACATCGACAGCTACCTAAGGTCATGGAACTCATCAGCCCTGCATTGCCTCCAATGATCTGAGAGGAAGCGAGCCCTGAACCTGTCTAGGAACAACTCCCATGTGACCATACTAATATCAAGGTGTAACTTTTGTTCTTCAAGATGCCACCAAGTAGATGCAAAACCTCACAGGTGCATAACTGCGCACCAACCCTTGGTATTGCTACCATAGGGGTGCATCGCGAAGCATCGCTCTAAGTCAATCAACCATGTCTCAGCTTCCAATCCTCCTCCAGAACCATCAAAAGTAGGAGGGTGTGCTCTTATCAGATCTCTCATATGTCCTGCTATTACCGCATCCTGATCCACATCTGTATCCCTGCGCCTCGGTGACCTCTCTCTCTCTCAACCTGTTGCACCTCATCTGGCCTGGGTCCCAAACAACCAAGAATCTCTCCAAGAATGTGCTGCAATGGTCCATCCAAACCAGGTTGTCCTTGATTCTGTCCACCACCTGATGCATTGTGTTGAGGACTCAATCGTTCCTCGTGCACTGAACCATGAATACTTGGCGGTGACGGACTTCGGCGGTTGACTCTATGACCACCACCTCAGCCTCTTCTTTGGCCACGACCTCTACCTCGAGGCATGATCCTGCACAACGATTAAAGTTATGTAAGATCAAGAGTTACGCAAAGGTTGCATAACGGACACAGCTACCCAGAGGACCTAGCGTTAGCAACCTTGGCTCTAATATTATGCCTGGAAATTTTGAGATTATTCGCCACAGTGGCCCTAATATTTTGGCCTAGCTTGGACATATTGCACTTGAGCCTGGTCAATCTTTCCTCTTGCGAATGTTGTCTTTTCCTTAGTAAGGGGGTTTCCTGTCCCTCATTCTCATTACAACTCCAGCTAATCTTCTGCTCCAAATCCATGATTCTATTGCTGAATCTCTATTACAGCCTTTTAAATCACAGACTTCCTTCTAGGTCCACTTGAGAACAGTGAAAAGGCCATCCGTACTTTTTTCTGCCACACTCACAATGTCCTTAGGCTTGAGCTTATTCAGGGAAGAATTAATTTCATCCTGATTAGGGGAATCATTAGGGGCATTCCCAAATCTTCCAGACACAAGGGTACTAGGGGCTGACTCTTTACTGACCATAGGTTTATCAGAAAGAATTTCCATAGAATTCCCAGAGTACGAGACTAATTTCGTAATTGAGGTACCTTTAAAACTAGAGACCAAACCCGAGGTGGGGCAGCCAGGAGACGGCTGGGGATTAAGACAGGGTGGCGAGGAAAGACCCAAGATAGGGCAATCATGCAAAGGCTGCAGATTAGGACATGAAGGTAGAACAGAATCCATAAGGGCATTCTGACAAGACAAGGACTGGGGATGGTATTAGGACCAGCAAGGGTACAAGCAGGAGGGGCCAGGGGGTCATTCTCCCTACTACTTTCAGTATCCTCATCATCCAAATCCCCAATATCAACAATTTTAGGCAAAGCAGGTAAATTTTGATAATGCTCATAGATGAACCTGAAAAGACCAGGGTGAATAATAGAATTCCTCCTAGGATTTCTTTCAACATCATCAAGGCAATTCTTCAAAGAAGAGAATAAGTAAAAAGGCAAAGAGATACGAACCTTGTGACGGAAATGGTTCAGAATGGCAAAGTGATAACCATACACCCTAGTGAAGCGCCCATAAACCATGATATACTCCATTATTACTCTTAAAACTTTCCTCCATATTGATTTAATGGACTCCACATCAAAGTAGCTATTCGCAAATTTAACCAACTTAGCCTTCTCCTTGTCTTTTTTAGGAAATCTTATGACTGCTTCATCAGAGAACTGATAATCCCGATAAAATTTCACACCCTCAGTCGAAAGACCAGTAATCTCACCGATTATTTCCTCATTGAGCTTAACATTCCTACCAAACAACACAATCTCACCATTTTTCCAATTTTTGGCAAAATAGTCTAGCATCCCCTCGTCAGTACCATGAAGTTTTTCCAAAAACAGAACTAAACCTCCCTTTTCAATTCTTTCCCAGGCTTTAGCATTCTTTCTATGCTCTTGAAAGCTACTCGGCTCCACAAGTTTTCTCTCTCCCCCATCTTCAAAGCTCTGTTATACCACACCCTACAGTTGCTCTGGGTCTCGTTTAAGCATATTTTATCAAACACCCAGAAAGCATGCCGATGACTCTTCTTGAAAAAGAAAATGATGTCGGTCCCATCAAATCTAATGAAATCGACGTACCTAATCTTTATCCTCTTCATCATGACGAAGACAAGCTTCTCTTCCATGCATTGAATCATAATAAATTATCACTTTCACCTCAAAATAGAGGTAGTCATTCTTCCTCCATGTGTTTTCCCCGCCCTTCTTAACCCCTTCATTGGCAAAGTAATCCGCCACCTTATTGGCTTCTCTGTAGGAGTGGGACACTTTCACTTTATCAAATTTCCTTAATAAGATTTTTGTATCTTCGATCCACTTTTTAATGGTCCACGAGGGAGGGGTAAGCTCAAGAATGCAATTTATTATATTCATTGAATCACCCTCCAACCAAAGACATTTAGTGTTCATCTTGAAAGCTAAGTTAACTGCATGATAAGCCCCAACCGCTTCCGCAACATGATTAGTTTGGGTGCCGATGTCCACAGCAAAAGCCGCAATAAAAGCCCCCGCGTTGTCCCTTAAAACACACCCACTGCCAGCTTTCCCTGGGTTGCCTTTAGCAGCACCGTCAAAATTGGCTTTCAACCAACCCAAAGGCGGCAAAGACCAACTAGCATTCTCCCTCCCACAAACATTAGGCGTGGGGACATTTAACACTGCTAATTTTGAATTCCACTTTTCTACCGTAGCAATATCAAAAGGAGACCAATTAGCTTTATCAACCATTTTTCCTGGGATTAAAGATAAATTTTCCTTTATAGCCCTTACAATTTTTTCATGCAAGTCCCCGTCTGACTTCTCTTTTTCTCTAAACACTCTGTTGTTCCTTTCCTTCCAAATATTCCATGACACAAAAGGTAGAACAAAAGACCAGAGCTTTCGCACAAAAGGATTTTTTGAAGGAGCTTTCCATTGCAAGAAAAAGTCTTCGATAGAAGCAGGGGAAACCCAAACCAAATCAAGAAGCTCAAAACTTTTATTTATTTTTAATTTTTGAAAAAAATTGTTGAAACATAATTTTTTTTAAAAAAATAAATTCACACTATTGCAATAATGGTTGGGTCATACAGCTCGACTAGCAGATTTTTTTTGCCTCAATGGACAACTTTGTCCAAATTTTATGATTTGGTAGTTGATCCTGGGGGTTTTGGCCCTTCTAAGTGTGATGGTGATGTCCTTTTTAGCTGAGAATGCTCTAAAGTGGTAGCTACCTCCTAGATTTGACAACCACCTTTAATCTTCAAAACCTTATAGATTTGGCCTCCAATGTTTATTTGAGATGAAACAAAAGGAAAATGTGACTTTCTCAGACACTCCATATGCAATAGTCATTTAAAGATATATATTTTCTTTGAAAAATAAATGTGTACTGCTGCAATAATGGTTGAGCCAAACAAATCACCCAACAATTTTTTTTTCCTCAATGGACAACTTTGTCTAAATTTGATGATTTGGTAGTTGTTCTTGTGGTTTTTTTCCTTTCTCAATGTGATGGCAATGTCACTTTTGGCTGAAAATGCTCTATAGTGGTAGCTACCTCCTATATCTACCTCCAGTGGGTTATATTACATTGGTAATGTGGCTCGGGTTGGATTGTTCAATTAAGAGACTAGAATATTGTATGGTGGCCGGTTCAGGATGGACTATAGTGTTATGTATAGCTAGCCACCAAGCTCCTGTCCAAAGAAGTTCCCTTCATTGCTACACCCCTGGTCAAGGGAAGGCTTTCTTTCTTGTCCTCTCGAGCTAGTTCCTCCCACCCCAATCATTACGATAGTTCAACCGGGCCAGCCTTCACCCCCAGGGAGTTATAGCTCTCCCTCAACATCTACCATTCATCTTCAAAACCTTATAGATTTGGCCTCCAATGTCTAACTAAGATGAAATAAAAGGAAAATATTACTTTCTAAGACACTCTATGTGCAATGGTGAACTCAGATGTGATGTGAAAAGCTCCCTGAATGCACCTATAATACAAAGCTATAAATAGTAATCCCCAAAATTTGAAATTTCTATCACAAATTTTTTATTCTCAAGATCATCCAAAGATGCAAGAGAAGAGCATACTCAATGCTTCAATAAAATACAAGATTTGCACTCAAGATCTCCCAAAATACTAACCAAAGGCACAAAAATTTCTCTTATACCATGTAAGATGTGGCTATGGAGATAGCCAACCAAGATGTAAAGGCCTATGGAAATCATAAAACACTTAGAAGATCAATATGACAAGAATAACCTATATTCCTATTAATGATTGAAAAAAGAAGCAATTTACAATTGTAGTAGAATACCCTTAATTATATAGCCAAGGTGAGATACAAGATGTCAAAATTTTATGAAATTTTTCTTAATCATATGACATGAAGAAACTTATCACAACTACCTAGGTCACATGTGTTAGTTGTTAAAAGATACATAAACCCACCAAATAAAAAATCAAAATTATTAGAAATATTAAATCATAAATGTTGCACCTGAATTCAATCACAAATTTGAGTACTCCAAATCCTTGAGAATCAACTCAACCAAAAAAAAAAATCTTACTTTTAATAAGTCATCATGAATAATATCTCATTGTCCAAAATAAGCACTTGATTTTATCCTCCATAATCTTTTCTTTCTTGTATCTCACCTAGGTCACATGTGTTAGTTGTTAAAAGATACATAAACCTGCCAAATAAAAAATCAAAAGTATTAGAAATATTAACTCATAAATGTGGCACCTGAATTCAATCACAAATTTGAGTACTCCAAATCCTTGAGAATCAACTCAACCAAAAAAAAAGTTCTTACTTTTAATAAGTCATCATGAATAATATCTCATTGTCCAAAATAAGCACTCAATTTTATCCTCCATAATCTCTTCAAAATATTATTATACAATATGTCATAATAAATAATAAGATCTCAATGTAACTCCCTTTGAATTTACTATCTTACACATCAATACATCTATCATAAAAAAAATTATAAAAGGATCCCAAAAATATCGGGCAACTTAGATCTTCTTGAGATGTTCCTATTTAACTATAGCTTACAATTCAAAATATCATACACATGTCACATAAAGTTCCAACTCAAACTAGGATGTCTCTGATTTTATATGACACTTTAAAATATCAAAATTAAATAATTTAATAATAGCATTCCTAAGAACTTGAAAAGATTGAGACAACTTAATTCCCAATGTAGTGATAGAAAATGTATCCCTTTTTCCTTAGTTTGGGAATAAATAATTAACATTAAAATGAACCTAATGTTACTTTGATTTAGTGTTGTAATGTGTTTTTCATATTCACAATAATTTTATGGCCCTCTTAGACTAAATTGCCTTAATGTTACCTTATTTAAGGTGTTGTAAAGTGTATATTTACACTTTCACATCAATCTAGGGTTTTATTATTTAATGGAGGTTAATTATTTCCTTTGATTCAAATACAAGTTTAATTAATTGTAGATTTCAATGGATAAAACCTAACAGTCATGAATGATATTATACAACACTTAATTTTACAAGGTATTTGTCATATTTCACCTAGGACCGATTCACTCCCTGGCGAATGGGTACTCACTATGTCCTAGGACCCCCTTTTTACACAGAATTTAACATCCCCCAAAGTATGTCCTAGTTAAGTGTGCTAGGACCCATTCAACACATGGTGAATGGGTCCTCACATAACACTAGGACCCCTTATTATAATATATTTTTGATGGTATTTTAATGATATCAAATCCTAGATCTGATGTTAGCTTGTGTTATTTGAAGTATGTATACAAGGCTATTTCACTTAGTTTCACCTAGAAAATTTTGATTCAAGTATCCTAAGATTTCACAATAGCACTATAGAGTATTCAAGAGCATTCAAGAAGACATTCAAGGGTAGATTATTAAATTTTATTGCAACAATCAATACATCAATCATCATCTCAAAGGAATACTGCATCATGCTTGTTATTGAGCTAATGTGTTGATATGCCATTGGAGATCCTATTCAAGAATTGTTTAATGTCAAATTCTACAATCAAGCTCTACATACATTGAGGCAACTTCATGTAAGATTGTTGATTTATACTATAAGGTTTAATTGAGGTTTGGTGAGTTGTAATATATTGTAGCTCATTCATCATTCCTTTATGCATTGTTTCATTTCAAGCTTTAATTACCAAAATGGTGTTTGATTAAGGAAAACCCTAATTCTCTAGAAAAACAACAATTTTATTCTCCTTTGACGTGTGATCGAAGGTTTCACGTTAAAGATCATTTAGACAGAAAATATTGTAAAATTGCAATGTTGTCAAAGTTGCCACCTTTCTTGCAAAATCACAAAAATTGAGTTGAAAATTTTATTTTGGAGTTTCCAAATACCTCCCACTAGGATTTGGAAGTGTGGACATTAAAGAAAAAAACACAAAAAATGGTTTTCCAGAACCCAAGCTAGGACCCATTCACCACTAGGAAAATGAGTCCTCGGTGAGGGAAAAAAAAGAACTTTTTCCAATAGGTACACAACATTTGACCCTCTTAAAACCTACCTTTTGATTGTTATATTGGTTAGGTTTGATTTCGTATTCTTATTTATGCTTTATAACTCTCATAAATTGAATGAAACATAGGAGAATTAGAGGTTCATCATTTTGTTAGTTCATTTTGGTGAACCCTATTTTTGTGGTTCACAAAACAACTTTAACTATCAAATTATTTTTATGATGATCTTCTATAGACATAAATTATTTTTAAAAATATATTATCCAAAAGAAAATCCTATAATTTTACATAATATTGAATACTCTATCCAACATTGATTTTTGAAAAGACATAATCTTCACAAATTTTATACTGTATTTTACTATAACTTTTTTTAAAAGCAACCATACAACCGTCAAATTTATCCCTTATCAAAACATTGAGTTTTAGAGAATAAATCTCAAAACAAAGCTACACATAAATATTTTATAAATTTTAGTTTTTAATATAATTGTAAAAACAAAATGTAATGTTCATATTTAAAAAACCTTATTTTCCTAACCCTTAACTAATCATTTTTGAAACATCATATTATTCTATAAGATGTTTAAATTAAATAATTATAATTCTTAATTTAAATGAAATAGATTAAATTCTACATTTATTATTTCAATTAAATAAATTTATCTTAAATAATTTGTAATTCAATAAAACTTTGCTTTCCTAGAAATAATCTTACATATTTACTTTTACCCTTAATTAATTTAATCTCCTTTATGCATCCTAGGGGCATTGCGTAAGGGCGTGGCCACTGAATTGGGGACACCCTTGCTAGTATAAAGCAACGCATATAGTGTAAACGTCCTTTAACAAACAATTAGATATAATTCTTCGAATTTCTGCAGACTTACTCGTTGTGAAAGAGTAGAGCCTCATATATTATTTAAGGGGAAAGAGTTAATGGAATTTTTGAACGAACTCCCTGAACAAATAACTCGAGACATCTTACTAAGAGTGCCATACAAATCTCAACCGAAGGTTAAGCAGTTGTTGGAACCTTACAAGGAGACGATGGAATCCTTCCAGTTTTATCAAGATAGAGTAAAGTTTGGGCTGTCGTGGAAATATATTTGTATCCTCCACCATCCTGGGATATGTATATACGACCCTGTTCATCAATCATGGGAACTGCTCGCTCCTATTCCCAACGGATTTCAAGTCGTATTGCATTCTCAGATTCTGTGTGTTAATCATAAGATTGTTTTAATGGGCTTGAAACATAATGGCAATATTAAAAAGATTTGGATATATAATTTATTATCTCGTACTTGGAAGCAAGGTGCTGAAATGCCTACGGCCAGAGCTGTGTCCCCGTTTGCATGTTGTGTTTCATCTGAAGGATTAATTTACGTTGCAGGAGGACTAAGTACTGATAATGTTGGACTCCGTGAAGCAGCAATTTACAATGTCGATAACGACAAGTGGCAGCTTCTTCCTGAGATGCAGCAACAAGTTCGCACATGTAAGGGTGTTTTTGTTGAAGAAATGTTTTATGTCATAGCTCCTCGGGGGATTGATAGAACTCAAAGATTTGACTCCCACACAGGAGAATGGACAACGATAGTAAATATGTCTTTTAGGGATTCATTCTTGGTGGAGGTTGTATATGCATTTGGACAACTAATTGCGTTTGAATCGAACAGAGTACAGCAATATGATTGGGAACGAAATGTGTGGAGAAAAATGGAGGCCTTCCCTCGAGACTTTCCCATTGACTTCCCTCGAGAATTTTCCATTGCCCACCCTTACCATCCTTCCTTTGCTCGTGCCACAGTGTGGGGTGATAGAATTTTCTTGTGCATATATTATCGTGATTATGTATTTGAAAAGTATCCACTTTTTTATATGTATAAACCTGGAGCAGCTTTGTCGGAGAGGTGGATTTTTATTAACCATCCAAAAAATCTTCTGGAAATAGAAATCATATCAATGACCACAATAGAAATTTAAAATGTCCCTACCTGCTCCATTACTAGACCATTTAAAACATATGATTATTGAAAATAGAGTTTAGAAATGTATTTCTTCGAATGGTAAAACTGGTGTTCTGCTATATCATTTTAAACATATGTATCTTTCAAACTGTTAAAGATGTTCATTTTAAAATTATTCGATTATATGTATATTAGGTAATTTATTTTTATTTGAAAAATAATTTTATTTTTATATATAATTTTATATATATAAACAAATTATTAATAGTGAGAAGAATTTTAGAGAATAGAAAATATGAGTTTTGTTCTTTTGACTATGTTTATAATAATTCTATGATGAAAGTTGATCAATGGAATTAATTATTACTTTAAGGGGTGATCTTATTAAAGATGAGTTAAACAACATATTTGAAACAAATTGAAATGTCTTAGAAGTATGAAGAAGGCTACAAAATAGCCAATGGCATCAAGAGGCATTAAATATTGACAAATAGTTCTGGTATATGTATTTAATCACCTAAATGTTGTAACTAGCCATGATTTGATGTTGAAGGAATCAATAGTACATGAAGTAGGATTTACTATATATGAGGGCACCAAAAGTTCTATTTTTATTCATGTATCTATCATTAACCCTATTTATTTAGGATCCTAGTGTAATTGCATGAGGATGTGAGTCCATTGAAGTTGGGTGTTAAGTCATTGCAAGTCTTCTTATAGTATAAGTAATGTCTTTGTTCTATACTATGGATATATGTTTGTTTTAGGTTAATTGGATGAATCATTATTAAGTTATCCCTCAAGCCTTAGTTATTTTCATTTTTTTATTATAGTAGGTGACAACTCTAGTAAAAAGTATAGTTATGTTCTGAATTGGTAAATAGTAACAAAAGAGTCTAGGTAGTCTATATCATCTAATCTTTGTTGGTAGAGGGAAAATATAAATTGGTTGCGAGGAATGTCCAAGTGTATGTAAATTTATCCCTATGCAAGATGAAAATTTATATTATTAAAATATTATGAAAGCGGCTGGTGGAAAACTAGATGCCACCAAATAGAAGAGTAATAGAAATTTTCGTAGAAAATATAGTAAATAAATTTGAACTAGAGTTTTAAGTCATAAAGGGAGTGCAAGAAAGAATGAAAGTATTAGAGAAATACACACAATAGAATGTTTATATAACTACATGCTAGCAAAAAAAAAGAGAAAACAAAGAGCAATAGGATAGAGAATATAAATAAATAAAATAATCATGTTGTCTTACCTTATGATAGATAGCCTATTAACTAATACATGAATGCTTTATTTTCTCTTTTTTAAAATAATCATGAGCCATCAGTATTTACTAATTGAAATTTCAATGGACATGTATATAAATTCTATTTGATTGTTCTTCTCCTTGTTAATAGTCATCTTCTCTCTTACATAGATACACATCATTATGCTGATATGCAACATAATAATATTATTCAAAAGATTAAGTGACTGAATGGATAAAATGTAATAATTAAATATTAATCTTGGAACCATTCATTGGTTAACTTTATTTGGAGGAATCACTTTTACTTATCATCATTATAGTTTTCTTGGGTGTCAAGAGACAATTGTTGCAAGTATGAAGGTGTTGACACTGATTTCAACAAGAATTCTATTAACTAGTGTAATTGATGTCAAGTATCTCTTAATAAAATTATTCCATGATAATGATGTCAGGGTATTGATATAATTATGAAAAAGAGGTAAATAGATTGATCCATGTTGTGCATGTATAGTTGAGATATTGAGAAAGTGTTGTGAGTACATGGAGCTATCTTTTGTTGTAGTATATAAAGATGAGTTGGATTGAAGTAATGAGCTGAGATAATGTCTTTGGTACTTGATTTCCAAGTCCTTTTGAGGAAATTTAATAGAAAAAGTAAATTTTGTACTGCAAATCTTCATAGTGTGCTTCGATATTGTGCTCCACATTTTTTATATATTGATCCTATATTGTGAAGATTTGATATGTTGTTTATGGTTGGAAGAGGTTGTTATATTCAAATTTTGGATTTCTGGATCATTGTACAAAGCAATATATTTTTACTAGTGTGTGAACTAGTTCATTAGTGATATTTTTTGTTACCTAGGAGAAATGTATTTACTCTAAATTTCTATATTGTTTCACTTTAGGTTGTGTAGATTTAGGAAGTTTCTTTTAATTTTCAAGTACCTTTTTATATTCAAGGTTTTACTTGATTAGGTACAATGTAGAATGAGTTTCATTCATCAGTTTATGAATAAGGGTTATGAGTTTTTTTTAGTTGAATTATTTGTTTGATGCAATATTGAAAGAAGTATTTGATGAATCTCAAGTATTTCATGGATTATTCTAGATCATGTTCAAGTGAATTTTTTTTTCTAGAAGTCTCAAATTTATTTAAGTGTGTACTAAATGTTTATGGTGTTTAACATAGGTATTAGTTAACCTTCTATTAACACTACATGTGAGGCTTCTAGAATTGTGTTGAGGTGTTTTTGGATCTATTTTTGTCTTAATTAAGGAATATTTTAGGTTTTTTTCATTCCTATCCACTGTAAAAATGTTTAGGTACTAACCTATTTAAAATTTCTATGTATAATAGTTAGTTATTGACATTGGAGAAGATTTTGACAATGAGGATTGATATAAATAAGTGCAATAATATTTTAAGATGAAAGATAGATGTAAGATTGATGGGAGTGATGTGTATGATGTGGATTTAAGAAGAGGAACATGTGAATTTTAGTGTTAGGGTTCGTAATGTAAATGAGTTGAAGGCATCCAAAATATTCCATGCAAGACCATACAAGTGTGCAAGAAATTGTGGTGGATTTCTTGTTGCATTGAGAAGCATTCTTTGTGTAACATTTTGCTTCTACCTTCTTAGATTATTTCTGATGCAATGAGCCTTGGTTGTGTGCCTTTTTGGATAGTGATTTAGACCTTAATTCTTCCTTCTTCAACTTCCCAAGTGCACACTTTTAGTTTCATAGCTTTTCATTACTATTTTTTTATCATTATAGGTAACTTAGAATTTATTTGTATATCACATTATGTTTTCCAATTCATTTAAATTTCCAAGTTTACACTTGGTGGTGATCCCCTCATTAGATCTCATTCAATCCCTATAACCATCCTTTTTCCATATTTTAATCTCCTTTGCATTGAAATATCAAGGGTTTGTTCTTGACTTAAAGGTTTAAAATAGCCTCTCCTCTTAGGTCCAAAACACTAGAATCAAAAGAGAGCCTCCCCTTATTTCCATCATTTCACCCATGCCATAAAATAATCAAATAGATTCCAAAGCATCAATTTATATAAGATTCAATACATAACCTGCCAAATAAAAACTCAAAACTATGAGAAATAATAACTCATAAATGTGGCACCTAAATTTAGTCATAAATTTGAGCACTCCAAATCATTGAGAATCAACTCGACAATAATATAATAATTTCTTACTTGTCATCAGTCATCATGAATAATATCTCATTTTCCAAAATAAGAACTCTATTTTAGCCTCCATAATCTCTTCAAAATATTTTTATACAATGTGTCACAATCAAGAATAATATCTCAATATAACTCCCTTTGAATTTACCATCTAATACATCATAACATCTATCATAAAAAAAAATTGATAACATGATTCAAAAAATATAGGGCATCTTAGATTTCCTTGGGATGTTCCTGCTTAATTATAGCTTACAATTCAAAATATCTTACACATGGAACATAAATTTCCTAGTTAAGTGTGTTAGGACCTATTAGCCAAATGGAGAATGGTTTCTCACTTAAGCTTAAGACCCCCCCCCCCTTGGAATATTTTTTTGGTAGTATTTTAATTATTTTAAATTATAGATCTAATGTCGGCTTGTGTTATTTGAATTTATGGAATTAATAATAAGATAATTATAAATACAAGGCTATTTCCCTTAGTTTCACGTAGAAAATTTTGATTCAATTATCCTCAGATTTTACAAGAACGTTATAGATTATTCAAGAGAATTCAAGAATGCATTCAAGGGAAAATTATTGAAGTTTATTGCAGCAATTAGGATATCAATCGTTATGTCAAAGGCCCAGTACATCATTCATGTTATTGAGCTAATGTGTTGATGTAGCATTCGATATCCTATTCAAGCATTATTTCATGTAAAATTCCATGATCAAGATCAACATACATTCACGTCACTTCATGCAAGATTGTTGATTTGTACTCCAAGGTTCAATTGAGGTCTAGTGAATTGTTATATATCATAGTTCATTAATCATTCCTTTATGTGTTGTTTCATTTCAAGGTTTAATTACCAAAATGGGTTTTGATTAAGGAAAACCCATGGGTATGTGTAGGATCATGATGGGCCAAAAAGTAGCAATATGTAAGTGATATGATGGCCCATGTGGCTAACAATTATTTTTTACCCAAAATTAATGAAATGAAAAGGGTTTTTAAAGTAGATTCTTAGCTTTCCACCAATATAAATTGTGCTTTACTTTGAATTTAATAAATTATTATTATTCATTTTCTATTTGAATTACGACTTAAGTCGTGATTGATATGTTGATTGAAAAACATCTATAGCTTTCAAATGGTATCATTTTTTTTAATCTAAAGCATGTGTCACATTATATGCTTTGCATACTATATGATTGAAAAAAATTGAATTTCATGAACTTTTGACCAAGTTAAGGTGGTCAAACATATGAGTTTTTATATTTTTTAAAAGTTGTAATAAAAATTTCATAATTAATTATTTACTTGGAAATATTTTTAAAAAATTATATATCACATTGGGACATGAGTCCTCTACTTATCTCTAAAATCTTATAAAAAAATATTATCATTTTATTGTGATTATGGTGGTTAGACAGACACCTACATCTTATTTTTTCCCTAAATTTAAGTACTATTGCATTGAAATTTCAAATTTTCACCAAATAGATTTTAAAATAAATAAAATAAACCTAGTAATTTAGAAGATACATTCAATTTGCTACAGATTCTATTGTTACATATTTTTGAAAAAACATAGATAACTTATTTAAATTTTTACATCAAGTTTCCTAACTCTAAGTTTTTAGAATTTTTCGCCAGTTAAGGGCCTATTTTTTCCATGATGATCCTACACATACCTTGATATTCCCTAACAAAACAACATTTTTCTTCTCCTTTGAAGTGTGATTACAGATTTTAGGTTGAATATCATTTGGAGCAATTTTTTTTGTAAAGTTATCAAAGTTGTCTCCATTCTTGCAAAATCATGGAAATTGAGCTAAAAAAAATATTTTAGAGTTTTTGACAATCTCCCACTAGGATCTAAAAGTGTATACATTGAAGAATAGAACCCATAAATTGATTTTGTAGAACTTTGTCAATGAAAATGTTACCCAGAACAATAGTGTAGATAAAATCTTCATAGGAAAACTATGAAGAACCTATCTTTACTTGAAACACTGAACCAAGGCAACCTAAGGGATTGAGTAATAGGAAAAGGTTGACTTAGTTTAACCCCAAGGCTTCGATAGTCAATTCTTGACCATACAAGGTTTGCTTTAGGGTATGTTGTGATATTGTTGTTAATCTTTAATCTTAACTGGTCTATAGTTATCTCCAGATTCATTAAGAATGTAATGTCCCCTTCTCGAGCATGATCTTTTCAGTTGACTGCTGGCCTATTCTAGATAACTGTAGGCTATTGGGAAGGTGAAATTAGGGTTTCGTGTTTTGGAGGATGCTTTTGCTCGAGGTTGGTTGATTTAATGGCAGATTCTTTCTAGGTTTTCAGAGAGCTTCACAGTGGTATGTTTTTCTTGACATTCCGAGCACCTTTAGAAATTTACTATTTTTAGTAAATTCTATTTTTGGCAGTGGTTTTGTCATTCTCGGCATAGTTGACTTTCCTCTTCAGTCGACTCAGTTGGTTTGATCAATTTTGGCCTTGGGATGCATTTTCAGAGAGATAAGTTCATTTCATTTAAATAACATTATATTTTAATGTTATATTACCCCCTTGGCCTAATCTCTTAACTTAATGTTTTATTAAAAGGTGGTCTTTAAGGGGTGGCGCCTCATTAAGGTAATTTTATAATTATTAAAGTCAAATTAAAGCCTTAAGTTGGACGCCTATATTAAAGAGATGAATTTCATTAAAGTCAAAATTGAAGCCTTGAAGAAAGTGGCGCCTATTCTTGGAGGGAAAGGAATTAGGGTTTCTTGAAGATTCTGGAAGGGTCTTCACAAATTATAAAAGGACATCTTGGGTCTTAACTGGGTTATCTTTTGTCTACAAGAATGTTATGCTGCCAGATTAGCTGTGGGATTGCTTCGAGGAATGTAAGCCTCCTAGCTTGGCATTGCTTCTTGCTTGAGATACAACGACTAGTGATGAGGTAGATGTAGTTGAGTGATTTATTGTGAGATTTTTGCATTGTAGTTTTGTGTGGCTTTGTAATTCAATTTTGTGCATATTAGTGAGTTTCTGGAATTGCATATTCATTATAGAAAATTGTTGTTTCTAATCACAAGTCAAAAAATACAAAAATATTCCTTCTGGCTATTGCCTATTTCTCTTTGTCTATGAGGGGCGACCCTTTCCTCAAAATTGCAAATTTTTTAATGGTGTATTGAATTTTAAAAAGCAAATTGCCCTTCCTTGAGGGCCATACCTTTTTAGACTACCTTGGATTCCATGCATAAATTAAATATGGTCTTTTGGGTTAGTTTTGTGATTCAATCTTGCATGCCATCATCCTAGGATCATTTTGCATTTTGTCTCATGAAATTTGAGTGAGTCTAGAGAGAGTTGTGAGCAAAATAGTGAGTTTTAGGGCTACTGTTCATGCATGTGAAAAATAGGACTATCATAAATCAGATTGTCAAGTTGGTCTTTTTAGTGGAGTTTCTGATCTAAGCTTTATTAACCAGTGAAGAAGATTCAATATATGGTTGCTACACTATTTAACTCTTGATTCATGTTCGTAGCAAGGCATTCTCTATCATGTTGTAAGCTGAACAATAGTACTATGAGCATTTCTCTAATCTTGCTTATCATGTTTGTAATGATTACTTTACATTATGAAGTTACATTGTAATTCTTTATATCTCTGCCATATGGTCACCTCATTTCAATCCTTGAATGGGGTAGCACATACTTGGTGTTGAGTTTTATTTCAACATACTAGATGGTAGGGATCCTCTGACCACATGCTCGTCGTTCACCGATGCATTTCTTGGTTAGAGTTCTTGTATCAGCATTTCCATTAAGATCCTTTGACCATATGCTCGCCATCACTTGGCGCCATTCTTGGTTAGAGTTCCATCTAGCTTTGTTTCTGCACTTAGATCCTCTGACCAATGCTCACACCTTGCCCACATCGGGATCCTGGTGTACATTCTGGTTAGAGTTGCTTCAACATCATTTTGGTTTAGACCTAACCCTAACGACTGTGTATTGCTCTATTTATTGTAATTGAAATTTTTTAAAAAAATTGGCTCAGAATATTTAAGTGGTATCAGAGCCACGTATCTTGCCATCCTGTGAAACAAACCGTCTATGAGTGATAGAGAAAAGAGATACATAGCAAGGGAAGACAAAAAGGCTACAAACTAGTTTCAGCTCTATCAGGCTCCAGAAGGTCAGACAGCTTCAGAGGTCTTGAGGGCTCATTGGGAGTCTTCTCAGGAAACATATATGGCAGAAGGTGAGAGGTCAGTCAGGGGTAATGAGAGGTTTACCAGCAACAAAGATGATAGTGGAAAGGGAAGAGAGAGATCGATAAGTCTGGGAAAGAGATTTGAAAGGAAGATGGATTCCTTAATGGATATGGTATCTCTCATGATGGGGAAAGTGAGCCAGAACACAATTCCACAAAACAACCCGGGACATAGAGGAGAACACAATGCCTCCAACCAGCATGATGGACATGTTGCTCAGCCTATTTCAAACAACACTTACATTTCTTCCAGGCCATTCAAACCCACCTTCTTGGCACCAGTAAACACTCAAATTGATCCAGAAGAAAATACTTCATTTGTTGAATAGTTGAGACCCAGCCATGCTGAGTATGATTCTCTATTTGATGAAATTAAGATGGACATGTCTTATAATGATTTTATGGATCATAAAAGGAAGAACAGAGGCCAAGGAAGACATTATGAACAAAGAAAAACAATAGTACATGGGGATTTGCATCAAGCTGTCAACAAGGTCATGCTTCCACATTTTGATGGGAGTGACAACAGCTCAGCCAGAGCTTGGATACAAAAGTTAGATAATTATCTAGCTCTTAGACCCATGGTGGAAGAGGAGGTGATTAAGTTTGCTACACTACACCTAGATGGAGTGGCGTACGAGTGGTGGTACCATGGCCTAGTCACCCTAGGTCACCGGTCTATCACTACCTATGATGAGTTCACCAATAGGCTCATAGAGAGATTTGAGAAAAAAGATCCTGAAATACATTTCAGAGAATTGGCACAACTTAGGCAATATGGCACAATTGATGCCTACATAGCTGAGTTTCAGAGACTCTCAGTCATGGTCACAGGAATCACTGAGAGGAGTTTGGTGATCCTATTCAGTGAAGGATTGATGGAGCCACTCAAGGGTTGGATTAAAGCTTTTGATCCACCCTCCCTTCAGGAGGCAATGAAGAAAGCAAGAAACATGGAGTGGGTTGCTCCTAAAGCAAAGTTTCAATCCAAGCCATCCTTTCACAAAGGGGATAAAGGAAAAAGACCTCATCATAAGGAGTTCAAATAGCATAACCCTCATGTCACAAGATTGGATCCAGAGACACTTAACAAACTCAAAAGAAAGGGGTTATGTCTCCAGTGTAGAGAAAAATGGTCTCAAGATCATGTTTTCCCAAAGGGAGTCAAATTTCATCAGATTGAGTACTATTCAGCTGGTGAAAGTAATTATGATTTTTCAAACCAACAGTCTGATTTTGATGATAGTGAAGTGGATAGAGCTCTAGAAGAGTCCAAAGATGAAAAGGGAAGTGGAGGTACTTTAGCTCAACTCTTGAGCTTTCAAAAGAATGAATCCTTCAAAGTTCAGGGAATGATTAAGGGGCAGCGAATAGTTTCTTTGATTGACACTGAGGAAACACATAACTTCATTGATGAAGTTGTGGTGGCAAAGAAGGGGTTGCTAATAGAAGAGTTTGAAGGCTTCAAGGTTATGGTTGCTGATGGGTTCCATATCTCATGCACCAAGAAGATCTCAAACATGACTATGTAATTGGGAAATTATGAAGTCAAGGATGACTTCTATGTAGTCAGCATTGGAGATACAGATGTCGTTCTAGGCATTCACTGGTTGCATTCACTTGGAGAGATCTCCTTAAATCTGCAAACTATGGAGCTCAAGTTTCAATCTTATGGGAAGAGGGTAGTACTCAGAGGAATGTCTAATGGGGGTCATAGGATTGTGTCATTCAAGAGAATGGCAAGGATGATTTGTCATGATCAAGCTGAGTGGGCTGTAGAATGTATGATTCTTCCTGCTAGTCCAGTTGAAACTAAGAGAGACTATCCTCGAGATATTCAATCTTTACTCACAAAGAAGAGCAAAGTATTTTCTGATTTGCCTCCTAGACCACCTGACGAACAGGGTTTAGAGCATATCATAGAGCTCAAGAAAGGAGCTAAACTAGTTATTACAACTCCATATCAGTACCCTAAGAAGCAGAAGGACGAGATTGAGAAAAACATTCAGGAACTCTTGGAGATGGGTTTCATTTGCCCAAGCAAGAGCCCCTTCACTTCAGCAGTTGTTCTTTGAAGAAGAAGGATGGTACCATGCGCATGTGTGTGGACTATCATGCTTTGAATCAAAACACCATCAAAAACTGATAGCCCATTCTGAGGATAGATGAGCTCATTGATGAGCTACATGGAGCCAAGTTCTTTTCAAAGATCGATTTGAGATCAGGTACCACCAGATTTGGATGAGAGGATCTGATGTTGAGAAGACAACTTTTAGATGTCACTATGGCCACTTCAAGTTTCTAGTCATGCCATCTGGGCTGACTAATGCTCCTGCTACCTTCCAGTCTTGTATCAACAGAGTCTTTCAGAAGTAGTTGAGGAAGTTTGTATTGATTTTTTTTTGACAACATCCTGATTTTCAGCAAGACCTGGGAAGAACATCTCAAGCACTTGGAGGAAGTGCTTAGCATCCTAGAATCTGAGAGCCTGTTTGCCAAAGAATCCAAATGTGAATTTGGAATGGAGAAGCTACTTTACCTTGGTCACATAATCAGTGCTGAGGGAGTGAAGGTTGATCCTGAAAAGATCAAGGCAGTTGTTGATTGGCCACCTCCTAAGAACTTGACTCATTTGAAAGGGTTCTTGGGTCTTTGTAGATTTTACCAAAGATTTGTGAAAGGATACTCACAGAATCCTGCTCCTCTTACTGACCTCACAAAAAAGGGGGCTTTTTGTTGGTCAGAAAAGGCTCAAACTACTTTTGATAAGTTTAAGGGGATCACGAGCTCTTGTCTAGTTCTGGCTATTCCATATTTTTCCAAGCCTTTTGAGCTACAATGTGATGCATCCAGTGAAGGAGTTGGGGTTGTTTTGATGCAAGACAAACATCCCATTGTGTTTGAGAGCAGAAAACTAAGAGGTGCTGAGAGGACCTATTCCATCTATGACAAGGAAATGCTTGCCATTATGCATGCACTAGCTAAGTTCAGATAGTATTTGGTGGGAAACAAGTTTATGGTCAAGACTGATCACAATAGTATCAAGCACTTCATGCATCAGAAGGATCTGAACGAGAGGCAACAAAAGTGGGTGAGTAAGCTTCCAGCTTACGATTTTGACATTGAGTATGTCAAAGGAAAAAATAACATTGTGGCTAATGCTCAATCTAGGAGACCCCATTTGAGCTCATTATGTGAGCTTACTGCTGATTGGAAGGACATGTTGCTTGCTGATTATGCCAAAAATCAGTTTGCAACCAGCATCATTGAGGGTACTTTTCATGATGAAAGGTACAAGGTGATTGAAGGGCTGATACACTACAAGGGTAGAATCATTTTGGTGGCTGATTCTAAGCTCAAAAACAAGATTTTGTTGAAATTTCATGGCATTCTGCTTGCTAGTCATCAAGGGTTCTTTAATACATATAGGCAGATCTGGGAAATATTTTCTTGGAAAGGGTTGAAAGGGGAAGTTCAACGCTACATTCAGGAGTGTCCCACTTGTCAAATGAACAAGAATGAGCATACTCTACCTGCTAGTCTGCTACAACCTCTCCCTATTTCCAATAAAAAATGGGAAAGCATATCGATGGACTTCATCACGGGGTTGCCCAAAGTCCAAGGGAAGGACTGTATCTATGTTGTAGTGGATAGACTAACAAAATTTGCTCCTTCTTCGCTATTACCAGCTCTTTTTCAGCAGCCCAAGTTGCAGATCTATTTTTTCATGAGGTGTTTAGGTTACATGGGTTGGCAAAAAACATTGTGAGTGATAGGGACAACAAGTTCCTAAGCAATTTTTGGCAAGAGGTCTTCAGAATGAGTGGTACTGTGCTTACTCCAAGCACTAGTTATCACTCCCAAACAGATGGACAAACTGAAATAGTGAACAAGTGGTTGGAAGGCTATTTGACAAACTATGTTTTAGAGCAGCATAGAGCATGGGTGAAGTGGCTTCACATAGGTGAGTACTGTTATAATTCTTCTTTTCACATGTCCATAAGGATGTCACCTTTCTTGGCTCTTTATGGTTATGAAGCTCCTAGCTTTGCTGATTTGGTGTTTGGTGATAGCAAAGCCCCTCAAGCCAAGGATTTGTTGTAGTAGAGTCAAGACATCATGAAATCATTGAAGAACAATCTTCAGATTGCATAGAATCAACAAAAGATGTATGTTGATCAGTGGCGTGTTGAGCGCTCTTTTGAGGTTGGAGATATGGTTTATCTCTGACTACAACCTTACAGACAGTCTACTCTCAAGAAGAGTGGAGATAAGAATCTCAAACCTCATTTCTATGGGCCATTCAAGGTTATCAGAAAGGTGGGAGCAATAGCTTATTAGTTGGAGCTACCTTCGAATAGCAGGGTACACAATGTCTTCCACGTGTCTCACCTCAAGAAGGAACTTGGACACAATGTTGTTGCTTCATCACAGTTACCACCTTTGGATGAAGAAGGATAGTTGGTTTTGATTCCAAAGGAGATTCTTGATTCTAGAGAGCGTTCTTTGAGAAAAAGAACAATCAGAGAATACTTGGTGAAGTGGAAAAACTTGCCTATGGAGGATGCAACTTGGGAGAATGATGAGATTCTGCAGCATCCAGGTTTGTGATTGCTTGAGGACCAACAATCTTGGGAAGGGTCGACTGTAATGTCCCCTTCCCAAGCATGATCTTTTCAGTTGACCGTTGGCCTATTCCGGAGACCCATAGGCTATTCGGAAGTTGAAATTAGGGTTTCATGTTTCAGAGGATGCTTTTTCTTGAGGTTGGTTGATTTAATGATGGATTCTTTCTGGGTTTTTAGAGAGCTTCGCAGTGGTGTGTTTTTTCTTGGCATTCCGAGCACCTTTAGGAATTTACTATTTTTAGTAAATTCTATTTTTGGCAGTGGTTTTGTTGTTCTTGGCACAGTTGACTTTCCTCTTCAGTCGACTCAGTTGGTTTGATCAATTTTTGCCTTGGGATGCATTTTCAGAGAGATAAGTTCATTTCATTTAAATAACATTATATTTTAATGTTATATTAAACCCTTGGCCTAATCTCTTAACTTAATGTTTTATTAAAAGATGGTCTTTAAGGGGTGGCGCCTCATTGAGGTAATTTTATAATTATTAAAGTCAAATTAAAGTGTTAAGTTGGACGCCCATATTGAAGAGATGAATTCCATTAAAGTCAAAATTGAAGCCTTGAAGAAAGTGGCACCTATTCTTGGAGGGAAAGGAATTAGGGTTTCTTGAAGCTTCTGGAAGGGTCTTCACAAATTATAAAAGGACATCTTGGGTCTTCACTGGGTTATATTTTTTCTACAGGAATGTTATGCTGCTGGATTGGCTGTGGGATTGCTTCGAGGAATGTAAGCCTCCAAGCTTGGCATTGCTTCTTGCTTGAGATACAACAACTAGTGATGAGGTAGATGTAGTTGAGTGATTTATTGTGAGATTTTTGCATTGTAGTTTTGTGTGGCTTTGTAATTCAGTTTTATGCATATTAGTGAGTTTCTGGAATTGCATATTCATTATAACAGATTGTTGTTTTTAATCACAAGTCAAAAAATACAAAAAGATTCCTTCTAGCTATTTCCTATTTCTCTTTGTCTATGAGGGGCAACGCTTTCCTCAAAATTGTAGATTTTTTAATGGTGTATTGAATTTTTAAAATAAAATCGCCCTTCCTTGAGGGTCGTACCTTTTTAGACTACCTTGGATTCCATGCATAAATTAAATATGGTCTTTTGGGTTAGTTTTGTGATTCAATCTTGGGCACCATCATCCTAGGATCATTTTGCATTCTGTCTCATGAAATTTGAGTGAGTCTGGAGAGTTGTGAGCAAAATAGTGAGTTTTAGGGCTACTGTTCATGCATGTGAAAAATAGAACTATCATAAATCAGACTGTCAAGTTGGTCTTTTTAGTGGAGTTTGTGATCTAAGCTTTATTAACCAGTGAAGAAGATTCAATATATGGTTGCATCACTATTTAACTCTTGATTCACGTTTGTAGCAAGGCATTCTGTATCATGTTGTAAGTTGAACAGTAGTACTGTCTGCATTTCTCTAATCTTGCTTATCATGTTTGTAATGATTACTTTACATTCTAAAGTTACATTGTAATTCTTTATATCTCCGCCATATGGTCACCTCATTTCCATCCTGGAACTGGGTAGCACATACTTGGTGTTGAGTTTGCTTTTAGCATACTAGATGGTAGGGATCCTCTGACCACATGCTTATCGTTCGTCAACGCGTTTCTTGGTTAGAGTTCTTGTATTAGCATTTCCATTAAGATCCTCTGACCATATGCTTGCCATCACTTGGCGCGATTCTTGGTTAGAGTTCCATCCAACTTTGTTTTTGCACTCAGATCCTCTGACCAATGCTCACACCTTGCCCACATCGAGATCCTAGTGTACATTCTGGTTAGAGTTGCTTCAACATCGTTTTGGTTTAGAGGTAACCCTAACGACTATGTATTGCTCTATTTATTGTAATTGAAAATTTGAAAAAAATTGGCTCAAAATATTTCAAAGAATCATTGGTATCGAATAAAATATTTTTAGTTGGATAGTAAAATAATCTCACGAAATCAACACTTTTGCAATAATATTTCATGAAAATCAGTGAATTTTTCTATCACTTAAGTACATTTAAGTTTAAGCATTCAACAATTTCATAGAAATGAAATATTTTCAATAAATTTCCATTCATTGATCTATTTTTTAGAATATTTTTTGAAATTTAACATCTAATCTAAAATAAAGCCTCAAAATACTAAAAAATAAAATTTATCCAGGCTATTCTCCACGCATGCCCCAAGATTTAATCAAATAAAAGCAAACCACTTCATACTTCACCAGATTGCTTCACAACTAGGCATAAAATAGTGTCATATTTTAAAGAAGGGGGTTTAGTTTGGACACCAAGTAGGTTCTATATGCGCCCTTAAATGGTGCAGCACATAGTCTTGTTCGATCAAACTAACAAACCTGCTACAAAAGATACATGAGATAGGTAGCTATCAAATTGGATTTGATATTGATTAAATTCTATATGCATAAATTTTTTTAGACTGGAATGATTCAGAAAATAGGAAAATAGAACAAACTTAAATAAGTTTTTGCTCTTTCGACATCCACAAATTCTAAACTTAAAAATAAAAGTAAAGTAGTAAATAACCTTTTATAGGAACAAGGCTTCAAGAGTTTAAAAATAAAGTCTATCAAGAGAATTAGAAATAGAAAATCAAAATTTAGCATGTGGCATATGTCGGTTGTCATCAAAATATTCTAGACAAAGTCAAATCTTTGACTTCTTTAGTAGCAACAACCTTCAACTTCAAACTCTTGTACGCAACGCTCCACATAAAACAATGCTATCAACATTCCTTAGAATACTAGATAGGAAACTTCTACCGTGACCAAGAACAACCTACAAATCAACTTTAACAATGTCTTTGTGACACTTTTGTTATTTGATATCTGGTACTTCCTTATATCACATATAGTTGTGCTTTCAGAAACCCTTATTCATATTTCTTTACTTAATATGCTCGTAAAGCATTTAATATCCAATGTATGTAGTCTTTTGAAATTCCTTGTATTTCCTTCCAATTGAACTTGTGCTTGGTGTAATCTTCTAATATATGAAGTATGTTTGCATTCCTCTACATTTAATCTATTGCATACCTAACTATAGTTTTTTTACAATGTAAAATCTCATCAATGACTTCCTTAGTTAACAACTGAATAGGGTCTTTATTTATTCTCTCAATCTATTCCTTGTTAGCTTTTTCTTCTTTACCCTCTTGTTCTAGTGTTTGGGGATCACAATCTTGATGTGCTAACACTTCAATGAAGTCTTGATTTTTATTAATCAACTTACTACATTTCTTGGTGACCTTTTCAAATCCTTCTATACATTGTACTAAAATGTCGCCTTCCCAACTTAATTGTTCTTTCCATTTTTCGCATAATGGGACTTCTTTTTCTAAAAGTATCTTTTCTCTTACCAATTTATGTACATATTTTTGAATGAGAGTTTCTACATTTCACCTCTCAACATCAACTTGTTCCTAATGAAATCTACATTCTTCTTCCAACCTTATAGTTTTTTCAAGCCAACAATGTGCTTCCTTACACTTCCCAATTGCATTTGTAATGAGTTCTTCTCCTTTCCTTACCCAATACTCAATCCATTCTTCAAATACATTCATATTATGTTAAATTGGTGTGATAGTCTCCACTTGTTCTTGTGACATAATTACTTGATTCTAAGGAAATTCATTCTTTGCTTGACCAGATTGGGTTAATGAGTTTACTAATTTCTCCACACTAGCAATTCGTTATTTCAACTCTCTTTTCTTCTATTTAATTTTTTGTACCCTAGCAATATTTTATTCTAAATTCATCTTCATTTCATCTAATTCTTTCATCTAGGATGAGTTTCCAACATTAATAGTTGTTATTTTATACTCCTTAAGTGTTATTTAATGTCAATTTTTATCTACTACTAGAGTAGATATATGGATTATTCTTCCCCCATTTGCATTATTTTCTATGAAATGTTTCATTTTAGCTCTTCTCCTAGGCTTAGGAGTCTTTGCTTCTTCCATAAAACTTTTAAGATCTAGAGGTAGCAATTCCACTTGCAATGGGGAAGATAATTCTTTTATTAACCAATCAGGTGCATCTTCATTATTCTCCACCTCTATAACATTTCTATGCTCTTGGTTTCCAGTATGCTTAGGAACTTCTTCTCTTACATCTTCAACTTTATTTGTTGCGTCCTCTAAAATAGGAATATCTTTGGTATTCTTTGATAGATTCTAGATTACCGGGATTCAACATTGTATCTTTAGTTTCAAAACCTACATTTTCCTTTCCATCTAAGTATTCAACATTAGTTTTTAAGACATCACCTTATTCATATTCTATCAAATCAAGATTTTCTTCATCTCTAACCTTATCACCTAAAATTTGTGAAGGTTCTTCATTTTCAATTTCAACCTGATCCTCCTTTTATTTTTTAGAAACTTTTAGTTGCTCATTATCATTTTGATCATTCCCTAGCAAAGGCTGGGAATCATAGATATCTTCAATAAAAATATCACTAGTAGGAATCTATGTTGTAGTCTTCCCTATTTCCATTTCAAGAACTTTAGGCTTCCTCGCTTTTCAAGTGAGTGTTCCTCTTATGAATTCTTCTTCTTCAACATTTATAGGAGTCGGCCCTATATATGGAATCTCTTCCACCACTAGTTGTACGATGGGTTTATCTTTAGATTTATTTTATTTTACTCATTCCCACATGGCACCCTACTTATCCATTTGTTCTTTAATCTCAGCCTCATCTATTTGAGAAACTTTATCTAAAACCACAAGAATTTTTCCTAGTGCCTATTTTATAGTAGTCATATTAACTAAAGGGAAAGAAGTGAGTAGTATTATAGCTCTCTAAGATGAAAACCTTGTCAATGTACTAGTATTTCTATCATCCCTACCTCTTAATCAGTTGTAGGCCTAGTCTCTAGTGTTTTTGTTGAAGAAGATTCCATTTTTATTTTTTTTAATTTTATTTAAACCTTACCTAGTTCAACATCATTATTCTTACTAGCTAGTTTTAATAAAACTCATTGGATCAAAGCCTTGTGGGTTCTTACTTCAATATGTATAACAACTTTTCTCTTTTTATTACCAATTTTCTCATGCTTAGTCTAATTTTCTTCCCTTTTTTTTATTTCTTGAATCTTTCAAGTATGTGGGCCTTATTCCTATCATTCTTAAAGCTTTACAATAAGCATCTATCCGATATTGAGTCTATAGTAGAACCAGTTTAGAGAATTCCTCAACCAGTATTATTTGGACCTTACTTTCATAATCTGGAACTAGAATAGGTTCATCATAGACTCTATTTTCATTATAAACCTTATTCAATACTTCACCATCATCTTCCTCCATCTGATCTGAAAGATCATGAATCTTGAGATTTCATGTAAATTTTAATGACAATCTTTCATATATTTTTTTTCTTACTTTGTGCTTGTCATTACAATTTAGCCAATAATATTCTAGATGTTGAACATGACCACGATAACTAGCTATATTCTTGGCAATATTCCCTTTTGGTTCATAATAGTTTCTTCATAGTGAAAATTACTCCAAATTATACATTTTTAATTGCTCTTCAAACAAATTGGCTGCTCTAATTGTACTATTTGTAGTTTCCTATTACAATAGGAAATTTGAGAGAAGCTTTCTTATGATCTATGCTATAAAGAGCTTGGGATTGAGTCAACTATCTTACCAATTATAGTAACACTATTTTATCTATAGAATACCTAGACAACATGAAAGGATTTTGTTCAAACCTTTCCACCCTAATATAGGTGAAAGTGATAAATTGAGTGTACCGGCCTCCAATGTTTCCAATAACACTCTATGCTTCCAAAGACAATCTTTTGGCTTTTTGCTTTCCATTATTATGACTAGATTCATGGAAAACAAATCATTAACTCTCCAATGATGCTCCTTGTATTCATGAATAGTAATTTGGGGTAAATGAAGATATATTGGACTATTTCCTACTTCTCTACCTAGAGTACCAATTCTTTGCAACCCTTTCTTATTTTCCCTTAAGGTGTAGAATTAAATTACATATGATGACATAGAAAAACATCTAGACTTTGGAAATTCCTTTATCTAATCATGCAATCTATCACTAATAAATTTTCCCCAATGCATTGGCATAGGACTTTCCATTAATTTGGCTATGATCACAAACATCCATGATTCAAATTTACTGGCATCTTGTAGTCTATCTATCATGTTTAGCATAGTTATGATATCTTGAACATCTAGGTTGAACATAGACCTTATAATTGGCTTTGTCTACTTTATAATTTTCTCCTAGCACCACTATATGCTCATAATTTATTTGTCGTGTTCTTTAACACTTAGGTAGGTCTTAGCTTTTTCTTTCATATCTATAGGGTACATCTGAGTAAATATAGGAAGCCGAAATGCATATATAATTCCTTTCTTAGAGATATTTTCATAAGTTCTTCCCTCCTTATTAATGATGCTTTTATTTGAGTTGTGGTAGTTTAAACAATCCATAACCAGTTCAGGGGCCTCCATTGCTAGTGAAAACCCTCCTATTAAAAGTAACCCACTTGATATAAAATTTCTTGTACACTGAGAAGCATTTTATTTCCATGCATGTGTCAGGAATTTAACATCAGAAGATCATCCCATATGAGTATCATTAGCTATCCCACCAATTGGTATAACTACTTCAGTATAGTATTTGAATTTGTCTTCTTTTCTTACTTCGAAAGTACTCATTTTTCTAACGTATTCTACATTTTGAAATATGTGCCTTGTGTATGAGTTAGAGTTAAATTTAACTAGTTATCTTTAGCAATTCATAAAACTTTCAATTCACCTTTTGGTTAAATTGATATCAAATAATCAACATTTCACTTGTTAAGGGAAATACCATTTTCTCAAGATCTTCATGCATGAAAATGATGGACAATTTTTTTTTAATTGAGACATACCTCATTTTTCTAATCATGACAATCTTTTTAGAATGTAACCTTGAAAACCTTGGTAGTTGTGTTCTTAGTTTCTCAAAATTTACATTTCCATGTGCACCACAATCTTAGTCTCATTCATTCAACGTCCTTTGCAAATTTGCACTATGACGCAAAGTAGAGTGTTATAGAAACAACTGCATGCTCAAGATGATACCAAGTACATGTGTGTTATTTTCCAGCTTCATTAATTACCTATTACAATGCATTAATTTCTTTAATAAAGGTGTAATCATGGTGGATTAGGGTTCAAATTATGAACACCTAGATTTTTGTATGGGCTCACTACTATAGGAAAAGATGACACCAAAAGCTTATGTGGCACTCTTGTGTCACCTTGATTTTTACAAAGAAAAATCCTTGAAGATATGTGATCATTTACGACCATTGGGATTGAGAACCTCCAATACCGAACCTTGGAAATATTACTTGGAACTGAGACACTTACTTCCAAGCTTTAAGAAAAAATGGCAGCAAAGAGAGGAAGCAAGAACTAGGTTCAAGAGAGATCCAAAGTGATTCAAACATTTCATAACAAAACCTTCGATTTTTGACCTATTTCTAAAGAAAATGAAAATAAATCATTAGAGTAACTAATGTAGGAAAACACAATCACCGAGACTAACAACCTCCGGGTGACAATTTACAAGGTGGAACTAGGACTAATCAAAGATACAACATCTTTTATCCAACCGCAACAACTCTGAGATTCTAGTTTCTAGTAAATTGATAAAATATTATGGAAACATTGGGACACCAAATATGGGAAAGAACAAGGGCTTAAGCAAAGACCAAGAAAATTGAAAATAAAACTTGCAATTTTACCAACCCCCAAAACAATGCCAAAGCAAGTGATAGTGAGAGGAAAGAAGAAAGAAAAAGGGGGATCCAAATTTTTCCTAGTGACCAAATGGGGTGTATTGTGAGACCACACAACAAAACCCTAAGTAGGACCCATTTGGCACTAGGCGAATGATTCCTCAATGAACCCAAAAAAAAACACTTTTTCTAATAGGTACACAACATTTGACCCTCTTAAAACCTTTTTTTATTGCAATATTGGTTAGGTTTGATTTCATATTCTTATTTATGTATTATAACCCTCATAAATTGAATGAAACATAGGAGAACTAGAGGTTCATTATTTGCTTAGTTCATTTTGGTGAATCCTATTTTTCTATGGTTCACCCAACAACTTTACCTATCAAATCATTTTTATGATGATCTCCTATAGACAAATTATTTTTAAAAATATATTATCAAAATAAAAAATCCTATAATTCTATATAATATTGGATACTCTATCCAAAATTGATTTTTTGAAACGACACAATCTTGTGAAATTTGGTATTGTATTTTGCTACAAAAAATTATAAAAGCAACCATACAACCATCAAATTTATCGCTCACCAAAAAATTGAGTTTCAAAAAATAAATCCCAAAATAAAACTACACATAAATCTTCTATAAATTTTAGTTTTTAATATAATTGTGAAAACAAAATGTGATGTTTATATTTAAAAGACTTTATTTCTCTAGCCCATAACTAATAATTTTTTTAACATCATATTATTGTATAAAATGTTTAAATTAAATAATTATATTTCTTAATTTATATGAAATAAAGTAAATTCTACATTTATTGTTTCAATTGAACTTTAAAATGATGAGTAAATTTATTTCAAGTAATTTCTAATTCAATCAAACATTGATATTGTAGAAATAATCATACATTTGTACTTTTAGCCTTAATTAATTTAGTCTCTTTTATGCATCCAAAGGGCATTGCATAACGGCGTGGCCACTGAATTGGGGAAACATGTGCTAGTATAAAGAAACGCCTACAGTGTAAACGTCCTTTAACAAAACAACAAGATATAATTCTTCGAATTTCTGCAGACTCTACTTCTTCTGCAAGAGTAGAGTCTCGTATAGTATTTAAGAGGAAAGAGTTAATGGATGTTTTGAATGAACTCCCTAAACAAATAACTCGAGACATCTTACTAAGAGTACCATAGAAATCTCAACCAAAGGTTAAGCAGTTATTGAACCCTTTCAAGGAGACGATGGAACCTTTCCAGTTTTATCAAGATAAAGTAAAGTTTGGGCTGTCGCGGAAATATATATCTAATATATGTGTGTCCTCCACCGTCCTGGGATATGTATATACGTCCCTGTTGATCAATCACGGGAACTGCTTGCTCCTATTCCCACGGGATTTACAGTCGTATTGCAATCTCAAATTCTGTGTGTTAATCATAAGATCGTTTTGCTGGGCTTGAAACATAATGGCAATATTGAAAAGATTTTGATATATAATTTATTATCCCGTACATGGAAGCAAGGTGCCGAAATGCCTACGGCCAGAGCTGTATCGCCGTTTACATGTTGTGTTTCATCTGAAGGATTAATTTACGTTGCAGGAGGAGTAACTACTGATAATGTTGGACTTCGTGAAGCAGTAGTTTACATTGTCGATGAGGACAAGTGGGAACTCCTCGGGAGATTGATAGAACTCAAACATTTGACTCCCACACAGGAGAATGGACAACAATAGTAAATATGTCTAGTTGCGTTTGAATCGAACGGAGTACAGCAATATGACTGGGAACGAAATGTGTGGAGAATAATGGATGACTTTTCCATTGCCCACCCTTACCATCCTTCCTTTGCTCGTGCCACAGTGTGGGGTGATAGAATTTTCTTGTGCATATATTATCGTGATTATGTATTTGAAAAGTATCCACTTTTTTATATGTATAAACGTGGAGCAGCTTTGTCGGAGAGGTGGATTTTTATTAACCACCCACAAAATCTTCTGGAAATTGAAATCATAACAGTGACCACAATAGAAATTTAAAATGTCCCTACCTGCTCCATTAGTAGAACATTTAAAACATATGATTATTCAAAATAGAGTTTAGAAATGTATTTCTTCGAATGGTAAAATTGGTGTTAAACATATCTATAATTTCAAAAAAATATTTGATTTGATTTATATTACTTAATTAATTTATATTACTTAATTTATTTTATTTTAATATATTAGTTTTTATATATAAACAAATTAATGATAGCCAGAAGAAATTTATAGAATAGAAAATATGAGTTTTGTTCTTTTGACTATGGTTATGATAATTCTATGATGAATGTTGATCAATGGAGTTAATTATTACTCTAAGAATTGATCTTATTACAGATAAGGTAAACATGTTTGAAAAAAATTGAAATAGGTTAGAAGTATGAAGAAGGCTATAAAATAGCCAATGGCATCAAGAGGCATTAAATATTGACAAACAATTGTAGTATTTATTTTTAAGCACCTAAATGTTGTAACTAGCCATGATTTGGTGTTGAAGGAATGAATAGTAAATGAAGTGGGATTTAATATATATCAGGCCACCAAAAGTTCTATTTGTATTCATGTATCTATCCTTAACCCTATTTATTGAGGATCCTAGTGTAATTGCATGAGGGTGTGAGTCCATTGTAGTTGGGTGTTAAGTCATTGCAAGTCTTCTTAGAGTATAAGTAATTTCTTTCTTCTATACTACCTATCCATGTTTGTGTTAGGTTAATTAGCTGAATCATTATTAAGTTATCACTCAAGCCTTGGCTCTTTTCAATTTTTTTATTATAGTAGGTTACAACTCTAGTAAAAATTATAATGTCCTCAATTTTTTATTATAGTAGGTTGCAACTCTAGTAAAAAATATTTATTTTTATTTTTATATATAATTATATATATATATATAAACAAATTATCAATAGTGAGAAGAATTTACATAATAGAAAAAATGAATTTTGTTCTTTTCACCATGTTTATAATATATATATTATGATGAATGTTGATCAATGGAGTTAATTATTACCTTGAGAGGTGATCTTATTACAGATGAGATAAACAACATGTTTGAAAAAAAATTGAAATGTTTTAGAAGTATGAGAAAGGCTATAAAATAGCCAATGGTATCAAGAGGCATTAAATATTGAAAAACAATTTTAGTATTTATATTTAATCACCTAAATGTTGTAGCTAGCCATGATTTGGTGTGGAATGAAAGAATAGGATATGAAATGGGATTTAATATTTATGAGGGTACCAAAAATTCTATTTCTATTCATGTATCTATCCTTAACCTTATTTATTGAGTATCCTAGTGTAATTCCATGTGGATGTGAGTCCATTGAAGTTGGGTGTTAAGTCATTATAAGTCATCTTATATTATAAGTAATGTCTTTCTTCTATACTATCTATCCATGTTTATGTTAGGTTAATTGGTTGAATCATTATTAAGTTATCGCTCAAGCCTTGGTTCTTTTCAATTTTTTATTATCGTAGGTTACAACTCTAGTAAAAATTATAATGTCATCAATTGGTAAATAGTAACAAAAGAGTCTGGGTAGTCTATATCATCTAGTCTTTGTTGGTAGAGGGAAAATATGAATGGGTTGCGAGGAATGTCCAAGGGTATGCAAATTTATCCCTATCCAAAATGAAAAATTAGATTATTAGCCGATAGGCTATTATAGGTGGGAATCCACCAGAAGAGTCTACTGTCTGATGCCAAGAAAGACTATTCCGGTGCCACTGCCAGTAAATATGGACCTTCGATGACGGGATTACATGGACAGTATTTATGTGCATTACTTGACCATTGGCATTCCTCAAGAGGTTCCCTGTACTATGCACGGTAACCTCTGTGTCTCTTCATGTGAAAGGGGTGGGGGGCGGCACAAGCATTGCAGGTGACATGCTTCATTTACATGCCAACAGTCAAATCCAATAGTCCACATTCAAGGTTCGTGGTATATGTGAAGGGTTTATGGCATAGGATGAGAGGAGGAATTTAGAGGAATTTTTTTGGACAGCAGTGGAGCTTTTCTCGAATGGCTAGATTCGGTTGCTACATCTCTCATCTCTTCATCAACAGGTGACTTCGACAAGCCCAACAAGGGTTTCAAAACTTGGGTCTCGTCTAGCGTTTTAGTGCCACATTTTCCATTGAAAGAGGGGTAGAGGCTGGTGAAGGAAGCGCTGTGGAAAATTACTAGATGAGACAGAGGCAATCAATTTGACCCTTTAACAACAACATTGTAGGATGAGCACTAGCAACGGGGATCAGATCATTTCATAGGAGTAATTTCTTTTTCCCCATGTCTTATTAATGATTTTGTGTTTCTTTCTATTGCCCTTTATTTTTAGTTCTAGATGGAGAACTTTGAGTTGTTGTATCTTCTTTTAAGCATTGAAAAGTGGGAGAGTGTAAGTAGGATGAGGTTTTTTACATTCATTGGATCAAACATATGATTTGCATTAGAATGCATTGGTATGGAGGTAAAGAATTACAATAGATGATTATAGGGAAATCTCATTTCTTGAAAAAATAGACTACAAAATATCTAATACTAAATTTTCACCTAGCTACTCACCTCTAAACATCAATGATGAGTTACATCTTCAGTTTCTTGCTATTATGGTTCTACTTGGAAAAAATGGCTAGCCCCAACATTTCCTTTTGAGTGCATGTACAATTTTAACCATAAAGGTGTGTATGTTTGTATCCCTCAAGTGTTCTATGGCCTCTAGCCAGATCACCTTGGATAATATTCAAACAGAGATCTCTAGCTTTTCAAGTGTCTTATTAGTGTTCACCATCTTTGATTTAGAAAATAAGCAGTGGAATTTGAACTCTGTTCATTCCACTTGACACTAGGCAAAGCAATTATTTTGATGGATTGAACACAATAATTCAATTTAGCAAACAAATGTTTGATCCATGCTTCAAAGTTCAATTCCTAACACATTCCTACATACATAGATAAAGTACTAGATTTTAAAAAAATGTTAGGGAAAATACATTCGATTATTAGCAACATGAGAAATCATAAAAATAGAAATGGGCTGGTGAATTGATAAGTTATCCCGCAGATTGCTCTCATCATAAATGGTAAAAACTAGAGACTTGTAGAAAGGCCAAAACCGAAACCGAAACCTAATGCATATGTTACATAATACTCTACATGGAATTAAAAAATAGTTAGAAGTTCGGTGTCTCTAATAGACCATTATATATGGCGTGTCACATAGCTTGTCACTCAGCTTAGAGTATTTTCCACAAAGTGTAATTAGCTCACTGTGTTTGCCCATGGTCAAGCCCACGTAGCTACTGTGGCCCATGGCAAGCCCACTTAGCTTGTTATCAGATTCACTTATAAATAGAAACTTTAATGTAGCTAGTGCTTGGAGTTATGCTAACAAATTTCTTAGAAACTCAATCAGGAGGACCGATTATGTGATGAAAAGTACAGGAGATGTTAAGAATGGTGAATCTGAGGACCATTTCTCAGGAGATGAAAAAACCCTGATAAAAAGGCTATATAATCTGCTTGGTGATAGGTATTGCATTTCCTTTGTTCTGCTAAAATTTGAAATGGGTTTGAAAACTTGGTCAGTTTTGGATTAGGAGATGATAATACTAACTAATTGCCTTGTTTTAATGATCATTTATAATGTTTTGTAGATGGGCTCTGATTGCTAGAAGGCTTCCTGGTCGAACCATTGAAGAGATTGAGAAATATTGGAAGAGACGAGCCTCTGATGAATAAAAAGTTGAACTTTGTTTTCCTCTGTAATAGGTATGTATTCATATTGAGTTTCACCCAAATGAAGCAACTGACCTAGAATCTGTACAAAGCGATTTTGAGAATGAGATTGTTCACTATGAGTATATGTGGATTAAGTACAATTTTGAGAATGGTCATAGAGTTCCATGGGCATTTTGTACCATTGATGACACTCTATGAAACAGAGATCCGATTATTGTCTCCCAAATTAGAGTATTTTTATCATATTGGGAAGTGCACAGACCTATTAGGCTAGGGTTATGAAATTATTGTTTTGTACCCCCTCCCCTATTTCTTCTTTCTTTTAAGACATCTACTACCTTGTGCAAAAAATTTGTTGTATCCAGTTGTATATGCCATTCCATTTATGGTATGAAATGAAAATTCTCTGTATTAATGACCTTCTGTGCACTGTTGGAGGAGGAATAAGGTTGATGTGGGCTAATGGACTCTTTATGTACTCTACTATGTGAGTTGCTCATGTAAATTAACCTGGTTATGGGGAAAAATGAAGCTTGTCTACTTCTTGGATTTTCATTTCTGAAAGTTCACAAGTCACCTAACACACTGACCCACAAAGAAAGCACTAGTCAACATGATTTTTCTTTTTGTCTTGTATAGATTCATCTGATAAAAGAATTTTAAGAAATCTTGAAGAAACCTTAAAAAAATATATTAGCATTACTTCAATATGATCATAAATCTAAATTATGTGAACTACAACCCCAGAAAAAATTTCCTCCACAGGCTAGAAGAATGCAGCCAAAGATTGCAGAGTCTGTCCCTACACCAGAGCGTTATTTTGTCCAGTGATATAGAAGACTTAGCCCAAGTAAAAACTAGCAGACTAATAGTAATTCAATTTACTTAAAAAATTCATATAAATAACAATAATTAATTCAAATGATGATAACTGTTCTTTACTGCATTTATGCTTTGTTTACGGTTACATAACTGTTCTTGGCTACATTTATACTTTGTTTAGAAATAGGGGTATTTGATTGGAAGGTGGCAGAAAAAACTGAAAGATAGATTAGTTAAGACTCAAACCTTGGTTGCTCCACCACTGACCTATTGGCCATCTTAAAAGTTTATTTCTCGTGCAATTTTCATTACAATTCACATATTGCTCATTTTCTCTAATAAATTTGTACTTCTTTTGGGTCTATTCTCATTGCAATTTGGGTGCTACTCATTTTTCTCCAACCACTACATGGACATTGAAATGAATGCCTTAAGTTGTAGAGTAAATCATAGTAAATAATATTGTCAAATCACAATATATATTAAATTTAATGCCTGCTCCAAAAATTAAACAAAACAACAGCTAATTGTATTTATGTACACCCTTTTGTTTTTCACTCTACTCAAATTTTCTCCAGTCATGTCATGTATTCAATGAAATTTCATAGCTGAATTAAGTAAGCAATCCTTGCATGTTTTGTTCTTAGAAGTGTAGAATTTAAATAACATTACAACTATTCAATTGAGGTGAATTTTGTGATTTTGCAATCCTTCTATGTCTTCTTGCTAAGTTCATAATACATATATTTGTGTGTGTTTAATAGACAACTGCTACAAAATTTTGAAGATGCAAAGTGGTTTAGTTGTTGCTGATCTCCTATTGCATATTTTTGAAAATTTGACATTGATCACTTTAAGTGGAAAGTGAGGCATCTACACAGATGTTATTTTTAAGTTTTGGTTGATAATAAAAGGAGAGAAAGGGAATAAAGAGGGAGCAAGAGACGTAGATATGGGGAGAGATAGGGAGAGGGATGGAGAGAAAGGGAGAGAGATAGGTAGAGGAGGGAGAAATAGAAGATGGGGAAGAGGGAGATATATGTAGAGAGGGAGAGAGAAAAAGAGGGGGGAGAGGGAGATATATGTAGAGAGGGAGAGAGAAGAAGAGGGGGGAGAGAGAGAGGGAGAGATATAAATAGAGGGTGATATAGAGAGATAAAGAGGGATAGGAAAAGAGATAAAGATATAGGGAGATATATGTAGAGAAGGATATGGATAGAAAGAGATAGAGAGATGAGTGAGAGGGAGATCAAGTGAGAAATAAAGATAAAGATATAGAGTAGAAGAGATGGAGGGAGAGATGGACTGAATAAGATAGAGAATGAAGAAGGGGGGAGAGGGAAAGGATATATATGTATAGGGATAGTGATAGAGAATGTAAGAGGTAGACATAATGAGGTATAGATAGAGAGGGGGAAGGAGAGATGGGGAGATAGAGATAGACGGGGCAAGAGTGAGAGAGAAAGAAGGTAACATAGAGGTATAGTTAGGTGAAAAGATAAAGAGATAGAGATAGAGGTAGGGAAGGATAAAGAGGAAATTTGTAAAGTACCTCCATTCTCAAGATGTAAAATGAGGCATTCATCACACATCTTGGCCCTGAATAATCTTGGAATAAACCAACACATTATATGCACATTCGCAATAAGTTCCAGGTATTTAACATCCTTAGTATCTGGTTTCTTCTATCTTGACAAACGGTCGCCTTCGTTATCATATTTCTTACATTTAAATTTTTTTTGGCTTACTAATGTCTTATCAAGGGCTGAGCTATTGCATCTATGGTGACTATTCATTTTGGAATGTTTTAATAGAACTCGTCACAAGCATGTTTCTTGAAATTATTTATAAGAATTGGTTTCGTTTCTTGAAAGTATCCTTATATTATAGTAAAAGAGAATCAAATTTATAGTTTATTTATATGACTTTTACACCAAGAGCCACCTACTTATATCTACATATAATCTCTATATTTTTCTTTGTCCTCGCAAACTCCTATCAAAATTGACTTTTAGCGCTTGCAAGGGTTCTTTAAGTATTACATGGAAGGTGTTCCCTTTTTTAAGTGAATCAAACTGATTTATAGTTCGTCATCTCCATTTGTTCTAAAAGAGATGCAAAATGATTTAAATCATCTTATGTGTTTAATGTTTCTAGAAGAAATGCAAAACGATTTAAATCATCTTAGTGTTCACATTGCTTTACTGACTATCCATTGGATTGCAGTCTTTAGATAAGGTGATTGGACATGCTTACAACTTTTTACTTTAGTATATAGTGATGCATAAAGCTACACTTATATTATAGTTAATTAAAAATTAAACACATGCATTATACTTGTGGGGAATATCTGGTTCAAATGTATACATTTTGTAGATTCAAATTTACATTTTCTTTCAGTTTTTACCCCTTCCCTTCAATCTATTTCTGAACTATATCCTACTATCGGTGTAACCATTGCACCGCATTAAGGTGCAAGTGCTAGTTAAAATATTATGAAAGGGGGAAGAGACAACCCAGATGCCACCAAATTGAAGAGAATAGAAATTTTAGCAAAAAATATAGTAAATAAATTTGGACTAGAGTTTTAAGTCATAAAGGGAATGCAAGAAAAAGTGAAAGTATTACAGAAATACACATAATAGAATGTTTGTATAAGTGCATGCTCGCGCAACAAAAGAGACAAAAAAGAATAATAGGATAGAGAATATAAATAAATAAAATAATCATGTTATCTTACCTTATGACGTCTAGCCTATTAACTAACAAATGAATGCTTTATTTTCTCTTTTCTAAAATACTCATGAGCCATCAGTAGTTACTAATTGAAAATTTGATGAGCTTGTATATAAATTATATTTCATTATTCTTTTCCTTGTTAATAGGAATGTTCTTGCTAAGATGGATACACATCATTATGTTCTTGAAAAGGAAAAAATAGGTTTTACAGGGACCTGAAACCGCAGAGTTTAAACAACATAAGATAACAAAAAAAGTTCAAACAAACAAACGGCTGTCCCAGAAAAGAAATGCCAGCACCAAGAGACAACAGGGCCCAAAAAAGGACCGCCCAAAAAAACTAGCAACAAACACCACCATGCTACTCCAAGGTGTTCAGTAACTCCTCAGCCTCCTTTTCAACATCCTGCATGTCCTGTAACCCCTTCTTGAGAATTTGAGCAGTATGTGATGAAGTCGGGGTCTTTCTCTTAATGTTAGCTCGGGTACGAGTCAAAATCCCTTCACAAGCTGATATGTTGCCTCCCCTATTCGCATCCAAATCCATGACCAGCGAACCCTTTTGGTTTTTTTCAAGATTTTCCACCATCGCATTGATGATAATGGTGTTATGCCTAGCGATTTTGTGATTGTTTGCAACAGTGGCCCTAATGTTTTGGCCAATCTTGGACATACTGCACTCGATACTTGTCAATCTATCCTCCTGATATTGTTGTCTTTTCCTCGGTAAGGGAGTTTCCTCTCCTTCATTATCTCTACAATTCCAACTGATCTTCTACTCCAAGTCCGTGACCCTATTGCTGAGATCAGTAAAACAGCCTTTCAAATCACAGACTTCTTTTTGGGTCAACTTTAGAACAGTGAAAAGGCCATCCATATTTTTTTCCGCTATACTCACCATGTCCTCAGGCTTGAGCTTATTCAGGGCCGAATTAATTTCATCCTGAATAGGGGACTCATAATGATCATTCCCTAATCTTCCAGACGTAGGGGCACTAGGGGTCGATTCCTTACTGACCATGGGTTTATCAGAGAGAATTTCCATAGAATTCCCAGAATATGAAACAAGTTTCGTAATAGGGGTACCTTTAAAGCTAGGGGACAAGCCTAGAGTAGGGCATCCAGGAGATGGTTGGGGGTTAAGACAGGGCGGTGAAGCAAAACCTAGACTAGGGCACTCATGCAAAGGCTGCAATTTAGGACAAGACAGCGGGGCAGAATCCTTAAGGGTTTTCTGACAAGACAGGGACTGGGGAGCAATGGTTTCATGACCAACAAGAACACAAGCAGGGGGGCCCAGGGTTCGAACTCCCTACTACTTTCTATCTCCTCATCATCCAAATCTTTAATATCAATAGTTTTAGGCAAAGCAGGTAAGTTTTGAAAACGCTCAAAAATGAGCCTAACAAGGCCAGGGTGAATAATAGCATTCCTCCTGGGGTTTCTTTCCACATCATCAAGGCTATTCTTCAAAGAAGAAAATAAGTAAAAAGGCAGAGATATACGAACCTTGTGACAGAAATGGTTCAGTATGGCAAAGTGGTAACCATAAACTCTGGTGAAGCGCCCGTCAACTGTGATATATTCCATAATGACTCTTAAAACTTTCCTCCATATAGATTTGATGGACTCAACATCAAAGTAGCTATTGGAAACCTTAACCATCTTCGCTTTCTCCTTATCTTTTTTGGGAAATTTAATGACCGCTTCATCAGAGAATCGCCGGTCCCAATAGAATTTAACACCCTCAGTCGAAAGACCTTTTATCTCACCAATTAAGTCCTCACCCAGCTTGACATTGCTACCAAACAGCACAATCTCACCATTTTTCTAGTTTTTAACAAAATAGTCCAGCATCCCTTCATTCGTAGCATGGAGCTTTTCTAGATACGGGATTAAACCTCCCTTTTCAATTCTTTCCCACGCTTTAGTGTTCTTTCTATGTTCCTAGAAATTGCTCGGCTCCACACGTTTTCTTTCTCCGCCCATATTCAGAACTCTGTAAAACAACACTCTACAGTTGCTCTAGGTCCTGTTTTGGCATTTTTTGTCAAACACCCAGAAAGCGTGCCAAAGACTTCTTGAAAAAGAAAATGACGTCGGTCCCATCAAATCTAATGAAATCGATGTACCTGATCTTTATCTGTTTCATCATGACTAAGACTGCCTTCTCTTCCATGCACTGAATCATAATAAATTAGTACTTTCACTTCAGGATGGAGGTTATCATTCTTCCTCCACGTGTTTTCCCCACCCTTCTTAACCCCTTCACTGGTGAAGAAATCCGCCACCTTATTGGCTTCTCTATAGGTGTGGGATACTTTCACTTTATCAAATTTACTTAATAAAGTTTTCGTATCTTCGATCCATTTTTTGATGGTCCACAAGGGGGGGGGTAAGCCCAAGAATGCAATTTATTATATTTAATGAATCACCCTCCAACCAAAGATATTTTGTGTTGATCTTGAGGGCTAAGCTGATTGCATGAAAAGCCCCAATAGCTTCCGCAACATGATTAGTTTGAGTTCCAATGTCCACAACAAAAGCCGCAATAAAAGCCCCCGAGTTGTCCCTTAAAACACACCCACTGCCAGCTTTCCCAGGATTACCTTTAGCCGCACCACCAAAATTGGCTTTCAGCTAGCCCAAAGGCGGCATAGACCAATTAGCGTTCTCTCTCCCACAGACACCAGGTTTGAGGACATTTGACCCAACTAATTTTGAATTCCACTTTTCGGCCATAACAATATCAAAAGGAGACCAGATAGCTTTCTCAAACATTTTTTTAGGAATTAAAGATAAGTTTTCCTTTATATCCCTTACAATTTTAGCATGCAAGTCCCCTTCTGACATCTCTTTATCCCTAAACACTCTGTTGTTCCTTTCCTTCCAAATATTCCAGGACACAAAAGGTAGAATAAAAGACCATATATTTCTCACAAAAAGATTTCTTGAAGGAGCTTTCCATTGCATGAAGAAATCTTCAATAGAGGCAGGAAAAATCTACGCCACATCAAGAAGCGCCATAATTTTATCCCAAATAATTGACACAAAAGGGCAATGAAGAAAAAGATGATTAATAGACTCAGCTTCATTCCTGCACATATAACATCTGTTTGGTAATTAAATTCCTCTTTTTCCAAGATTGTCCAAAGTGAGAATCTTATTTTGTAGCATTATCCAATAGAAAATATTGATTTTCAGAGTCAGGTGATTAATCCAAGCCTTAGCCCAGAAGGGAGGACGCCCCATCAGACTAACCAACAAAGAAGTGGCAGAGGAAACTGAAAAAATACTAGACGGGTTGTCTAACCAGATAGCAAGATCCTCCACCTGGTGTTGAGCTGGTCTTAGGGCTCTGAAAGCCGACTGAACAGGGCCAAGATCCTGACTGATGGCTATCAAATCAACCTAACCACCATTCCTCCAATAATCTTTAACCAAGATTCCAAATTCCTTTTTACAGTCATTCATCCATTTACTAAATTTCTCTATTCTAATTAAAGGATCTTTAAAAAGCCACCTGTCTTCCCAAAATCTAACATAATTTCCATTTCCAATCAGCCATCCAATTCCTATTTCTAGCAACTTTCTTCCTCTACCCATATCATTCCAGCAGATAGACCCACGAGGTAAAGAAGAAGAATTTATAATCTCATTAGAAGACTCATAGTTATTAAAATATTTGGCTTTTAAAGTTTCATGCCATTCTCCATTTAAAGTAAGAGTTCTCCAAAGCTGTTTAGCAAAAAGGGACATATTCAAAACTTTAATTTTCCTTAAACCCAGGCCCCCCCTTGACTTGGGTCTACAAACAAGATCCCATCTGACAAGTGGCATTCTCTTCTTGTCCTCCACTCCGGACCAGAGAAACCTTTTCTAAATTTTTTCAATGGCCTCAGCATATTTAGCAAGAATTTTAAATATACTGAGAGCATAAATAGGGAGATTTTGCAGAGAATCCTTAAGGAGCTGGATTTTTCCCGCTTGACTGAGTAGAGCACCTTTCCACCCCGAAAGCTTCTTATTGAATTTTTCAACCAAAGAAATCCAGAACGATTCTGAATGTTTAGAACAAAGAGGTAAGCCAAGATAGGTTGAGAGAAGAGGCTCAACTTGGCATCCAAGAATCCGAGCAAGTTTGACTTGTCTATACTCTGGAGTATTGATGAAAAAAATTGAACTCTTAGCCCTGTTGACAACTTGCCTAGAAACAGATTCATAAAGATTCAAATTTTTTTTTAAAGTCTTAGCTTCAGTCACAGTAGATCTTCCCATGAGAATGGTGTCATCAACAAATTGCTGGTGGGAACAGGTAAGAAGACAAGAAGAAGGTCTTAAGCCAACAAGGGATCTTTGATCAATAAGCTTTTTAATATTTCTCCCCAAACTCTCAGCCAAGATAGTAAATAGAATAGGAGAAATAGGATCTCCCTGTCTAAGGCCTCTGGAGGTATGAAAAAACCTTGATGGTGATCCATTCACAATGACAGAGGAGGTAACTATCGAGACAAGCTGGTTCACCAACTGAATAACTCTATTATTAAAACCAAACTTGTCCAGGATTTTAAACAAGAAATTCCAATCAACCTGATCATAGGCTTTGGAAATGTCCAATTTAAGAATAAACCCTTCAGTTTTTGAAACCATTAACGAATGTAAGTTCTCATGAATAGTAACAATAGAGTCCAGAATGTACCTACCTAGCACAAAACCATTCTGATGCGGGGCAATAATTTGGGGCAGCACAGAAAGAATTCTTGAAGTTAACACCTTCGAAATAATTTTGTAAATAGAATTACACAGGCTGATTGGCTGAAAAGCTTGAAACTCTGAAGCCCCAGGTTTTTTAGGAATAAGGACCGCAAAAGTAGCATTCAATTCTTTCAACAGACGTCTTGATCCAAAGAATTCCTTGACAGCGTTCACCACATCCATCTCAACAATTTCCCAAAACACTTGGAAGAAGAATAACGGAAAACCATCTGGTCCAGGAGCTTTGTTGCCATCAAAAGAGAAAACAACTTTCCTTATTTCAGCTTTGGAAGGAATAGCTGTGATCAAAGAATTCTCATTATGACCAATCACTTGAGGTATAGCCTCAATCAAGGAATCTTGAGCTTCAGTGACAATCTCTCCATTACAAGAAAGAAGGTTGCTAAAGAAAAGGACAGCTTGTTCCCTAATATCATCTTCCTCCTCAAAACTAGTCATATTAGACACAATATGAGTGATTCTGTTAGCAGCCCTATGTTTCGAAGTAGACAGATGAAAGAATCTGGTATTCCTATCTCCCTTAGTCAACCAAGACACCCTAGATATTTTCTGCCAAAACACTTCCTCTTTAGCAATTATGTCATGCAATTGAATGAGAAGTTCATTTTCCTTTTCTCTGTAATTGCCAATGTATCCCCATTTCTGGATTTTAATTTGAATCTCCTAAATTTTACCCTGAATTTCCGTTTCAGTGCCAAAAATATTCCCAAAGGCATCCTTTTTCCACCTTCTCACATTAGTTTTCACTTCCTTTAATTTTTTAGCAATCCTGAACATCGTTGTGCCAGTAATATCTATATTCCACCAGCTACGAATTTCCTCAAAAATTCGAGGATGAGAAAGCCAGAATTTTTCAAATCTGAAAGGGAAGTTCTTTTTCACCCTAGTAGGATCCGCCAAAAGACAAATAGGAAAATGGTCATATCCCACCCTTGACAAGGCACTCAAAGCACAAAAATAGTCTATAAACCATTGACCAGAAACAAGGGCCCTATCAAGCCTCACTTGGATCAAATCAGGCCCTAATCTCCTATTAGTCTAGGTATAAGAAGCCCCTTGAAGATCTAGGTCAATCAAGGCATTACTGTTTATGAAGTCGGATAGGCCAGATTTACTTTCCCAGTTGATTTGAGAGCCCCCAAATTTCTCATCATTCAGGAGAGGAGTATTGAAGTCCCCCATGACCATCCAATGTTCATTAACAAAACATCTTCGAAAACCAGATAACTCTGACCAAAAGGAATTTCTAGCATTCTTACAATTTAGGGCATATATATTGGATTGAATCTAGCAAAAATTGTCTCTTATGTGGGTGAATCTAGTGGCCACAACATTACCATTTTCCATTAAGGGCTCACCTTTAATAAACATCTTATTCCAAAAAGTAACTATTCCCCCCGAGGCACCCACAGAACTATTTCTATGAACCCTACAATTCTGAAAAAAATTAAGACTTTCTACTTTATCTTTAGGCATTTTAGTTTCTTGAACAAGAAGAATATCGGGTTTGTGGTCCCTAACAAAATTTTGCAAAACATCTTTTTTATGACGGCTATTCAGCCCTCTTATATTCCATGACATAATTTTCATTTCTTACCTGGGGATTGAAGTATCTCCGGGATGGCTATGATTTGGATCCCATCCGCAATATCCTGAAGACTGCCTTGCTCCCTTTGCCATTTTTCTGATTTTCTTCCCAGGCAAGGCTTAGTACTCCCACAATCCGCCTTGGCTCTAGTTATGGTGACCATACCACTTGAAGTTTCCTTATTCTTCTTTTTTTCTTTTTTGGACTTTGAGTGTGAGATAACCTCCTCCCACTCAGATTCATCTTAGCTTTCCAACTCTCTACCTGATTCCCCATCCTTCTCAGAGAACAACCTCTGGTCCCGAGGGAGGGTACCCATTAAACCATTCTTGGCTTCTGAAGTATTGAGATTAGGTGTTTTCAAATTCATGCTTTGGGTCTCATAAGTATCCTTCACTACCTCCAAAGTGGGAAACTTCTGATCCTGTACCCCGTTAGAGCAAGGGTTACCAAAAGGAGAAAGAAAGGGGGTAGGAATTCCTATTTCCAAGGACAAACCCATAATGGGTATTTCCTCCAGCCCAGGAACATTCATACATCCAGCCATCAGCAAAGGTGAGGATAGAACAAAACTCGTATCTTCATTGCTAGTTACAGTCTTCTTCTGGGTTTCTTGGGCTCCCTCCATAGAAGGATTACCTTCCTTTCTATCCTCAGAAGGTGAGAACAAATATTTAGAATCCTTAGGAACCTGAGAACAGGTACCATCAGACTCAGGGCAAGCATCCTTGTTCAAGCATTTATGGATCTCCGTCATATCTTGTGGAAAGGTGTGTTTATCAGGATTCTCCTTCGCATTTGGGATAGGCAAATGCTTCACCTCCTCTGATTTTTTCCTCCAGACATTCTTAGGGTTGGCTACTTTCTCCTTTTCACTTTTGTTATTAAGCGGGCAATTTTTTTCCCAATGCCCAGATTTTTGGAATTTGAAACAAGCAAAGGGTGTGGTTTCAAATTCAATAGCTTGCTTCCATACCCCCAACTTAGATTGGATGTCAATCGAAGAGGGGAGATCAGCATTTTGAGAAATCCCAACATAGATTCTAGCAAAGACCAAACGCTTTCTAGCTGCGGTCATTGAGTCAATGGACATAAGTTCTCCAAAAGAGCTAGCAATCCTGTTGAAAATATCCGTATTCCAATACTCCAAGGGGAGACCAGGCAATCTGGCCCAGACTGGCACCATTTCAAAGATTGAATTAGATAGATCTACCCTAGAAGACCATTTCTTCAGGGCCAAGGAAGACTTTCCGATAGTCCAAGGACCACCTCTTCGAACAGCCCTGGAATCCTCTTTAAAAATATTAAGTGACTTAACGAATAAAATATTAATATTGGAACCATTCATTGGTGAACATTATTTGGAGGCATCACTTTGATGTATCATCATTATACTCTTCTCTAGTGTCAAGTGACATTTTTTGCAAGTATGTTGTTGACATTGCTTTCAACAGGAAGTCTACTAATTGTTGTTTTCATTTATTTCAACTATCAACAACATACTTTGCAACAAATGTCACTTGACACTAGAGAAGAGTATAATGATGATACTTCAAAGTTATAATGGAGCTATGGAAGTGTGCAAAAAAATGCGGTGGATTAATTATTGTATTGAGAAGCATTCTCTATGTAACATTTCTCTTCATTCTTCTTGTATTCCTTTTGAGGAAGTGAGCCCTAGTTGTGAGCCTTTTTCGACATTGTGTCTTATTCTAGCAATGATCCCTTTTTGTACCAATTTTTTTATTACTTTATATTGTGATCTAATCCTCATTGTGGTGTTTCCCTCTTTAGTATCAAAAAAGGGTGTATATTTTTCCACACTTAATTTTGGAATAATTAATAATAAAATGAGCTTAAAGTTGCCTTACTTTAGTGTTGTTATTGTGCCATTGAAAAATGACCCCTTGTAATTTTCATGGTCTTTTAGGTCTTGTTTCATAGTGTTGGAGCTATGTTGCTTTAATTTTTTGATGTATCTTGGCCTCAACATGCTTATTTTGGTGCTAAAATTCAAATAAAGACATCTTGTGAAGGTGTTGTGAAGTGTTGTAAGACATTTCTACACTCTTGTAGACTCTATTTAATGAAATTCACCTAAAAACCACCTTTTCACTCTTTAACAAGTCCTATTTTTAACTGTTGTAAAGTCTTGTAACAAGATTTCATGCTTTTCTAGGCATATTTTTAGTATTTACACCCTTCTCATGCTTTTTTTAATCTCTTTGTGACCTCATATGCTTATATTAAGTGTATTTTTGGGTCTTATCCTAAAAAACAACATTAAACACTAAATTATTTGTGACACTTGGTTTTGGGCCCCAGGAGTGACTCATTCACAAAGGGTGGCGAATGAGTCCCCCTTGGCCCCAAATTCAAAATATTTCAAAATTTATTTCAGGATTTTTCTCAAATTCACTTCATGTCGTCCTGTGATAAGGTATGAATGGATAGTAAGGCACAAAATTTGTATGAAAAAGTGATTTTCATCTCAATTTGCATCTCCTACACAATCAATTCATCTAAGCATTCAATCCCCTAAGTCATTCAAGCAATCAAGCACTTTGCATCATCAATTCAAGCACTTTCAAACACTTTGGAGCAGCCATTGACATCACTTCATAGTTTCAAGATCAAGGATGTGGTAAGTATGTAATACTTTCATGTTATTCATTTATCATTTCCTTTGCCTATCATTCATTTCTATTGGGTTTGATTACAAAAGTGGGGTTTGACCAAGGCAAACCCCTATTCACTAACCCCCCAACATTTTTTTCCCTTTGTGCATGTGTATTTGCATCTTTGTTTTGTAGATTTAATAGGTTTAAAGGTGTTGAAAAGTGGAATTCAAGTCAACTAGGCTCTTCAAGTCAACTCATCATCTTTTCAAGCATTTCAAGTGTTTTCAGCCCGTTTTCTGTAGAATTGACCCTTACAACTAGTGAAGCAGTGTTGCCTCCTAATTTTCCAGAAATATTGGAGAGGACTAATTTTCCACCCTTGGAAAATGAGTCCCACCTAAAATCTAAAAATATGCATTTTTTCAGAAGTCAAATCTTGGCTGTTAGAAATCAGTTTTTGACACTTTTTCAATAGTAAGAGGACTGATTCACCACCCTTGGCGATGAGTCCCACTGTGAAAAAATAAAAAAAATCACCAACATTCCAAACACTCTAGAAAGCTCATACAACTTACAGGTGCATTCAGATTTGATCCTGTACCTTTTGTTCTACATATTTCTTTCTATTTCTTCATCTTTCATAGTTTTTTGCATATCATAGTGTGTTTTCAAACATAGCTTAAATTTCACTTTAACATTCATTTTAGATCATTTCAACCAGTTAATTGCACTTAGGTCACTTTATTTACATCATATTACATTGCATACATCCTAATTTGAATGTGCATAAGTATTTTAGGATCTAAATCTCTCTTTCTAGGTGAAAAACCCTAAGAAGAGAGTTAAACATTTAGGTTCCCAAAATCTATGTCACAGTTATGTTTTTTACACATTCACATTAAGTTTAGGGTCCTTTTAAACTAAATTGACTTAATTGTGCCTTATTTAGGTTGTAAAATGTATCTTTACACTTTTACACTAATCTAGGGATTTATTGATTAATTGAGGTTAATTTTCTCTAATTAGCCCCTTTAATTCAAATCCAAGCCCAATTAAATTCAAATCCAAGCCACATGGGAAATGGGTCCTCACCTAGTTCTGTAACCCTATTTTCAAATAAAATTTAACATTTACCTAAGTGTGTCCTAATTGAGTGGCCTAGGACCCATTCGCCCTATTGTGAATGGGTCCTCACTTAGACCTAGGACCCCTCAAAATATATTTTTGGTATTATTTTAATGATTTGAAATCCATAATTCAATTTTGGTTTGTGATGTTTGAATTTTGAGAATTAATGTTAAGATATTTATAAATACAATGTCATTTCATCCTAAGAGTCAAATACTTTCAAGCAATCAAGAAAATTTCACAAGATAATTATAGGAGCATTCAATATAATTTCTAAGGAATTCAAGAGTAAAGTTATTGAAGATTATTGCAGTGATCAAGATTCATCTCATCATGTCAAAGATATAGTGCATCATGCATGTTGTTGAGCTAATATGGTGATGTAGTGTTCAAGATGAATCAAGAATATTCAACGACATTATCTCTAGTCAAGTTTCATGATCAAGATCTACATTCATTAAGGAAACCTCATGCTAGATTGCATATTTGTTATCCAAGGTTTTAAACATGGTATATTTGTTTCATGTTTCATCCTTCATGTCTCATTGTTTCATCATAAGGTTTAATTACCAAAATGGGGTTCGACCAAGGCAAACCCCTATTCCCTAAAAAAAAAAAATCTCTTCTTTGATGTGTGATTGCAGGTTTTAGGTTAAAAATCAATTGAAGAGAAAGATTGGAGAAAGTTACAACATTGTGAAAGTTGAAGGAAAGGATGTCAAATCATTGAAAATGAGCTACATGTTTTATTTCTGAGTTCCTGATAGTGACCAACTAGAATTTGGGAGTGCATTCTAGTAGAACAGAACCCATAAACAATTTTTTAGGAGCCCTAATCAACTCCCATTCACCATAGGGTGAAATAGTCCTCAAAGAGGTATGAAAAAGAACTTTTTACAACATTTACATAGTATTTGACCCTCTCCAGATCTTCCTTTTCACTGGCTGTTGGGTTAGATTTCATTTGTTTTACTTGCATATTATAACACACATATTGAACTAAATATAGAGAAATAGAGGTTCATCATTACATATAATTTTAGGTTTACCCCTTATTTTTCTATGTTTGATTATGGTGAACCTGATGTTTTGAAAATTATATTTTTTATTTATTTTGGAGTCCTCTTTCATCCTATATTTAGATCGTTCATTCATTCGCATCTATTTTCATTAAATAAGGTCTCTTTTAGGGTGTCTAGTTCACATTCAACTTTGAATTGCATCTTAGGATTTCATTGTTCATATTCTTTAAATCTAAAAAGTACAAAAAGAAATAGTCATCTAACATATCCATCATATAACTTTCATTTAAAGATAAAAATAAAAATGCATGTCAAACAAGGTGTTCTAGGTTATCATTGTTTCAAAATTTTCACTTGCATTCCATATTGAATTCACTAAAACTTAAATTGAATCTTTCTATAATAAACCCAAGTTTGAAAACCATAGGAAAACACTTAAAAATATATAAAAAATGTATTCAAAACCCTGATCTAGTACCCATTCCCCCAGGGGTGAATGAGTCCCTAATTAGGCTCATATTCTATTATTTTGGGCATTAAAATATTCAATTTTTCACCTTTGTTTGCTTCTTTAAGATTTATGTTACTGTTTGCTAAGATTTTATTTCATTAATTTCAACATATTTAGATTAATTTGATAATTTGGTGCATTTTGTGATTTGAAAATTGCATTTACAAGACTTCATTTTCATATTTTAGCATAGTGTAATAAAAAAATTACCTTGTTTAGAATCTAAAAATTGCATTTAATACACATTGCACTCTAGGTCATTACATTACATATTACCCTACTTTCCATTTTGGGTATGTACACAATGTTTGTGAAACTTGTATGAGCTTTACAACTTGCTGTCCTATTACCACTAATGTTGTGAGACATAGTTCGAGAAGCATGTCATCCCACAATACACCATTTGGCATGGATTTTTGGTTTTCTAACTCTCTTTCTAATATTATTGATAATCAACCCCCTTTAGTCAATAGAATACATAGTTCATTTCCCATGACTTCCCTTCCTACAAAAAATGTGCATTATATTTCTAATATCCCACAAGATAACATAAGGAGGCTAGATGAAGAATTGAATATTTTACAAAATTTCATGAGAACCAAACCTACTACTAGTAATTTAATTCCTCTCATAGGGAATGTAATGCCATTCCTTGCTTCATATAATTGAATATCTAATTTTCCTCCTCCTCAACATCCTCTCTATACATCTCACATGCATAAGAGAAAAGAAGCAATAAATTCTTATCACTTTACTACTCCTAACACATCCTTTTTCTAAAAAAGGAAATGGTTTGCAGCTAGAAGAAGAAAGTAGCAACAACATAGTAATCAAACCAAATAATAATAAACCATTAATGCATCAACATCAAAAGATAAAGTTATCATAGTTGTATTAACTTCCTAAATCTCTTTATAACTCGTTACAACTATCAAAAAATGAGACAATCTTCTATACCACTTTACATTGAAAACTGATTGAATTACCACCTAAATGTGCAAACTTGACCAAGCTACAGACTAATAAGATTGAACCATATTGTACTTATCATGTATTCTTTAGCCCTCACACTGATAATTTTCATCTTTTAAAGAAAATTTTGAAGAATTTTGCACTCTCTAAAAATAAAACTTGACTAAAAAAGTATGCATCTTGCTCCTTACCATGTAATAATTGTAGGACCTTAGTATTCCCACTATTACATATTATACATTCATTGAAAATCATTCTCTTTATTGCAAGAAACTCATTCTAATCACCTATCTAGGCTCATCCTTGTCCTATACTTAGCGGGGGCAAGGGGTTAGATAGCCTTGTCCTAGCTTTGGCCCTTAATGTTTTCCCTTTGGTTAGTTGTCTTCCTTTTGTCTTTACTATCTAATTTTAGGATGTGGATGACCTAATAATAGGTTTTACTCTCATGTGACTTACTAGTATTCTACCTTGTTTTCTTTTTCATGTTATTACATGTACGCAATGTGATCCCCTATACTATTGTGTTTGATATATCTCTCTTTTTTTGTATTCCTTTGTAGCTACATTCTTCTCTATGTTATAAAAATTTAACCCTTTTCTCTTTTCTTGTATTTTCCTTTTCGGGATGACACAAGGCATTGAGACATTTAGGTCTCTTCCATGTTGACCCAAAAGGATTTTTTATTTCTTTTCACTTTCTATGTGTCATTATTCTTATACTATTAGTATTTAGGGAATGATCAAATTTCCAAGCTCTATAGCAATATTTTAGCAAAGACATATTGACCTTGAATCCATAGATCCCTTATGTATTTTTGGGGGTGACCCCTCCTTCCTTTTTTATGACAGCTTTATTTCAGAAATATATGACTTGGCATAGGGCTTTTTGAGGAATCTCCCATGTCCTAGAATTAAACATTGTCTACTTTAAAAGGAAATTTCTCACAACAATTTTGTTAACAACCATTTTAATGTGGGTCATACAATGATAATATATTTCAAAAAACTTCATGTTTCATAGTGCAATTTTCCTTTTTCTTGTGATGCATCCTTTTCTTGGTGAAGTCATTGGTTTTGTTGTCATCCAAGAGTGTGATTTGGAGTTTCCTCTTTGTGGTTATAGAAAACACTGCATTCCCTAAGTTGTGAATCTTTTACTATTGACTTGTCCTCTCTTGGAGACATTAGGAATAATTATCTTTAAGAAGAAGACCCTACATGTATGAATCAAAATACCTTAAAAAAAAAACCTATATATAATGTTTGTAAGTATTTGGCATAACACAACTTGTTGACCTTCTGAAGCTCAAAACATTAATTCAAGTGCACCTAGCATAACAAGCCATTCTTGCCTATGGATCCTTGCCTTCCATTGTGGTGCCTTATTAAATTTTTCACAAGGATAGATTTTATATGGTATGCGAGCCTAATATGATTCTCTCATTTTACACCCCTTTTTGTGTTGTACTATGGTATCTTATTGATGTTATTAGAGGGATAGATTTGATATGGTTAGTATGATGAGAGCCAACAAAAATACATTACTTTCTCATTGTATAGTGAGAGTCAACACATATGCATGACTTTCTCAATAAGCCACTTTATTGGAAGAATCAACTAGTGGACAATCAAAAGTTCAACTACCTTAGAGTGACCGCAAAACCAATAGCTTAGATGTGTTCCACATTACATTGGACAATCTAGGCTTGATCTTCATGGTCTATTATATTTTATGATTGTGCATCTTTGTCATTGTTCCATACATAAGTATCTTGAATGTCTACTTTAGTGTGGGTTTGATGTTGGGTCATACTCTCACTAAAGTGGGGGAAAAATGTGGTGTCAAAAAAAGTATCCCTTTTTCCACACTTAATTTGCGAATTAATTAATAATAAAATGATCTTAATGTTGCTTTAGTTTAGTGTTCTAATGTGTCTTACACATTCACATTAAATTTAGGGCCCTTTGTAAGATTTGGCTATGAATATAGTCATCCAAGATCTAAAGGCCTATGGAAATCACAAATTACTCAGAAGATCAAAATGAAAATAATAAATCTTATTACTATCATTGAATACAAAAAAAATCAATGTATAATGTAGTAGAGATCCCTTGGTTATATATACAAGGTGAGATACAAGATATCATAACATTGTCACAAGTCTCTTAATCATATGACATGAGACGACTTATTACTACTACCTATGTCACATGTGTAAGTTGTCAAAAGATAAGAGGACAACTAATGGAAACTAACACCTTCTAGAAAGAATCTTAAAACCTAAGTAAACATAACATGTGAACATGTCCCCTAAGTCCCTGGTAAGTGAAATAACTATGTACAAGACATTTATTCACACCAAACCCCCTCCTTAATTCCACCTTAGGGGAAATATTATTATGCAATTGAATCAAAGATCTATACCAGCTATGAGGCCATGTTAGGGACACTGTACATATATAATGCAATCCCTCACAATTGGATAAAAGGAGAAAACCAAGTGGGAGAAAAATCATCCTCAAAAGAGAGAAAAAGAAACAATAAACTACTCTCAAAAAGATGAGGACAAAACCTTGACTGAGGAAAAATTCCCCCTAGAAAAGATAACGAAGAAGGTTAAGGGACCCACCTTGAATAAAAATCGCGTACCTCCAAGAGAGCTCACAAATGGTGATATGTACTCTCAGTGAATGGCTTGATGAAGATATCTGCAACCTCCTCTACTATAGGACAATACTGCAAATCAATGACTTGTTCTTGTATTAGCTCCCTAATGTATTGCATATGGATCTCGATGGTTTGTGTACCATAGAAAAAAGGAAACCTGCTTGATTTGGGGAGCAATTAATGATAAACTAGACTTCATAAACCCTTTATTTGGTGTTGTGAGGTGTTTTTCACATCCAAAATAGGTCTTGGACCCTTTTGAATGCATTTAATGATGTCTTTAAAAGGTGTTGTAAAGTGTCAGTAAAGACTTTCACCCTTTTCTAGACTTAATGAACCCATTTGAGTGAGAAAATTTAGATTTTAAATTTAATTTTTCTTCATGTCACCCTTGGGGATCCAATTTATGAGAAAATTAGGAAAATTTCCTATAAAATCAATTCTATAAACCCTAATTTAAATCTCATAACCCATTTACAAATCTTTAATCATTCATTCATCATTTATCTTCTATCTCAAGTCAAGCAAGTTAGGGTTTCATCATTGCAAGTTATGAAGATAGCTTCTTAAGACATTCAAGGGAAAATTATTCATGTTTTTTTTGCAAAAATTCAAGATAAATCTTCATTTAAAGGTAATAAATCCATTATTTCATGCTTCATTACATTCTTTTCTCATTTTTTTTAATTACCTACAAAGGGGTTTGACCAAGACAAACCTCAATGCACTAACATTCAACATTTCTTTATTTTGTCTTGAGTGATTATAGATTTAGGCATCCTGAAGACTTGGAAATCATTGAAGATTCCATTGAAAATATTTTCAAGTCATCTCTTCATTGGATAAGTCAAAATATCCACAAAAAGTCACCTTCAGGCTTGAATTTGATAGTTTCAGAATTCGACACCCAAAAAAGAAAAAAGTGTTGACCGAAGATTCCTATTTCCACCTTTGAATATTGAGAAATCAAAAAGTGGACTCATTCACCATGGGTGGTGAATGATTCCCACTACCACAATTTTTTTTTGTTTTGTGCATTTTCAAATACCCATTTGTCTGAAATGGGCTCTAGAATAGTTTCACAGAACTGGGACTGCTTAACCCAAAATGGTGAATGAGTCCCACTAGGCCTAAAAATCAAGATAAAAAACATTTCAAAATCCATTTAAAGTCTCCAGAAAGTATATAGGTGCACTTCTTCAGTTTCATTCATTTTTTTTAGTTTACCTTCATTTCTAGGTGTTTTTACATTACACAATGTATTTTCAAACATTCATCATTCTCTTAGTTTTCATTCATTAATCAATAGCTGCATTTATATTATTTTATTTAATTATACTTACATCATGCATACTTTAATTTGAGTGAACCACTTATATTTTTGTGTGAGACCCATCTCTTTCCTTTAGGTGAAAAACCCTAATTGAGCAAAAGAGACAACATTTCACACCCCTAAAAATATATGGTTCATTTTGGAAAACTTGTTTCTAGAATAATTTCATTTCTAATTTGGAGTCCATTATCATCCTAGCAATAACTTGCATACATTATATTTTGCATTATTTTGTATTCTAGGGTTTCAAAAACTTGCATTAGTGAATACCTCATTTAGCTTGCATTTTGCATATAATTTCCTTAAAAATTTCCAAAACTATACATCTACATCTTATTTTTGCATCATACAACATCACACACATCAAAACAAATTCAATTTTTTTGAATATTCTGCAAAATCCCCTCACTGGTACTCATTCACCATTTTGGGCGAATAAGTCCCTGTCTAGATTTTCAACTATATGTTACAGCATCAAAAACCTCAGTTTTGTGCTTCCTAAGCCTCCTAGTATCATATAGTATAAGTTTGGAAATTTTTGGGAACATTTATTTTATGCATCTAGCTCAAAAACAATATTTTAGACTACTTATTCTTCAAGTCACTTCAATTCCAAACATCCCTAGATCTGCAAATGTTCACATTTCTGAAACTTTGCATCACATGGCTAAAAGTACTTTTCACTTTTGCATACACAATATTTCTATTCATAAAACTTTGTATAATTTTGATAAAAGTTCTTTTCATTCTTGCATATACATTATTTACATTCTTAAGGTGTTGCATACATTGGATAAGAGTGTTTTTCATCTTTGCATATACATTGTTCATAATGTTCAAACAATGCATTTAATTGTTACACGTTCTTTTCATTTTTGTTCAAAAAATGCTAGTACCTTTCATATTTAAACACGTTAAGAAACATTTCCTATCCCCTCCATGTAAGAGTGTTTTAGTGTAAGATAGTACAACTTTGGGAATTCCTAATGATCATACTTGTTCTTCTCCTAATATCTCTCTTCTTTGTGAAGAAGATATTTTGGTAGAAGACTCAATTCATGAGAGTTTTGAGATTCCTAGTTGTTTCTTTCCTTTAACCTCTCTTAGTGGACAAGAAATTCATAACCAACATAACACAACCATAGGTAATCATGACAATAACATTTGTTCTTCTCCTAGTATCTCTACTAGTTGTAAAGAAGATACTTTGTTGTTAGAAAACACAATCGATGATGGTCATGAGTATCTTAGTTTTCCCCCTTCACCTAGAAACACTCTTCTTGAGAAAGATAGTTCAACCATTGATCATTCCCCTAATTGCGATGAAGTCATTTTAGAAGAACCAATCCCTAAATGTCGAGAACATTTGGTTTGGTGTTCTCCTAAACACCCTCCTCCTAGGGAGGATATCATAATGCAAGATGAGGATAACTCTCACTCGCTAAGGGATGTTAAAATTATTCAACCTCAACTCATTCTTTACCCTCTTTCACATAAAACTCAAAATCAAACCAAACCTAAACATGTCCTTTAGCCACCTAAGAATAATGTATCACAATAAATGAGTCACAATATTGTTGCTCATACATATAACACTCGAAGCAATCTGCAACTGCAACAACCAACCAAAACACCCCTACCCTTGCCTAATTCTATCATTTCTAAGCCTATCTTCCCAGTACCTCCTAGTGGAAAGGAGTATAATCTTGTTGAACATATAAAGAATACTTCTACTAAGAGATCATTATGGGACCTCATTCAAGTCTCCCCTCATTATCACAACATGATTCAAAATTATTTATAACAAGTTCCTGTCCCTTCTAACATGCAAAAAAATGATTTAGCATCCATGATTCAAACCATAAATGTTGACATTATTTTCAACCAAAGTGATCTCCCTCCTTTGGATGTGCAAAACCAAAATGAAGCTTTCAAGATCATCACTCAATAAAAATGAAAATGGATTAAGATAACTATTGTACATACCATCTCCACTATTTATGTGTGTGGAGTGAACCTTGTCAATCTAATAGGCATCAATAAATCTAACATTCAATGTAATCCTTTATTTATTAGGGCATTTGACAATGTAAGAAAATAACCACTTGGTGTGATCACTTTACCTATTACAATTGGAGTGGCCACATTGGAAACACTAATCCATGTTATGCCTAATGATCTTGCATATAACCTTTTCTTAGGTTGACCATGGATTCATGCAATGAATGGTGTGCCTTCTACTCTTCGTTGAAAAATGAAATACATCTAAAACAACAAAGTGTACACACTTGAATTTGACCCTCATCCAAATAGTTGTTTGAACATTGAGGAAAAAAAAAAAATTCCTTAAACACATTAACACCAACCACACAATTGGAACTTGCACAACAAAAATACAAACAAAAACATAAGGAACAAGTCATGATGTTATTAGAAGATGATTGTGCTTCCTTGGATTTCGAACATGAATTCATGGGTGAGTACAAAATCATCCAAAAAGATTTAAATAAGGGAAAAAAAACAAAAATAATGTCAACATAAACTTCATATGACCTTTCAAAATCATCCACCTCAACCACTTTAGATAAAGAAGAAAACTACACAACCACGTTTGACAGTGATTATCACCAACCACCACCTAATCCAAAAGAAATTACAAATCTTTATGGAAAAGGGTATAAGCTTATGAAACAACGTGGCTATAGTGGAAAAGGATGTGGTGCTCATGAACAAGTTATCTACATCCCTATAGACCCTATCACACAAAAAGCAACTTATGGTGTTGGTTAATGTCCTTTGATAGATCACCAATCCTTCACTCAACATCAACAATCTCACACAACATACTCCTAAATCAACCTTAACAGTCATCCATCTTGAACTCATCGACACTAGTGGTGTTGAAAATAATCCTCTACAAAATATGAAACATACAAATACACCTTTTCTTAATGTCAATGTTATCTCACAAAATGTTCATGATTTGAATTTGTTTGATTTTATACAAACCTATAATGGAGAGAACAAATTATTGCAATTTAAAGAGTCTTTCATATATATGACAACTAATACTAAGCAAGGGGTATTTTTTGACACAAACCACAAGACCACCTTCTAACATTGATCAAGAGGGTATCTTGTCGAGACTCCTCCAAGATCAATTAATCACCCTCCATCCAAAAATTAAAAAGAAATGCTATTACAAGACTTCATTCCATGCCTATCATAGAGTTCATGGTCACTCCACTAATGATTGTAAAGCTTTGAGTAGTAAAATCCAACATTTTTAGGAGTTTGGTATTCTTCCTTCTGTGGGGGAACCTAATTCCTCTAATTGATAGTGATTTTCACTCAAACATGCATCTTATCAATCATTTTGGCTCACCCTTGTCTTGTACTAAGTTGGGGCAACGGGTTAGATATTCTTGTTCACATATATCACTTGTAGTTGCCTGCTTTGGCTATTCATTAACATTTCATGAATACATTAGATCAAGCTTTGGTTTTGGATGGCATGCCTTAAGTTGGCTCATATGTGACATACTACCTTTTTCATGACGTAGCTTATTAGAAACATATGACTTGGCATAGGACTTTCCAAGTAAGCTCCCATGTCCTCTTCTTCTACTTTAAAGAAATTGCTTATAGTACTAGTGTTCACAAGTAATTTAAAGTGGGGGCATACATCACCACTCACAATTCATTGTGTGATTTTATTTTTCTTGTGATTCCCTCTCCCTGACACATTTGGCACAATGTTCCCTAGAATGAGACCTTGCACTTGTCCTCTCTTAGAAATAATATTAGACTATTTGCACTTATCCTCTCTTGGAGACATTAAGCATGATGTTCCCTAAGAGGAGACATTGAAGGAACTAAGAAAAATTCCTTTGAACATTCCTTACACCACTTACAATGTCTATGAGTGTCAGGCATACAAATTTTTTCTTACTTCATAGAGCTTGAAAATAATTTTCCTTCGTGGTGGCTTATTAAAATTATTAGGAGGTATAACTTTGGTATGGTTGAGAGATAAGCCCATTCCAAGGAATGACTTTACCATATCCACCCATGTGTTTGTGAGTACATACCAATCATGAACACATGTTTCTCACCTTTTGGGATTTCTCACCCGATAGACAACCAAGAGTTTCATTGCCCTAGACTGAGTAGGCATTTTCTTTTTGGACAAACAACCTAGATCTAGTCCACAACTAGCTGGAAAAATGGTTGAAGCTTGATCCACCTTTTTATTTTCACTCTTCTAGTTCTTGCCTTTGCATGATCACGTATCTTGTTTCAATACATTTATTTCACCTTGTATATGTCCTATGTTGGTTTGAATTTGGATCTTGAATAATGAGGGCTTGTGTAGCCTCTTTTGATATTTATTATCGTTTACCATCCGCATGGGTAGAATTGCACCTCTCTTGAATGTCTAATTTAGTGTGATTTTGAAGCAACTTCATCATCTCACTATAGTGGGGTCTAAATGTACCATAGAAAAAAGGAAACATTCTTGATTTTGGGAACAATTAATGATAAATTTGAATTAATACGACATTTATTTAGTGTTGTGAGGTGTTTTTCACATCCACACTAGGTCTTGGACCCTTTTGAATGCATTTAAGGATGTCTTGTAAAGTTGTTGCAAATTTTTCTAAAATACTTTCACACTTTTCTAGACTTAACTAACCCATCTTCCCTTAATTCAACATTATAAAATATATTTTAACATCAATCTAGAAGGATTGTGAATTAAAATTATTGTTAATCTAGTGTTGTAATGTGTCTTACACATTGAAATTGGATGTTGTGCCTTTCTAGGCTAAGTGGACCTCATTTTAATGTTGTAAATTGTATTTAATCACACTTTTAGATTGAATTATGTGTCCCAAGCCCTAATTGACCTTCACATCATCACTAATAGGCCCTTATTACCCCAGTTTTTGAATCTCGATGCCGAATTTGATGAAATACCTAATGAAATCAACATATAAACTATAATTCCTCATTCCCCAACAACCCAGTTGGAAAATGGACCCCTCTACAACTAATTTTCCATATGTGGTGAATGATCCCCTACCAAGTGGGATGGATTCACCCAAGGTAGTGAATGATTCCCATTTGGGTCAATAAGGACTTTTGAGTGAGAAAAAATAGGTTTTAAGCTTAATTTTTCTTTATGTCGGCCTCGGGGATCCAATTTATGAAAAAATTAGGAGAATTTTCTATAAAATCAAGTCTCTAAACCATAATTTACATTTCATAACTCATTCACACATCTTTAATAATTCATTCATCATTTATCTTCTATCTCAAGTCAAGCAAGTTAGGGTTTCATCATTGCAAGTCATCAAGATAGCTTCCTAAGATATTCAAGGGAAGATTCTTCATGTTTTTTTGCAAAAAATCAAGATCAATCTTCATGGCAAGGTAATAACTCCATTTTTTCAAGATTCGTTACATTACTTTCTCATTTTGTTTTGATTATATACAAAGGGGCTTGACCAAGGAAAACCCCCATGCCCTAACATTCAACATTTCTCTCTTTTATCTTCAGTGTTTGCATATTTAGACATCTTGAAGACTTGGAAATAATTGAAGATTCCATTTCAAATTTTTTCATGTAATCTCTTAATTTTGTAAGTCCAAATACCAACAAAAAGTCACCTTTAGGCACGAATTTGATAGTTTCAGAATCAGACACCTGGAGAAGCAGAAAGTGTAGGTTGAAGGATCCTGTTTCCACCTTTGAATATTGAGAAATTAAAAAGTGGAATAATTCACCATGGGTGGTTAATGAGTCCCACTACCAAGCATTATTTCAGTTTTCTAGTTTTTCAGATACCCATTTCTCTGAAACAAGCTCTGGAATGATTTCACAGAACTGGGATTGATTCACCTAGAATGGTGAATGAGTCCCACTATGCCTAGAAAATAGGATCAACAACATTTAAAAATCCATTTCAAGTCTCTAACAAGTTTATAGGTGCACTTCTTTAGTATCATTGATTTTTATTGTAGTTTACCTTCATTTCTAGGTGTTTTTACATTACATAATGTGTTTTCAAAAATTTGTCATTCTCTTAGTTTCCATTCATTAATCAATAGATTTTATTAGTTATCTTCATTTAGATCATTGCATTTAGTTATACTTACATCATACATACTTTAATTTGAGTGAACCACTTAGATTTTGGTGTGAGATCTATCTCTTTCCTTTAGGTGAAAAACCCTAACTAAGCAAAAGAGACTTAGCATTTCACACCCCTAAAAATCTATGGTTCAGTTTGGTCCTTTGATATTGAAATGGGTTATTCAAGATCTAAGTGGCACTCTAATTGTCACAATGGAGGACCATGGAACATGGAATGTTAAATCCAAACTCAGTTAGAATAATTTGAAGATAAATAGCCTTAGTAGCAACATTAACAACTCTTTGATACTCAACCTCAGTCGAAGAGAGAGAAATAGCATGCTGCTTCTTACTCTACCAAAAAATGGGTTTAGAACCAAGGTGAAATTTATAGCTAGAAGTGGACTTACAATCATCAACATTTCCAACCCAATGAAAAATAATATATCCAACCAAGTTGAGTCATGTACCTACTACATAGTGAATCCCATAATATGGTGTACCTTGTATGTAATGCAAGATGCATTTGCTAGCTTTCCAATGAAGCTCATGTGGTTCTTGCATGAAGTGTGAAACCATGCCAACTGCAAAGGAAATATCAAGGCATTTGTGAGTCAAGTAGATGAGGCTCCCAACAAGTTGATGATACAAAGTGGCATCAACAAGTGGAGTAGAACACTTGGCCTCAAGTTTGACTCTTTATAGAAATAAAGTAGGTGTAACCTTATAATTAGACATGTGGAACTAAGCTAGAAGGTCAAGAGCATACTTGGGCTTAGCAGTTGTGATCTCAGATGAGGATTGTGTGATCTTAGTCTCGAGAAAGTAGTGCAAGAGGCCCAAGTCAGTCATATAAAATATGTGTGAGCTCCTTGGAATGATCACGTCATCAAAATACAAAAAAAGAAGCAAGTGAGGGTCACCCGGTCACAAAATAGACATTCAAATATGAGTGGTACCTAGACAATCACATATCAAGAGAAGAAAGGAGTCCATATAATTGGCATAACAAGACCAAGGGTCTTGTTTGAGGCCGTAGAGATACTTTTGCAACCAAAAAACCAACAAATCATGTATAAATTCCTATAGCTACCCCATGTAAATCTCCTCTACAAGTTCTATGTGAATAAATGAACTCTTGAGATCCATTTGATAGAAAACCCATCTATGAGCTACTGCAATGGCAAGATCCAAGCAAATGGAGTTCATCTTAGCAACATGGGCAAAGGTTTCTATGTTATTGATACCAGAAACCTATGAGAAACCTGGATGCACAATTCATGCTTTGAACTTGTCCACAATTCCATCTATTGCATATTTGGTCTAATAGATCCACTTACATTGAACTATTTTCTCCCTTTAAAGGAAGAGGAACTAAGTCCCATGTTTGATTCGTCATCAAGGAACTATACTCTTCCTCAATTGTTGAATCCCACTCAAGAATTTTTTATGCCTCCTTAAAGTATTATGGATCTAAAGCTATAGCAATGTACATATGTGGAAGATGTTGATGTTGTGACCGAGTCCTTCAAATGTATGAAGGATCCACCACAAGATTTTATGCTTGATTCAAGAGTCTTTGAAGCCCAATGAGCTAGTGAAGATGATGGAGAGGAAGGATGAGTATCCTGAACCTCATAATGAGAACCTTATGAAGGTGCAACCATGTGAGTAGGAGGTGAGGTAGAATCATTTGAGTCACTATTATCTGATTCCACTATGTAGGAAGGATGAGGAGCCTAATCAAAGCTCAAGCTAGGAGAGTTGTCCTCATAGTGAACACTCATATTAATGTTGAGTTCATGTGTCTCTGCATCCATGATTTGATAGCCTTTGACACCATCTGGATATCCAACAAAGAAGAAAGGCCTATTTTTAGGTTCCAAAGCCTTGCACTTCTGTGGAGGAATGTGTGCCCAAGATGGAGAGAAAAAACTCAAAAATGTTGCACAATTGGTTTCCTACTACACCAAGCCTCAAAAGGAGTCATGCCTTTCAATTCCTTGTGGGGAACCCAACTATGAATGTGTGTAGCACAATTAATGGCTTCATCCAAAAAAAATTGACCAAGAGAATGGGAATGTATCATAGAGCTAGCCATTTCATTGAGGGTCCTATTTTTCTTTTTAGTAACACCATTCTACTATGGGGTGTATGCAACTAAATGCTAAAGATTGATCCCTTCAAGAGTACAAAAATTCACAAGATTATGGTTCACATATTGTTGACCATTGTCAATATAAAGAATCTTGATATACTTTCTAGATTTCTTCTCAATATGAGCCTTGAAAGTTTGAAACTTATCAAAGACTTCATTCTTTTGGTGAATAAAGTAGACCCAAGTGAATCTAGAGTAGTCATCAATAAATTTTAGTGCATAGCGAGCCTTGCTAAAGGAAAAACCTAGAAATTGGCCTACTAGACCAATGCGAACCAATTGAAGAAGTTCTAAAGCCCTCCAAGACTTCCCTTTATCAAAATTCTCTTTTAGATTCTTACCCATAGCACAACCTGAACATACACCATCTATGGTGTTGATGCAAGGTAGACTTGTTACCATATCTAGTGAGCTAAGATGTTGAACATAGTAGTAGTTAATATTTCAAAATAACTCATGCCATAACTTACTAAATTTGAATGAGTGAGCAATGTTGTAGAATGAGAACGTAGCACAAAGTGAGTAAATTTATATAGTCAAGACTCATGATTGGTCTTTCCCATTGCAACCAAGGAAATATTCTCAAGATATTTGACCACAACTATGTCTACAGAAAACTCAACTTTCTTCCCATTCCCAAGATGAGTGATTTTATAGGCTAAAAGAAGTTTGGCACACAAGTTAGGAACACAAAAAAAAATCTTAAATGATCCATAATCCATGTCAATTGAACATTTTCCAACAACTTACACCTAAGTATATTCACCTATAAGAATGTGAGGTACTATACAGGCTCCAATGAAGAAAATTGTTCTATATCAAAACCCATGTGATGTGTAGCACCTGAGTCAAGTATCCCTTGTTGTAACAATCATGTGACTATTGTCCTTTTCCTTTATTTGATTGTGAAGAAGTAGGAGATTCTCCCTTTTGTAGGAAGATGGAAAATTGATGTTAAATTCTCTTGAGGAGATTAGTCAATTCATCAACCTGCTTAGCATGACAATGATGCTCATCATGACCAACTTTCTTGCAATATACACAAGTTGATCTCTCCTTTTGAGAATTCCCCTTCTTGGAAAATGATGAAGAGTCTCCTTGCTAAGGATAAGAGGATTATGCTCAATCTTTGCATGGCTTATTCTTTGTTTCAATGTTTTGTTTCTTATTAGATCATGAATTGTGTCATTCCACCAAAGCTTGTGACTTGGATGATTTGAGAATAACGATCATGATTAAATTTTATTTTTCAAGCATCAACATCTCTATGAATGAATGAAATGAAGGTGTACTATAGCCAGTTCTAATAGCCAACTGATGAGTTTGAAAACTAGAAACACAAGTTGCATATTCTAAAGGAAGCTTGTCCAATAAATTGAAGACCAAATATGCATCATTATCAATACCACAATATTTTATTTTTGTTGTTAGTTCATTAGTCTTAGTTACATAGTATTGTATTGTAGAAAAATTCTTTGGATCTTGATTTGTGAGATCATTATTAATTTGTATCCCCAAACTTCATCAATTTTTCCATACAATTGAGCAAGTTTATCCCAAGGTTCCTTAGTTTATTTAAACTTATCAATATGAAAGATGAGATTATGAGAAACACATTTCTTGAGTGTTCCAAGAGCCATAGTATTTTTAATTATCCATCCACTTTGTAAATTTGGATCAATTAGTTATGGAACAGATCCATCAATGTAGTGGATTAATAATTTATCCATTAGTTTACTTCATGCATTTATTTTACATGTTGCATAGTTATGTGGAGTTAAAGGAGAAAACATATAATGACCCATGGATGAAATCTAAAGAGTAAAAGAGAGACCTCAAAGCACAATCACACAACACAACCCCCCAAATTCACTCAATCAAAGAACCCCCCCAAAGAAAATAATTTTAAACTTTATACTTAGTGTGTTTACAATAGCCACATGCAATAAATATATAAGTATAATTTGGATTTAAATAATTACAATTGCCACATCTGACATAGATTTTGGGAACCTAAATGCTTAAGTCTCTTCCTAGGGTTTTTCACCTACAAAGAGAGAGATTTTTGCTCTAATAAACTTATGCACATTCAAATTAGGGTGTATGCAATGTGATGTAATGTAAATGGAGTGATCTAAGTGTAATTGAGTTATGGAATTGATTTATTAATTATGAAAAACCTAAACAAAAAGATTTGTTTCAAAACACATTGTGTATTGCAACAATGTACTAGAAACCTAGGTAAATGAAAATAGAAATTAATAAGATTGAACAGAGTGCAGCTGGAGGTAGAATGACATCACTGGAATATTTTTTAATGTCTCTAAAACTTCTGTTAATGGCCAGTAGGACTCATTTTCCAAGAATGATAAATTTGTCCTACTTCTACTAAAATCTTCTAGAAATCTATTTCTGACTGTTGGGAGTTGAAATCTTAGAAAATCAATTTTTAGGCCTATAGATGAGACTCATTAGCCATGGGTAGAAAATCAGTCCACCTACAGAAATCTGGAAAATCAGAGGAAGTTTATGTGGAGTTATATTTGTACTTCTACCTCCTACAAGTCTCCACTTCTGAAATTGTTAGATTTAGGTCTGGAAATGGCTTCTTGTTGATGATTTGACTTGAATGAAGGGAAGAAGAATTGGATGAATTTGAAATTATATCTTCAATGATTCTCAAGCTTTCAAAGGACCTAAATATGCATACAAACAAAACAAGAAAACAAATTGTTGATTGTTAGGGAATGGGGGTTTGCCTTGGTCAAACCCCGTTTAGGTAATTAAACCAAATAGTTCAAAGAAAGTAATGAAACATGTAAAAATGAAATATATTACCTTTAAATGGTGATTGATCTTGGATGTCTACATAAATATATGTAAAATCAGCCATTGGATGCTTTAGAATGCTAACTTGAAGACCTCCAATAGAGAAAACTCAACTTGCTTGACTTGTGATGGGAAATAGATGATGAATTGATAATGAGAGGTGTGATAATGAGACAAGATGTGTAAAATGAGGATAAATACACTTATTTATATTTCTCATGCTTCCAAAGGACCCAAATCTTCATACAAACAAAACATGAAGAGAAATTGTTGATTGTTAGGGAATGGGGTTTTGCCTTGGTCAAACCCCGTTTAGGTAATTAAACCAAAATGATGAAATAAAGCAATGAAATGTGTAAAAATGAAATAGATTACCTTGCAATGGTGATTGATCTTGTATGTCTGCAACAATACATGTAATATCATCCCTTGAATGCTTTAGAATGCTAACTTGAAGACTTATATTGGAGAAACCCTAAGTTACTTGACTTGAGATAGAAAATAGAAGATGAATTCAAGATGAGAGATGTAATAATGAGAAAAAGATGTGAAAATGAGGGTAAAAATACTTATATATAGTCAATTGTACCTCAGTATCCAAATTATACTACATCGTAGGTCGACATGAACTGAAAATAAACTTTAAATTTCACTTTTTCCCACTCAAGGGTCAAAATGGGGACCAAATAGGACTCATTCACCAGGCATGGTGAATGAGTCTAGCCTAGATGGGACTCATTTTCCAAGCATGGAGAATGGATCCCATAGGGGCCATTCTGACACCTATGAAGCTTAGGAGATAGGAAATAAGGTTTAAAATGCCATCTTGTCAGGTGTTTGATCAATTTAAGCCTCAAGATGCACAATATGGGTAAAATAGGACTTATTATGACGTAATTATTCAACAGGGCTTGGGACACATAAATCAATGTGAAAGTGTAATTAAATGCACTTTACAACACTTAAATTAGGTCCACATAGCCTAGAAAAGAACAAAAATCAATGTGTGTATAAATCACATTACAAAACTAGTTTATCATTAAGTTTATGTTAAGATCCTTCTAGATTAATGAAATAATGTTATTATAATTTTAATGCAATTTTACATTTCCTACCCTTACCGTCTTTCCTTTTCTTGTACCACAATGTGGGGTGATATAATTTTCTTGTGCATATATTATCGTGATTGTGTATTTGAAAAGTATCCACTTTTTTATATGTATAAACCTAGAGCAACTTTGTCAGAGAGGTGGAATTTTGTTAACCACCCTCTAAATCTCATGGAAATAGAAATCATATCAATGACCACTGATGAGCCCAAAATATGCTCATAATTTGGGTATCATGGTGTACTTTTAATACCCTTACTTTTGTTGTTCATGGTTGTTTAACTCTTTAGAAAACTTTTATTGGGGGATATCCTGTGGCAATACACTTTTATATTCCTACAGCCTATCATGTTGATATGTCTATATTTATTACCCTGTTTGACTTCCCAAATGACTGGTATAACACATGTATTTTTTGAATAATGAAGTAAATTTGATATGTGATTAATAAATAAATATCGTGTAGTTGCCATGCATGTTTCCTTTCCCTTATGTTGCCTGGTGTTTCGCAGGTTGTTGAAGAAAGTATGAACGAGTCAAGTGCAGTTGATCTTGGCCTTGCAGTAAAGTCCATTTCCTGCACGACTTCGAGAAATTTATTCTGGCGAAGACTCTTTGACCGAAATTGTTTGGAAGGAATTTAAATGTCAAATAATTTGGAAAGAGTGGAATGCTAAATTCTCTCTGAACCATGTTGAGAGGATAAGTTCATTTAATTAGTCTGTTCCTTGATTCCAGGATACATTTACATCCACGTCTTTCTCTATTAGGGTTAGTTAGTTAGTTGTTTTCCTAATTTAAATAAGTGTTCCTCCTGTACGAGTGAGTAAGCATAACGAGATAGAAAGGATATCATGTAAAAGTTAGTATGATAATAAAAAGCAGAGTATGTATGATAAGAGATAGAGTTTTGTGTTAGTTTTCATATGAACAGAACAATGTACACCATTCTAAGTTTATGAATAAAATTTGATGAAGTTCTGAGTTCAATACTGGCATAATTAGTTGATGCTTGCTAAGGGGGTCCTCTTAGTAAGTATGTGTAGTTAGTTAGTTAGTCATTCATTTTCTATTGATCATAAGTTACATTTCATTCTTGAAGTTTCTGTGCAAACTCAGTCTTATATTGTTCCTGCAACATCGGGAATCCATCCCTGTGTCTGTTCCTACAACATAAGGCTAGTTCATAGTTTGTTTCTCAGTCGTAGCTGTTATGACTTCTTCTTTGGTTGAATTATGGTTGAGTTAAGAGAACTTTGCATTACTATCTTGTAACGTAGGTAGAATTATTTCCAAGTGTTTATTTTCGATAGGTTGTGACTGAAATTGGTTCTTAGTGCACATACAATGCCGCTCCATTTCAAGTATACGTTCCCTTGTTTGACAAGTAAATGAACGACCATGAAAAGATATTAGTCACCTGCTGGAATGTCCAATTCCCAGGATAGGTTTTGCCATGATTTTCATATCCTTTTGTGGGTGCGACCATTTTTGGCGCCATTGCTGGGGGAAGGTGTCAAGCTAAGAACCTGTCAGAAGTCATTTTTAGCACTAGTTTAGTCTGTTATTCAAAAAAATTCAAAATCCTTCAATTCACCATTCATTCTATTGCATGCATAGAAGAAGAGACGCTCTAGGAAGATTCCTTCCTAACTTTTTGTTCATTGATAATAATCCTGAATCGACTTATAATCTATTTGAGGAAGAAGGAGACCAAGATATCAATCTATTTGCTGAAAACCTATTTGTTGAATTGCCATTTGACCTAGCTGACGAAGAACCTGAGGAAAATCCATTTTCTCTAATACTCCATCAAGCAAATATGGCACGAAATCCACCTAATCAACCTCCTACTTTTGAGTTTCCCATCATTTCTCAGCAAGATAATGATAACCTTAAAAATATTCCTTCTTCATTACTCCCCAAGTTCTATGGATTAGTTACAAAGGACCCAAACACTTTCTTGTTCGAGTTTGACATCCTCTGTCGTAGCTATGATTACACTTCAGATTCTCACAAGCTGAAGTTGTTTCCTTCTACTTTGAAAGAAGAAGCTCTTAGATGGTTCATGAGTCTGGGAAGGATGTTGTCGATAGTTGGGCAGTCATGCAAACTAAATTTCTTGAGAAATACAAGGAATATTGTAAAAGTGGTAGTAAGGGAAATGATATATTTAGAATTCAACAAAAAGAGGATGAAAGCCTGGAAGACTATATCTCAAGATTCTTGTTTTCCCTGAAAAGGAATTCAGACCATACTCTCAATGAAGAATCTCAAAAACTACTTTTTTTAAGGGGAATCAGTGATACCTATATAGATGCCCTGGACTTGATGAGAGGAGGTGATATAACCCAACTTCTTTGGGATGATATCAAGAAGATATGT